>CM050516.1:78345641-78991474 GCA_027563665.1 Antrozous pallidus | reverse complement strand
CTAAATAGATACTTTTTGAAAGAAGACAGAAGGAAGGCCAAGAGACACATGAAAACATGCTCAAAGTCACTAATTGTCCAAGAGATGCAAATCAAAACGACAGTGTGGTATCATCTGACGCCTGTCAAAATGGCTATCAACAAATTAACAAACCACAAGTGCTGGTGAGGTGGAGATAAAGTTACCCTCGTACACTACTGGTGGGAATGTAGACTGGTGCAGCCACTGAGAACAGTATGGAGATTCCTGAAAAATCTAAAAATGGAACTCCCATTTGACCCAGTGATTCCACTTCTAGGAATATATTCCAAGAAACTAGAAACACCCATCAGAAAAGACATATGCACGACTGTGTTCATAGTGGCACAATTCATCATAGCTAGGATTTGGAAACGGCCTAAGTGCCCATGAGCAGATGAGTGGATTAAAAAACGGTGTTACATCTACACAATTTAATACTACACTGGGGTAAAAAAGAAGGAATTCTTACCATTTGCAACAGCATGGATGGAACTTGCAGAGCATTATGTTAAGTGAAATAAGTCAGTCAGAGAAAGATAAATATCATATGATCTCACTCATTTATGGAATATAATGAAGGACATAAATTGATGAACAAAAACTGATCCAGTGACAGAGAAGCATTGATCAGACCGTCAAACCTCAGAGGGAAGGTAGGGGATGGTGGAGTAAGGGGGCGAGATTAACCAAAAGACTTTTATGCATGCATATAAGCCTGACCAATGGACACAGACAATCAGGGGGTGCGGGCATGAGTGGGGGGGCAGGGCCAATGGGGAAGGGATAAGGACACATATGTAATACCTTAATCAATAAAGAAATTAAAAAAATGAAATATTGTTCCTACTATACACTTTATAGCAAAATAAATTATATATAGGTTAAATATTTTTGAAGAAAATTGTATCCATAGAACATTAGAAGAGAGGCTTTGATGTCATGTGGGGGTTAGATTTTGTGGAATGGTAGGGAGATCAAAGATATAGAGACATATAGAAAGAAGCCATGTGAAGACAGACACACAGGGAAGATAGCCTATATGAAGACACATAGAGGAGGTGGTCAGGTGAAGATGGAGGCAGAGCAGAGCTTGGAGTGATACAGCTACAAACAGGAACATCAAGGATTTCCAGGAACCACGAGCAACTAGAAAGCAGCAAAATAGGGCTTCTTCCCTAGAGCCTCCAGGGGGAGCACGGCCCTGCTGGTATCTTGATTTTGGACTTCTGGCCTCCAGAATCACGAGAGAATAAATGTTTGTTTTTAAGTACCAAATTTGTGGTTGTTACCACAGCTCTGTGAAATGAATAGAGTAACTAATCAGATTTGATTTGATAGGAGTAGTCAGAAACATTACTGAGTTTTCTACAAGATTGATAACATAAGCTGTGTTTGATTATTCAGTTCTTGGGTAAACAAGAAGTTCAATTTCATGGTTAAGAAGGCCTCACAGATCTGGATAATGAATCTGAGGAATCCGAACTAGTCCCATGGGGATAGCAACTTTGTCTTAGTCACCACTGTTTCCCCAGCATTAAAACAGAACAGAAGATAGCTAATAGCTCTTGAATGAATGAATGAATTAATAAAAATACACAAAAAATACAAACTATGTCAATTTAAAAAATAATGAAGACATTTATTTTGAAAATGCCAGGCTGTGATGGGGACAGTGGAACCAGAATAGCTGCAATGCTCATAGGTAATGCATGTTTGTTTAACCTATTAATCATGGCTAGAGAAGAGGAAGGTGTCAGTTTATAGATGGAGTCATGACCATGACCCAGTATTGCTGAAATAGTAGCCTTGCTCTCTGCTGTCACAGACCATGGCTTAAAGCTGAGTGACAAAGAAGGAAGGAACCATCCTTACAACTAATGATATTAAATCCCAAGTTAGATCATAGTATTTTATGTTTGTTTTTTAAAATATGCTTTTTATTGATTTTTAGAGAGAGAAGAAGGGAGAGGGATAGAGAGATAGGAACTTAATGAGAGAGCAACCTTGATTGGCTGCCTCCTACATACACCTACTGAGTATTGGGGATTGAGCCTGCAACCTCGGCATGTGCCCTGACCAGGAATCAAACCAGTGACTCCTTGGTTCCTGCGTCAATGCTCCCCTGCAGAGCTATGCTGGTCAGGCTAGATTATAGTATCAATACACCAAATCTTAGTTATATTAATTTCTAATATTGTTTAAAAATATATCCATTTGACAAGAAGCTATTAAGCACTTACTGTATGCTAAGTACTGTGCTTGGCTCTAGAATACAGAGATCAAAGATATAATCTCTACAGGTTGTTGGGGGCAAAACACATAATTTAAAAATATTTTTATTGATCTCAGAGAGGAAGGGAGAGGAGAGAAAGATAGAAACATCAATGATGAGAGAGAGAGTCATTGATCCTATGTATCCTGCACTCTCCCTACTGAGTATTAAGCCCCAAACCTGGGCATGTGTCTTGATTGGAAATTGAATGGTAACCTCTGGGTTCATAGGTCACTGCTTCAACCACTGAGCAACACTGGCCAGGCCAAAGTAGATAATTTTGATAATTGTGATAACATGTCATCATAATGAGCCTAGGATGCTGTAGGAGCTCAGAGCAGTCCCGCTAAGATGCAGCTATTCATTACAGAGTTTAAAAAAGATTTAAATTTTATTTGGCTATATGTGAAAGGTAGAGCTTGGATGTTGGCAAAACAGTGGATTTGTTTCATGGAATACCATGAGGGGTGCTGAAGCTGAACACCTGCCCAAATAATTCTGGCTGAATGATGCCTGAAATTATACCTTGGACAAGTATTTCTTTGCCTTATGCTTTCCAGATGTCCTCTTTTAGAACACAGATTCCTCTTTGGACCTCCTGCACCACTCTAATTAGGCATTCCTACTTTGCTGGGGATTGATTTCCTAAGTTGATTTTTAAAGGAAGAGCCAATGGCAAAGGATGGGATAATTAAGTCTGGAGAGAAGTTGGGGAAGAGGGCTCTCTGCGCCCAGAGAAAGAGCACTGGGCATTTAAGGAGAAGATTGCTAAGAAAGAGAGGAGAGAGTCCTTTGAAGGGGCACCAAATATAATCTGGAAAATCCTCTCGGCCTGGGTCTGCCTGGCACTCTCCAAGAACTCTGGCTGACTGCAATGTGCACAGAAAGGGGATGTGCCGCTCTGTCCTGTGTAAGTGTGAACTTGTGGCTTTTTCTTTGGGAATGGAGAGAGGCTGATTTTTGTAAATGTAAGTATCAATATTCTGGGACCCAGAATTTGGGTATTAGAATGAATCTTAGTTGTGAGGATCATGTCTTTTATCCATACAATAAAGTATATTGCATATATGAATAATCACTAATTTGATGGTGCCTATTGAGTAAAATAAACACATGTACTTTCCCAGTCACCTCAAGATCAAGCAATTACATTTCAGGCTTTTTGGTAATAGGTGTGAATGTTACTTGTTAGTATTAAAATATTTTAATCTTTGCTAACTTGATTCTCCTTTCTCCGATGAACGAGTTAGAATTGTTGTCAGAGAAAACTTAAACTTGTTAGCATTTTCAGTCATGAATGGATCTCCAATTGCTGTGATAAAGAAAAATCCTTACTTCCTTGCTTGAATTAATAAAATGTAACATTCCATCTTGATCAGAAGATACCAACCTAAACAAAGACATGTGAAGAATTTTATCGCTCTGAGGAGATGTTTAATTTTCATCAGTCAGGAAAGATATAGGCACCAAATCAAAGGTGCTTTATTTTATTCTCACAGGGTTTTAACTATCCCCCTTGGGCTAATGTTGATTGGCAGATCTTGAGCATTAGCTGTAGTTTTCTTATTCCTCACTCTTGCTTTGGAGTAATGTTTTTTACTTCATTGCCTATATGGCCTTGGCAGGTATAATCAATCATTGGTATACATCCTTGATTATATGGAAGACTTCATAATAATGATTATGTTATTCATTTATTCATCAGACATCGAATGAGTGTTAGCTATGTGCAGTGAACTATGGGAAAAGCTAAGGGGAACAAATATGTAAATCATGATTCTAGCTATGTGTAAAAGTTCCTGAATGACATAAATAATCATAGAAGATATATCTTTACCTCAACTGCCTTACAATCTCACTGAAGAAAAACTATAGGCCCAATTATCTAGTCTTGTCAGAGACCTTCAGTGGATCTCCATTTTCCCCTGCTAGATAAAGTCCAGACTCTTCAGCTGTTATACTTTCTGTTTCATTTGCTTAGACTGCCCTCCCTTATTTTACTAGCTGGTAAATCACACATTCTTAAAACCAGTTCATCTGTTATCTCTTTTGTGAAACTGTTATCCAATATCTCCTCCCTCCCCTAGTGTAAGAATTGATTTCTGAGCTTATGCTAGAACATCTGGGATGAAGGATCACTTTGGATAGAAGTCATTCATACCTAAAATATTGGAAGCAACACTCCTTTCCTGGCTCAGGCAGGCTGGTTTGGCCCCCTCCAGAAGGATATCAGTATTCATGAAAGCAGGGTCTAGAGAGCCATGAGGAGAATCCCCCTTGTGAATGTGGGAGAACCTAGAGTGTGCCTTTTAACTCTCATCCATCTGTGTAGGCTCTTGTTCTGCTTTCTTATAGTTCATGGCTTGTGTCTATACAAGAACTCTCTAAGAACATGATAGTGATTTATAGCTATTAACTCCATGGAGATCCATTATCTTGGATATTATTTCTAGTATGTTTTAACAGTGCTATGTAATTTATCCATAAACTGCATGTCTTCATAATAAAATGTGAATGGGTGTCTGTTGAATGGAAATGAGTTTTGATGAACAAGATGATCACAGGATAGTGCCAGAACCTGTTATTTAAGTCTTCATTGGGTCACATTCCTTAGTATCAAGAAGAGGTAATAATGAAGGCTACATGTTTAATGTACTTTCCACTGCAAACCAGAGAACTGGTGATTAAGTCCTACATTTAGGAGTAGTTTGCAATAGGCTGAGTGATTGAAGTATGTAGTTACTCTAGCATGGAAAAGCAATAACGGTGAGGTATTTTTTTATGTATTTGGTCCTCTGATAAGCACTAGGTTTACTGAGATGAATGATATACAGTCTTGTCCTTTAGGAGTGAAAATCACTCAACAACAAAGAAAAGAGTGTTTAGTGCTCTAATAGAGGCATGTGATTGATTATTGCAGAGTATCAAGTTGTTAGTAAAGAATAGCCTTAGGTATTTGTCCAATTTTTCCCAGCTCCATTTATTCAATAGACTGTCTTTACCCCTCTTGTCTCCTTTGTCAAATATTAACTGACCATAAAGGCCTGGGTTTATTTATGGGCTCTCTATTCTGCTTCACCTATATATCTATATCTATATCTATATCTATATCTATATCTATATCTATATCTATATCTATCTATATCACCTATATCTATGCCAGTACCATGTTATTTTATGCCAGTACCATGTTATTTTGATTACTATGGCCTTATACTATAGTTTGATATTAGGTAGGATGATACCTCCAACTTTATATTTAGTGGGAATTAGATTGACACAACCACTGTGGAAAACAGTATGGAGTTTCCCTCGAAATTAAAAAGTGGAACTGCCCTATGTCCCAGCAATTCCACTGATTTTTACCTAAGACTCAGTGTGTTAATTGATAAGCCTCATTCTCTCTCAAACCATGTGGCTGATCTCCTTTGTAGACTGAATACTTTCCAGTATATACCTGGGCATTTCCATAACTTGTATTTTTTACCAAGAGTCTGTTGTGTTTGTTCCCAAACCTTTTTATGTCAGCTGTGCTTATTACTAAGTTTACACAATTTAATTATATATTGGGCAAACCAATGGAACATAAGTCTAAGAAAAGCTTTTATTTGTATTAAAAAGAAGTGAAACATTTTAGAAAAACTTAATAAAGACTAGTCACTTAAAAATGCCATTGAAATAGTTACAGCCTCTCATTCCTTGAACCTGGCAGGGAAAATAGTATCGGCACAGATCGATTTGTTGATAGTGGACAAGATTAAGACTGTGCTTTTATTTATTTAATTATTTTAAAATTTTTATTGTTGAAAGTACTACATATGTCTCCTTTTCATCCCATTGACCTCTCCCAGCTGCCCCACCCCCCAGCTCAGGCCTTCACCCTTCTATTGTCTTCTGTCCATTGGTTATGCTTGTATGCATGCATTCAAGTCCTTTGGTTGAACTCTTAAACTCCCTCCCCTTCCCTCCCCCCCCTCCCCACACACACCCTCTCCTGCACTCCCTCTGAGGTTTGGCAGTCTGTTTGATGCTTCTCTGTCTCTGGATCTATTTTTGTTCATCAGTTTATGTTGTTCATTATATTCCACAAATGAGTGTGATCATGTGATACTTATCTTTCTCCGACTGGCTTATTTTGCTTAGCAAAATGCTTTACAGGCCCATCCATACTGTTGCAAGTAGTAAGAGTTCAAAACTGTACTTTCTTAATGGTTTCTGGATTTTTCTATAAGATGGGCATAGGCAGTGAATTGAGAGGGTAGGGGCTTGAAGATAAAGATGTTTTGAAATAGATGATGTAGAGTGGGAAAGGGAGGGCATTGGAGGCATATACAAGGACTTGTTGGTGGCACTGATGACCCACCTAAGGCTGAATACCATGACTTTGTCATGGCACCAACCTAAAGGATAAGTGGCTTTCTCTTGCAGTGCTCAGTAGACTGGTATAAAAGTGGATAAATAGATGCTTGTAGTGATCCAGGCATGGGATTTTGTGGGCAGGTGTGGCAGAAGTTTATAGGAAAAAGAGAGTTGGTGGTTGGGGCAAAGAATGATTTAAGCCTTTCATTTGGGATTCTTGGAATTCACTAATGATGAACATAAAGAGAAACAGAAAAGACACCTGCTATATGTCCTCCATACCATTTAGAAAACATGCGGTTGTTCCTTTTGCAGCACACTTATGAATGTACAGAAAGGTGATGTTATAGACATCAAGGGAATAAGCACTGTTCAGAAGGAATGCTCACAGCATGGCAAAATGGAATAGTGTACAGTGTACTCAGTCTTCGGGATGTGGAATGTGACTGTTGGTGTTGTTGTAAATAAACAAGTTAAGGGCATGATTATTGCCAAGACTGTTAATATATGTACTGAACACATTAAAGCACTCCAAGAGCCAAGATAGCTTCCTAAAACTCATGAAAGAAAATAATCAGAAAAAGAAGTAAGCCAAATAGAAAGGCACCTGAGTTCAACTGAAGCACAGCCTACTCCACCCAGAGAAGCACAGTTTGTAAGAACCAACAGAAAAGAGCCTGGGCTACTGGAACCTATTTCTTATGAATACATGTGGCATTATATATACATATATGACTTCCAATTGTTTTTTTAAAAAGTGATTTAAATTATGAATTGTAATTTATAGTTTTATTAGCATGTAAGTGGATCCAGAGAATATGGTAGGGCAAGGGGATGGAAATCTCCATGAGATTAGAGAGTATGATGAGAAGGAAAGTTCTGTGAGGCTGTAGTCATTGGCATTTGAGATGAAGGGCTAGAGGAATTTTTTTGTTGTGTGTAGCTGTGGATGTGGGTTGTGTAAGTGAAGTGATGGTGAAAGGCAATGGAACTGAAGACATATAGGAACTTTAAGGCAGGGGAGTTCTAATGCCTTCTCTGGGGACATTGAGACCACCTCCAATGTGGTCTAAAAATAGATGCTAAAAAGCATCTAGTTATTAACTTCTATACCAACCTACTGAGCACTGCAAGAGAAAGCCACCTATCCTTTAGGTGGGTGCCATGACAAGGATGCCACGATGGAAAAGTGGATAGGGAGACAATTGACCAAAGTGGGAATGGTTTCATGGAGGTCAGTAGGTCAGAGTCATGAGCCTCAAAGAAATTTTTCATGAAGGAAGGGAATGATGATTTCCCCCTACTTATTTCTATGTGACAAATAAGATTTCTTCTTTAGTAAGCACAAACTTTATGCCTTTAATTGTGCAAAGTATCAGCTACTATTTGAAGGGGGATTTGCTTGCTTCATGTATGGAAAATTTAGAAGTGACTTTGGTGCCATAATTGTCAGTAAGGCTCACTTCTTGCTTCTGTTATTTTACTTTGATATAAAATAAGTTTTCTGTTATGAGACATCAGTCAGTAAATAGAATAGAATGTATGGTTAAATAATTAAAATTATTTTCATCATTACAATTATAATATGCTCTGCCATTTCAAACCAAATATCCACTTATTGTTCCTGAAATTTGCAAGAAATCTATTATTCAAGGATGCAGAAATGACTTTTTTATTGAGTTTTTAAACATTTTATGGATTAGATATGAATTCAGTAAAAATAATTGAATTAAATTGGGTGGCATGAATAATTCATGACATGTAATTTCACATCAGTTCTAACATAAAAATAAAACTGTTGGTTTATGTGATGGGAAAATGTATTTTATTATTTAGAAAGTAGTGAACATTTATTATTTTGGAAGATAATTCACTTTATGATTAACTAAGAGGTATTGAATTGCAAGATTGAAAGAAAGCATCAAATTTGAACTAAGAGGCTTTGATTCAAGTCACCACTTCCATTAACTTGAGGAACCTTGTTGCTCTGTGTTGGTCATTGGTGATTTCAGAAGATCTACTGCAATACCTTCCTAGATCTTGAGGATAAGTCCAGAACATTCTAGGGAGCAAGAAGGTTGCTAGGTGTTTCTTTTAAAGAGTGGATGGCGACGTTTTAGCTAGTTCATCCTCTGGGAAAGAGCTCTTATGTCCTTGACTACATGGGAGACTTTCTCACTCTTTTGTCTTTCTTCCCTCGGTGCAGGCCAAGCACCTCTTCTTTTCTGGTTAAACTTTCATTCCTTTTCAGGGGAGGGCATGACTCCTGATGTGAGTGGAGAGCTGGCTTTTGGCACATTTTGTTGGGATCTGAGTCTGATACTTCTTGGGACGGCTTGTTGGAAAACCTGTCTCTGTGGGAGTTGTCATTCCTTTTAACATGGAAAGTCATTTGTTCAAAGCATGACTCATTTGTTTAAAAACACTTAATCGGTGCTTATTCTGTGTGTAGTACAGGGTACTGAGACATCTGGATGAATAAGACTCAGTGAATTTCTCACAGTATTGGATGGGGTGGGGTGGTGGGGCCAGAGGCCAGGAGCTGGGAGGCTCAGATAAAAGTCTTAATAGAAAAATGAACCCAGATAGACTTGGCCTGAGCCTTGATGGGGGAGTCAGAGTTAACCAAGCAGAAGGGGAGGGGAGAGAAGTGGGGGCATTCCAGGGGTGGGAAACCTGTGCAGTGGTATAATGTGAGAGGGAGTCAGTCTGGACCTGCTGGCTTTGCTGGAAGGAATTAGCAGGAGGAATATGGTGGGAGATGGAGTTGGAGAACATTCAGGACCAGGTTATGAAAGACATCAGTTTACCAGGCTAATGAGTTGATCTTGATCCTAAAGGCAGAGGGGGAGCCATTGAGCAATGGTGAATGATAGACACAGTTTGTGGGCTTCAAAGTCATCTGAATGTCTCTAATGAAAGTTCTTTCTCTTAAACATTTTTGGTTGTTCCAAATCTCAATTGGTCCACAAAAGTATAATGTAATAGATGATGCAGTATCTTAATCCCTGCCGTCATTTAATGATGACCAAAAGTTCATTCACTGAAATTGATACCGATAAGAGTTATTACTTACAACAATGTTTCATCCTCTATTAGGCTTCTAGAGCCTTTTTTTCCATTTTATAATAAGACCACCATAATCTTCTTCAAAAGGCCTTTGCTACAGCTTTTATTGCTTGAGATTAATCAAAGGCCCTAAAGGTCAGGTTTCCTATAGAACTTACTCAGATTTTGGAATAAGGCTTTATGTTTATCTATGTTTACAAGAAAAGAAAGGAAAATCCTGGAAATCATTTTACTACCATATTATACTTGGAAGACTATCCCCTGTGTAGGAATCCAACTTCCTATATTAATAAATTAGTAGATATTGCCTATTGAGTGGAGTGTGTCACAAATGCCAAAATCATGGATTGTGCCAGAGAAAATTAACTTCATTGCCCGGTAACATAGTCACTTTTTCTTTCTATAAATAACTTTATTGTTTTTGTTAAATGATGCGTAAATATTACGAATGAAGTTAAATGTACCTCAAAAGTACAAAGAATGTAAAAAAAAAATCACTGCAAAATCACACCCCCTAGAGATAACCACAAATGGCATTTTGGTGAACGTAACTTTGTGACTTTGTTCTAGAATTTATAACTCGGTGTTCTTTGTTACTATCAGTTTATAAATTCCAGAGCGCTTTATCCTCTCTAGGATAAACTTGTGATTGTCTAGATTTTTTTTACTCCTCAACTTTCTTAAATTAGGGACTATGTTTAGTTTTGTTCCTTCTCTTTACAGTCCTTGATTTGTCTGATAAAAAACAAATAAAATGCATATAGGGAATAGTGGAGGAAGAGAAACTGAATTGTTTTTAATTATCCTTGATTTGGATAGCCCACTTAAAAAACAACAACCCTGTTTTTATTGATTTTAAAGAGAGAGGAAGTGTGTGGGTCAGGGGTTGGAAAGAGAAACATCAATTGACTGCCTCCATGCACCTCCCAACTGGGGATCAAGCCAGCAACCTGGACATGTGTCCTCACCAGGAATCGAACTGATAATCTTCTGATACATGGGATGACACACAATCAATTGAGCCATACTGGCCAGGGCTAGATAACCCATTTTTGTTGTTGTTGTAAATATGGATAATATTTTAAAGGTACATTTTTACAAATTTAGTGGCGTTAAGTACATTCACAGTGTTGTTCAACCACCAACACTCTCCATTTCTAGAACTTTTCATCATTCCAAACAGAAACTATATCCATTAAACAATAACTTCCTATTTACCCCTCCTCTGAGTCTCGGGTCACTTCTATTTTACTTTCTGTCTCTGTGAACTTGCCTATTGTAGGTACCTCATGTAAATGGAATCACACAGTATCTCTCTTTTTATGTCTGACTTATTTATGTCACTTAGCATAATTCTGAAGGTCCATCTATGTTGTATCAGAATTTTATTCTTTTTTTAAGGCTGAATAATATTCCCACATATGTGTATACCACATTTTGTTGGATAACCCGCCTTTTTGAATTTGGTTTAAGTTCATACTTGTGTTTAGTGGTCATTTTATGAGTAGATGTCACAAGACATCACCCATAAGGAATGAACAGGGGGCCAATGTATTAAATGATATTTTCTAGCCTTAGTCGGTTTTGCTCAGTTGTTGGCATGTCAGACCATTTACTAAAGGGTTTTGGGTTCTATTCCAGCCAAGGGCACATACCTTGGTTGCAGATTTCATCCCTGGTCCCATTGGGGGTGTGAATGGGAGGCAACCAATAAATGTATTTCTCTCACATGGATTTTTTTTTCTCTCTCTCTCTTTCCTCCTTCCTTTTACTCTATCTAAAGATAAATGGAAAAATATTCCCATTGAGGACTAACAAAACAGACAAACAAAAATGATATTCTCTACTGATTCTTCCTGAAGCTTACTATTTAGCATTAAAACAGTCAATAAGTATTTGATACTGGAATTAAAGACTCGTTATGTTTATTGATGAAAGATAATTGAGTAAATTCACAAGTACTTTGGTAACTTGATTAAAATTCAAAAGGTTGCTGTTATGTAGAAGAAATACACAATAAAAATGCCAGAGTTTGAATAAGTACAAGTAGAGAAATTGAGACAAGGGAACTATATATTATTATCTTATGGTGATGTAGAAATTTAAGTTTTACTGATTTTCAGATTTTTTTTTTTTTAGTTATCCAAGAAGAATGGATTTTTTATGGCCCCACAATAGAAATGTGGAATGATTTCTCTTTACATATGGGCATGCTGCTAGCTCAGCCTTTTCACCTAGTTGTTCTTCAAACTAGAGTGAGTTAGGGACCCCCCTGTGGATTGTGGGGCATTGTGGGGAGAGGAGGAAGGCAGATATAGTCTTCTTTAAGAGATCTTTATGAGATTCTATTTTAATTCTAATGATAAAATCCTATCTAATAAAAGAGTGATATGCAAATTGACCATACCTCCGATCAAGCCTCTCCCATCAGCCAATCAAGAGAAAATTATGCAAATAAACCAACCAAGATGGCTGCTGCCACTGAGAGCAGGAGGGAGGCTTGGGTTTCCCTGGCAACGGAGGAAGCCAAGCTTTCAGCCTGCTGTTGCTGGCCTAGGCCGCCACTCAATGTTACAAAGTTTTAATTATAAAAGATACATAATCCGAACAGAAATGGTGGCAGCCACGGAGCTGGAGAGAGCAGAGGCTAGAGTTGCCTGGGCGATAGAGGAAGCCAAGCTAGGCCTCCACTCTAGGCTACAAAGTTTCAATTATTGAAGGTAAATGTCCCAACAGAAATGGCTGCCGTCACAGAGCAAGCAGAAGGCTTAGCTCCACTTCAGGCTACAAAGTTTCAATTGTAGAACATAAATTAATCCCAGAACCCAGAGCCTTCATTTGGGTCACTGGGGGGCGTGGCCAGCCTACAAACCACCACAGGCTTCTCGCCCAGGTGGCCCCACACCCCAAGGGCAAATCAGCTGGCCTCCACCCATGCACCAGGCCTCTATTCTATCTAATAAAAGAGTAATTTGCAGATTGACCATCACTCCAACACACAAGAGGGCTGCCCCCATGTGGTCAAAGATCCTGTCCCCATGTGGACACAAGATGGCCACCACAAGATGGTCAGCAGGGGAGGGCCATTGGGAGGTTCCAGGCCTGCAAGGGAGGGCAGTTGTGGACGATCAGGCCAGCAGAGGAGGGCAGTTAGGGGTGACCAGGCTGGCAGAGGAGGGAAGTTGGGGCAAACAGGCTGGCAGGGGAGCAGTTAGACATCAGTTAGGTTGGCAGGGGAGTGGTTAGAGGGTGATCAGGCTGACAGGCAGAAACAGGTAGGGGCAATCAGGGAGGCAGGCAGGTGAACAGTTTGGAGCCAATAGTTCTGGATTGTGAGAAGGATGTCTGACTGCCTGTTTAGGCCCTATCCTGGGATTGGGCCTAAACGGGTAGTCGGACATCCCTCGACGGGTCTCAGATTGGAGAGGGTGCAGGCTGGGCTAAGGGATATCCCCCACCTCTCGTGCATGAATTTTGTGCACTGGGCCTCTAGTATTAACATAAACATCTTCAAGATCATGTCATATTACTGGATTAACTAACCTTTTCTGATTTGTCTATTTTATAGTATATTCAGACTTCCTGACTCATCTATAATAATAAAAGCATAATATGCTAATTAGACTGATGACCTTCCAGACAAAGCCAGGGCTGTGAGGAAGCCTGGGTTCCCAAGTGCTGGTTGGCAGCCAGAGGGAAGCCTGGGTCCTGGGTGCCAGAGGGAAGCTGGTGCCCGCAGCCAAGGGAAGGAAGGCCTACTCTTGCACAAATTTTGTGCATTGGGCCTCTAGTATTAATTTATAATTTTTTTGAGGCATTGCTGGCATGACCCCCTTAGGTAGTAGCTGACCCTGGAAACTGACCTACTCAGCATCCACCTCTCAGTCTGGTTTTGTTGTCTGTCCAAGTACATTTTAGGAAGGAAATTATCCCCATGGTGATATTCCAGACTTAGGCGAGTATCTAGAATGGGAGAGGGCTGTTGTATCTTTTTTCTTAAGATAGTGCTAACTGAAATGTTCTTTGCTACTCATCTTTTCCTTTTCATCAGAGGTACTGACTAGTCATTACCTCACTGATTCATTCATCCAACAGATATTTACTAAAGGTTTGCTATGAAATGGACATGTTATTATAAATCAAATCAAAAGCTTGTTATGCTAATTATATTTATTTATTTTTAATTTCTTTATTGATTAAGGTATTACATATGTGCCCTTATTATCCCATTGCCTCCCACTCCTACTCATGCCCTCACCCCCCTGGAGTCTATGTCACTTGATTAGGCTTATATGCATGCATACAAGTCCTTTGGTTGATGTCTTCCCTTTACCCTACGCTCCCCAACTTCCCTCTGAGGTTTGATGGTCAGATCGATGCTTCTCTGTCTCTGTTTATGTTGTTCATTATATTTCATAAATGAGTGAGATCATGTGATATTTATTTTTCTCTGACTGGCTTATTTCGCATAACATAATGCTCTGCAGTTCCATCCATGCTATTGCAAATAGTAAGAATTTCTTCTTTTTTTACCCCAGTGTAGTATTCTATTGTGTAGATGCACCACTGTTTTTTAATCCACTCATCTGCTCATGGGCACTTAGGCTGTTTACAAATCTTAGCTGTGGTAGATATGGTGAATTGTGCCACTATGAACACAGGGGTGCATATATCCTTTCTGATTGATGTCTCTAATTTCTTGGGACATATTCCTAGAAGTGGGATCACTGGGTCAAATGGGAGTTCCATTTTTAGATTTTTCAGGAATCTCCATACTGTTCTCCTCAGTGGCTGTACCAGTCTGCATTCCCACCAGCAGTGTACAAGGATTCCTTTTTCTCCGCATCCTCACCAGCACTTTTCGTTTGTTGATTTGTTGATGATAGCCATTCTGACACATGTGAGATAATACCACATTGTCGTTTTGATTTGCATCTCTCGGACAATTAGAGACTTTGAGCATGTTTTCATGTGTCTCGAGGCTTTCCTTTTGTCTTCTTTCGAAAAGTATCTATTTAGATCCATTGCCCATTTTTTGATTGGGTTGTTTATCTTCCTTTTGTTAAGTTGTATGAGTTATGCTAGTTATATTTAGAAAATTTTTTTTCCAGGACTGGACCTGAGGAAGACATTCAAGTCTTCTTGTTAACTAACCAATGCCTTTACTGTCAGCCAAACTTAGGTGGCAACAATATACAATATGTGCTCTCTCTAAGTCTTAATTTTCTCATTAGTTTGCAAGCCCTCTGATGGGAGAAGACTGTATCATAACTCTCCCCCTTCTATTCTGCACAGAGTACTTTGTGTCTAATTGATGGATCCCATCAATCAGAACATCCTATTCTTCTACTTCTGGTGCCCAAAACTATGTTTAAACAGTCAGCTGTGACTTGCTGCAGGTATTTTCTTGCCACAGACACTCTGGCATTATTGCTGTTCCTGTCATTATTATTAGTAGGTTATTATGGGGAAGGAGATTTAGAGAGAAGTGAGCATAGCTTCAGAGTGAACTGGTTCCCCTATTTGGGAAATGTATTTGATACTCAAAATGAGACTTAAAATACATGCCTCAGAATTATTGAGAAAATTAAATGAAATAATATAGGTGTGAAAAGATGAGGTGAAGAAATTGCTGTGGCCCTAACTTGAAATGCTGATTTACTTCTTTTGCCTTCAAGGATATTCCTGCTCCCTGGCTCCCCAACCCCCCAACCTCCAGCCAGGGGACCATGAGCACTAAGAAGCAGGACTTTGAGGAGGAGCAGAAGACCAGTTGAGAGAAGGGAGCCTGATTTTTATAATAGAATGAGAACACAAAATTCCCTGGATAGGACCATACTCATCAGGAGTGGCTGTACCATTAATAGGTGATTTTAGGTCTTTTCTCCCCATTCCCCCATCATGGAGTCCCAGGAATCTCAAGAAATCAAAGATACCAGTTACTAGGAAAAATAAAGACATTCTGTCTTGGTAAATGGCTAAGTTGAATCTGCATCCAAATCTGCTTACACTTGTGATGCATGTCTGTCTTGCTCTCAATTGGCAATTGACAAAATGTTTGTTCTTAGCTCTGCATTTCCCTTTTAGTTCTTTATCTCTCTAGAGATACATACATATATAACCCATGCCATATAATGTGTAATATGGATTTTTTATATATGTGTGTGCATGTGTGTGTCCCCATCAGTCTATGTACTAGCAGTTCTCACCTCCCTTAGGAATAACCCAGTAACTGAGACTAATGGGTGGAGGTACATTTCTGGTCATCACAATGACTGGGAATGGCCACCAGGATGATCGGGGATGCAAAACATTCAGCGGAGTGTGGGGCAGCCCCCACAACAGGGAACTATCCTGCCCCAAAGCATCCCCATTGAAAAGCACTGAGCATTGTCAGTAGAGAAGATCCCTCAGCAACTTTATGAATTAGAGACTGTTTATAAGGGATAACAGCTTTTCAGGGGAAGTAAAGAGCCTCTACCTTGACTAATGGTATTACTCGGTGAGAATAGAGACTGCTTCTTGATCCCTGCTGTGAAATTATGGATATGTTAAAATTCTTACCTGTTCATGAATATTATTTCAGATTTTAGGGCATTGCTATCGTTGTTCTCTTAATATAGGCATGGGCGAAATAAGGGTTGATACTATTTGGATTTTGGCCCCCATACATTCTTTCATTGGGAAACTATTAGATAAAAATTGTGTAGGTTTTGTGGACAAAGCATTTCACCAGAAAAATAATCTTAGCGTCATTGTGCACACGCACAGAGACTGTATACACAAAGAAACTTTGGAGAGCTCTTTTGATACGACACAGGGAGACTGACAGTGCCAATAATAGCACAGGGCCGTATCTCTCACAGTGCTTTTGAAGGCATAGAAAGCAAATGACAATTCCACTGGTAACTAAGATATATTTTGCAGTAGCTGGAAAGAAACTGGCATTCTTATAGGAGTCCAGGAAATTGTCTTTGAGCCTTTGAAGGCACACAGAAAGCTAATGATACCTCAGAGGAATAGCGTTCCCAGGTTTTAGATGCCACAGATGCCAGCGAGGCTAAAGCCAGGATATAAAACCTTTCTTATAGGGCCTTTAAGAATCCTCAGTGTGCTTTTATTAGCAGGCTGAGTGTGTATATAGAAATGTTAATGGTCTGTGGAGCAAGCTCAGCTTGTTTTTGCAAACTACAGAACTATAAAAGTTATCCAAAAGGACACACATTATCCTTCTTTTCTTTGTTCCTTTGTTTCTTACTTGTTTTCTTCTTTATATAAGAATAGAGCACCTATCATGTGCTGAGTTCCATGGACACAAAGATGGATCTGATGTGGAGTCTTCTCTTGTCTAATACAGGAGAAATGTGTGCATTAATATCTGCAATGTAAGGTAGAAGGAGATGATGTAAATAAAGCACAAGTTAAATGGAAATTTAGCTGCAAAAGAAATTATTTCTGGCTGATGGGATCAAAGAAAGCTGCATAGAGGAAAGAGTGGAAATGGTATTTAACTGTTTTCAAGAATAAGTAGGATTTAGGCAGGTAGCAATTAGTTTTCAAGGAGGAAGAAGAGAGTATTTTAAGGGAGGACAATTCAAAACTGGAGGAATAGCAGTGCGAAGACTAGGACAGGAATGCCATGACAAGGGCACAACTAAGGGATAGGAGGCTCCTAGTGTGTATTTCTGTTCATTCAGAGAATGAACCTGTATTTTTTAGTCATTTAATGATTTGGTATACTGGTCATCACATTGTGATGTGCCACAGAAGTTCTTATGGAGCTTGTTCAAAATTCTGATGCCTGGGAGCCTGTCGTTTAGAAGATTCCAGAGATCCTGCTATCCCTTACTGCCTGCTGTGGAGCACCCAGCAGCCAGCTACTGGAGCCTTGCTGTGTGCCACCAATCTGGGACACAACACTGGGATGCCGGGAACAGGAGAGAAATGGAAATCACTTTCTAAGAAGTATAATCCCCAGATCTCCTCTTAAGCAACTACAATAACATCTCATATTTTATTTAATTTTCTCTTAATGGAAAAACCAGATATACTAAATGAAAGCAAATGACTGGTAAAGAATATTTGAATGATGTTTATAAACCTTTTATATGATTTTTTATTGAGCATTTGGTCTCCTAATTGATTAATACAGGAAAGAATGAAGGAAGACTGACATTTGTTATATTCTATCAGGGTTCAGATAGAGTGAAATTATTCCCACTTTGCCAATAAAATTCTCAAGGTTGATTGCTATTTTTAATTTATCTGAGCAGTGCTTTTCAATGAAGTGACATTGGTCCTGATCATTCGGTAAATAGGGAATTTCACCTGAGGAGTGCAGGCTCCCCCTTCACTAGCAAATGTGGGCTTTGTGATCACTGATCTGACATGGATGATGTCACAGCCATGTTCCACTGTAGTCCTGCCATGGCCACTGGCTGATGATGTTGTCAGGGGATTTCCTATAGCATCTTTGGCGGTAAGTGAGCTTTCTGTTCCCAAGCTAGGGCCTGGCTATTGTGGTGTAGGTTGTATTCTGCCAGCTATTGAGCCATGCAGTCGTGCCTGAAACATCAAGAGCTGCTGTTCGATTGCTTGACTTAGCAATTCCCTGTTGCCTGGCTTGCTCCAGCCCCCCTTGCCTTCTCCTGACATTCCTATACAAGACATTCCTCTGTCTGCTTAAAAGCCGCACTACAATCCTGCAAGATGTGTAATAGTAAGAAGCATACTAATAATTACTACTTACTAAGTGCCTATTTTATGTCAGATACGGTGAAGTGACTCCCCTGAAATCAGAGAGTAACGAGGTGGCAGACTTCGTACACTAAGACATGGCTTTTGGCTTGGATGGATCTCATGCTTTAGGGAAATGAAGCCTCAGTCATTTACTAACTTACACTTGGGCTAGGGGGGGGGGCTGGAAGTCTCCACAGCAGGCCTGGCCTCACATAAATTGCACTTTACTCATAACAGTTACAATATGGGATCCTGCATTGGAGCCGAGTCCTCTAATAGTATAGTGCCTTATATAAAGGTGTGGAGCTGTCCAGCCCTCAAGGAAGAAAAGCCATGTTGGGTGTGGATGCTCTGGGAAGATGCCCAGGGCCCCTGGATCCATTGTCAGCAAGACCTATATTTTGAATCCTGTTTGTCATGGACCATGTGGGATGGCAAGAGTTGTTGGAGGGGAGGAATTACTGCTGATTAAGCATTAGCTACACGGTGCTAAGCACAGTACATTCTGGACTAGCTCACTGGGTCCTCACGTCCCTCTACAAGATTTGTGTTACTGACATGTTTTAGAAATGAGTACAGTCCTGGGGGCTCCCCCACTCAGGAAGGCATTTGAGCCAGGTCCTGGTTTGCCCTTGCCTCAGTGCTTCAGTGACAGGGCACTGGACATGGGCATAACTAGATCTTAGGATTCTCCCTTCTGATTCCCCAGGAAAGATAGTTGGCACTAGGGCCAACTCACCAAGGATCTGATCTAGGCTTCGTTGCCTACCGGTTAGGTGGCCCTTCAAGTCTGAACCTATTCAACCTTAGTTTTAGCACCCCTAAAGGTGGAAAATATACTTAAGCCATAGGGTTATTGTTAGACTTAAATGAGAAAATTGTTATAAAGTACCAAGCATGTAGCCAGTCTCATGCTTAAGAAAGCAAGTGACTAAAAAATGTGAGAAACCCAAGAAGTGGTAGCGACTATTATTATTGTGATTCCTTGAGGCTGAATGCATATCCTGACACATAAATCTACCTCTTTAGGATCTTGTCTTAGAAGAATAAAATGCTTTTTCCATGCCATCTGGTTTTCCATGTTCACTCTCACACTCTCTACCTTTCTATTGTTCTGTCAAGTCTATTGCCCAGACTTCCAGGTGCAAGTCAGTATCTATTACCATATTTAAAAAATGAGAAAAAGCACAGCTTCCTGCTTCCTGATATTCACCAGTTGAAAAACACAGTATAGCACTTTATATTTTTCAGTGTTTAGCTTGCGTGGAGTCAGAATTCAAACTGGAGATAGATTCTTCACATGCCCAACTAGTTGGTACAAAATGGGAATTTTAATTGATACCTGTGTCAGTGTTGCTCTGTAATACAGATGACAGCGTGACATTCTCATGCCTGGGTCACACGCACACTAAGTCACTGTCGGTGCTTGCTCTGGCTTGAGGACCTTTTGCTATGAGGTTCATTTTCAGGCACAACCTGTGATCTAACTTTGCCCGTGGCCCACTGTCATTTCACGGACAGCATCCAGACGAAACTGTGTGCGCCGTTAGAGCTCCAGCAGGAAGGGCCTTCCTGCTTTAGAGAGGTATCAATGAAAAATTTTTTGTTGTTGTTTTTTTTTTGTTTTTTTTTTGGGGGGGGATCTTTTCCTATAGCAAAACAGAGCAGCTAACCCAAATGTTTGCTTGAAATATGTCTGTGATGAACCAAATTTAATTTTGTTTAAAAATGCCATTACATTTCCTATTCAAATGTTCTTTTCTAAGCTGTGTTCTGACTGCAGTGTGAGCTTTGTGAGAAATCAGTCCCAAAGAACTCTTGCAGTATTCGGTATCCAAGGTAGGTTATAAAAGAGCTGTTGCTAAGGGAATCAACTGAGGAATTTAAATATATGAATCCTACTATTATATTTAAATTTCATGTAACATCTGACCCAAGCTTTACTTTAAGGGGAGAAGGAAAATAGAGTAGGAATTATAGCAGGTAAAGACTAATGAGATGAGCACCACATCATTTTAGACCCCTCTACCATTAGTATTTATGTTTCACTCTTGTAGTGAATAATTCTGTTTTCTTTTTCAGAAGAGGGCTGTACCTGCAAAGATACCTTGCCTTTCAGATTATGTCTTTAATGTAGGCAATTTCCATCCTTGAGGGTTGTGTCTTACTTTAGAGAGAGGTGAAGTGATTAAGAAGAAACAGTATTTTATTGTTTTAACCAATCTCAAGAGTGACAAAAGAAATTGCACATTTTACTGGGTGTGACTTTTTTTTGGCCAGTTCCATTCCACCTTAAGTGATTATTTTTTGCCCTGTTATAAACTAGATAGAAGAAATTTTCTTGTGCTGAAAAATAGTTGAAACAATTTCAGTGGGTAATATTAGTGATTTCATTAGTAATATTGTGATATGTTTAATGTTCTGGATATTATATATAATATCACACTAAATGCATACTATGCTAAGACAAAGGTGTGGTTTGTGATTCCAAGTATGTAAAATGAACAGCATCTCCATGTGAGATGACAGTAGCATTCTCTGCATTTGTGTGCCATTAGGCTAAATAGATTTAGATTGACTCATATGAAATTGCCATTTTGTGAGCATTAACTATTAGTAATTTCATGTAGTTTAACCTCAAACACATTTGCGTTTACCCAAACTGGCAGGCATAGTTTTAGAATTTCCTTGGGACATCCCTGACATGTTTCACAGGCATTAAAACATGTGGGATTTTCCATAAAGTATAACTGACCATGCAAGGAATGTAAGACTCTCAAATGTTTTATCTAATAACTAGTGATCAGGTACATGAAATTTGTGTACATTAAAAGGGAATTAATTAGAGGAAAATTTTAATATTGCTATTTGCCCTTTATCTATAATAGAAATGTTAGAGATGAAAGAAAATTAGTAAAATGTATATGAAAATCTTCCTCCTGTCAGAGTCTGAGGTGCTCCCCTGGGACCCAGAGTCAAGTCCCCGCCCACCTGTGTGCACCTCGAAATCGCGTGAGATCCAGATCTGGCTGGCCCCACCCCCATCAAGCCCCACTGGGCAAGGGTACAGTCTCAGTTCCCCTGGCCCAGTGCTGGGCTTGCCCCTGTCAAGCCTTGCAGGGTTGGGGGGTGCATAGCATGAGGTCCCCCAGTGCACACCAGGCAGGGGGTGTGGCCTCATGTCTCTTGGCCTGGCATTGGGGCAGGGGCACGGACTGAGATTCCCCGGCCTGGGCTGGGGTGGCGAGCATGCTTTGAGGTCTCCCATCAAGCCCACCAGGTCAGGGTCACAGTCTGAGGTCCCCTGTCAAGCCCTGTTGGGTGGGACGTGTGGCCTCAGGTCCTCCGACCTGGTGTCAAGGCAGAGGGCACAGCATGAGGTTCCCCAGCCAGGCACTGAGGTGGGGGATGCAGCCTGAGGTCCCCCTG
Organism: Antrozous pallidus; assembly: GCA_027563665.1. Lineage (NCBI taxonomy): Eukaryota > Metazoa > Chordata > Mammalia > Chiroptera > Vespertilionidae > Antrozous > Antrozous pallidus. Next base: position 78,969,585 of record CM050516.1, on the reverse strand, counting down.
TCAAGCCCCATCAGGCGGGGGGTGGGACCCAGCCTCAGGTCCCCTGCCCTAGTCCAGCGCCATGCAGACTCAGGTCCCTGCTGATTGCTCATTAAGGCTCCTTGTGGGTACTCAACCTCCACTGTGGGCGCAGCCATCTTGTGTTATGGACCACCCTCCCCGCCTCCGCTGTGGGTGCTGCCATCTTTGTTTCAACGTGTCAGTCAATCTGCATATTCCCTCTTTATTAGATTAGATCACAGAACTGAAAAACCAAAAGGTCTTCAGGGTTGAGTGGTAGCCCAGCTTTGTTTTACAGAACAAGGCCCTGAGAGGTGAGGAGACTTGTCTGTGGTCATGGTGTCAGTGGATACTTTGTAAGGCTCAGGCTTAGGCCTGTGTGGCTTCCATGGCATCATGTTCAACCTTCCCCTATTGATTTTCAGTTACAGGCCATCACAGCCAGTGTTGTATGTGATGTCTCCAGCATAGCAGTATACTAACCAGTGTGGTCCTGTGGCTATACCAGACATGGGATTCCGCGCAGGAGGAAGTTCTGTGGTGCAGAGAAGAGCAGTGGGGAAGGGAGTTTGGACATTCCTCAGGGAGGTGAAGATGGATGTCAGGTGGTCAGGTGAGGAGGGATGGGGTACCACAGAGCAGGGGCCTGCATGTGCATCTCTGGGAGCACCAGCAGGAGGGACTGTGCAGACAAAGGCTGCGCCTGGCAAGGTAAAATAAGCACCTTTTTGGTGCTCCCTTTCTGCTTTTCTGTCAGAAAAGCTTCAGGTTCTTTCACATGGCCACTTGGCTGGGATGCAGGCCTGCGTCATATTGCTGGTTGGAAGTGGTCCCACAGTTCAACTCTTTCTTTCCTCTTGACGTTTCACCACAGGGGTCTTATGGTCCTCCCCTGCCCCTGGCACCCTCCTTGCCCATATCCACAGGCTTCAGTAATTTTGAATTTGGGAGAAAAAGGGTTTAGTGCTTAAGGCTTAACATTTCTTCTTTTCTCAGAAAGGCACTGTACTCCTGCTAATTTAATATGCTCACCCTGGGGGGAGGCATGGCCTCAGGTCCTCCGACCTGGGTCCTGCAACTACCAGTCTTTCATGTCTGTTATGCTCTCACATGCACAAGAATCAAGTTCATTTTGATACCAAATTTAGAAAATAGCATTTCTGTCTTTATTTCCAATTTTAATTAACAGCATATTTTTTAAAAAATTGCTTTTCCCTGTTTGTGTGTAAGGAAATTGTTTTATGATTTTGTTTAACTTAGGAACTTCGAGGTGTCTACTGTTTTTCACACAAGCTTCTGAAAGATCCCTTTTTCTCTCCGAAGTTGCTCACTGCCTTCCTTGAGAGCTATCAGGGCTGCCTCAAAGACACACTTGGCATCAGCGTTTCCTTTCTTTTATCCTGTGCTTCTTTTATTGTAAGAGGATTGTGGTATACTTCAAAATAAAAGAATTCAATGAAAACTCATTCCATAGTAAATGAGCCTAAGCCATTAGGAAGAATTGACCATAAGCTTAATAGGAATCAGTCATGTGATATTGGAGCTAAAATAGTTAATGTGGTGGGTTTCAACCTTTTATGAAGTGGGAGAGCGCCTTTCTCCCTGGAAATCTTAGAGCCTCATACTCAAAGACAGACGGAAGCACTGAGTGTGACGGGGAGGTGTAAGGAGCCTGGGTTTGGATGTGGCACCTGCTCTTCCTTTGCTTACTTGGGTAATCTCCTCAGAAATGTAAAAACTGTAGTTCTAATGCATTAATTAGACAGGTATAGTGATCTTTTAAGTAAACATAAAGGGTTATAACTAGAGGCATGTTTTTATACATTGCTTTATTTGACCCTGTGGAACGGACAGCAAAGGCATTATTATCCCAATTGTCCCCATTTTCATTAAAGGAAACTATGGCTAATATGTAAGGCAGCAGGGATTGGAATGTAGTTCTGACTCTTATTAAGTTTAGGGCTCATTTCACTGAATCATAAGATTGTCTGTGAATGAAATAGAAGCCCAGTCTTCTTTGAACTGATGGAACTGTCTCGGGAACGTTTTGGTCAGTAGTGGGTTGTAAATTGGAAGATGTTCAGAAGTGGGTGACTGGGATACAGCCCTTGAAATCATAGCTAGGAGTTGAGATTTTAAAATGCAAATCTCTTTGACAGTTAATTCACTGGTGTGAACTGGCTTCAGTAAAGGCACAAGAAGATGTGCAAGAAGGGGCTTGAGGTTCTGAGGGCTTGGAAGCCTGAGGACAAGGAGTGGATGTCACAGTGATGGGGGAGTGAGAAGATAGGGATGCTTCCTGTGCCTCAGAGAGGAGCATTCTGTGGCCCAGGGGACACGTGCAGCCTACCAGTTTTCAAAATACAGACTTTGTTCCTTTATCAGGATAAAGATCAGAAGACTACTTTCAGGTTTCCATTTCTCCAATATGTCACTTTTTTTTCAATGACAGCCTTTTATTCAATATAGTAGGTAATCTGAATTTAAGAATATTGTGTATTTCCCCATGGGACTAAATTAAGCTATTTGCATTTTGAATGGAATAAAAGACTCTAAAAACATTTTTTCTCCCTCCTGAATCATCCTCAGAAAAAGAGGCTGCTCACCACTGATTTATAATTTTATCTGGGTAAAAGCCACTTGCAGAAAAGGCAACTGTCTGAATGCACCGATGTCAGCACAGAATGATGCCCAAAGTGGGGTGGGGAGGGGGGGAAGTCAGTGAGAGAGATTTGGGTTCAACCTGACAGCAGCAGCAGCAGCACAGCCACAACAACCCAAACACAGACCTGGTCACCAGAAGCAGGTGGCTGGAGGTTCTTGGCTTGCCACTCCTGAAAATGTGCAGAGGCTGGCCACTGCCAGTCCTGGGCTCAAGGGTTAGACCTCTAGATCCATGGCACATTAGACTACTCTGTTCTTATGATAACCAAGACTCGGTTTTTTAAAAGGTTTTCATTGAGCTATCATATCGGAAGGAGCAATTCAACTTTCTTGCATTTGAATGGATAATGCTGAAAAAAACTTAGACTAGAATTTCTCACTGTTGGAATTTTCTCAGGAAGAATCTGAGAATGTTATGATGTTAACTGAGCCAGGTTTGATAATACAGTATATTTTAAGAGTTTGTTATCTATGAGTTAAAAAAACGGATCTAAATATTAGATGGTAAAACAATAGTCCACTTACTTTTTTGTTAATGCTCATCCAATGATATTTTTTTCATTGATTTTTAGAGAGAGAGTAAAGGGGAAGAGAGAGAGAGAGAAAGAGAGAGAGAGAGAGAGAGAGAGAGAGAGAGAGAGAGAGAGAGAGAGAGAGAGAACCATTGATGTGAGAGAGACACATTGATAGATTGTCTCCCTCACAGGTCCTGGACATGGGGCAGAGATGGAACCTGCAACGCAGGTATGTGCCCTTGACTGGAATAGAATCCTTCACCCCTTTGGTGGTTGGCCAATGCTCTAACCATTGAGAACACTGGCCAGGGCTATCCTTTTAATTTTGTCTTAAAATGACATTGGTGTTGATAAATGTGTCTCCAGGGTAAAAAAAACATAGAGAGGAACTGTGTTCCTGAGGGTTGTGTATAAAGTGCTCTATTTTCATTTTTTTTAACATAGGTTTTCAAAGATTTTTCTATTTTTATTTTTGATTCATTATCAGATTCAAGTAGTTTCCCCTAAATGGTTAGTTTTACCTTTCTCTGTCTATCAGTTTTAGTACTTAACTGTCTGTAATAAATTCATATTTCAGTGTATTAAGGGTTCGATATTGTGAACAAATAAACAAACAAGAACCCTCTAAGTGAACTGTTTTATAATATACATAATTTCTCAATTTATATGTTTTATAATTTGGATTTTCTTGCAGCAGAGCTGGAGAGCAGTTTTTCTAATTACAAGCCACTGATCCACAGGAAAAATGAATCAAGCTCTACTAAGTAAAGAGCAACTTAATTTCTTTGAGAAATGTATTGTACTCCTTTGCCTTAACAAATAAGAACAGGGGACATAAAACTCCATTTAATAAATGCTAGAGATAAAAATGAAGAGATATTGAGGATAAAAATAAAGGGAGGAGAGAGATCACAGAAACACACACACACACAGAAATAAAGGAAAAAATGAAGACAGAGACAAAATGAAACAGATACTTTAAGTGAATATATAGGAACATACACAAGACTCAAAAACTGAAATCTTTTTGGGAGGCTAGGAAGGTAACTATATTGCATAACTGGAAGCCTGGTGCATGAAAATTTTGCACAGGTAGGGTCCTTAGGCTTGGCTGGTGATCAGGGCTGATCTGTGAGGTGACCGGCAGGGCGATTGGGGGCTCCTGCTGGCACCCACCTTGGCCAGCCTGGAGCCATCCTCTTGCTGGCCCTGCCGCTGCTGCTGGTTTGCCTCCTTCTGCAGGGCAACTGGTGGGGCAATCAGGGAGCCCCCACTGGCACCCATCTTGGCTGGCCTGGGGCCTGCAAGCTGGGGGAAGCTCCTGCATTGAGCGTCTGTACCCTGGTGGTCAGTGCGCATCATAGCGACTGGTCATTCCACTGGTGATTTGGCCATTCGGTTGATTTGCATATTAGTCTTTTATTATATAGGATGAGAGGTAATGTCAAATGTGGTTAATTGTGGAGTCTGTCCCCCATAATGGAACTTATATCCAACAAAACAAAACTTTGTGCTGACCAAAGGAAATTCATCTGTCACCAACTGGCCTCCAGGTTAGACTCCTGGGTTATGAGTACATACAGAGCTAACATTTCCTGAGAGCTTACTATGTGCTGGGCCTTGCCTTTTCTTTATTGACTGTAATCCTCACGACATTCCTGGAGAAACTTGACTATCATTATCCCCATTTTAGAGATGAGGAAACTGAGGCACAGAGAGGTTACATAATTGGTGAGCAGTGGAGCTGAGATTTTAATCCAGGGAGTCTAGCTCCAGAAAGGGCTGTACACAAAAGGAAACTCCACACAGGTGCGGGAGACATACAGTAACACTCACATAGGCCCAGCCATCTCCTGCCCCTTTCCCCAAACTCAGTGAAGTGCAGATAGATATGGCAGAGATAAAGAAAATGCCTTAGAGAGAACACAGGAATCTTCAAGCTGTTCTTTCATGGAATATCATCCTAATTTTCTGACTTTGGCCATGCACATAATTTAAATCATGATTTTAAAGCATTTACATAGTTTTCTGCCTCTTAATGGTATACTGATAGATGGGCCAAGGTGAAGGAATTTACCCCTTGGCAAATGCTTGCTTTTAAATTTATTGCTATTATTTTTGCTTGTTTTGGCCTCTTGTAAACAAATTGATAGTATGAATTTGCTTGAGACAATTGGTAGCCATTTTTTATTTGTTTGTTTTTGCCAGATGAAATGGTGTTAAGGATTATCATGGTTATGTTTTGCCTAGCCTGTGGCAGGTACTCAGTAAGTGTTGATAATTAAATCACAAAATTTAGCAGGTATTTAACAACAGAGATCCCCACAATTTTCAGAAACTAGTTACATATAGTATTTTACTAATTATCTCAGAAATGTCTTGAGGTCAGCAAGATAGATAATTATTATTCCCATCTCACAGATGATGAAACCAAGATCCAGAGGGCTAAGTGATGTGACTGTGGGCTTATGCTGGCAAGTGATGGACCTAATACTGCTACCCAAGAGCTTCTGCTTCTAAACCCAGGTTATTTCCACTGGGCAACTGCCCTTCAGTGATTGAAACTAAAAGCCATGAGTAAATCTCAAGGGAAATGTGTTTTTTCCTAGAATTGCACTATTTCTGAGTAATGTGTAGCTCTGATTTTTTTCTATCTTGAAAGGAGGAATATTAAATATGTGCAGTGTTTTAATTTCATAACCCCTTTCAGATCTTTAACCTCTTTAAGAGAATATTTAGGACTGTGACTTTCCTGTTTTTTTTTTTCTTTTTCAATGTCTCATATTCTGTTCCTCTGTCTTTGAAGGAGGACATTGAGAATGATGTTCCAATGCAGTAGAGTTTCCCAGGCTATTTGATAAAATCTGTCTTATCAGGGCTCACTGCCAAAGACAGTTGCAATAATGGCCATAAGAATTTTAAAATATTTGCCAATGCATATTTTCCTATCACACAGTTTTGAAATTATTTTAATTAAGCATTGGAAATAGCATTATTTTAAGACTATGTTTTAATTTTTAAAAATCTTAGTTGAAAATTAAACATTCTTGGGAACAAAGGAAATACCTTCTTTTCTGGATCTCTGTTCTTTTATTTTGCCCGTCTCCTGCAAATTCAGAGAACTTATTCATATATGGAGTGAGAGGTGGAATATTCCACTGTGATATGCTTTAAACCCTGTCCCCATTCACACTCCCTAAATTAAGAAATTAAAATTTAATTAAGAAATTAAATTTTACCAAAGGAATGATATGAAAAGAAAATTCCTGTTGCCATAATTTCATTTTGTCCTCTCCTTTCAGGGGAAAGAGGGGCTGAAATGTGCTTAACTGTTTGTACATTTCCTGTGTGAACATGTTTATCTCTCATATTATCTGAGACCAACTGAAGAGCGAGTGTTTAGAAAAAAGAGAGGACAACTAATACGAGTTGAAAGTAAGATGCTTGCATCTTAATTTTAAGAGAACACAGAAAGCCAAATGCTTTCAGAAAAGGGCCCCTTCATGGAGTAATTTGCCTGGTATGGCATCCCAGTTTGTTGTATAATTTCAGCCCTGTTACTATGGAAACCTGCTTTAGTGTAGCAGTGATTGTTAATCAGGATTTGTCGTTATTCCTCTTTCATCACGAGGCTCTATATCCGTATGGATTAAATCACAGTTCTCATTGACAATGGCATAGATCAAACATTATTGCCCACATAAAACCCTGGGCTGCTCCCTGTCATTTCCCCCATTACCAGGAGCCTCAAACGCCAGCTGAAGTCTAACTTTTGCAAGGAAATTAAGGCTCCTCTTAGTTCCTCTGCTATCTACCCTCATGACAAGTAGGGGAGGAAGGGAATTACTTTCCTTTAAACTTGCCTGTACCTACGGAAAGGGCAGACATAATTTCATGCCATTGCAAACCCGAGTCTGCAGTTATAAATCCAAGCAGGAAGTTGTGTCAGTGTGACTGCCAATTTCTTCAATCCTTCATCTATCTGTGTGTGCATGTCCAGCATTTAACCAAACTCTTGTTCTTGGAGTGGTCTGCTTTCCCTTTCTTTCCAAGTGGTCTGCTAGCTTTTCTATAGAAAGACTGTGTCAAAACCGGAGGCCAAGCTGCTACCCCAGGTGTTACTGCTGTTCTGTCCTAAACCAGAGAGCATCATGGGGCGTGTGGGGTAACCCTTGGCTCTTCTCACTTTGGAGAATTGGGTGATGACATTATTTGGATGGGGAAGTTCACAATCCTGAAGTGTCATGCTGGATTTAGTAGTGCCAGATCACCATCATTTTTAGGAAAAGCAGCTCAAAGGAATAATGTTATGCTTTAAGGGCCCACCACCAGCCTGTGTACCTGATTGCTCATTGTTTTGTTTAAACTGTGTTGGTTAAGCATAGCCGTTGGAGCCAGTCTGCCTGGGCTTTATTTCTGGCTCTTCCATTACCACCTGTATGACCTTGGCAAGCTCTTTAATCTCTCTGAGCTTAAATGTAAAATGAGGGCAGTAATAGTATCTACCTCATGAGGACTAAGTAACCTCATATTCAAAAGGTGCTCAGACTAGTGACTGGCACTTGTGAGTGTTGTATAGGTGTTTGTAAATAAATGAAGGAGAAACAACGTTGTGCTTACATGTATTCAAAATATATTACAGATCAGACCATCCAAATATTAGTGAGGTGTTGAAAACAGCCCTCCCCTCTCCCTCTCATCTCATCCCCCCTCTTTCCACTCCCTGCTTTCTCCTCTCCATCTCTGCACTGTGCCCAACCCCCAAGTATAATTCTGATTGGCTAAATTAATTCTGCAGCATCCTGCTGTGAATAATTATGTTGATCCAGTGTGTATTCTGATGCCTCCCCCCCCCCCCCCCCTTTGCCTAAATTATAATGTGACAATTGCGGCTCACAGCTGGCTCATCAGAGGTGGGCAGTTTGGGAATTGGCGCATCTGAATGTGCTTCTCTGTTAACCCTCTGCCTTGATTGCTTAAGACAAGACATATGTAAACCCCATGATTATTGCCGTTTGTTTGGACTTTGCAAAGACTCTGCCTTCAAACATAAAGCTGCTGGGTTTGTTTGGGGGAAGGGGGCATATAGTAGTCCCCTCCCCCTCCCCACCAACCATCCCCCCTTTCCCTCTCAGACAATAAATAGCTGTCAGGCTTATGTCAAGGATGAAATTATAGGTGCACATGAGGCCTTGATTACATTGTTTTGGAGGGATTGCTATTAACATACCGAAATGAAGTCTAATTTTTCACTGACAGAGCTGAGTCAAAACTCAAGTGACAGAGATAGGACATATATTATGAGGAAACAGAGGTCCAGTAGGGGCCCCTGTTCTGTGTGGGATGGGTTTTCCGTATTTAAAAACACACAACAAAAAACAGAGTAATTAATGTGAAAAATGTCTTGTTGGAAAAGAAATACCAACTGATCAGGGATGAAGTAAGATATTTGGGTTAGTTAAGGTTCTTGGTGAAATCGCCATGTGTGATTTTCAAGTGTATTTCATTCATTTTAAGGCAACATCTAGATTATTGAGTCAGCCTCTGTTTTAGCTGAAGAATGTTCTGTCTTGATTTTTTATTTTGCTTGCTGCCTGCATAATTCATTTCCTACTGCCACATTCCCCACGCTCGCATCCTCTGAAGATGCGTACTTATGATCACCCAATATGCAGGGTGAGAGCCCTTGTTGTACTTTTGCTGTTTATACATTCTGATGATGTGAACATGTGGCTTGTTAATTTTCAAAATCCTTCATTTAAAGGGGGTTCTTTGCATGTGGCTTTCCTGGAATGCTTTAAGGAGTGGTGCCTCATAGGATGGTAGATTAATAATTATATGTGTTTCATTATAGCTGTCCCTACTCACTAGGGTAGAAATTTAAAATGTATACACACACACACACACACACACACACACACGTATACATAGGCATGGGAGTATGTATGTTATGTATTAGTATGTACTTTGACATTGTAAGTAACTTGAAAGGTTATTTTATACCACTGTTTTATTGTTACTGTTATTAAAGAGGGAAAAATGGAGATTTAGTGTGGATGGCAGAGAGAAGAGGGTGTCCTCCAATTTGAAATCTGGCAACGGTGGAGAATGTAGACAGATCATATATTTATTTTTTTGAAATACATATTTTCCAGTACCTACTAAGTGCAAGACACTGCATTGTAGTTGTTGTGGGGACTCAGTGGTGGGTCGGAAGTGGTTCCTGCAGTTCAGGAATGTGTGGTCTAGACCAGAAGATAACATGTGTTCACACAGTTCTAGCAGAGGGGTCTGAGGGATGATGCTCAGTGCAATTGCAGAGGAGAGCTAATGCTTGCTTTGCATTTCAGCTGTTCAGCTTCTGCACAGGTAAATTGAGGAAGAGGGGGCATCGTTGAAGCTTTTCTGGAGAAGGTTGTATTTGAAGTAGGGGAAGAATATTACACAGAAATGGAAGGAAAACATCCTAGGCAAAGTGAAACACATAAGCAAAAGCGGGGACTTCAACTGGTACGAGGTCTGATTTCGCTGCAGGTTCTGCATCTCTGCATCTCTGGGGAACTGGTGGTAAAAAGGACAGCTGCCTGAATCCATGAGATCAGAATCTCGGGCCTGGCCCATACTGTCTGTGACAGGTTTGCAGGGGACTGTGCTGTGTTAAATACCATAGGGCTGCAGCATAGGTATATGGAGGAGGCACCAGCAGTGCAGGCTGCAAGGACAGGTGGGATTTATCTTAGCCTTGAAGGCCATGCTAAAATTTGTGCTTCTACTAGACAGAAGGAACCTCTGAACATTTAAAAGTAGGGACTTGGCATGTTGAAACTGTTTTTTAAAAAGCGACTCACAGATGTATGGAAGATGGCTCCTGGAAGTTGTGGTGCCAGCCGAGGCTATTTCAGGTTACTAGCAGAGAGGCAATGGGGCTCTCAGATGGGGGTGGTTGCAATGAGAATGGAAAGGACAGGACAATAGAAGAGATACAGAGCATTACCTGGTGACTGCCTGGAGGTGGGGCAAAGGGAGGAAGGGTCCAGACTGCATTCCTGAGAGGACTGAGGAGCTAGACCAGAGGAGGAGAGGGAGGTGCAGAGAAGGGTCAAGTTTGCAAGAGATGGTGTGGTTTTCTCTATGCTGCACTCAAGGGATCAGTAGTCTATCCATAAGCAAATGTTCAGCCAAGAGATGGAAATGTGGCTATGATCCCAGAAAAGAGACTTTGGAGTCTGCAGACAGGATGTTCAGACAAGATGCTTCCAGCATGGCCTACTCACCTGGCTGTCGGTTGGAGGGCCTGGGGCCTCGTCATTGGTTGCCCGAGTGTGTTCACAACATGACAGCTGGGTTCTCTCAGAGTGAATGACCCAGCATTGAGCAAGTGAGAGAAGGAAGCAGAAGTCACAGTGTCTTTTGTGATCTAGCCTCCAAAGTGACATTCCATCAATTCTGCAGGATGCTATTGGTCACACTGTGTTGCAGGGTCAGAGGAGACTGCATGAGGGTGAGCGAATGGGTCATCGCTGGGGGCCATTCTGGAGACTGGCTATCATACCCCATTTCTTGGCCCTGCACTGAAAATAGTAAAAAGCACAGAGCGATCACTGGCTCAGAAAAGTCTGTTAAGGGAAGGATCCTAAGCTGCTAGGTGGTTTCAACCTCAAGTTCAAGGCAGTCTGTGTTGCCTGCAAGATGCATTCACTTGTTCAACATTTGGGGGCACCTCTGTCTGCCAGAGGACAGGAAATAAAATGAACAGGGCCTTGTCTCTCTGGACTATCACTTCTGGGAGTTTGTTGTCCCTCAACTCTGATGTGGCAGAGGGACAGGGCAGAAATACCTGACCCAACAATTGCTTCTAATCCCAGGCCATGATGCAGAACTCAAGAGGGAGAAGTAACTTTGGAGGGGCTGTGAAATGAAGTTTTTCATCATCTGAAGCATTTATTGCTGCCAGAACCTCTTTTGCAACATTGCCAAGTGACTTTCACTAAGGCCACTGGCATAGAGGCTGCAGGAAGGGCTTCACAAGTGATCCAGGCCAGTGTCAGTTTTAAGCCCAGTGATGCTGAGAACAGGGGAGGGAGTGGACGGATATGAATCTTTTCAGCTCTGTAGCATATTTGACTTTATCCCGTGGGCTGGAAAGGGATAAAGGTTACAGATCTTTTTAGAATAAGGGTTACAGATAATGCCCTATTTCTGGGAACATAAGGAGAAGATGAACCTTCTGAAATGATGTGGTCTCTGATCCATTAAAAAGTACATTAAAATTTATCCACTATTGAAATTCATGCTATTTTAATATAGAGGTTGGGGCTAAAGAGTTTGTTTTTATTTAGAGATGGAAAATATTGTTTTTAAAATTCAGAATAGGAATTTAATTATATTTAAAAAGTAATGAGTTCGGGTATTTAGTTTGATTAGTAATTTGTTAAGATGAGGAGAGGTAATTAAAGAAAAGCTGAAGTAGAAAAGGCAGAAAGATTGAGTCTCGGAGACAGGGGACTCTATAAATGAGGAGTGAGGGAATAGGACATCTAGGTGTGCATTTGTTGGTGGCAAATTGCTGGCTACACCAACTTCTGTCCTCCCTGATCTCCTGGATCCCCAGGTCTCCATAGTCTCTCTGAGTAATAAAAGGAGGTCTCAACCTTAAGGCCACCACATTAATACCTTTCTTGTACTTGCTCATTTTCCTTTTTCACAAAGAGAGAGGAAGCCTCAGAAACCTTCGGTAGACTAAAATTTTAATGACATTGTCTGGTTTTCAGTAGGCTAAAATTTTAATGACATTGTATTTATTCTGTAGCTACTTTCTGTTAGTGGACACTAATACTGGTTTTCCCTTTATGGTGGTGGTATGGAGTTCTCTTTGGAAAACAAATGCATAAACACCTAAAAAGTGGTTTGCATGACAGATATTTTGTAAATAGTAATATAGCTGGCAGAAACTATGAAGGTGGTGGTGAAATGACTAATAGAAAACACTACCTTAGGGCACTTTAGCTTGGCTTTCCTTTATTTAGACAAAATCAGGTTGTCACAGCTGGCTTGGACTGTCCTAATAAAATAACACAGACTGGGTAATTTAAACAACAGAAATTATTTTGTCACAGTTCTGGAGGTTGGGAAGCCCAAAATCCGGGTACCAGCATGCTCTAGTTTTTGATGGGGTCCATGTTATGGTTGGCAAGTGTCCTCATATGCCGAAGAGAGAAAGCTTTGGTCTCTTCTTGTAAAGACACTAATCTCCTCATGGGGACATTTATTATTGTTTAATTATTATTATTGTTAGTCTCTGTTCCAACTATATAAGTTAAAATTTATCATATATATGAAAAACAGCATATAGTGGATTCAGTACTATATGCAGTTTCAGGATCCACTGGGGATTTTGGAATGTAATCACTACAGATAATGGGGACAACTGTACTCCGTTGGGCTGGGGAAAAGACTGCCCTAATGATACACAAATGCTTTAATAATAAGGTTCAGTGTAATACTGCAGGAATGCTGAGACCCGACTGACTGAAAGGGCAGAAAAGCTCTGTGAGTATTCTGCAAAGAGGGAAAAACGAGGGTCCATATGGCTTTTAGGATGTCTTTTGTCCTTACAGCTTCTCAAAGCTCTTTTCAAATGGAAGCAAGTGAATGGCATAGAGATGTTGCTAATCACATCCGTGAAGGAACTGAAATGGTGCAACCAGCTCAGAGCAAAGACCAAAGCAACTTTAGGGGAGAGAATCACTCTGTTGTATTTGTAGAAATATATGCACTTCAATGATAATTAACATAGTCCTTGTTTACTATTGCTGCACTATATTAATTATCTATTCAATGTGAATTAAATACATAATTCTAAACATCATCCCCCCAAAATTACCTTTTATCAATTGAAATAAGCCAATTAAATATTTCAAAATGCAACCATGTAATCAACAGCTTAATGCATGTTAATTATGACCAAAATTTCAATTAATGTGTTAATATATGACCTCAAATCTCTACAAACAACAACAAAAAAGCAGCCTCACATTGCAATTATAGCCTAGTTTGATTGACAGGTATCTGTGAGAGTGTTTTTGTGTCTGATTTGCTAATTTGACTTATATAAAAAAGCTAGCGTATTCTCTCCTCTGTTCTGAAGACACTGCATAAAAAGCTCACAGGTTTTAAAATACAACCATCTTCTCTTCAGCTCCTGCATTGCCTCTTTTCTGCAATTCCCTTAAGCTCAGGGCATCCTTTCAGCTGCCCCGTAAATCTTCTCTGTGATCTCTCCACTTTTTTAGATAAGTAAGGTAGGGGGTGGGGGCTGCCTGAACACACTGGTATATGTGATTCACCTGTGTATTTGCAGGGCAGGGAGGCAAGACATGCTGGTCATGCATCACATACCCTTTGTTCCAATTGGGAGCCATAATGAGGATAAGGAGGAAAGAATTATGGAAAGCCTGCCTGTGAGGTGTCAGGAAGGGCCTATGGAAGTAGCTTAGTTAATGGAAAGGATTCAGACAGGAAGAGATTGGGGGTAGAAGACATTCTAGTAGAAGAAGAGGATGTTTGGATTGGGTCAGGACACAAGCTTGGCTAGAATTTAAAATCACTGGAGATGATAGATGGCAAGATAGTTAGCCCGGGAAGATGACTCTACCGATCTTATTTCTTATACTGCATGTGCTACTTGATGAGAAGGTCATGTTTCAGCCCTGAAGTGAAGAATGAGGTCACATAAAAGGTTACCTGGCCTTTTTACCTGACTTTGGATGTGTAACACAACTTCACAGCATCAATGTCCCATCACTTGACCCTGGTTTCCTTGGTTTCTTATGACTAATTTATTGTGGGACTGTTTTATTCAGAAAAAACTGGGGTTTTTTCTAAGAGTTATTTTATTTTGTGCATACCTCCACTCTGAAACATGGTTCACTTAACTGCACTGGCAATTTTGTTATGTGCAGTTGTGAGAATATTTGTGTGTGTGTATTGAAATGGAAAATCCCCTTGAAAATTCAGCAAATTGGGCTTAAACTTAAAAAGGATGGATGGAGCATAGAACTCTGTGTACAAATAAATGTATATATGTGTCTATATAAAATATATATATATATATATATATATATATAAACACATACATACTCATGTATGTATATACAAATAAAGATTAGATTGACTCATAAAAATATAAACATGTTAAATATAAATTCTTATAGAGGAGGTGTTTGTTTCTGTGACTCAGAAAGAAGGTATAATAAAGAGGTATTTTTAAAACCAAGAATTAGTGCCTGACAATTTTTTTTGCCCAATTCCTCATCTTCTTGACAGGAAGCTGACTCACTGGATTTGTATCAGTCTATTAGCAATTCTATGGCAAACTTATTTCAGGCTGGATATTTGGAGACATTGGCTAAATTAGTGATTGGATATCTGGGTGGATTGAGAAATAATCAAAACAAATATTTCTCTTCAGTTTTTCAGACTCTATGAATCTCCTTCTGAGTACAGAAGTGCCTTTCTAAAAATATTAATAAAGGGTTAATACTGTCTGTACATCCTGAAGGAGCTTGTTAAAAATGAGCAGAGAATAATGAGTGAACGCCCATGTTCATAGCAGCATTATTCACATTAGCCCAAAGATGGAAACATCCATCAATGGATGACTGGATAAAAAAATTATCTACACTAATAAAAGAGAAACATACAAATTGACCATCTATCCACTATGCCTGCCAGCCAATCATAGTGAGTATGCAAATTAACCCAACAAAGATGATGGTTAATTTGCATATGTAGGCGCAGAGCAAAGTCTGAAGATAACATAGAAAGAAGCCAAGCACTGCAGAAGGGAGCGAAGCTTCAGAGAAGGGAGGGAGTGAGGCAGCAGAGAAGGGAGGGAGCCTCGGCAGGCTTCACTCTCTTCTCTGCTTTGCTCTGGCTGCAGGAAGCCCTATTCTTGCAGGAATCTTCCTGCAATGGGCCCCTAGTCTATATATATAAAAGCCTAAGCGACCTGCCAACCAGCCAACTGGCCAGTAACTATGATACACACTGACCACCAGGGGGCAGATGCTCAATGCAGGAGCTGCCAAGTGATAGCAACTTTGAAGAGTGTCCTCTCATATTCTGGGACTCCCCCCCTCGGGATATGTCGGACTGCTGGTTTTAACCTGATCCCCACAGACCAGGCTGAGAGACCCCCACCAGTGCATGAATCCATATCCATGCACTGGGCATCTAATATATATATATTATTTAGCCTTAAAAAGGAAGGAAATTCTGACACATGCTACAACATGGATGAACCTTGAGGACATTATGCAATAAACCAGACACAAGAGGACAAATATTATATGATTCCACTTATATGAGGTATCTAGGGTTGTCAAATTTATGAAGACACAAAATAGAATGGGGCTTTCCAGGGGTTGAAGAATGGAGGATGAATGGGGAGTTGGTATTTAATGGGGAGAGAGTTTCAGTTTGTGAAGTTGAAATTAATTCTGGAAATGGATGGTGGTGATGGCTGCACAACAATGTGAATGTACTTAATGCCACTGAACTGTACACTTAGAAGTGGTTAAAATGGTATATACATATATGCATAGCCCAAGGACACGGACAATAGTGTGGTGAAGGCCTAGGAGGGGTGGGTGAGGCATGGAGGGCACCAATGGGAAAAAACCAAAGAGGACATCTGTAATACTTTCAGCTATCAAGATAAATTTTAAAAAATGTTTAAGGTGGTCAAATTTATATTGTATGTATTTTAGTACAATTTTAAAAATGAGTGTGGAATTTTATTGAGAACATGAGAAAACAGAAGCTTGAGAAGTTGGCATGACAAGACTTGTCCGATATGGAAATCTGGATGAGCTATGAGGTGAGGAGAGAAGGCACCTAGTATTTCTTCCAACTACATCATTCTCACCATGTCTTCTGCCTTTCTTTTCCTCTTAGTAACTTATCCTGTCTCTTTGTCACTTACCCACTACATTTATTTTCCCCTTTCACCTCTTCATTTATCCAGTTTATTTTCACACCCTCATATTTAGTCTTATATTCTTGGAAAACACTCACATACCCATCTATCTTCTTCAGCCTTCAAGTCTCATTTTCCCCTTTTAAGGCATAAGACCAATAGTTGGGGTAGAGATCTAGTGATGATTTTTTGGCTAAGAGTTAGAGTTTGGATGTCGGTTACTTCCCAAAGCAACAGCAGGCAACAGCTCAAGTGAGGATGCTGCCCACTGCCAGAGAAACACATTAAAAGCATGGCTGCTTTTCCATAATGAAGAGTGTGCTGTTGTGTTACTGAGTGTGCTTCTTGAGAAAGCAAGTGAAAGTGATTTAGAGAAGAGTTGAGAAAGAGAACATGAAATTGGTTTTTGTGTCTTCAATTCAACTTTAGGATGCTTCTGGTTGATATCACTAATTATAAATCACCGTGATGTTTAACATCATACAGAAGGAATCACATCAGTGGTATTTTGACCCTTTTCATATGTATATTCAAGGCCTTGTCGTCAAAGTTTAGATGAAAACTACTATGGTTTTGTACTAAGGAATTTATACTTTCAGAAATAGTCATGGAAGAGTCAAAATAATAGTTTGGTATCTTTAACACATTATATAGATTTTATTTGTTGGCTGTAGAAAGCGAAGAGGGATAAGATCTGATAGAAAAATGATCCACTAACTAAATCTGTGCTTTAGAATCTTGCAGAGGTGTAGCCTTCTTGCTAAGGTTATAGTAGATGTGACCATCCAATTAAAAGCACTTCCTAACAAGGTACTACCAAAATCTGCTTCAATAAAATGAAGTCCTCAAGGGCATATTTGTGTTTGTAAGAACAATCAATTTCCATTTTAAATAGGACAATTTCACTTATTTCTTGTGAAATAATTTTACAGCATAGGTCAGACCTATTAATTTAAGGTCATTTTAAGAAAATTACAGAGGGTGGGTGGGTAGAGTTGGGAAAAGGGTGGGAAATGAGGGACATCTGTAATAGTGTCTACAATAAAAATAAAAAAATTTAAAACAACTAGAAAAAGAAAATTACTTCTGTATTGGAAATATTTTAATTTTTTTCTTGATAATAATGATCTATCATTTTGATGGAAATTGGAACCATGGTCTTTTAATGCACTATACTGTTGATTCACAAAAGCTTAACATTACCTATTTAAATACAGCAGGTACTATAAAATTTAATGTGAAGGCTAATTTTAAAAGACAGTTTGATTTTTATATGTATACGTGAATTCATATTATCTTATTCAACTTCATATGTTGAATTCAACTTCATATGTTGAATTCAACTTCATATGTTGAAAGAACAAGATGATTTTATGATTAAGAGAATTATTAAAAAGATCTATTTGAGTTTGCCCCCAAACCCTCTATTTAAAAAATTATACCCATAATGAATGTAGTCTGACAAAAGCAAGAACAAAGAAACATTGATGTTTATTTTTTTTAATTTTTTATTTACAATATAACTTATATTTAATAGTAGTACATATATTTTCCTTTCCTCTCCTAATATCCTCCCCCCAGCCTCCCTTACCCCCCAGCACATGTCTCCACCTGCCCCCCTCCCTGCCCCAGTGTCTTTCATTCATTGGTTATGCTCATATGTATGCATACAAGTCCTTTGGTTGATCTTCCCCTGCATCTGCCTCCCATCCACTCCAGCCTTCCCCCTGTAGCTTGACAGCCTGTTCGAGGCCACCCTGCCTCTATATCAATCACTTCCCCCTGTTTCTTTTCTTCAAAAATATCTTGTCTCTGCATACTAGAAACAAACATATAAGAGCAAAAAAAAAAGTTTGAGTGTCAGTTTCAATGTCCAACTGTTCTGAGTCCCATTTTCAATGTCAAATAGTTCTTCATGTGTACATGTCAGCAATGGTATCCAGATGGTGGACACATCGTGGCAATGCAAGATCCATCCTCTCTGGTATGGTCCTGGGCCGCCTGTAGCCATGCACAGCTGCCGACTGCTAGCATGGCAAGGTGTCGTCAGTGTCCCCCATCTCTGAACCGTCCTCGTGGCTGGAACAGACCCGTCAGTTCCTCACTGTCGCAGGAACCCACATGGTCTTGGAGTTGTTCTCTGCAAACACACAAACACATTCTCAACCAAAAGTTAACAAAGGGGTCCTCTCTGCAAAATAGACTTGGGATTCTTTTTATTTTTGCCTAAATGATTTTCCTTTGGCTTATTTTGACACCATGTGTGTTTTTTCATGGGTGTCCTGCAATTGGTTTTACAAATGGAATTTTCTTTTCTGGAGTAAGAATTTTCTACATGTATTTTACTTATAGATATCTTTCCTTACATGATATTACCCCACTGTCCCCCCCCCTTTTTTTTTGGTTAATAGGGGCTTTTGGAAATTTTATCTTGCAGTCTTGGTAATTTTAAATTTTAATTTTTGCACACAAATATTACTGCTTTAGGTTCTTTGGATGTTAGGCAATTTTGCAGTGAGATGAACTACTCATAGATATTTTAGTTAATGTTTTAGGAAAAGCTTTTTGTCCAGTACACTTAGATTTTCTTGAGTATTCACTTATTTCACTTGGCCAATTTAAATTAATCTGAAAACTTGATTACTATTTTACTGTCAATTTTAATACTCAAGCAGAAATCTTAGTTTACCCAGTAAATACTTGTGGAAAGGAATATTTGCATTTTTGAGTAGGTCCTCAGCATTCCTGGTAATAAACTAAATTTAGATATAGGGCAGCTATTGCTGGTCGAGTCTCTGTCTGCCACCTGGGTCCCGGTGTGAGTTGTGCGTGGGAGGCATAGCAGCCGTGGGGGTAGGAGACCTTCCTCAGGAGGGGTGAGAATTCAAGCCCCTGCAAGGTTTGTGGATGAGGGTCTGTGCCCCATCTCTGTTGATCTTTTAGTTCTCTCCTGTTTGCCCCTCTGCGACTGTGCCTGTCTTAGGTTGTTCCTTCCCTGAGGAATCTTACCCGTCTCTGGCTAACCAGCCATCCTCCGGGGCCAAACAGTGTGATGTGAGGTTCAGTCCTGTCTCCTTTGTAGTCTATGCCCCCGTGGCCTCCATGTCCAGCACCTGCCTTGGGGTCCCCTCGCCTGCTGGTGGGGTCCCGGTACTTATCACATATCTCGGGGGACCCAGGTTTCTTCTCCAGAGAGGGCCCAGCTCACGCCACTGGTCGAGAGACAGATCCATGGTGCCAGCTGCCCAGAGGCTTCAGCCCCAGCTTGAACTAAAAGTTCAAGCATCAGTTGTGTGTATTTGGATAATAAGAAGAGGGTCCCTCTTGGCAAATGGGCCAGAGGGGCCAATATAGAATGTTAGGATGCCTTCCTAGTGCCTTAATGCCTTCTGAAAGGGATTAATTCATTTCCTATCCTTTTTTTAAGTTGCTGCCCAACATTCAAAGAATTAGTTTGTAAGTTTATTTGGGATAATTGTATAATATGCTGTTGTCAAATATCAAATATTATAATGACATTGTAGAATAATATCATGTAAAGGTATTGTGGTGTCACGGGAGGTTAAGGAGGGCCTAGCCTAAGGACTGGTGTCCATAAGAGATGACATGCTCTAGGCCATGTTAATTCAATCTCAAACTAGCTGCCAATTTTTTTATAACTTTATATAAACTTTGTCAGGGATGTAAAAACACAAATCACTTACCTTAGTTCAAGCATTCAAATATATTAACTTTCCCCCTTACTCCCACCACCTGCCTCTTACCCTGAGGTTTGACATTTTGATGGACTTTTCTCAGTCTCTGGATCCATTCTTGTTCATCAGTCTATGTCATTCATTATATTCCTCAAATGAGTGAGATCATGTGATATTTGTCTTTCTCTGCCTGGCTAATTTCACTTAGCATAATGCTCTGATGTTTATTTTTTAAAGGAGACTTGTGTTTTAGGGATATTGGTGATAAAATTCTGAAAGTATTTTGTGTCTATTTAGGAGAGAGAAAATGAATAAATATATTGATGTATTGGAAGCCAGAATTTTTAATGTGGAGGAAGCAGGGACAGGAATATGGAAAAGGGGGAATATGAGGAAGGTCTCACAGTTTTGGATCTAAGTTGAAAGTATTATTATAAAATCACGTGAAAAAATACACTCAGACACACACACACACACTCACACACACACACACACACACACACACACACACACACGTGTGCGCACGCGTAAACTGTTACTACTGAAAAAGTAAGAGCTATGTCATACCAGTAGTAATGAGTATCACTAATGCCCAAATCTTGGTTTCTAAATTCCATACTGCACTGAACGAAACCTTTAGCGAAGTTGCAAGATATTTGGTTGTTCCAGAAACAAGAAGTACTGAAAGGCTAACGAGGTCATATAAGGGGACTAGCTGAAAGGGACTCTCACTAGTCAAACTTGGGACCTTTGGAGCATCAAAAAGAATATTGATGCTCATGGATTATACCATAATAAATTTAAAAAATTTTTTGAATTCAGAGTAATGAGAGAAGGGCAGAATGGTGGGAGTGGGGAGAAGCTCTATTTTAGAGAAGGTTAGACAAATATAAAAGGAATTATAGAATTAGAAATAATCATTTTGTATAATCATTGACTCAGGATGGATGCTAAAACTATTGGGAGAAAGGCTATTGATGTTGAAGAACAGAATATTCCAGAATATTTGCTTGTTCTCAAGATTGATTATTTAGGAAAACACGCCTTTGAAGTAGAAGGATTGGTTGTCAGCACCTTAACCAAATGATCCAGTTTGGCAGCAGGCATAAGGAGGGTCCCAATGTGATGGAGTGGGCGTGCACGACTTCCACAGGATAGGCCTGGGCCCCTTCCATGACTTAATGCTGTGTGGATAGAGGCAAGTGCAGGAACTAATGCAGACTAGGGGAGAGTAAGAAATAACAGTCAATTGTTACAAGTGAAACTTGGTTGGAATTGGATCAAAACAAACAAAAACCCCACAAAAGACATTTCTGAGACAGCTGGGGGGAATTTGAGTATGAATTTTATGTTGGATGATGATATTGAATTACTGTTCACTTTTTAAAAGGTGTGGTTAGATAGGAGAAGGCCATTGTTCTTCAAGGCTGCATGTTGAAGTAATTAGGGTGAGCTTTTATGTTGTTTTAAGCCCACTTTTGAATAGTTTAGCAAAAGAGAAACATGTATAAATACATGTGTGTGAATGTGTGTGTCTATGAGAGAGAGAAAAGATTTGCCATGATGTTAGTAGTTGATGAATCTGAGTGAGGAGTTTATGAGATTTTAGTGTATTATTATTTCAACATTTCTGAAGGGTTGAAATTTTTAAACATAAAGAAAGAATTAAAACTAAGTGAAAAAGGGTATCCAATTATTTTTTTCCATATAGAAACATAAAGGTATGGTGGTAGGGTAGTCTCTGGAAAATAGTTTCCAATAAGACAAGTACATTTTCTCCTACCATGAAAAATGGGAATGCTGATGTATTTCTGTTGAATAGTTGTTACAAGATGAAATTTTCCAGTAATGCAGCTGTACTTATTTTCGTTTGGTTCTTGATCAATAAACTTAGTTTCTTATAAATTAGAAGATTCTTTATATATTAGATCAAAATGGATTTTTACATTTCCCCCAATGAATTCTGATAAGTAAAGTAGCAAAGAAATCAATAATAATGATACTGGAATGCCTACAATGTGCTTGGAAATGTGCTATGTTTTTTATTGAAGTTGTCTCTATTTTTCATTTCTCCATGTTTCCTCCATGAGGAAAAAGGCTTGGGATGTTTGTGCTTTTCCCAAGGACATGTGGTGAATAAGGTGTAGAGTTGACATTTAAATAAAATTCTCTCTGACTCTGGTGTTTTAAATATTCATCTTACAACCTCATGCTGCCTATACCTGAAAATAATGATTTTCAATAGTTTCCCAAGTGATGACATTTTTGAGGAAATTCATGGCAGTAAAGATCAAGTTAAGATGTTCTGAATGTATATTTGAGTTTAAGTGAGCAAATTATGGCATTAGAATTATACTGGGATTAAGGGGTTCTGGATGTTACAGTGGGACTTGGGAGTTCTCAGTGTTCTTGAGTATAATCATTGGTTTATCTAATTGATATCTCAGTTGATTTGAGGAATTAAAGTAGCAGATACTGAAAGAATTTTTAAAAAGATCATTGTGGCATAAATAAAGTTAAGGAGTGAGGATGATAAGAAGGACTTGGGAATACAGTGATGGGAGATGGCTGCAAGAGAGACAGGTTTGGTTGTTAGGGGTCTGTAAGCACTTTAAAGTTCTTGTAGGGTTGTAGTGGTGTTTTTATTGATACCAAAATTTAATAGTAATTCTTCATATCTCCACTCTCTTCCCTGTTTTAATAACAGCTTTATTGTTATACAATTCACTTATCATACAATTTACCTATTTATGGTGTACAAATCAGTGGTGTTTAGTATAGTCATACAGTTGTGCAACCATCACCACAGTCAATTTTAGAACATTTTTATCATCCCCACAGGAAACCCTGTAAGTCATTCCCCATTTTCTCTCAGCTCTCCCTTAGTCCTAGGAAAATACAAATCTATTTTCTGTTTTTATGGATTCGTCTGCTATGGACATTTTATATAAATGAAGTAATATAGTATGTAATTTTTTAGCTTCTTTCACTTAGCATAAAATTTTAGGGTTTATCTATGTTGTAGCATATATATACTTCACTTTTTATTATATTTATTTTATTTTTATTTTTAAATAAATATTTATCATTCATATTATTAAGGTTGTTCCTCTTTTTTCCCCTCATAGCTCCCCTCCGCCTGGATCCCACCCCACCCTCTGCCTTTCCCTGCCCTACTGTCCTCATGCATAGGTGTACGATTTTTGTCCAGTTTCTTCTTGCACCCCCTAAACCCTCTCGCCCAGAGAATTGTCAGTTCACTCCCTTTCTACGCCCCTAATTCTATTATATTCATCAGTTTATTCTGTTCATCAGATTTTTTATTCATTTGATTTTTAGATTCACTTGTTGATAGATATATATTTGTTGTTCATAATTTTTATCTTTACCTTTTTCTTCTTCTTCCTCTCCTTAAAGAATACCTTTCAGCATTTCATATAATATTGGTTTGGCAGTGATGAACTACTTTAGCTTTTTCGTATCTGTGAAGCTCTTTATATGACCTTCAATTCTGAATGACAGCTTTGCTGGGTAGAATAATCTTGGTTGTAGGTTCTTGTAATTCATCACTTTGAATATTTGTTGCCACTCCCGTCTGGGCTGCATAGTTTCTGTTGAGAAAGCAGCTGACATTTGTATGGGTACTCTCTTGTAGGTGACTAATTGTTTTTCTCTTGCTGCTTTTAATATTCTCTCTTTGTCTTTTGCTCTTGGCATTTTAATTATGATGTGTTTTAGTTTGGTCCTCTTTGGATTCCTTTTGTTTGGGGTTCTCTGTGCTTCCTGGACTTGTAAGTCTATTTCTTTTACCAGCTGGGGAAGTTTTCGATCATTATTTCTTCAAGTAGGTTTTCAATATCTTTCTCTCTCTTTTCTTCTGGCACCCCCATACTTTGGATGTTGGTATGCTTGAAGTTGTCCTAGAGGCTTTTAACACTGTCTTCATATTTTTGGATTCTTTTTTCTTTTCTGGTTGGGTGTTATTTGGCTTCTTTGTATTTCAAATCTTTGACTTGATTCTTGGATCCTCTAATCTGCTGTTGGATCTCTGTATATTATTCTTTATTTCTATCAGTGTTTGCTTAACTTCTAGTTGGTCCTTTTTCATATATTCGAGGTACTTGCTAAGTTTATTGGCCTTTTCTAGAAGATTCTTATAAAACCTTATAACCGTGGTTTTGATTTCTATATCCAGTAGTTTGCTTTTCTCCATTTCTGTCATTGTGACCTGTTTGTATCCACATTTTGGCTGCTTCTCTGTGTTGATAGAGTGGCTTTGTGTGCTAGGTGTCCTATAGGGCCCAGTGGCTCAGCCTCCTCAATTACCTGAAGTGGACACTCTTGTTGCTCCCCTTTGTGGGCTGTGTGCACAGTTTTGTTGTAGTTAAGCCTTGATTGTTGTTGGTATCACTGGGAGGAATTGACCTCCAGGCCAATTGGCTGTGAAGATAAGTTGTGTCTATGATGGGAGAACTTCTATGCTGGAGTCACTGTTATGGGGCAGGACTTGCTTCAGTGCGGCTTTGGTGCTCACTAAGTCTGCCCCCTGAGTGTGTCCCTTATAGATCTGAGGAGTTGTAATCTGGATGGTCCCACTCTGGTCACTGGGTCCACTGGCTCTTGGATCTCCAAGGAGGTGCAAATTTAGCTCTGCCTGAGGCCATCCAGCAGGAGCTATAGAGGGATCAAAGATTCCTTTTCTTTGTTTGAGGTTTGGAGGTGGCCAGATGAGACCCAGCTATGAAGCAATGCAAGCTGCTGTGGAGCCTTGGAAGTTCTGGGGCTCTCTGACCCAGCTGCATTTTGTTAGGTAATTTTAGATTGCAAAGGGCCAGGCTATTTGTATGCAAAATCCTCTGTGCACAGCTCGGGTGGAGTTGTAAATTGGGTGGGGTGTTGTCTCAGGGAATCAACAGTGTGGAGCAAACAGCAATGGCTGACCTTCAGCTCTGCCCTAAGAGGCCTCCGGGTCTCAGTGTCCTGCGGTAATCATTGTAAGCACCTCTGAGAAAAAGCCACCCTCGTGTTATGGCCTGATGCCAGGCAGTACAATTTCCCCCATATGAGTTTGGGTCCACAGAGTCTCACCTAGATCTGGAGTTCAGAGCAGTTGGGAGCTTGTGTCTCTCTCCTGAGTCCTCAGTTGCCAGCCATTTCCACACACATGCCTTCGTACCTCCCCACTTTACGTCTACACCTCTTCTGAGTTTCAATGTGCTTTTCACACTGAAAATTTCCAGTGAGCCAGCCTTCCTGTGGTTCTGGATGATGTCCATTTTGTCTTTTAGTTGTAGTTTTGAAGTGGTTGTGCGATGCAGCAAGTTGAGGTATTTACCTATGCCGCCATCTTGGTTTTTCCACATTTCACTTAAAAAATATATTTTTATTGATTTTAGAAAGGAAGGGAGAGGAGTAGAGAGATGGAAACATCAGTGATGAGAGAGAATCATTGATCGGCTTCCTCCTGCATGTGCCTTATTGGGGATCGAGCCCACAACCCAGGCATGTTCCCTGGGCTGGTATTGAACCTGAAACCCTTCAGTCTGCAGGCCAATAGTCTATCCACTGAGCCAAACCAGCTAGGGCTGAGTACTTCACTTTTTAATTGCTGAGTATTATTCCATTGTGTGGATATACTACGTTTTACTTGTTCATGTTGATGGACATTTTGGTTCTTTCTACTTTTTGTCTATTATGAATAATACTGCTCTGATCTTTGTGTTCAAGTTTTTGTGTGGACATTTGTTTTTAAATTAATTTGACAAAACTTGTGTTGTATCTGTTTTACGGTTAAGGAAGTACAAGGGAAACCTCAGGTATAAGACCCATTTTTTACCGTAGGGAGGGAAGATGTGGAGAGGAAAGCAAGGTATCTTCTGTACCAGGCTCCAGGACCTGGTGTACTTGGTGCTAGAGCTCAGAGATGATGAGGATAGATACCTGCCTGCAGGGGCCTGTTACACGCTAGTGGGACATTTTCCCTGCAGGAAAAATGTGTTATAAGGACCTCAAAGGCAGCTCCTCACCCTTTTCCAACCACCATATCACCCATGAGAGACAGTTTCAGGCTGGCATGGGATCAGGCTGGATTAGATTATTTCTAAATCCTTCCCAGGTCTTAGATGGGAGTATTGGGATGGGGGCTGTAAACCCTCTTTCTTAGCACACACATGGGTGCGTGCATATAGGGAGCTTAACTTTTATTTCTGGAACATTGTGATGCTTTTTCCTTTGTAAAAAATGTATAGAATTGCTGTTCTCCATACAAAATATGGTGAAAGAACTGAATTCCCTTCAATTTATTGAAATTTGTTTCAGGCTAATATCTTTGTCAAAGCTTTGTAGTCAAGTCGATTTTTGTGTGTGCGGTAGTGGGGGGAAAGGGAGAGGTTGCCTCTTGTAAGGCAGATTTGCTTGGCATTACCTCTTAAAATTTTTATTTCCAGCAAAAATCTTGTTAACATGCGGTTTGGATTTAAATGATGGGTGGACCACATTTCATGAAGAGGTCATTGGGAGAAAACTATCTCTAATTATTTAACTCATTTTTTTTAAGGAGATACATTCCCAATTTTGGAATATGAATTCTTAATGGACATTTCACTGTAAATTTGTTAGAAAATGTTTACAGAGTTTCTCTTAGGAAGATACCTTTATAACTTGAAATCTTTGAAAACCTTTTAGAAACACTAGTCAGCATCATGCTTAGCAGAGTGTTGAAATCAAGTGCTTTTCTTTTCCTCTTTTAGTTCTTTGCACTTTGTCCATTGAAAATGTCCAAAGAAGTCCATCTGAAATTCTCTTTGGGCCACTTAATTCAGCTTCATTACAGTGAAAGTGGGACAAAAGAATATCAAACAAACCCAGCAGGCGATTGGAAATATATCTGGGGTGAATCAATGGCTCATCCTTAAAATGGCTTTATTTTTCCATTTCATGAATTTTGCCAGAGTCCCTTTAAGCTAAAACTCTAGGCAATATTTTCCTCTTCAGGACTAGTTAGAGAAGATGGGTAAATAGATTTTAGTTTTTAAAACTATGAATACAAAAAGTAACTTGAATTCCAAGTATATAAATTATAAATTCAGTTATGTTCTAGAATAAATAGAAGTAATTAGGACTGCATTAGTGCAGCATTAATTAACATTGCTAATTTTTTCTAGGTAATTATGTCAAATAATAACACAAATAAAATGTATAAATATCAAATGAATACGAGAGGAGCCTCTCTTTTCTTTTTAATGCCACCACATTACAGCGTCAGATTATGAACACGCAATATCATCAGGCTTCCAGACACCCACTTCTAAATACAGGCAGCATGAACTCTAATGAAAACATGAACTCCAGTATAAATCTCCTCTGCCACCTGGTTCAATGAGGGGCTGCCTAGCAAGCCAATAATTCTGTTCCTCAGAGCATTGCTGAGAATATTTATATAATTAAATATCATCTGTTTCCCCATTTAATTCCTGGTGGCTTTTTTTCCCTGGCTGTTTCTGCTATTTCCTTGGGCAGGAATGGCCCAATAATGTTGCCTCTGCTCTGATGGATTATCTTCATTAGCTACTTGGGGTGATGAGTCCCCGAGTAACGCTGAATTTGATTTACCGCGTGCAAAAGCCAAACCTTTTGTGAGAGCTCTAAGTAGGGCAGGTTTTATGCAATTGTTTGAAGAAGGGGGGAAAATCTCGTTCTTTTAGGAAACAATTTTGGAAAATACTTTGTTCTCCTAGAACTTCCTTTTATAGGATATCAACAAAGTAATGATATTGAAAATCCTTTTTGATGAAGAAAAGGTGAATGAAGAACAAGATGTTCCAGAAAGAACACAGGTGACCCAATTTTTGGGGTCTCAGTTTCTGTGTCTGAGAAGCAGGGAACTGGGTTGGTGGCTTTCCAAGGACCCTTCCAGCAAGAAACCAGGCTGTGAAGTTGACAGATGTGTGTGACTCCTGCCGCTGGCATTGGTAGTGTGGCTCCTGGGCAAGTCACCCATCTCCTTAAGCCTCAGGCTCTGCATCTTTAAAGTGGGCACACACCACTTCTTTCTTCTCACTGGTTTCAGGGCAGTGGTGAAGGCTAAATAGGAAAATGCACTGAAAGCAACTGCACAGAGCCCATGGCCATACAGGCAGGGGAAGTGGGATTCAACTGCCGGCTTGCCGACTGGAGCCCTCAGCCCCTTAGCTATGAGTGAATCCTGTGTAAAGGGAGTTCATTTAGTAAGTATCATGGTGCCTTAGAATCAATAGACTGTTGTGCTCAGAACCTAGGGTGAATCCTTAGCTGTGTTGCTAACGTTATTCATATCATTTCAGTTTTCTCCTCAGTAGAACATTACCCACTGTTCAGGGCTGCCGTGAGAAGGAAGTGAAGCCAAGTGTGTGGAACTGCTGTATATACTTCTAAGCAAATGCAAATGCTTGTTCCATTAAAATGTCATAAGGCGGGTGATCATTGAACCATAGCTAGTTATTATGCCATTTACCTTGGAAGTGGGGCATTATGCCTTCTGAGCTATAGAGAAAAAAATCTTGTTTTGGTGCCACATTAGAAAACCAGATAAAGCCAGTAGATATCTGGAAGTTGGAAGAATAGGGTAAAATCAGGATGGTACTGGATAGATATAAAGTTCTATCGCATGCTAGTGCAGTCTGGACCAAAGGACCATCTATCTATTGATAAGAGTCAGGCACAGGATAAGTAAAGTAGGAGCCACAGGCAACATTGAGGGGGAAGGTGGGCTTGCATAGGAACCTCAGCGGGGCACAGACCCGACTGAAATGGACACTGGATGTCCATGAGATAGAAGATGGCCACAGGAACAGGAGCAGGTTTAAATCTCGATGCTCAAGTTATTTTATAGAACTAGTCATTCTGCTTTCTGTGTTTTGAATGCACAAAGAAGAAAAATACTAGAAATATAAAAGGAGATCATTCTCTCAATATGTTTTATCTTGTACTTCATTCTTAAAAATATATTTTTATTGATTTCATAGTGAGAAATGGAGAGGGAGAGAGAGAAACATCAATAATGGGAATCATTGATCGGTGGTCTCCTGCATGCCCTACATTGGGTATTGAGCTTGAAATCTGGGCATATGCCCTGACTGGGAATTGAACCAGGACCTCCTGGTTCTTGGGTCAATGCTCAGCCACTGAGCCACATCGGCTGGATATGATTCTTGAGGTCTTTCTCTTAAGTTTTCTCCAACCCCCATGATTCCCCTCTTAGGAAATCATGCTTTTTCCCCCTTAAAACTATATACTCATTGCAGCTAAACTTATATCACAAAACAGTACTTTTACCTGGACATAAAGAGAAAATGAGGCTAAGATGTAGACGTCTTTCTCCTTAGTCCTGAATTGTTATCATTTACAGTTTAATGTAATTCTAATCCTAATTTTCCTCACCTCCTTTCTTTTAAAAAATTTATTGATGAGAGAGAGAGAGAAAGAGGGGGAGAGAGAAACATCGATTTATTGTTCCACTTATTTATGCATTATGGTTGATTCTTGTATGTGCCCTGGCCAGGGATCAAACCTCTAACCTTGGCATATCAGGACCATGTTCTAACCAACTGACTTACCTGGCCAGGGCCCTGACTTCCTTTCTTGATTGCCATGTTCCTGTTAAAGTTCCTGTACATCCTTCCTGGGTGAAAAGTCCCTCAATGGGCTGTTTATAGTCTTTGGGCTTCAGTATATTTGGCACCAGGCTTCTTCTGTTAGCTGTTAGCCCATGCCCTCCATCTCGGTGCAGTTTAAGGCAGTCAAAGAGATGGGCCTGCTGGGCTTCTCCAGCTTCAGAGGTATTTTATGCTGTGCTGGTTCCAACCCCTCCCCTTTTCTCTAGTACTCGCCAATAGGCAAAAAAGTAAAGTAAAATAAAATATTTAGTAAGCAAAATCTCATGTCACAGAGAATAACAAAACTATTGGGATTACATACTTGTATTTTTTATTTTTAAAATTAATAATATATTTGAAAGCAGAATGCAATACCTGGAACATAGTAGGACTTTAATAAATATTCCCTTTAGAACAGTGATCCTCAGCGCTGGCTGCACATAAAAATTACCTGAGGAATTTAAAAAATACTGATGCCCAGGTTCCATCCTTAATCAAAGAAGTCAAAATCTCAAGGGGTGAGGTCTAGGTATTCATATTTTTAGAAAACTTCTCAGGTAATTTTAATGTGCAGCCTAGGCCTTCTTCTGAGAATTCTGAGAATCGCAGCAAATGGCCTTCTTTTTGTTTTATATTTCTTGAGGTGCTGGTTTCTAATTAGGATTAATATAATTACAATTTAATGCATTGGTTTTGTTAAACTTAATGGGAACTAACACTGCTCTCTCTTCAATAGTATACTTACTTTCTCTGGCATAAACACTTATTGTTTTTAAAAACTAGGTTTCCAGTTAAAAACCTAAACTCACCCCAGAGCAGAATCTTAGAATTGCATTTAAACAAAATTTTAGATCATGGATTTCAAGTGGTTTCTGACAAACCCAGCTTGAAGACAGGCCAGGGGTAAGAGAGGAGTGGAGGGGAAAGGTGGCCAGCTGTGAGTTCATACCTGGATTATGTGCCTGTTTGTGGACAGGTGGCTTTAGTTTCTTAATGACACTTTTTAGGTTTTTGTAGCCAGAGTCTACTTTCTAACTCCCAATTCAGGACACACAGTCTTGTAAATAAGTGCGTATATGGAGGACATTGTCATTGGAATTGGAATCTCAGTTTCCTCATCTGTAAATTGGAGGCTTTGAGGAGTCCCTCATGGGATTTCATGGAGAATTAAATAATTCCTAATATTTATTGAATGCTTACTATGTGCCAAACACAATTCTAAGTTATAAAAAGGATTAAATTATTTAAACACTAATACATTTCTCTGAATAGGCACCATCATCCTCTTCCTTTTACGGATGAAGAAACCGAAGCACAAAGAGACTAAGTAACTTGCCTGAGATTCTAGGACTGGTCCACGGGGTTCTGGGATTTGAACCTTTGCCGTATAATTCCAGAGTTTGTGCACAAAAATCTCTGTGCTATTATATCCCATATATGAGTGAAGTTACATTGTTCTTGTCCTTTTTTTGCCTGTTTTATTTTTCTTAGCATAATACTCTCAAGATCCATCCATGTTGTCAAAAATAGCAATATTTCATCTTTTTAATGGCTGAGTAGTATTCCACTGTATATATGCACCACATCTTCTTTATTAGGTCATCCATTTAAAAAGCAACAAATAAATAATACAAACAGACTCATAAATAGAACAATGTTGACCAGAGGGGAAAGGGCATGGAGGGAAAAAAAAGAGTAAAAGGGGTCAAATACATGGTGATGGAAGGAGACTAGACTTCATGTGGTAAGTTATAATATAGGCATTGTATTATAAAAACCCTAACATTTATATAATGTTATTAATCAATGTTACTCAAATAAATTTAATTAAAAACACACAAAAAATAAATCCCCATTACCTAGGTCAGTGGTCAGAAAACTCATTAGTCAACAGAGCCAAATACCAACAGTAAAACGATTGAAATTTCTTTTGAGAGCCAAAAACCGACTTATGCACATGGGCCATGAAGTTTCAATTGCACTGTATGTGCACATTCACATGGTATTTTGTGGAAGAGCCACACTCAAGCTCAGCTAATCTCTTGGCTGGTGTGATTGCTATTATCATGCAGCACATTGCTGTTATCATGCTAGCTGCATGTGGCTCGTGAGCTGCAGTTTGCCGACCACTGACCTAGGTCACATGAAGGTGCCTGAGATAATGACTGGCGTAGCAGAATAGACTCTCAGGAAAGAATAAACCCGAGACTAGTAAGCTGAGACAGAATTGGCATGGGGCGGGGGTGGTGATGTGCCTGGTTGAAGTGATGGTATGCTTTTTAAGAAGTTTTTGAGGTTTGATTACCTGAGTTGCAGGGGAGAATGAACTTGGAATATTATTAATTAGTGGATAATAATATTCAAAGATTGAAATGTGTAGGAGATGCATTTTAGCATAATGATGTGTGTGTGTGCCTATGTATATGTAAGTTTGTGACTATGTGTGTATATTTGTGAACATTTGTGTGTGCATGTATGTTTGGTTAAGTATATGTTTGTGTGTTGGAGATTTACCTGGCAAGTGACCTGGCCCTCACCTTTAAACTTGACATTCTCTGAGCTGGGGATTTACGTTTTATCTTCTGGAATCTTGTATGCCCCCGCCCCGTCATTCAGTTGATCATACTTTCAGAGTTGGATACTATTTTTGCCATCTCAGTTCAGTCCTTATTAAATGATGGGTTCGGCCCATTTCCTGGAGTCTGTGAGCAGCCCTGCCTGCCAGCTGGGTGGCCTCAGATGTCTGCAGAGCCCACAGTTGTACCCCCAAATCACAACGCTGGATAAGTGTTACCATGATTTGGGACTGGTGTCCAGGTTTCTCCCAGTCCCCTTGTCCCACTCTGCACCTTCTAACCCCTTTAATTAAGTCAAGCACTCTGCAGAAAGGTCTGGTGTGCCCCTAGGGTTGAGAAACCCTGGCTGCTCACACCTAACCTATGCAAGGAGGACCGAGTTACACAGAGAAGTTAGTCTCATCATAGTGCAGAAAGGCGGCAGAGCCAAATACCTTAGCTCCAGGTTATTATGCCTTTTCTGTTCTCCTCTTTATCATCCTCCAACATTGCCCTTGCCCCCTCTCCCACACAAGGAATTAAAATGTTTTGTCTGGAAGTAAGCGGACTTGACAGACATGGCCAGCGCTCCTGCGGCAGCTGTGTTCAGCATGTTTGGATGCTAGCGATGCGTGCTTTAACATGGAGATTGGTGTCCAAAGGCGCCCGATATCGTCGAGTCCATTTCCATTGTGCTGAACATCACGTGGAAACCAATCAAATAATGATCTTGGGAATGAAATATTCAACGAACAATGTTATTAACATATAAAAGACTTATGGGCAAATCACTTTTAAGTATGACAAGGCTTCAAAATGTGTTTCATTTGAGCATGGGGAGAAAGGCTTTGGGGGGTTGTTTATCAGCAATGCCATGAGGGAGGCTTATTTCTTCCCTTTAAATCTGGATGAATATGCATGTGTGCACTGCATGATAATAGCAATCACACCAGCCAGGAGATTAGCTGAGCTTGTGCTCCAGTAATTCCAGCATGCAAATTCAAAGTACAGAGCAGGCAGAGGAGGTGTGTGCCGCATTTTGCCCTCCTCTACCTCTCAACCTTTGTGCTGTGTGTTAGGTGTGCCTCAGGGACCTTTGCAAAGTCAAAGCCTACATAGGTGGGTCCTTGCATGGATGCCGATCCACTTTCTCATATTGTGATATTGTGAGATATACAAAGAGAGGAGTGCATAAAATTTAATGAATAATTATAGATGCCCATGTAATCCCTCCTATCCCCAGGAAAAGAATATTGCCAGTGCCCTAGAAGACCCTCCCCCGCCTTCTTACCCATATGTTGTTTAAGAAAACTGGAGATGAAGCGCAAACTCATGGGTGACCATAAATGGAAAAGCTCTGTTAGGTCTTGGCAGTGCCACTTCTTGACCAGAGGATGGTTCCTTTCCTTTCTGATATTTAGGAGGCAGTAGGTAGGGTTTGTGTAACCCCATTGTGAATTACATATCTTTGTGACCTTGGACAAGATCCCTGTGCTCCTTGTGCCTTAGTTTTCCTATCTTTAAAATGGGGATAATGAAAGTATCTAACTCATGGGATTGTTGTGACAATCAAATGTTAATACATGCAAAATGCTCAAAACTGTGTCAGGCACATGTATATTTTCAATTAATGCTGTTAATCTGCTACAACTTTTAGTATTATTAATGCTCTTGGCTCTATGTAGTTGTGTGATTTTGTGTGTGGAATTCTCAGTCTGGAAAATAATATCAACGTATACATATGTCTATATTATTTTGGTACATCCATGTTGCTGAGGGATTGTCATCCCAGGACAGTTCAGATATCTTAGCCATGTATATTGTTTCTCACTCCTTTCTTAGGAAGAGCATTGCAACTTGGCACAAAAATAATTTTTAAGAGAATGCTTGAGCATGAATATGATTATTGTTTGTAGGGAGGGAAGAGCTAACATTGAATATCTAAGCAATGCCATTTAACCCTAGAGGAAAAACAGCCCTGTACAATAAGGCACTTTTAGTTCATTTTACCGATTAGGCAAATGAAGCTCAGAGAAGTGAAGCAACTTGCCTGATGTCACATAGTAAGTGGTTCAGCTGGGAATCAAACGTGAGTCTATTTTCAGAGATTTCAGGGGCTTCAAGCTCACTTAGTCCAACTTCCCATCCATGCAGGAATACTTTCTTCAACACACCTGCAAAGTGAAAACCAGGCTTTGCTTGAATAAATCTAGATTTAGAAGAGCATGGCATCTTGCTTGAATATGCTAAGTATATACCAGTGTACCTGATTTATTGTTTCCAGCCACGAGTAATGCTGCTGGACTTTAAGGCATGTATAGATATTCATGATCAAAAGATTGTTCTTAATCACTATGTTTATGGGCAAGCTTTGAGTCGGAACCCCTTAAAGGGAATGTTATAAAAGTGCTTCTGCATTTGTATACTTTTTCTTATAACCTTCTCTCATGATGGCAGGACATAGCTCTCTTTATCCAGATACTCAAGTTGCGACATCAGCTATAACAACCTCTAAGGACTTCAGAGTGACGCTACAGCAAAGACAGTGGTGGAATCCTAAGTCTGTTAGAGTCTAATGTATTCCCTCACTTCTTTATTGGTCTATCTGTCCAACTGAAGAATTTATACAATAGGAAAGCTGGCAAAAAACCTTAGCCTATTCATCAACCTGCATTATTGTGTAAATAAAGTAGAGCACTTTACTTGCACCAAGGGAAGTCAATAGAAAGGTTTATTTAACTGTTTGTATGCCTACTGATTTTTATTCAATGTCTCCATTTATTAGTGCTGTATTAGTGCTACTTTAGTTTATTAGTGTTTGCTCATTTCAGAACTACTCTTTATGAAATTAACCCAAAGTGGATCAAACCATAGATATAAACATAAAATCATCAAATTTCCTGCAGAAAACATTGGAGAAAATCTTTATGACCTTGAATTAGGCAAATAATTCTTACATAGGCAAAAACAACAACAAAAAACAAACCCAATTAACTGGACTTGACTTTTAAAAAAAGTGTTCTTTGAGAGACATTAAGAAAATGAAAAGACAATTTTTGCACATTTTTATTCCTAACCATTTCCTTTTGTTTGAAGCTAACAACATCTTTAAAAACTTTCTGTTTCTAACTGCTCATTGTTAGTAAATAAAAATTAACTTGATTTTTATATGTTGACTCTTATCCTGAGATCTGTTAAACTCCTATTAATTCTAGTAACATTTTTGCACATTCCTTGGTATTTTCTAAGTAGTTCACCCTGTCTTTGTGAATAATGATGGTTTGATTTTTTTTCTTTGCTAATTTAAATGCATTTTATTCTCTTATCTTTTTAAAAAATATTTTATTGATTTTTTACAGAGAGGAAGGGAGAGGGACAGAAAGTCAGAAACATTGATGAGAGAGAAACATCATCAATCAGCTGTCTCTTGCACACCCCCCACTGTGGACGTGCCCGCAGCCAAGGTATATGCCCCTGACCGGAATCTAACCAGGGACCCTTCAGTCCACAGGCCGACACTCTATCTACTGAGCCAAACCAGTTTCGGCTTTATTTTCTTATCTTATTGGACTGGCAAGGACCTCTTGCATGATGTTGAGTGGGTAGATAGAATACAGTGGATAGGCCTCACCTTATTCTTCATCTTTGGGGAAAAGTCCTTAGTCTTTCTCTACTGAGAATGATGCTGGCTTTTTGCTAGTGAGCCGTTAGCTTGTTTTTCTGCCATTTAGTTTTATTTTAGGCTTATTGATCAGAAGATTGCAGTCTCCCAACTGATGTTCCCCCAGTATCTTCAGCGTTTTGCTAAAGGGTACAGGAAGGGAAAGACTGGACCAGGTGCAATCTAGTTAGAAAAAGCTGCTACTTGGGAGTCAGTCTTAATTGGTTTTAGAAATATTTGATCTTTCTCTTGTGGTCCAATGCAGGCATATTCCCCCCAGTGTGTCCTTGTTCTTTTCTCTCTTGACTTCCTAGTCCTGAAAAAAAGTGTCAGAGGTAATATTTTTTGCATATTATTCCAATTTCAGTCTTACTTTTTGAAAATAGGGCTTTAAGGATATGAATAGCTCTCCACAATTTCTTGTATTTATAGCAAGAATTCTTGTCAACTTTTCACTCTTTAGTTTTTGTGAGAGAAAAAAAGGTCCTTTTTATCTTTGTTGGTAAGACATCAAGTAATTGTTATTAATGAACAAAACTGTAGAAAGAAATATACTTTTAAATTTGTCAGTGTTGTTCTTCCCCCAGTGACTAAACTGCTGCACAGTTGATAGCACTGGCAGCAACAGCAAACTACTGATATGGAATCACCCAATTAATTAAATAAAGATTATATCACTGGAAAAAGCGAAATCATCAACTCAACTATATGAAAACACTTTTAAAATCATCTTAAAGATATCTTTGCAATTTATTTAGCTAGTAGTAGACTTTGTGCAAAGTATCAGTCATTATAATAGCATTATAGTTCTGTTAATAACTACTTGAAATTGGAAAATATTGTATTCTGTTGTTTAGATTTGTCAAAGCATTCTTTTAAAATGTAATAAGGTATTTATGTATTTTTTACTAGAGTATCTGAAATCTGAAGTAGTCAATGGGATCAGAGGAATTCAGGTTATGGTAGAGGGATGTATAGGTAGTGTTCCAAATATGATAATGATAATGATGATACCAAACTTTCCCAGATTCCCTCTGAGACTAGGGAGTACCTTCTGAAGGTTGGTCAGAAGGATGGAAGTGCAGCATATCTACCAGCACCTCTTTCATGCCAGTATCTCAAAAGGAGATGGCAGGGACAAAAGCAGTGTGCTCTGGGGAGGAGGGGTGGCTGGAGTGATGGTCATCTTGCATGTCAGATGATGCTGGACTACTAAAAGGAGCTCATCTGTCTTGGAAGAGGAAATGAGTGACATTTTAGGAGAACTCAGCATGTGCTGATTGAGGTTGGAGGGACAGAATAGGCAAGGAGTGAAGCTAATTGGAAGATCATGGCTGCTGGACTAATTTCTGAGGCTGACTGAAGCTGGAGCAAAAGAGTCCAGTTGTGATCATTTGAAGAGGTAGATGGGGAAAGAGGAGGGAGATAAGGGTGACATAAGACTTCTAGCTCAGGACACTGGTTGAATGGCAAAGTATTAACTGAGAAGCAGAGATAAGGAAATTAAGGAACCAGGTGAGGGAATATTATCTTTGACCTAAAATAGAGGAGAAATGAAAACGCAGGCCAAGGAGGCAAAAGAAATACCCAGCCTGATATTGGGAATGGATGTTAGGATGAACTTTTAAGAGAGAAACTTGGACCAAAGTGTTACTTGGTAGGAAGAACTAGATCCTCAGAGAGGAGAAACCAAGGAGCCTTGGAGGAAGAGTTGTGCTCTAACTCCGAGGCGAAGTAATCATCAGTGAAAGACTGGGTGCCTACAGCTCTCCTTCTCCTTAAGTGGAAACTTTTTGTTGTTGTTGTTGTTAAGCCTCACCAAAGGATATTTTTCCATTGAGAGGTCAATGTAAGATAGACACATGATTGATTGCCTCCTACTGGGGCCAGGGACGTGCCCTTGATCGGGAATTGAACCTGGGGCCCTTTGGTGCATGGAAAGGTACTCTAACAACTTGACAACACCAGCCAGGGCTCACCACTCTTCTTTCTTTTTGTTAATCCTTAGTGGAAATTTTTGTTAATTAATTGGGCCATACATATATCAAGCATCTATCATGTACCAGGCACAGTTGCTATGTTACAAAGATGAATAAAAGAAAGCCTTGAGGTAGGAAGGGGACAGACTGAACAGGTAGTTATAAACATATTGTGAAGTGGAATTACCACAACAAAGATCAAAGTAAAAAGAACTGACATTTCAGTTGGGTCTCTAATGAGTTTAGAAGGTGAAGGGGAGAGAGGAAGGGGAAGAAAGAACATTCTAGACAGTAAAAAAGCATGTAGAAAGGCCTTTTAAAATACTGGTATCACTTACGTAAGTAGATGAGCATGGATGGAGGGTTGCTTTTTTCTCACAGCAGTTTCTGTCCCTTATGAGCCCTTCTTTTGTTCAGTGTTTCCTGCCCCAAGCTTTTATTTAAAATCTTAGTACTTTTGGTTTTTAACTTTTCATATTGAAGGCAGTTTAGTGTCAGGGCACCTCTGAGCTGACGGCTCTCTGTATTTGATTGTATATTGTCTTTGTTCTCTGCCATATGATAGATTAAAAAACACCCAGTTATTTTGAAATCAAGAAATCACACTGGTGAAGTATCTGAGAATGTCGACTAGACCAGTTGAAGTGGATTGTTGTCATGGTTTAATTCAGTCCAGCCAAAGAGAGGGGTCATATTTCAGTAGCGTTTGTCATCTTGTTTCTACATTCAACCGAGTAGTCTCTCTTCATCCCTGAACTTGAGAGAATTAGCCTTTTTGGCTGGTTCCAGACATTGCCTAAAGTTGAGGCTACAACTGCTCTCCAGGCATCTCCCTGACACCTCACACTGAGCCCGCTGTGGGCCCCATGCCTAGGAATCTTTCCGCTTGTCTCTCTTCTGGGCTTGCAGCCAGGCTCAACTTTTCAAGATGTTGTCTTCCAAATTCTGCCTTGATTAACTCAATCTGCAGCCCCTTCTTTGTCACTGTTTTCTTGTCACTCTTTTAAGTTTTTCCTCCAGTCATCTGTGTTCATAGTCTGTCCTATCTTAAGCCTTTGCATTTGCAAATGACTACATTTACATTTAACTCGCAGGAGGGAGCTTTTGCCTACTGCTTGAAGAAATACACCTGGACTGCACAAACAACTGAGGAACTGGCCCAGTCATCTTGGGGCGCCGTGGGCTTGATCACCTGGGCTCAACCTCCAAACCAAAGAGGATGAGCCTGGGCAGATTTCCAGAACAAGAGCTAAGATGGAAGACCCCCAGCCACATGGCAATCTACAAAATGTTTTAGGAAAGGGAGTTTGGAGCAGCATTAGCTCTATACACATTACAAAAAGGGATTTGGTGACTTGTAAACAAATATATTGGTGAGATTGTGGGGCAGTAGAAGTAGGGGGCTTGTATCCACCCCTGTAAAAGGGGCAGGGGTGTGAGGGAGCATAAATGAAAAAACTTACAGTGGCAGCTAGAAAAGAAATAGTGTCTACTAAGTAGTCCCAAGTAGTGCATGGGGCATTTAAGTGAGAGAGGGATGGCTAGGAATGGACTCAAGATGGAGGAAACCCAGATCGGCCAGTAACAAGCCAATATGTTTGG
This sequence comes from Antrozous pallidus, assembly GCA_027563665.1. Taxonomy (NCBI): domain Eukaryota; kingdom Metazoa; phylum Chordata; class Mammalia; order Chiroptera; family Vespertilionidae; genus Antrozous; species Antrozous pallidus. Next base: position 78,930,303 of record CM050516.1, on the reverse strand, counting down.
CATCATGCAACCATTCTTTCCCATAACTCTTCCTTCCCTGTTTGAAAACTAAATGGTACAATCTAAAATCTTAGCTATGGTATTTAAAACCTTCCATGATCTGGCTTCTGCATCCCCAGATCATAACTCCCCTGGACTCCCCACACACTGCAACCCAACATAATCTTTCTTTCCCAGCCACACCTAATGGTGACCCACCTTCCAAGCTCTGTCTCATCATTGTGCACACATGTTGCACTCTCTGCCTGGAACATTGGTAGACCCTTTCTTTACCTGCCTTAATGCCTCTCCTTTTAAAGGGTCATCTCTCTGGCAGGCATTCTTCCAGAATCCTTCCATGACTTCCATTTGCTTTGGGTTAGATGCTACAGTAATGGCCTACAGTAATAGCCTGATATGGTCCAGTCTCACCCTGTGCATATTTCTATCAAACATGCATCACATTGTGTTATAATAGTGGATATACTTATTTATGTCCCTAACAGTGCTGGGAGGAATAATGTCTAATTAACATTAGTATCTCTGGTACCTAGCATTGAGCCTGATTTATTGGCAAAAGTTTGCCGAATGAATACCTAGCTATTTCAACTTTTCATATATGAGATGTTTGGCACCATTTAAATTTAGTCTTTGTACTTAAGTATGGTGACTGATGATTGAATGTCTTTCAAACCTATGCTGTACTCAAAGAGGCCTTTGCTTTCCCCTTTTCAACTAGGTAGATATAACTATTTTATATTTCCAATATTTACTTCTGGATTTATCAAGTTTACTTATATTTGATTCATTCCTTACAATTTAGGTAGCAGAATTGGATAAGGCAGCAGCATTTTCTTTTCTGCCATTTTACTTTTTATCAGCTTTTGTTCTTCATGTAGAACTTTGCCTGAATCATCAATATTGGGCTAATGGACTGGGACAGTCCAAGTTGAATGGTAATTACTCTGTTGCTGATAGCCCAGATGAAAATAAGACTTATTAAATCTGTAATAATGAGAATCTGTGTTTAATGAAGATCCTTTAAGCAGGTTGAAACAAACTCAAATTCATCTCTTTTTGCCATATGTCAAAATGTCACATTATGGTTTTTAAATTCAGGATGAAAACTGAAGTTTCAGAAGAAGCCTGCCCGTGGAAACGTTCTCAAAACTCTTCTTTCTAAATTCAGAAGCATTTGTTTATCTAAAATCAAGCCTCCTCAGAAAAGTGAGCACTGTGTGTGAGCAATTCTCTTATGGTGGGTGGTACCAGGAAGATTAGGGTCTCAGTCCACAAGGACCCAGGACAGGCAGGATGGAGGGAACAGGTATGGGGTCTTCCTAGAAGCTTAAGGCTTGAATTTAGCGAATGTTCCCTAGTCAACAGTTCCTTTGCCTCAGTTGTCAAGGTTGGCCACAGAATTAAATACTTATACTTGTGTATCATTAGTCCATCCCTTGTTTCAGCTGTGGAGGACCTCAGCTGTTCCACAAATCCTGAGTTTTTTCTCTTTTTCATGTGAAGAATAAAGGTAGATGAAATCTGACTCGAAAAACTTCTGTGTAAAGATGGTTAGTAATCATGGTCTATCCTCTTTATTTTGCAGACCTGAAGACCAAATCAGTAAGACAAAAGGCTTTCCTGAGGTCATACTTCATTACCACTGCAATTGGGTGCCGGAGGCAGAATCTAGCTCTTACCCAGGGCTCCTGCCATCACTTTTAGAAGGATGTTTCCTGTGGTCACAATATAGCCTTCAGCAGAGACCTTAGAGTGAGACAAGGTTTTGTGCTGCCCCTTTTTTTTCTTTTGGTTCATTGAGTCTCATGCATCTTTACAAATGGTATATGTCCTGAGAGGTGTCATTTTAGAGCTGAAGAACTTTACTGGCAAAATGCACCAAGCATATACCTCTTCTGGTTTTGAAAACTCTCCAGAGCATTCGTAGACAAAGATAGATTGCTCTTGATTCATTGGTTTGGATCTCCTGTCTCTTAAGTTATTATGGACTTCAACAACTCAATAGACCTGATATAATTGGTGAGGTATTCTGATGAATATAGTGGGGGATTAAAAATACAATTATTTGAATGGAAGGTGCTTGTACCATATTTCCTTGTGTACTGCTATTCTTTAAAATTCATGAACGTTGATATCTTTGTTGATAAATTTCTTTAAGTTCATTGAGCTTGCTAAGTGCAAACTGCTTCACAAGTGAATTTTTAGCAACTTCTACTTAGGGAGGAAGGAAGTGGTCACATTTTAGTACCCTAATGGCTGTAGAAATAACAGTTTTGTGTGGTATATCAGGATTGACTGAAAAGTTGCTTACATGTTTTGGTGACACAGTGTGCACCATTAGGAGCATTTAAGATCCTTTTTTTGTAACAATGTTATCAGTTTATATCTGGTATTTGTTGATATTTTACAAATTGGCGAACTTTTTCTAGCAGGAATCTATATGAGCAGCCTTGAAGTTTATTAAAACCAATCTTGGAAATAAGAAAAACTGTGAATGTCACAGATGATTAGTTGAAAGTTCATGTTACCCGCATAATACCTTGTTCATTTATAGACAAGTCTATCTATAGCCGAGGTAAATGACTTTTTTAAAGAACTATTAAGAAAACAGCAATAAAGAAGCCAAATGACTTCTCTAGAATCACTTAGAACTAGATCTGGAACCTGGGAGTCCTTTCCACCATCTCTCCCACTTCTTTTATTCCAGAAACATAAGCAAATATCTTGCCTCTGATAACTCCTAATTGAGTACATTTATTGCCAAGACTGGTAAACTTTGTGATTTCTACCAGAGCAAGCAATCTTATTTGTAAAGAGGATGACTAATTATCCATGACATTTTAAATGTCTGAATTGTCCTTGAGCTAAGAGTGTGAAAATCAGAAGACTCAGGGGTGTATACACTTCCGGATAGATTTCACTTAGTTTAACAAACTCTGACAGTGAAAACGAAATGAATCTTAGCTGTTCAACAACAATAACAACATTCCAAGCAGGAAAGTAATTTAAAAAACCTGCTAACTGTAATATTGCTAATTTTGGATCACAGAAGCTACCACAGAGTTATTAGTTAGAGTGAAGAAGCTATAATAGACATATCTTTGTCTGAGAAAAATGAAAAAGGCATATATTCACTTGGCATAGACATCAGTGACAATAACAGTCCTTTTAGTAGCCCAGCTTTCGTTTCTTCAGGTGAAATTTGAAGTAACTCGGATAGATGAAAAGGCTCTGATGTTGAAGGATCGGAAACAGTTGATTTTATTTTGGAACTAAGTTGAGATGCCGAGGGATGTTTAGGTAAAGAGACAGGGGAAATAAGTGTTGTCTGTGAATTGAGAAGAACAGGATGGTGCCAGTATCTGGACCTATTGCTTCGAACTGCTGCCCAATGAAGGGATTCCTTTCTTTCATGGTGATTCTCTTTATATTGTTTGTTAACTAGAGGCACATGACTCTTAGTACTTACACCTGATTGCAAGTTTCTGGATGTCCTGTTGATTCATTGACATTAGAAAGAGTTAGAACCCCCCTCGTCATCACAATTTCACCCTTGATGGTACCTGTCCACTTTGACAACTGGTGAGTCTGTGTCCCATCCTTTGTCATGGCTGCCTCACATGTCACTGGTCTCTTAATAATTGAAAAACATTATTTTCACTAATATTTTTGATATTGTATTTTATTTTTATAAAGTATTACTATTGCCTCCATAGTGATATGGTGATAAGATAGGGTCAATCTTCTTTTAAAAATATAGCAAAGTTTTCAAGTTTGACTTAATAAAGTTTCTTGTAGGAGCTGCAAATATTTGCATTTGTTCACTGAATAGATACCAAGGACATAGTTCAGGAAGTTCAGCTTCTCTAATTGTGGGACTCAGGGCTCTGGGAGCTGGTCTCTTTATTTTTCAGGTAAAGGGGTGGAACTGAGTGATCTCTATGGTTACTTTCAGCTCTAACAGCCTATCATTTATAATTGTAATTATAATGCATCTGCATCTGTGGATTTCAGTGTTTCTGAAAGGAAAGAAGGTTTTGTCTTGGCACGGTTTTGTCTTGAAATGGCATATGTGTTTTTGTTGAATGGGTGCTTTTTGCTTGTTCTGGCATGGTTTTTTCTTGCTTTTTCCTATGTTGACATTTCTGGTTTCTAGTCCATGCCTGAATATGCCACCAGCTGATGGGGCATATTAGTTAGGAACACAGGCTTTGGAATTAAACATGCCTGTGTTCAAGTGCTGGTTCTAAAGCACTGTTGGGGGGAAAAAAGAAAAAAAATAATAAAGCACTGTTGAGCTGGTTTTCTGATATAAGAATGGAGATGATGCTGAAATGAGATTTAATGAGATGCTGATGATCAAGTCCTTAGCATAGGGCCTGGTACCTGGCCAGGTCTGCTTAGTTCTCTGCCACCCACTTCCCAAGTAAAGGTTTTTTATATGTAGAAGTGTGAACATCTAAGTTGTATTTGTTTAGCATCAGATGCTGTAATTTTTTTTGTAACCTCCTTCAGTTGAATGCCTTGAAGAAATGGACAGGAAACCACATGTTTTCAACAGACACTGGGTCAAAAGCTGTGCAGATGCACTCTGCCTGCTCGTTTACCTCTTCCAAATATTGCTGCAATTTTGATGCTATCACTTAAAAAAAATATTTATTTATTTATTTATTTATTTATTTATTTATTTATTTATTTATTTTTACATGACTTCCTGAATTTGATCTGTGGCCTATGGCCTCTACCTTTATACCTCTCTACTCCAGGCTTCCTCTCTGGGCTTCCTGATCAAACCTATGGTTAATCTAGTAAATATTTATTGAAAGATAGGCACTGTCCCAGGCACTGGGGATAAGTGCGAACAAGATGGTTAGTGACGGGAGGAGGAGACAGAACATAACCAGTGAACAGGTTTCTAATTTCATATCGTGCTACATGTCACAAAGGAAATAAAGCAGGAGGAAGCATGAGCAGGTAGCAGAGGGAATGCTGTGAGGAAAGACTGGCCAGGGAAGGCTTCTGGGGAGAGGTAGTGCTTGAGTAGAAACTTGAGTGAAATGAGAGCAAGAGTCAAGTAAATATCCACAGAAAGAATGTTCCGGGAAATACCTGGAAGTGCTAACAATCTTGAGATATTCAAAAGACAGCATGCAGTGTGGTCAGGGAGGAGTGAGTAATGGGGAGAGGAAATGAGGTAGAAGCCCGTCCTGAACAGACTGCAGGGGTCTGTCCCCAGCAAGGACTTTGGGATGTGGTTGAGAGCCTCTGGAAACTTGGAAGCTGGGATAATATAATTGTAGCTACATTTTTTTATTTTATTTACAAAGATATAATTGACATAAAACATTGTATAAGCTTAAGGTATGCAGCATGTTGATTTGACACTTTGATACTGCAATATGATTACCACTAGAGCACATTAGCTAAAACCTCACATAATTATCTTTATTTTCATGATGAGCACAATTAAAGTCTAGTCTCTTAGTAACTTTGAAGTTTATAACACAGCATTGTTAACTATAATCACTATGCTGTACATTAAATCTCCAGGAGTTACTTATCTACTAGTTGCAGGTCTGTATCCTTAAACAACATCTTTCTTATTCCCCTACCCCTAGCTGCTGGTACCCACCATTCTAGTATCTGTTTTCACCGGTTCAGATTTTTTAGGTTCCACATATAAGTGATATCAAGATTGTATTTCTATTTAAGACAATTATTGTCCTAGACAGTTTGGGCTGCTGTAACAAAATACCATAGACTGGGTGGCAAGTTTATTGATTGTAGTTTTAAGTTTGCAGATTCAGCCTCAAGGGAATTTATTCTTCTGCACAATTTAAATGCACTGTCACTACCTGGTGATCCCAGGCCTAGATCTGTATGGGATATAAATGGCCCATCTTGGGCTTTCTTTGAGAATAAAGAGTATCTACTTAAGTGTATCTAACTTAAATCCTGTGGTGTTTTTTTTTTAATGCTTTTTCTGTTCTTTACATGTACATGTATTTATTTATTTTTCCAAATATACTTTATTGATTTTTTACAGAGAGGAAGGGAGAGGGATAGAAAGCTAGAAACATCTATGAGAGAGAAACATCTATCAGCTGCCTCCTGCACCCCCCCTACTGGGGATGTGCCTGCAACCAAGGTACATGCCCTTGACGGGAATCGAACCTGGGACCTTTTAGTGCGCAGGCCGATGCTCTATTCACTGAGCCAAACTGGTTTTGGCTACATCTACATGTATTTAAGGTACATAATGCAGTTTAGACAGAGTCTTTAAAACAACAAATACTATAATCCAATTAGCTATCTCACCTGTTTTTAACATTTTTTTTTATAGTCTCTTCTACTGCTATAGACAGCCATGTTAAGAACTCCCAAGTCTCTACTGTATCTTAAATCTTAACTCTGTTAGCTCTTAGCTCTTGATGCCTGCTTGGTTCTCTATACTTGTCAGTATGTTGGTTCCTTCAGTTCTGGCCATGAATATGTCATTTTAGGTCATTATCATAATATGATGTGGGAGGCGATAGAGACAGTGATCCCGAGGCCTGGGAATGTTTGAGAACTAATAGAAGACAGACCTGCAGCATGCCATCTGGTACTGATAGGGCCAAATGTGAGAAATGGGTCAGGAAGTGTGAGGTTTAGGGAATAGCTGTGGTGCCCCTGGCGACTACTGTTAGGGCCAGGGAAGGATCCTACAGTGAAGAAGCCAGTGCTTGGGATTCTGTTGAAGCCTCCGTAAATGAATGGCACACTCTCCGTCTGGGAGCTCAAAGCAGTTGCAGTCAAGCCAGAAACAGTTTAAAATGGAAAAGTGCAGATTGAGTAAAATAACATAGATTAATGAGGCAGGCCAGTCTATGGCAAGAATATTTGATTTGTCCCCAGAATTTATATATCCTCTCTTCTTCCCTCCTCCCCTCCCCTCCCCCTCATTTTTATTCTTCAGTGCAATGCAGACCTATGGCCTTTTTGTTAAGAAAGCAGCGGTTCTCAACTGCTAGCAGGGTCGCCTAAGGCCATCAGAAAACAGATATTTACATTACGATTCATAACAGTAGCAAAATTACAGTTCTGAAGTAGCAATGAAAATAATTTTATGGTTGGAGGTTACTACAACACAAGGAACTGTATTAAAGGGTGGTGGCATTAGAAAGGTTGAGAACCACTGTGCTAAGTGGAGCGGAAGAAGGTGTGGCATCAGAGGAGGCAGAGCTGAGATTGGCACAGCTGGACTTGGTGGTGGTGCTGCTGTTGGCGGTGTTGGTTGTGGAGTTTTCGTTCTCTCATTGCTCTCCCACATAGTCAGACTCTGAAATAATCCCCACCCTCTAGTGCTCCCCTCTCCTTTAGAGACTTATCCAAACCTATTTCCATTGAAATAGAATGCCCTCTTCTCTCTCCAAGCTAGAATTAAGTTGCTTGATTTACATTGGATTCTAGGGTTTGTTTATTTGTTTAATACTTCCCCAACTACTTCTTTTTGAAACTGGCAAGAAATCTTTAAAGGTAAATATGTATTTAAAACAGTATTAAGGATACCTTAGGTACATGCCCATCTTCCTGCTGTTTTCACTCAACCTGCTTAACAACCTTGGCAGGCAGGTAAAGCAGACATGACCCAAATTTGATGGATGAGGAGATGTAGATTCAGAAAAATTAGGTGATGTGTCAAAGGACACACAACTTCTAATTGTAGATAGGTAAGGTTCCTATCTGGGTCTTCCCACTCAAAATCCAATGCTCAAATTGAACAGAAAATAGCCAGATTTATCACCTAGCCTGTGAGAGAATAGAAAGCAAGGGTGAACCACAGTAAATGATGTTGAAGAAAACAAGAGCATAAGTAGTTTGCATTCGTAGCCTTATAATTTTTATTGCAGGCTAAGACCTGGTTCTTAATTCTTCTTTCTTTGTGCCTTTGCTTTTTGTAAATATTTACAACATTTACCATAAAACCTTCTATTTAAAGGCAAAAGGACTTTTTGTCTCCTGCAGAAACCTTGCTGTTCTCTCATCTCTGGAGATGGGTGTTGCCTTTAGTGAGTAAGAATCCCCCTGTGGACAATTGATGACTGAGGGACAGCTGGCTGCAAGGAGCAGTTCATCAATGTGATCACGACCGAGCCTGGCAGTCATTAGGATTCATTATAAATTACTCAGAGTCCCAGCAATCTTATTTAGTTCTCATTCCGCAGCTACCAGCTGTGGATCTAGGGTTTCCCCCCAAAGAACTTATCTAAGCATGGAGGCAAATAGGTCAGATGATCTGATGATGAGTGGGTGAGGGTAAAACAAAAGCTCATTTCTACCTCAGAATAGATGCTCTGAAAATGCTGTTGGGAAGTTAATTAGAACTGTGGGCACAGTTTAGGTCTTGGTACCTTTGATGGGCCAAGGAACTTGAATGTATTTGTAAATCTTTGGGAAGAGGGACAAGCATAGAGAAGGGAGAGCAATAACTAGAGGGAGAGTGAAAGAAAAGAGAGCTGAATGTGGTACTTTATGACCTTTAAGATTTGGTCCTTGATTGTCTTTTGTTTTTGCTTCAGCTATTACTGACCATTCACTAATCCTGTCTGAGATGCCTTCATTTCTTCCCAGTTTTCCATCTGTAGAAACCTACTCATCTTTCAAAGCTGAGACCTAACATGTGTACCAACTACTTTCATGTGGATCATCCATTCACAATTCCTACAGTTACTCTTTAAGATAGATTATTTTTATCTTTTTTTTTCCCAAATAAGGAAATTGAAGTTCAGAGAGTCAATGTGGTTTGCCCAAAGGCACAGTTCTGATGGGGAATGGAACACTCCAGTCAGGGCTCTTTCCATATTATACAGCATTAGTATCTTACTGCTGCTTCCTTCCCTCTTATTATATTCCTGCATTGGCCCTGACACAGTGCCAAGATAGCCGCATTTGGCTTCTGTGTCCCTGGCCCTTCATCATGTAGCCCCTCTCCTGTCCTATATCGGCCTGACATTCCCCATGACCTGACATTCATTCTCATCCTCTTATATTCTGCCTCTTAGAGCTTTTTTCTAGGACAGGAGTTGGAACATTTTCTTATAAAGGTGCAGATGGCAAATATTATTGGCTCCGAAGGCCATATAGTCTCTGTCACAATTACTCAATTCTGTCCTGTAGAGTGAAAGCTGCCATATAAAATAAATCATGAACAAGTATGGTTGTATTCCAATAACACTTTATTTAATGAATTTTAAATTTGAATTTAATATAATTTGTCTCAAAATATTTTTCTTCTGATTGTTTTCAACCATTAAAAATATGAAAGCCACTTTTTAGCTCAGGTTGTACAAAAACAAGTGGTAGGTTTTGGCTAGCAGGCTGTAGATTGGCAACCCCTGTTCTATAACTAATTGTGTAGTAATCATTCACCTTCTGGTAAAATTGTCACTGTGTTAGTTCTCTTGGAAGCACTGACAATTTCAGCCTGCAACTGCAGGTGAAAGGCTTTATTTCTTCTAAAGGGATTTGGATAGCTGTGGCTGTGGTGCTTGGAGGAGGTGGGGGTGGGCGGGGAGTTGAAAAGTGGGGTGGGAGGGTGGAGGGGATGCCAGGGGGATACTGCCTTTGCATAAAATAAGGTCAGTCCTGCTGCACTCCTGTTGTCTCTTCAGTGAAAATGTTAGATTTAAATCCTATATGTCATTTATCTTTGAGCTCTGTATAGAGAAAAAGGTCTTGCTTTGGTTTTTCTAAAAATACCAGGCTTAGATCTTTTTGTGTGAGCTGTCATCAGCCATTCTGATTGTTGATCTTGTAAATTCATGCTTTTTAAAAAATCCTGGCAGAGGGATTGCTTTTGTTTCTGAATTTCATGAAGTGTTCCTTTCAATAGGGAGTTACATTGAATTTCACTTCAACTATATTTTCCACATGAACCAGATTTTAAAGGCACAGACCACTTCTTTGAGATCCTTCTTTAATGCCAGAGCTTCAATAGAGGGCATGATTAGCAGCTGGCTATCTTATTTGGCCACAAGGACCACATGGTTGAGCCCTCTCCACATTTGGTTTACAAATGACCCACAGTGCCTATGCATTGCCTGAAATTTGGTTGGTGACCTGTTGAGTACCTTGAAGGGTTTGCTTTCCTCTTGGATGCATCCTAGAGCAAAATCTTTCATAAAATGTTGTTGTTTGTCGAATTTGGAAAGAAGCATAGGAAAGGAAATAGAGATTTAAATAGTACCCAACCTGTCTTCCACCCTCACACCCTGCCCTGTGTTGTATGCCATACTAGGAATGCTGTACCTGGGACATTCGGAAGGTGCTTGACTTATATATTCACCTCTCAAAATAACCATTCTGTAGTCTAGTTGTTTAGCAGATTTCTAATCGTACTAAGTATTACTACCAAATAGTAGTGTCTTGCTATTATTATTTTAAAATTAAGTTTAGAAGATCCTTCAAGTGCATTAGATACATAGCTTGTCATCTGCCATATGGAGCTTATACCGTGGCTATTTCTATTCAGAGGCAGTTCTATAGTAATCCTGTTGTATTAAAGACACAGAACTATCAATTATTCAATACTTTGAAATGATTATACATGTAGACTACAAACACATGAAATTTAGTTTGAACAAATGAGTTAGTACTCTGGAACTTTGAAAATTATGTTCTGGGAAGGAAAATCTTTTAAATGACTTTATAAGGTTTGATTATTTTTAAATTATATTTTCAGACAATTAGGGAATATTGATATGTTTAGGATTTCTCACAAGATTAAAACTGCTCATTTTAAAATAGTTTAAGACTCACAAGAAGTTGCAAAAATAGTACAGAGTTCCAGTGTGCCTTTCAAGTAGCCCCTAATAATGACATCTTGCACAATCATATTTACAAGATCAATAATCACAATGGCTGATGACAGCTCACACACAAAGATCTAAGCCTGGTATTTTTTTTACAAAAAACAAAACAAGACCTTTTCTCTATACAGAGCTCAAAGATAAGTGGCATATAGGACTTAAATCTAACATTTTCACTGAAGAGACAATAGGAAATTGACATTGGTATAGTACATTAACTCAAATGTAGATCTTATTTGGATTTCACCAGCTATTGAATGCATTTTTGTTTTTGGAGTCTATTTCTATGAAATTTTATCATATGTTTAGATTTGTGTAACCATAACCACAATCAGCATACAGAGAAACTTTCTTAAGTCACCCTTTAATATAGTCACTTTTTCCTCATAAGGTTTTGTTCAGACTGTTTTTTAGGATGTGGATTTAGCAGTAGAAGCAGAGGTAGATTTTGGGAAAGTGTTAAGATTTCAATAGATTTCCACAGTGATACATCTCAAAGTGAATGAGTTCATTTTTTTTTTTTTTAGTTTCCACATATGAGATCATATAGTATTTATCTTTCTCTATTCTGACTCATTTCACTTAGCATAATGTTCTAAAGGCCCATCCATGTTACAAATGGCAGAAATTCCTTTTATATGGCTGAGTAATATTCCATTAAATATGCATACCACATCTTCTTTATCCATTTATCTGTTGATGGATATGGATTGTTTCCACATCTTAGGTATTGTAAATGATAGCTGCAATGAACAGGGGGATGCAGAATTCTTTTGAGATAGTGATTTCTATTACTTTGAATATATCCTCAGAAATAGAATTGCTGGATCACATGATAAGCTCTATTTTTAATTTTTTGAAGAAGCTATATATTATTTTCCATAGCAGCTATACAAATTTTCATCCCCAAGCAATGCACAAGGGCTCCCTTTTCCCCACACCCTCATCAATACTTATTATTTCTTGGCTTTTTGATGACATTCATTCTAGCAACCAAGAAGTGATATCTCACTGTGGTTTTCATTTGTACTTAATTGATGATTAGTGATGTTGAGCAGTTCTCATGGTTGGATGTCTGTATCTCTTCTGTCTATTCAGGTCCTCTGACCATGTTTGAAATTGAATTGTTTGTTTGTTTTGGATATTAACCATTATTTGATATATGATTTGCAAATATTATTTCCCATTCAGCAGGTTGCCTTTCCTTTTGTTGATGGTTTACTTTCCGTTGCAGAAGCTTTTTAGGTTGATGTAGTCCCACTTGTTTATTTTTGCTTTTGGTGTCTAATCCAAAAAAATTGTTGCCAAGACCATTGTCAAGTAGCTTACCCCCTGTTATCTTGTAGGAGTTTTATGATTTCAGGTCTTGCATTCAAGTCTTTAAGCCATCTTGAGTTGATGTTTGTGTGTGGTGAAACTTAGGAGTCCTGCTTCCCCAGAACTATTTATTGAAGAGACTATTTCTTACTCATTATGTATTCTTGGCTCCTTTGTTGTAAATAATCCTATATAATAAAAGAGAAACATGCAAATTTGACTGTACCTTCCCTCCTGATTGGCTATGCTACCAGCCAATTAGGAGCAGGGGCGGGGCCAAGTGGCATGAGTGCCAGGCCCCAGGGGTGGAGATGAAATGGCAGTGGTGGTGAGCACCCAGCTCCTGGGCGCTGTGAGGGGAAGCAGTGGCAGCAGCAGCAGCGGTGGTGGTGGTGGTGGCAGGGAGCACTTGGCCCCCAGGCGCTATGAGCAGAAGTGGAGGCGAATGCCCAACCCCCGGGGCTGGGTGGTCGCAGGCAGCTGGGGCTGAGCTGAGCAGGGCGATGGCTGGGTGCCCAAGGCCTAAAGCCTCACCAGAGGCTTGGGCAGGCTGGGGGTGAGCCATCAGTTGGACATCCCCTGCGGGCTCCCTGTATGTGAGAGGGGGCAAGTTGGGTTGAGGGACCACCCACCCCCAGTGCACGAATTTCGTGCACTGGGCTGCTAGTTTGACCATATATGTGTAGGTTTGTTTCTGAACTCTCTATTCTGTTGCATTGATCTGTGTGTTTTTTTAGGTAAATAACACACAAGGTATGTTTGTTTGTTTTTTAAATACATTTTTATAAAAATATATTTTAAAGACAATACTTAAAGAAAGGGAGAGGAAAAAAGAGGAAGAGAGAGATAGAAATATCAGTGATGAGAGAAAATCATTGATCGACTGCCTCCTGCACACACCCCCTGGGGATCAAGTCTGCAACCCAGGAATGTACCCTGACTGGGAATCAAACCATGACCTCATGGTTCATAGTTTGATACTCAACCACTGAGCCGTGATGGCCAGGCAATACCGTACTGTTTTGATTATTATAGCTTTGTAATAAGTTTGAAACCAGGAAGTGCGATGCCTCCAGATTTGTTCTTCTTTCTCAAGATTACTTTGGCTGTTCAGGGTTTTGTGGTTCCATACAAATTTTAGGACTGTTTTATTCTAATTCTGTGAAAAATGCTTTGGAATTTTGATAGGGATTGCATTGAATTGTAGATTGCTTAGAGTTGTATGGACATTAAAAAAAAACACTCATTCACCTTGGTAGGTGTGGCTCTATTGGTTGGGTGTCATGCATGCACCAAGATGTTGCCAGTTTGATTCCCGGTCAGGGCATATGCCTGGGGTTTCCTTGGGCTTGATCTCTGGTAGGGGGTGTGCAGAATACTGATCAATGTTTTGCTCTCACATCGATGTTTGTCCTTTTGCCTTCCCCTCTCTCTAAAAATAAATTTAGACATTTAAAAAATATTAATTGTTTTACTCTGAGTATGCAGTACCTTACCATTTATTTGTGTCTTCAGTTTCTTTCATCAATATCTTACAGTTTTCAGTGTACAATCTTGTTTTAGATATTTTAGACCTTTTGACTTTCCATATAAATTTTACAATCAACTTATCAATTTCTACAAAAACTTCCTGGGGTTTCCATCTACACTGTGTTGTACTATAGATTGATCTGGGGAAAATTGACCACTTAAGGATACCAAGTTTCAATCTATGAACATTGTATATCTCTCCATTTATTTACATACTCTTTAATTCTTTCAACATAGAGAATTTGCTTAGATTGCATAATTACTCTTTAAGGAGTTAATATTCTTCATGTTAGACTTCTTGTTTATAATCTACAGTGTGGGTTCTATCTTCTGATTGGACCCAGATTGCTACACTGGAGTATCTTATAAGTACTGTTTGAATTAAGACTTTTGTGACCTGTGGATTTTGTCTTCATTTTAAAGAAAGGTATGAGACATTGTGATGTATTCAGCTGGTACTTTTTCTCCTCTCCTCACTTTCCCCATGCCTCATGTGTATTAGCCTGAAATTGAACTAAAGTGAGGGAGGGGAAAACCAGAGTGTGTTGAATGACATTTCTGCAAAAATTGAAGTTCAGCAAACAATGAGCCAGAGCACAGTTTCTTACACCACTGAAATGATCAGCTCCAGCTTGACACTTCCAGTATTTTATGGTGGTGAGCACAGTATTTAGCATTTCTTGAGGTACAGTCATCACAGGAATAAAAGGACCCCACAATTTTGTTGCTTAGAATAGAGGTACTGTGACTTTAAGATGCTATGGATGAAATATTCAGGCTAATAAAAAACTTATTTTAATACAAGAAACTATTTTAATTTTTAGATTTGGTTTTGATTTTCATAGAAAAAGGGGAAAAGTATATTTCTTAAAAAAACATTATGAATAGAAATATTCCTGGCATATTTTTACATCAATCTTGTTGAAGAAAAAAGCCCCAAACTCAACCAACCAAGTAACAAAACAAAATCCCATAAAAAATATTCTCCAGATTTTTATTCTATTTTATTTTTTAACTTTTTAGGTCTCTGTTAACAGGCGTCAGAGCACTGGTTGTGAGTAGGAGGAGGTCTGGGAGGCAGCATGCCTGCTGTGCAGAGTATGAGGCTCCTTGAGCCCCAACAGACAGAGATTGGCTTCTCTGTGCCTCCTGGACTCCTCTCTGCTTATAGCGTTCACTCAGTCTGACCCCATTTAACCTTTCCGCCTTAGGGACCAGGACCTCTCAGGTCCTGCCACCTTGATCGTAGCATTCAGAATAGATGTGAACTTTGAGGACATGGCCTCAGGAGGAGTAGGTGCTCCTTGACCTCTCAGGAGGATTGGGTGCTCCTTGATAAGGCTCAGAGACTTCTGAACTGCAATGTGATGCTGGAAGTTTTTGCACTTTTATCACCTATTGTTGGCATAAAATGGAAGATGAGGAGGCCTGTTCTGATCGGTGTATCTATACAAGGAGAATTGCAGGTCAGGGTTTCTAAGAGCTCCATCCACCCAGAAGACCCTTGTATGTAAGCGGTGTTTCTCTGTGTTAAAATATATTTTGCATTTGACTGGGTCACATGAAGCATACTTTGAGCAGTGACGCATGTGTTGGAGACTTCTGTGTCAGTGCAAATCTTCACCAGCAACAGAAGAATGAATGTGGTGAGGAGCCTGGAAAGAAGCTATGGACATGGCCTCATTTGTGAGCAGGTCCAGCTTCTACTTATCTCAGTGCCTCCAACTAGCAGGGAGGTTGGGGAATACTTGCAATACAACTCAGATCTCCCCCAGCAGCAGGCCACTCTCAACACTGAGGAGCTACACTGTGGCAGTGAGATTTCACAGGAATTTTTTTGATAGAAAAAGTCATCACCATTGGGTGAATGTGAAAACGCTGCCAGCCACAACCTGAAAGTTGTTCAATGTCAGGGTATGTGTCCTGGAGATCTGATTTATGAGAGTAACAAATGTAGGAAAGTGTTTAGAGGAAACTTTAATGTCATTTGACATAAGGGAGTTCACACTGGAGAAAAGCGGTCTGAGTGTAATGAATGTGGGAAGTTCTTCAGAGAAGGACCTGCACTCATTAAACACCAGAGAGTTCACACTGGAGAGAAGCCATATGAGTGTAGAGAATGTGGGATGTCCTTTCTTCTAAGGGCTCAGGTCACTAGACACCTCAGAGTTCACACTGGAGAGAAGCCATGTAAGTGTAGAGAATGTGGGAAGTCTTTTAGCCAAAAAGCGAACCTTAATAAACATCTCAAATTTCACACTGGAAAGAAGTGTTAAATGTGCAGGGAATGTTTCATTTTATTCACTTAGAATAACAACACTGAAGGAGACTCTTCGCAATCTATTTTCCTGAATTCAAACCCCTTTTAATGGAACATACACTCTTCTAGATATCCTCATAAGTTTCCAGTACAAGTGAAGCTTGAATGAGGTGCATTCCACTTTGTAACATGCCCAGATCTACTACCCGATTGATTTGTGGCTGAAGAGATTTCACTCCTACAACCTGACTCACCTGAAGAGTGTATATTAGTCCCAACCCCTGCGTGCTCAGGGGAAATGTATTCTGTGTTCTTACTTGTGCTTGAGAACATTATGATTACTCCAGCTCTCGACAGGATCTTCATTCCTTTCTTTCTGATGAGGTAATGGTCCTGACCCAAGATTCATCAAGGGCACCCATCCTCAGCGAAGAAGTGCTGCCTCTTTCAGGGACATTGTGGTTCTCACATGCTGTGATGAGTTGTTCCAGGTTCTAATTCACCAACCCTCAAACTGCTTTCTGTCCTCTGTTCTAGTTTATGATCTTTTAGTGAAGGGGGTTTTCTTTAAAAAAAAAATCTTCTCCATTGCAGTTAAGGCCTTTGGCATGAATTTAAATTTAGCTTCTCTGGGAATTTTTGAAAAACATTTTTTTCCATTGTTTTTTATAGGTCCTGTGAGGCAGAGATATAACTTCCTCAAACAAAGCAGCAGGAAAAGCAACTAACAATCCTCTAGATAAAGCAAATGAATAAAAATTGCCAGAATTATAGCAGAAGTGCTAAAAACCTTACTCTGATGTTTTAGACACTATTCCTAGACTTTAGTGGTTCAGGGATGCCTGTTTTAGCACTCCCGGCATATTAGGGAACAAGTTTGTGGAGAAAATAAATTACACAAAACAGTCTCCACCTTAGAAATGGATCATATTCTAGGGGTTAATTTGTAAATCAGTTAGACCAGAAATATCTTTTTCCTATAGAAAACAGTTTGATGAAAGATAGTTTGACTATCCTGGCTTATGCCATCAGTTTTCCTTTGCTAAACGTTACATTATTTTTTTAATTAGAACATGGTAGTGTATTAGTTATCTATTGCTATATAATCAATTACCCCCAAATTTAGAACCTTAGAAGAACAATCACTTTTTATGTCACAGTCTTTTTGGGTCAGGTCTCTGGGTGTGGCTTAGCTGAGTCCCGCTGGATCAGTGTCTCTTGGGAGGCTGAAACCTGCCACCAAATGAACTTGAGAGCAATTCTCACCCAGCTGAACCTTCATATGATACAGCAGCCCCTTCTAACCATGATTCCAGCCTGTGGGAGACCCTGAGCCAGAATTATCCAGCTTCTCATTCTTGTCTGATGAAACCACTGGATTTAAATCAAACTTGCATTTGAATAGTGGTTATTGTGAAACAAGGGATTTCCTTCTCTCTCTGTGGGGAAACTTGTTTTCCCCAATGACAAATAAAGTGGGAATCACTAATCTGTGGCTGGGTAGTTTAGAAAAGTAAGGTTTTTTATTTTTATTATTTTTATTTTTGTCTACTTGTAGCTTGCAGCCACCATGATCAGTATGAAAGGGTGTCTTCTTGATCTTAAAGGGTAGAACGTAGGGTGTATTTTCACATGGAGACAGTATGCCATAAGAGGTGGTTAGAATCTTAGGAAAGAGTTCCATTTGAGGCTCACTATAAGTTGAGTAAGCCCTTGTGGGCTAGCTCCTCACCATTTATAACAGTATGTGCATGAGCAAATGGATTCTATATCCCAGACATCCATCTTATAAACATGCTTTTGAAATGTGACTCATTTTTAAGTTGGGGAATTGCCTGTATTTCATTAGGTCCTTCCCAGCTACCTTCCCCACAATAGTTTACATTTTGAATTATTAGCCTTTTGGGAAGATAAAATGACAGAAAATAGAGATTACTATAATTTACTCTTAGTGCTAAGAGCCTGCCAGACACTATCAAGATAAAATCAGATTTTCTGCAGGGCTGCACCTATATCCCTTTATAGTTTACATTATACCAGGTCGCAGTCATCTTTTCCTTTTCTAGAATTCTAGGGTCTTAATCTAGGTATTTCCAGAAAACAATCAGATTTAGGACATGAGACACATTTTTGGTCTGCCTTACACTCCCTTCAGCTCATATCTGTATGGAAGCTGATGGCCTTCCAGCTGAGAGGTTACTGTTCCAGCCCCTGAGTGTGTTCAGTGGAAGACTGCTCACCTGGCTTCCCACATGCTTGATATTTTTAGACATAGCTCTTATTTTTCTCAGCAATACACCAGCCAGCCAATCACTAGAGAATTTATCCAGGAATCAACCTGTTGCTTGGACATATATGTGTTCAAAGGATGCCACCTCTAATATCTAGCCCTTCCTGAAGTCAGACAACCACAAGCATGTCTTAAGAGCCACCCCTATCTCCACTTAACTTTCCTGAGTAACATGTTCAGTTTTGCCTCTCATTCATGGTACACAGTATAAATACATCATAAAATGCCTTTCTGTCTCATTTGTAGAACTGTAATTGAAAATTTTGTCCATGATGTGTTTTTTTTTAAAATTAAATTCTTTTTTTTTAAGTATTACATAAGTCTCCTTTTTCTCCCATTGATCTCTCCCCTTGTCCCAGCAACCCCCAGCACATGCCCTCAGCTCCCCAACCCCATCTGTGTTCATTGGTTATGCTCATATGCATGCATATAAGTCCTTTGGTTGATCTCTTACATCCTTACCTTCACCCTTCCCTCATAGATTGGACAGTCTGTTCAATGCTTCTCTGACTCTAGTTCTATTTTTGTTCACCAGTTTATGTTGTTTTATGATGTTTCTTAATATGAATGTGTACTGGGTTATCCAACTTCTCTTACTAAGCCACATGACCAAGCCTATTCTCTCAGAATGATAGGTACTAGTATGTGTAAGAGCGTTTTGTTTTGTTTTGTTTTTAATTCACGGAGTTATTGAGAATAAGTTGTAGGCTTCATAGTAAAAACTTGATTTGTGGGTGTATTTTTAAGGGAAATAATAAAATGTTTCAGCTGCTTTTAAAATTAGGAAAGGTAAACATAATCTCTATTCTAAAATAGATAAAAAAATACCCATATCTTCTTTTGTGGGTAGAAATGACAAGGGACAGAAACAGGAAGGATAAGAGGCAGGAGGGATAGAGAAATAATTAAAATACATACCAAATTCCAGAGAGGCAAAATGCTTGCTGATGTACTAGTCTATCTTCCTTCCCTTTTCCCTCCATTTTCCTTCCCTTCCTCCTTCCCTCCCTCCCTATCTTTCTCTCTCCTTCTAAAATAAAAATGTGAACCCAGAAATGCCTTTTATTTTAAGTAATATTTTAATTCCATTTAAAATTTGGAATGGTTGATCCTCTTAAATTCCTTACTCCCTTAAAAAAAAAGGGGGGGGGACAGCTACCATATTGCTTGGGAGAATGTAGATCAACTGGAGAGGAAATGGAGTGGTATCTCTGCCTTCAGACCTTTTAGGATTCTGTAAGCTACTTAGAATTTTAAAGCTGGGATTCAGTTCAGCTACTGTGAGATACAGGTGGGACTACCTTTGGCATTTGTCCTGAGCCTAAATAAGTGTAAGTGTCAGGCTGATCTGAGCTCAGGCTTCTTTGCTTGCCTACTGGCCACTCCCACATCTGGCATGGCCTCATCCTTGGGAACATATTCTGGGGCTGTAGGGATGATCACATGGTAACAGTGACTGGGTCATTACATCCCATGGAACAAAAGTAAAATCAGAATATTAAAAAGATAATTGTATCGTATTATTTGCCTTATCCTGCCCATTGAAACCCCCCTCCCCAATGAACAGTGCACATTGTAGAGAGTTCCATGTTTATACCTACAGAGTTACCTCTTTCTTTATAATGGGTGCCTATTATTCCACAGCATGGATTATTTTATGCCAAAGGTTGGTGCCTTTTTTTAAAAAAAACAAACAATCCTGAAAGGACTATATTCCCAGATGAGCAAAATGTATTGTAGGAGCTGATCTCTGATGAATGTCAATTGTCAATGTTAATATTCTATCTCTTTATCAATATTTTATTCCCCTTAGAATCTTTTGTTTCCTCTTTACCCTCAACAATAGATAATCTAATAAATTGAAAGTGTGCTGATTTCAATGAAAGACAAATTGTCATCTATGTTTATATCTATGACAATTTCTCCTTCTTCTTACAGGCCCATAGTTAGCTGTATATCCTTCATTTCTAATGTAAAAAGAGAATCAAGACAAGTTTCCTGTAAGATTTGTAACAACACATTCCATTTTGATTAGGAGCTTCCAACTAGAAATAAAGTCATAATTCCTTTTCATGAAAGAACAGCAACAAGAAAGCAAATAGATCTGACCTTACCCTGTAGCAGCCTGCTTTGTAGTGCTGACAGGGGATGCTGGGAGGGTGAGGTGGAGAAGTTGGTGCTGGTCTGGAACAGATTGCAAGGGGAGGTCTGGACCCGTCAGGCTTAGCTGAGCAGAGGGCCCGATCATTTATCACTGTCAGAGAGGTTGGGGGTGGAGGGAAGGGGGAGTTACTGGACCATTCCTGTGCATCGCCTGACTGACAGCTGACAACCCCTCATAAGCATCCATTGAGGTGCCCTGCACATCCTGCTGAAGGCTGCTGACAGGTTCACCAGGAAGAAGAAAGAAGGCCTTCTGCTGCATGCTATGTGCTTTGCTAGAGCTTTGCACACCTTTCTGTGTGGTGTATAGAAGCATTTGCACAAAGTGGGCTTAGTGGTATTAGAGGCATACAGTTAGACTCCAAAGTGATAACAAACTGATAGGATGAGAAAATACCTCTGTGAGTCTCATACCTTAATTATATTCACAGGCTTGGGATACTGCACAACACTGATTATTTTAATGTGGCCGAACAGACATTGGCAAATTCTGGCAAGAGCATAGATTACTTTGCTGCATGCATGTGTAACAGACTAAGCAATGCCAGCCTGGTGCAAGGCTCCCCACAGGTCTTTCAAAGGCAGTGTTTTTAAAAGTAACACTAAAAAGTATGATTTCTATGCGATAGTTTATAGCTATGTTTAACATTTCTCTAAAATGTCTAAAATATGGGTTAGGATCAATAAGAAATATGTACCTTTCAATGAAAGGATATTGTTTTTATTTACAGCTGCATTTTCAGTACAACTGTTTTCAATACTAGTATTCACAGAGATATCACATTTATCAGATTGACATGAAGATTTTAATCCTTAAAAGAATTTTATTTTAAAAGGAATTTTTATTCTCAAGATTATCAAATTTTGGTAGTTGTTGGGAAGTACATGTGTTAAGAGGGTGGCAGGAAGATTTCATAGTCAGGTGAAAATTTTCCATTAATTAATATTATATGCTTATCAGACATGCTCTTACATGTGGTAATTAATACCCTTGCACTACGAAGGTGAGTATGGAATTCTCCTAAAGCAAAATGAACAAAGATGGAATGCTTTTACTGAGCTAATGTCATATGTATAGGGAACTCGTGCTAGTCTGATAACAGTCGGGTAGCAGGGTGTGGAAGAGCTGCAGGCAGCGCTGCTAACATGGAGCTTTGGGGATGTATTCTTGATTAGCAGATCCCAAGAGTAGAGCAGGGCCATTGCTGCTTGAAGGATGAATAGAGGGCATTGTCTTACTATCTTTGTTTACCCAACAGTAAGCCCAGTGACTGGCACGTAACTGGTGTTTCATAACTGTTTTCTGAACTGTGATGTTATTTGGGCAAAATGTGGGTTCCAGTGTCTTGACTTACTGGGATTGATATGCACCAATTCCCCCTTCCGAGTCCCTCTGTCAACCTACATTCCCCTTCCCTCACACCTGTCTACCTAGGACATCATTAGCTCATGAAACCTACCCAAGTCTGGAATAAGGTCTGAGATGCCCTCATCAGATGGGATTTCATAGGCAGCCGTGTGGCTGCTTTGAGTTAGTCTGGAAGTCCCTGGAAGCTCCAGCGCTGTCACCCAGGGGAGCAAGCAGTAGAGTTCAAGAGACCGAACCTGGAAAGAAAAAGGTCCCTGTGCTGAGTCCTTATATGATCAGGCAGAAATAATCTCACATTGGTTATTTTTATTTCAGGGAGCTTTTATGCTTTCTCTTGCTCTTTCTATTAAACAAACAAACAGACAAACTAACAATCAGGAATGGGACTCATAGGAAAATATTTAGATTTTTACAAGATGAAAATATACCTGTTAGGATCTAGATTTCTTCTTTTCATATTTTTTTCTTTTCCTTTTTATAGTTGACTGGTTATCAATGAAATATTTGCTTTAAAATTTGGCAGTACATGAAAGTATAAAGAAGGAAGGATAATCACCTATCACTTAGCATGTATAGGTAGCTATTATTACATTTTGGCCCTGTTTTCTTCTAGTAATTTTTCTGTGCCTTTGTTCTTAATTGGATAGGATACTCTTTTTTTTTCTTTTTTCTTTTTTTCTTTTCCCCGCTCAACTCTGTGTTATTACAATTTCCCAATGCATGAAAAAACCCTTTTATCATCATACTTTTAAAATTACAGTACCAAAAAGTTACCATGTAATATTCCACCGTAGGACTGTGTCATAATTCCTTTATTATCCTTCTTTTGTTGGGTCATTTAGGTGGTTTACAGTTTTTCATGGTTGTAAACAATTCTGCTGTAAACATCTTTGGGTAGTTCTGACTTAATTTTGATTATTCCCTAAGGTACATACCTATACTTGGAATTACTAGGCCAAGGACTTAAATGCTCTTGACTTTCCTGATGCATATTTGCAGGTTGCTTTCCAACTGGATTGCAGCTGTTCCCATGCCAATGAGTAGTGTTTGAGGAAGCCCGTCTCCCTATTCCCTCGACCATATTCAGCATTGGTTTTGTAAGTTTTGCCATTTTCATGAATTAAAAATAGCATCTCATTGTGTGGTTGAGTATCTATTCACATAGTTATTTGTTATTTATATATTTGAATTTTTTAATGAGTATTGTGTGTTCCTGTGTTCTTCACTTTTCCTATGGCAGTGGAATCGCTGTCTTTTACAGAGTTGTGGAAGCCTGCCTGGGGAGCATGCAGAACTAAATTCAATGCTGGTTTTTAGGGCCACTGGCTTACCCCCTGCACTCTAATTATAGGCACCCATGTGGTCACTTTTCTTCCTTATCCAGGGCAATCTTGTGGTCTCATGGAACTCAGCAACACAGCAAGATCATGCTCTATCAGTTTCTCTTAGGAACAGGAAAGGGTTTGTGTATGAGGTGTGTGCATTCGGTGTTGCTGTTGCAGGTTCACAGTCATGCTTGTGGTCTGTGCACTGAGCAGACCTCTGAAAAGACAGCAGGTGCATCATGAAACATGTGCTTATTCAATACTTCATTCCTTTTTTTAATCATCACCCAAGGCTATGTTTTTGAGAGAGAAAGAAAGGAAGGAGGGAGGAGAGAGAGAGAAGCATGGATGTAAGAAAGAAACATCTATCAGTTGCTTCCCATAAGCAACCTGGGATCGAACTCCTGGAACCTGGGAATGTGTCCTGACTGAGATTCAAACCTGTAACCTTTTGGTGTATGGGATGACATTCCAACCACCTGAGCCACACAGCAAGGGCAATGCTTTATTCTTTTAAAATACGTCCTCATCTTCATTGCCTCTCTTTTAGCTGGAAATCTTCCCTTAGTGTTCTCTAACAAGTTTGTTGATTAAATGGATCTCCTTACACATCAGTATTAGCTTATGCCTCCGTTAGGCTGGGGTTTACGTATGGCCTTGTTCTGCCCCATCCTACTATGACTACATATTGTGAATCTCACATTGTGAAGTTTCAGGTTTTTCTGCAGAGGGATGCTGGGAGGTGCAGGGGCTGCCTGCAGGGGTAACGGCTCCTTTACTGGCCAGGAGATGCATCTTAGTTTTGCTGCACCTGGAGCAAAGGGAGCAGGGAAAATGGTGGTGGCAGATGGAATTCACTGGGGGAAAGGACAGTGACAAGAGCATAAGGATGTAATCCTGAAGGATACATGACTTCTTTTTTTTTTTTGAGCTGCAATCTTGAACTCTTGCCATCTAATTTTTCCATTCTGTCCATAGCATATCTTTTGTTTTTAAGGCAGCCCCCACTTATATACAGTGAGAGCTGGCCTTCTCTTTCTCCTTGAGCTTTGAGAGCAATGCTTGCCTCTGGGTGCCCCCAGCAGTTGGGGACTACTTGTCTCATTCTCACTATAGCTTTACTGGGGACTCTGTTAAGCCTCTGCCAGCCACAAATCCCATCTGCCTCTAGTCGTGCACCTCGTCCTTCAATTAGAAGGACTCAAGCTTCCTCGGCCACAGTTGTTGGGAGCGCAGATTCAGTCGGCCCTCAGTTGAGTAATGTCCTTCCAGTAACTGCCATGTAACTTTCCCCTCTTCTCCTCCTCACATACAGAACACACCAATGGGGGCAAAACCCACTCTGTGTTGAAGTCACCTTAAAACAGCATAGCCCCCAATAATAGGAACTTTAAGTACAAAAACAATATAGAACCAAGGTTCATCTGGGCAGAGGTGACTAGAAGCATCATTACCTATTCTTTCCCAGTGCACCTGCCCTGTATTTGCGTGACAGGGTGACAGGTGCATCCTCAGGTCTACAGCTCTCACAGTCATCACATCATCCTCACAACAAGGTGGAGGGCACCTTGGCCAGCCAGGGCCTAGAATGCTCCATCAGTGTGACTCAGGCACCTCTGCTGGAGACAGGAGAGGCAGCTCAAAAGCTAGAGCCATGGGCCAAATATGAACCCCACTTAGTTCCATTCTAATTTGTATCTTGAGACACTAGGAGTAAGTGACCTAGAGAAAGACCACTAAGAAACAGTGTGAGGACTGTGACACCTTATTTTTTGAGGGTTTAATTGCCATTTCAGTGAAATAAACACACTTTTACGTAAGTCTCAAACTGAACCTAATCACTAATAAGCCTCATAGCAGCATGAATGACTGATAGTAACAATGATAAACAAGGGTTGGATTTTTAAGGTTTCATAACATGACTGGGAGGGGCTCACACTGGTAGCTGACCTGCAGCTGTGAGGCTTTATTAATCTGATAAGAGGCTATACCAGTGCAGGGATGAGGATTCTGGTCCAGAAGCTGACCATGACTCCCAGGACAACAGTAGCTGTTCTTAGAATCTTCAATTAGGTAATGTTGCCATGGTCACCCAATCTGGAGGAGATTGGACCTGCAGGAGAGTACTGAGAGCCTGAGGGCCCACCTTCCAGTCCTCACCTCCCTGCCTTTTACTTGTCCAGATCTCCCTTCACATAGAAGATAGAAATTTTAGCTAGCTCAATTTGCATACATAATACAGCTAATCACTGGTTGATTTGTATCAGACTTTGCATTATTAAAGGTTCATTATTAAACATTTTTATTGTATTTTTCAAGCAAGAAAACAATCACAAAGTTTGAAGTACATTAATTATACACAAATAAAGCAAAAACTAGTGTCAGCATCATCTTCTAAAGCTTTTGAACATGTCCCCCAGATCCCCTTCAAAATCTCTCCGATAGTTGACTTTGGCCCAATCTTGCTCTAATTAACCTTGCTGCTCCTCAAGCACCAGGTTTTCAAGATTAATGAAAATCTATTCCTTGTCCTTATATACCCTTGACTGAGGACACGTCTGGCCATCATCAGAGGTTGTCCTCCTGGAGCATGTGGCCTTGGAACGTGTCCCCATGGAGAAGGGGCAGAGACATCTGCCCAACCAGCCAGATTGGAGGCATCGACCCTGCTGTGGCCAGGCAGCA
This sequence comes from Antrozous pallidus, assembly GCA_027563665.1. Taxonomy (NCBI): domain Eukaryota; kingdom Metazoa; phylum Chordata; class Mammalia; order Chiroptera; family Vespertilionidae; genus Antrozous; species Antrozous pallidus. The sequence continues at coordinate 78,904,514 of CM050516.1, read as the reverse complement.
GATGTCCTTGTCAGAAAGCCCCTCCTGTCTCCATTTTATGCTCTGTTGGTAATCAATAGTTAGTACCCAATCAATGAGTGACTTTCCTGTTTAGTCAGTGTGATTGTTCTCTGGTGAAATGTCCAACTAATTATGAAAAAAAGTTTTATAAATGCTCGTTAGGTCCCAGGTTAGTCCTCTCCATTCCCAAATCTTATTTGACCTATATAATGTGTTTAAAGGATCTCTTCTGGTTCTTTGACTCCCAGATATTAGCCTTAGCACAGTTTTAATGGGAAAGTGCCCTTAGAAGTTCAGCCTTGGTTTCCAGGAATAGAACTGCAACTGTTCAGTTTTTAAGGACTCACCATTCCGTCATCGTAGAATAGAAAGGAGCACTCAGATTTCTTCTCATTCTTTTGTCCCTAAAGCTGTTTTCTTATTGAAATGTATCATGTAGAAATGAGAAAGAAAATGGCTTCTTTCTTTGTGCCATCTTTCTGTTTTATTCACTTAGACCAGGAATAACAAAATGATTTAAGCACACAAGAAAGATTCTATGGGGTGCTAAGAGGAGAAAGGATTTTGTGGTCACATTTGGAGTTAGAGAAAGCATGCTGTGTTTGATTAGTGATGTCAGTCATGGGCATGGAAGTGGAGGAGAGGTAACTAAGTGCCATGTATTTGATATTCCTGATTCAGATCTTATAAAAGTCAAGTTCACACAAAGATGATAATACTAGTCTAATAGTTAAGTTGCACTTTTTATGTGCCAAGCATTGTTCTAAGTGCATTGTGTGTTAACTCATTTAATTCTCAAAGCAACCCATAAGATTTTTACCTATGAGGAAACTTAGAGATGAGGAAACTGAGGCACAAAGAAGCTCAGTGACTGAGCTATGAAGCAGGAGAGCTGAGATTCCAAGCCGGCCTCCTTTCAGAGCCCATGTCCTTAGCAGCTGAAATTGTACTGTCTTCTGTTGGCAAAGGCTATCTTTGCACGCGCTCCCCCCCCCCCCCCCCCAGGCATTGTAGTTCAGAAGGAAATGTGAAATCCAGTCTACAGACACTGTTATTTTTGGGCCTCGGGCTCTAGCACAAAAGATAAAATAAGGTCTAGGGTAACCTTAGCAGTAAAGAGAGAGTGGCATTTGAACTTTCACCTTCTTCTCCAGTTAGCATTTCTAGCCTTTCCATCTCCACCAGCACTCTGCCTTCTCAGCAGAGAGCAGGTAAATGGGAAGGAGGGGGAGGTGGACATTTAAGAAACAGAACAGGAAGTCCCTTTGTCCAGACCACATGGCTGGGGCCACTTTCTGAGTGGCCATTTGTAATGATTATTTTTGTATGAGGGCCACATACTATCCTATCTAATAAAAGAGTAATATGCAAATTGACCATACCTCTGACCAAGCCATGCCCACAAGGCATGCCCACAAGCCAATCAGAGTCAGTATACAAATTAACCCAACCAAGATGGTGGTTAATTTGCATATCTGCTCACAGAAGATTGTGTAGAAGGAAGCCAAGCAGTGCAGAAGGGAGCAAAACTGCAGAGAACTAAGCAAGTGAGGTGGGGGAGAAGGGAGGGAGCAAGGCAGCGGAGATGGGAGAGAGCAAGGTAGTGGAGAAGGGAACGACACAGCAGAGAAGGGAGGGAGCTTTGCTCAGGCCCCAGGAAGCTCTATTCTTGCAGGAATCTTCCTGCAATGGGTCTCTAGTCTCTATATGAAAGCCTAAGCAACTGAATGATGAATCAACCAGTGGTTATGATGCACACTGGCCACCAGGGGGCAGCTCCTGCATTGAGCATCTTCCTCCTGGTGGTCAGTGGGTTCCCATAGTGGGAGAGCTGCTCGGCCAGAAGCTGGGCTCATGGCTGTTGAGTGCAGCTATGGGAATATAAGCCTCTCCTGCCTCCACAGCAGGGCTACTGAGCGGCAGTGGCAGGCGCAGTGGGGCTGGGATGAACAGGAGCAGTGCCTGCCCTGGCTCAGGCTCCTCCCCAGCCACCTGCTGCTTTGTGCACTGCTACATATATGTGGGGTTTGTGCCTGAACCGGCAGTATGACATCCCTCAAGAGCTCCCGGATTGTGAGAGGGTGCAATCCAGGTTGAGGGATCTCACCAGTGCACAAATCCGTGCACTGGGCCTCTAGTGTATATACAAAGAGAGATATGTTTATAGTGAATAAGATGATATATTTTTCATAATGGCTAAAGAGAGTTCTTTTAGAACTTTATGTTTTCCTTAGTTGGTTAACAACAATGTATTGAGTACTATGCTATGTCCCATATTGTGCTAGTATTGTGGATATGGTGATCCAAAAGAGACACCAGCCCTGCCCTTCCTGAGCTTACAGTCTACTCATCCAAATAGTGACTAAGTATAAGGTGCAGCTCTGGTGAGTATTGCAGACAAAGGCCGTTGTTTCCACGAGAGCAGTATGGCCGAGGTGGGCAGAGCACGTGGGGCCTGTGTCAGAATTTTGACTTAGTCTCAGTGCAGTGGAAAGCCACACTGGGGAGGAGGTTGGGGAGTTTGGGTCATATAGCTAGAGTTATACTTTATTTTCAAAGGCAATGTGACTATACTGTGAAAAACAAATTAGAGAGGGTGTGTAGGGACACTTGGAAGAGTCCAAGCCAAGAGGCCACAACAGTTGGGGCTGGAGTGGTTTTGGTGGTGGAGTAAAGAAGTAGAAGGATTCTAGAGATGTTTGGAAGGCAGAGTTAGCTAGACTTGATGATAGATTAAATGTGGGTGGTAAGGGAGAGAGAACGGGTAGGAGGATAGTAGTCCTATACCCAGAAGTTGGGATGCTGGGGGAAGGTCAAGTTTGGAGTGGATGGTCAGCTTGTGTTGGGGGTGCTTTTGAGCTGTCCCAGAGGAGATGTCAAACAGCTACACTTTTTATTATAAATATGTACTGGGTTGTAAATAAGGCCTGATGGATTATCCTGAGAAACCAAGTATTTTTTTTAAATCTATAATTTGTTGATTTTAAAATCTATAATTTGTGGATTAAAAAATATTCCAAGCATACATTTGCATTTAGAAAATAAGAATCTAACAATGACCAAGGAAATTAATAAAGGTAAACATCTTGCATAATTTCCCTAGTTATTTTCATTTTTGCATGTTTCTCTGACAGTTTTTTCCCATAAGCATTCACATTTTAATTAGTTGTCATTATAATCTGCATCCAGTGTGTAATAGGATTGTTTTCACTTACCATTATCCCAAATATTTTTCCTTATTCTTATATATCTCTCAAATGCTGTATTTAAAATATGTAGCATAGTACTTCATGCTTTTGATAAATCATGGTTTATAAATTTCTAAGCAATATCTCTATTTTGGATATTTATTTGATTTTAAGATTTCATTATTAAAAATAGTAATACCTCAATAAATATTGTTATACATATCATGTTTTTTTCATAGGTGGCATTTTTCTTAGGTTGAATTCTTTTGAGTGGGATTAGTGTGTCAGAGCATTTGAATAGGTATACAGCTCTTCATGTGTATAAAGGAAGATGTTCAGAACCACAGACAAGGCTGTGGAATGCTCACTGTACAACAGAGTTGTGACCTGCACATTGGGTGTCATCCCATTCCTTTGGATTCAGTAACCAGTAGTTCTAACCATATGAATGAGTGTGTGATAAAGTCCCATACCATCTGACCTTTCACCTGGCATTTACTAATTGTGCCAATTAGTGCCTAGAGATTACTGTAGGGCTTGCTCTCTTGTTCACTAGCCTGGCTCCGTCTCCCCTCTCAGGTTTTCTCTTCTTGGGATAGTGCCACAAATACTTAGGAACCAGTGGAATCCCCTGAACTAGTAGTATCCCAAAGGGATAATCTAAACTGGACTGAACTTCAAAGCCTTCAGCTTCTAAAAGACTGCAGTGGTGTTGCAAAGGGTGCTTAGGACCCTCATGGGTTTAGATGGAGCTCTCAAGACCTTCCCTGACCCTGTCTATGCCTGTCAATCTGTCTTTCCATTACAATTGCTTCTCAGCATATCACCTCTAGCATGCCCTAGACTCTGTTCTGGCCCAGAGTGATGCCTTGGTTGCATCTACTCCTGACTCTCACTAAAGTTGCTTCTGCACCCTCTGCCTTTCCAAGTCCTGCCTCTCCTTTAAGACTCTACACAACTTGTGATTCCTTCAGGTCATTGGCTCTGATTTTCCAACCGACTATCCCTGTGCTGTGAACTCTTACAGTACCTTTAGTCCTCATTCCAAAACTTAGCACATAAGTGTAAGCTTTTGGTAAAAATTTGCTTTTGAATGGTTTACCCTCCAGAAGGACAGGGAAAAATGTCATACTCTCCCCCTAGACCTCTCAGAGCCTACCTTTAATGCTGAGTTCTTTGCCAGAGTTTAATAAATCTAATGTGACCCATTACTTCAAAATATATGTGCTACGTGAGGCAATGTAAAAGCATTCTAGCCATGCTTATGCATTTTTAACATAAATGCCCATATTCAAAAGTTGTTGAGGATATTAAAATACTCATAGATGGGCCATATTCAGATATTACAGATCTGGTTGCTATTTGGTGTGATGGGAACAAATTAATATGGGAAAACAATCACATGGTCACTTTTATTTAAAAAAATATTTTTATTGATTTCAGAGAGGAAGGGAGAGGGAGAGAAAAGACGGATAGACACCAATGATGAGAAAGAATCACTAATTGGCTGCTTCCTGTATGCCCCACACTGGGGATCGAGCCCGCAACCTGGGCACATGCCCTGACGGGGAATCGAACTGAGACCTCCTGGTTCATAGGTTGTAGCTCAACCACTGAGCCTCGCCAGCCAGGTCACATGGTCACTTTTCATTCCTAAATCCTTGATATATGCTGGGATGGGAAGGATGATTGTTGGAGGAGACCAGGATGCAGAAAGAGTAGTAGCAAGAACTAGAGTCTGGGCTCTAAGAAGGTGAGTATCTTTGGCTCTTGGGAACAGAGCTTGAACTGTAGTGAAATGATATGTTCTTGAAAAGTTGGTCTTAATGTGACGCTGCTGTCTTAATGACTCACTTTACTGATTAGGTCTTCAGTGAAAGCCACCCAGTCTCCCTGGAAGCTGGAGCTTCCTTTGTTCTCCAGGGATGACCTGGCACAGTGGGGACCCTCTGAGTAGGAGGCAGGGGTTCTCAGGCTTGGCTGGAACTGGCTCCACCTACTGCACAGTCCTGCCTTAGCACACTCATTTGCAAAGTGACATGTTCACATAGCTCATCTCTAGGCTTTCCTGTAAAAGATCAAAACCATACTACTTGAAACTCTCATAGAGGGTAAGCTTTGGTGTTATTTCTAAATAAAAACGAGAAGCAGCCTCTTTGACACATTTAATGACATATGTTAGCATGTGTGTAGAACTTTACACTTAACTTGCATTTCTTTCTTTTTCTCTCTCTCTCTTTTTTTTTTATAGCCAAACATCATGTCAATGGCAACAGAACAGTTGAACCTTTCCCAGAGGGAACACAGATGGCTGTATTTGGTAAGATATCAACTCTGAAAGAAAACCCAAATCGTGTGCAAAGAGTAGTGCCAAATTTCTGAGTTTTAGCAAGTGTCCTCAGGGCTTCAAAATCTGGGCTCTTCTAGATATTTACAAATCATCACAGCCAAACCCCCTGCCCCCGGCAAACTACTGAGTGTTTAGTATTACTGGGTTCAGAAAACCTTATCCTATATAATAAAAGAGAAACATGCAAATTTGACCATACCTTTGCTCCTGATTGGCCTTGCTACCAGCCAATCAGGAGCAAGGGTGGGGCCAAGTGGGGTGGAGATGAAACGGCAGTGGTGGTGAGTACCCAGCTGCTGGGTGCTGTGAGGGGAAGTGGCTCGGCAGCAGCAGCGGTGGTGGTGGTGGTGGCGGCAGGGAGTGCTGGGTCCCCGGGCACTGTGAGTGGAAGTGGCAGCGAGTGCCCAGCCCCCAGGGCCAGGTGGTCGCAGGCAGCCAGGGCTGAGCTGAGCAGGGCGATGGCTGGGTGCCTCACTAGAGGCTTTAGGCCTTGGGTAGGCTTGGGGGTGAGCCATCAGTTGGACATCCCCTGAGGGCTCCCAGTACGTGAGAGGGGGCAGGTTGGGTTGAGGGGCCACCCACCCCTAGTGCACGAATTTCGTGCACTGGGCCCCTAGTTCTATATATTTTAATATGCTTTCCCCCCTTCACCTTGCAGACCAAATATCAAACTGTGTATTTACTACTTCTTAAGTCCACACTGTGAATTAACCTGGCCATTTAGGGCTTATGTTTTTCTTTGTGGGGAGGGATTATTTTTTTCTTCCACATTGATATATAACTTTGTTGAGTTCTGGGTGAAATGCAACTAGTTTTGAGTTATTTTACAAAACTTGGCCTAGTTGAATGACCTCTGTCTCCTCCATTATGAATTGAGCATATTCCTTAGGAGAAAACATTTACCTTCTATCTATACTAATCTATACTAATAAAAGGGTAATATGCTAATTAGACCAGGAGACCTTCCAAGAGACCTTCTGGACATCCTTTTGGACAAAGCTATGGTGGCGGGGCTGAGGCAGAAGCAGTTATGGGTGATTAGGCCAGGAGGGGAGGGCAGTTGGGGGTGATCAGGCCAGTGGGGGGGGGGGGGGTAGGTAGTTGGGGGGAAGTTGGGGATGAGCAGACCAACAGGGGGTCAGTTGGAGGCAATCAGGCTGGCAGGCAGAGTGGTTAGGGGCGATTAGGCGGGCAGGCAAGTGAGCGATTAGGAGCTAGCGGTCCCAGATTGCGAAAGGGATGTCCAACAGTTGGACATCTGCTGACAGGTCCCAGATTGGAGAGGGTATAGGCTGGGCTGAAACCCCCCCTGCCCCCATGCATGAATTTCATGCTCTGGGCCACTAGTCAAAATGTTTTATTATTATTATTATTATTATTATTACTACTTTATCTTTTTAAAATGCTTTAAAAAATATATTTTATTGATTTTTTCACAGAGAGGAAGGGAGAGGGATAGAAAGTCAGAAACATCGATGGGAGAGAAACATCCATCAGCTGCCTCTTGCACACCCCCAACTGGGGATGTGCCCGCAGCCAAGGTACATGCCCTTGACCGGGATTGAACCTGGGACCTTTCAGTCTGCAGGCCGACGCTCTATCCACTGAGCCAAACCGGTTCGGCTCAAAATGTTTTAAGCAGAATAAAATGTGATCTCTGAGTGTATACACGGGTGGGCAAAAGTAGATTTACAGTTGTAAGTACCCAACAGGTGGACAGGTGGACAAGGGCCAGTGGCATGGCCATCACAGTCTCCAGACCTCTCACCCCAGTGGACTTCTTTTGAGTGTTGTCAAAGATAAAATCTTTTTACAGAAACCACATACTGTGGATGATGTGATTTGCTGAATAAGAGAAGCATGTTAAGAAAGTGATGACAATAAAGAGCTCTGTGCCAAAGTGCTTGAGTGCAGCAAGTTGACTGCAAGGATGTGACATAACAAAGGCACTTACGAGATTGTGCCTAAGTGCACTGTGCATTGTACCATTCTTCTGAGTTAATAAAGCTATTGCAATAATCATAACCTGCATGTCTTTTTTCATATAAACAACTATAAACCTACTTTTGTCCACCCTTCTACAAAGGAGTGAAATTATATGGTGGAGCAGCACTTCTCTGTTAGATTCCAAACCTTTTGGTGGGGAAGTCCTTTATTAAAATTTTATTTACTTTAAAAATATATTTTTATTGATTTCATAGAGGAAGGGAAGGGAGAGAGATAGAAACATCAATGATGAGAGAGAATCATTGATTAGCTGCCTCCTGCATGACTTACACCAGAGATTGTGCCCTGAATGGGAATTGAACTGTGACCTCCTGGTCCAACACTCAACCACTGAGCTATGATGGCTGGACAGGAGGTTATTTTTAATTCACGGTTTCTCACCTTCTAACTGATGTCACCTAACCTTCTTTCAAAATGTCTTTATATCTGGCACTTTCTCCCTTTCTTTTCTCCTTCACTGTTCTTCCTTATATCCACTTCCTATCTGCCCTCTCCTTCTCCTCCTCCCCTCTTCTTTCCAACAGTGTCCTGGGACCCACCCCTTAGCTCCTTCTCAGGGATCTCCATCTCTGTTCTCTGCATTTTCAGCCTTTCATTCTGGTTCCTTCCCATTAGCCTTCAGACAGGTTCTGGGATCTCTTCCATCCTAAAACCTGCAGCCCCCACTTCACTGCCTTCTCTGGCATTCCCTTGCCCTGCTCTAGATGGCAGTTTCTTGCAAGGGCTTTTGTTGTACCACTGCTTTTAGCATTGAAGTTTCTTTGAGCTGGAAATTAGACAACCCATATCTATATTAGCCCACTCAGGATAAAATGTTTCCTTAATCCCAGAGCTGGAACTAGAGTTAGCAATCAGTGGTGATTTATCGTTGAAGAGTTATGAGACAGAGAGCTCCGTATGAGCTGTCACCTTATGAAATATCAGTGGTTAGGGATTATTATACTCAGACATTTAAATGAAGGATTTGATTTTTTAAGAACGAAGCATAGCGCACACTCTAAAAATGTGTGCGAGGTATTTGACTCATAACTCTCTCTGAGGAATGAAGTGCAGGTGAGGCCATTTTACCTAAGTTGTCGGCTCAGCACAGTGTCTGTCACCAGGGGTCACAAAGGTCACATCAATGTTCAAAGGGTTCTTTTGAAGATTGTTTTTGTCTTTTAGATTTTCAACTCTGAGACAGCAGGTTTCGTGTCATATTGGGAAATGTAAAATAATACCTGTCTTAGCACATTTCCCTCTGCTCTGATATAGGGGGAAACCTCGTTTCTGAAGGACAGTCCTAGTACCAGGCAGGCCAGGGGCACTGTTTGACCAGAGAATTGGAAAGATCTGTGAATAAATCTCTGTGATGAGATGATTATCATCATCATCATCGTTGTCATCATCATCATCATCACAGGTTTGGTTTACAATACCTTTTCCCCAAATCCCAATCCAAGGCCTTTATTGTTCAACTTTGGGCAAGCAATTCCTTCTCTCCAGGCCTCAGGGCTTTTACCTGTAGGATGGGAATGTTGATGGGGGGCTTTGGAACCCTTCCCTTTGCTTCTGCATTTTACATGTTTAGAACCAAAGGCTTATCCTGCAGCAGGCAGTCTCTGAGAAGCCCACTGTGCCGGGACAAGCGGTGTGGTGTTAAAAGAGATGAATCATTTGCATAATTTATACAAGTACAGAATGTAAAATAGAATATTTTTGACATCTAATAATTTTTACATTATTAGAGCTGCAGTTTGGCTCTTCCAGATGCTTAAATTAAGGTTCCTATTTTGGTCAAGTATATGATTACATTTTATGTTAATGTTTTAAAACTATTCTCATGTACATTACTTATCTACCTGGCCCAAAATGGAGTGAGGAAGTGTTGGTTTGGGGGTGGGCTTCTCTCACTCTGGGTTGTTTATAGTTATACTCACTTGGTTAAATTAAGTATAGCACTTAGCTCTTTGGCATATGTTCTAGCACCTTGCAAGGCTGGTAGGATTATGTAATTCCCTTCCCAGAAAGGTCAAATGACTTATCCCAAATCACTCAGCCAGTGAGACAGTGGAGCTAGCACGGTAGCCCTAGTCTGACTGACCCTGAAGTCCACACTCTTTTGATCATGTCCCCAGATTCTTGGCACAGGTTGAAGAAACCATGGGAGACTCTGGTAGATTCACAAGTGCCTTTCAGCTGGATCCGTGCACCAAAGTGTGATTTCCAGCTAAGCCAATTTGGCAAATTGATTTGTGAATTTCTATGCATTCCCAGGGTGCTCTGAAGGGCTCTCGAGCCACAGCTTTTGCTTGTAGTGACATCTCCTACTATTTATCTTTCCGTTGATTTTAGTAGCATGTATTATAGAGGAGAATGTCTTACACATACTAGTACTTGACTGTGAGTTCTCTAAAGTAACAGTAGCACTTTCTGCTTGTCCAAACTCATTCTTCTCTCTTGGAGGTTTTAATATTTTATGCCAAAATTGTATCACTAATTTCATTATCTGTTGCTTAATCATTTGAATGCACCATGCTATTGAAATAGGAGCTTTTAAATTTAATCCACTCTGAAAGTGGCCACTGAACTGCCAGTAGGCATTTATATTGGAGTGGCTACTGTAAGGAAGGGTAGAGTGAGGGACAGGGCATGCTCCATTGTGAAAAATACATGAATATGTTATTGTATCAAGTGACCAGAGAATATATACAGGGTGTCTCAAAAAAACTACATACACATTTGGAATGATTATAAAGTCAGTGTTTATTAACATACAGTTCATTTTCAAAATTTGAAAGAATGTACAAAAATCAATAATTTTTTTTTGTCCATGACCATTTTCAAACTGATGACAATTCTGATCCAGGCACTGCTGATAACACAAATTAATGGAATCACAAACATCAAGAATCATTTAGTTCAATAGATTGTGCACCTTCAATTCATTAACCATATACCTTGAATTTATCAACTGTTGCTGGTTTTGTACTGTAAACTTTATCTTTTATGTACTCACATAAAAAATGTCTAGTGGCACTTTCGGATACAATTTATTTCTTCAAAGCTTAGTCTGGCTTCACCCATTATTTCAAATTAGTTAAACCTGAAAAGGAGTGATAATTAAGAGAGTCATCAGCTGTTAAAGTGTGCATATGTTTTTGGGGGTACCCTTTAGATTATTTCCTAGTTTCTCACCTATAACCTTCACAGATTAATTTTTTTTATTATTAAGGCAGAAGGTGTGTGTGGTTTTTTAAAAATATATATTTTTATTGATTTCAGAGAGGAAGGGAAAGGGAGAGAGATGAAAACATCAATGAAGAGAGAGAATCATTGATCGGTTGCCTCTTGCATGCCCTACGTTGGGGATCAAGCCCGCAACCCAGGCATGTGCTCTGACCAGAATCGAACCTGGGACCCTTCAGTCTGCTGACGCACTATCCACTGAGCCAAACCAGCCAGGGCCTTCACAGATTAATTTTAAAGTAAGATGTCATCTTTTCAGATTTTCTTTGTGGCCCATTGGTGAGTCCTTGTCTTGTTTTTCTGTGACCACAGTTCTTTAGCTTCTGTGTTGCGCTCTCTCCTCTACACTTTAGGGACAGTGATAATGAAGGTAATAGGCTCTGCTCTCCCATGGGTTTCTCCCTGCCTGTGTATGATGCTCTCTTTCAAGTCCGTGGGAGCCCTTTTTTTACAAGCTGGAGAAGCAGAACTGAACATTTTGCAATTACTTAATGCCTTTGTTCCTGGTAGCTGAGAGGGCCCCATGTCTAACATCCCTTTAATCCTTCACCTGTCTTGTGAAGTTGGCTTTATTGTGCACCTTTAGAGACACAGAAACTTGAGTCACCCAAAGATGAAAGAAATCTGGTCAAGTAGAGGGAATGCTTTCTCAGGCACAGGGACATCCACATTATGTTTGCCAGCAGGCTCCACCTGACTCAGAAAGGTCTCTCGGCTCTCAATAACTTACTGAAAGTGACATCCCGTTGGCAAAGGGCCACTCTGTTCACGCCGAGAGCACATGCTACAGCCTCTCTGTGGTGGTGGTTCTTAAGCACAGAGCAACTTTACATTTCAGTTAAAAATATTCCATGGTCAGGAAGATTTATATTTTTAAAGTAAATTAAGAGCTTATTGAGAAGGGTACAGAAAAGTTGGGGTTGGGATTCCTGTCTTAATTTGTGAAGTTTTTAGTACAATTTAAAAAACTGAAGTTACAGTTTTTTAAAACTTTAAAGTATGGTACTTTACCATAAAAGGGTGCTGTTAAAAATTATCCAATATAATAAAGAGCTAATATGCTAATTAGACAGGATGGCAGAACAACTTTTCAGAACGACCTTCTAGAATGACTAGTGGGCGGGGCTGTGAGGCAGCCTGGGTGCGAGGGCCAAGTCCCTTGCACAAATTTCCCTATAATGAGAATGTACATTATAAAATATTGTGCCGAGTAATAAATACACATTGATTAGGGTTGAAATTGAAAAGCAATTAAATAAGATATATAAATGGAGGTAAACAAGTGGAAAATTACAATGCAGTAGACTTACGTTATATATAATATATATTATAGTATAACACCAGTAATTACATTAACTTCCCTGATTTTACTCAATATACACTGTTATATTCTTTCTGAATGACTTCAAGTTATAAGTTAAGTTATATTTATAAAACCATAGCAATCTAATAAGAGATGGGGAATTGGTCTGATTATATATACTCTTGCAATTTTAACATTGCACTGTTCAGTGATGTAAGTTAATGAGCTCTCCATCATTAGGGGTATTCAAATGAGAGAGGTCATTCCTAACCAATTGAGAAGTGGGGGTAAATAGTTTTTAAGATCCTTTCTTCTCAATAAATGAGAATTTATTCTTTTAAAATAAACCTTTTTGAAAAACAATTACTACTTACTCTAAATTCTTTGACCCTACCGTTTAGAAACACACATCTAGGCAGTTTGGTGAGAGGTAAGATTCTGCCATGAGAGATCATCAGGTTCAGGAATTGATACAAGGGACAGTAGCAGAAGTGCCTCAGCGAATTCCAAGGGTTTTCAGGGGCTTTTTGGCTTCCAGGAGTCTGAGAGCAATAACTCTGTGAACTCAAATCCCTGCAAAACCCATTTTCTCTATCAGGTTCTCTTAGGGCTCTCCAAATAAGAGGGAGCCAAAGACAGCCAAGGCATCGTGACAATGTGCTGATGATCTTGTTGCACACATCTGTTTATAGCCAAGCTGCCAAGAATTTGCTAGCCTCTTTCTTGAACAGCTTTGTTAAGGACTGATCCCAGATCAGGGTCATGGTTGTCAGAGACCCATACACACAGCTCACTCCAGGACTTACCTTCCACCCCAAGGGAGAATGAGCTCAGTGACTGAAAGATGAACCAATCAAGACACCTCCCTTCCCCACTTGAATTGAAGGTAATTTTTGAAACAGCCACAGTTATTTTGTCTGCCAGCCAAGAAAACAGCATTGAAAGCAGCAGGCAATATGTCAGACTTCAAAGGAAAATATATTGGTGTCTCACTGGCTTGCATCCAACATTATGTTGGTAAATAATCAAATCCTGGTGTGGCATATTTCTCCCTGAACCTTGACTTAAAACTACTGAAGACCATTCTGTGGGCTGTGGAGTGGCAATCACTCATTCTAGGGAAAAGCCAGAAAGAATGACTTTGAAATGTGTTTATAATTAACCAAACAATCTAAATTCACAAGGCTGTTAAAACAGCAGGCTGCTAACTGATACAAAGTTCTTAAGTGATGAGATACTTGGGGAAACAAAAATGGGCCTTCTTCCCATGGTAAGCTGAAGCACCTTTAAGGGACAATAATTGGTCATTTGGAGCCATGTTTTAAGATGCATTTTATCTTATATACTAGGGGCCTGGTGCACGAAATGTGTGCACTGGGGGTGGGTGATCCCTCAGCCCAACCTGCCCCCTCACACATACTGGGAGTCCTTAGGGGATGTTGTATGGACCCCTCACCCCCGGCCTGTCCAAGGCCTAAAACCTCTGGCCGAGGCTTTAGGCCTTGGGCACCCAGCTATCGCCCTGCTTGGCTCAGTCCTGGCCTAGCCCTGGCCACCGATGACCGCCCGGTTCTGGGGGCTGAGCGTTTGCTGCCTCAGCTCTGCCCCCCGCCCCCCAAGCCCTAGCCTTAGCCCCGGATACCTGCGACTGCCTGGCCATGGGGGCTGTGCTCTCACTGCCAGCTACTTTGGCTCTGCCCCCTGGAGAAGTACACTCACTGCCGGGTGCCTCAGCTCTGGTCCAGGCCTTAACCCTGGCTGCCTGCAACCACCAGGCCCCGGGGACCACACACTTGCCGCTGCCACCTCGGCTCCGCCCCTGGGGGCCTCCTCAGCTCTGCCCCCTGGCCCTGGTCTTAGCCCTGGCTGGCTCTGCCCAGCTCCTGATGGGCGTGGCTTGTAAGTTTAGGAAAGGTATGGTCAATTTGCATATTACTCTTTTATTAGATAGGATATTTTTTCATGTGTGGTTATCTCAATTATTATTTATTTATTTTTAAATGTGAATTTCAAATAAACAATAAATAATCTGTTGCTATTAATAATCTATACTTTATAGAGTATGACAATACCTCATATCTTTTAATTTAATCATATAATTTATGTTATTCATATATACTATTTTATATATATATATTTTAAATATTTTAATCTTTATTGTTCAGTTTATTAATTACAATGTTCCCCTTTTTCCCCCCTATCTCTCCTCCACCCGGTACCCATCCCACCCTCTGCCCTTATCTCCCCCACACTGTCTTCTTCTATAGGTGTATGATTTTTGTCCAGTCTCTTGCTGCACCTTCCACACCCCTTTTCTCCCCAAGAATTATCAGTCCATTCCCTCTCTATGCCCATAATTCTGTTATATTCACCAGTTTATCCTGTTCATCAGATTTTTAATTCACTTGATTTTTAGATTCATTTGTTGATAAATGTGTATTTGTGTTCATAATTTATATTTTTAACTTTTCCTTCTTCTTCTTCTTAAAGAATACCTTTCAGCCTTTCATATAATAGTGGTTTGTTGGTGATGAACTCCTTTATCTTTTTCTTATCTGCGAAGCACTTTATCTGACCTTCAATTCTGAATAGTAGCTTTGCTGGATAGAGTAATCTTGGTTGTAGATTCTTGCTATTTGTCACTTGGAATATTTCTTCACTCCCGTCTGGGCTGCATAGTTTCTGTTGAGAAATCCGCTGACAATTGTATGGGTACTCCCTTGTAAGTAACTAGCTTTTCTTCTCTTGCTGCTTTTAATATTCTCTCTTTGTCTTTTGCTCTTGGCATTTTAATTATGATGTGTCTTGGTGTGGTCCTCTTTGGATTCCTATAGTTTGGGGTTCTGTGTGCTTCCTGGACTTTTAAGTCAATTTCTTTCACCAGGTGGGGAAAGTTTTCAGTCACTATTCTTCAAATAGGTTTCATTATCTTGCTCTCTTTCTTTTTCTGGCACCCTTATAATTCAGATGTTGGTATGCTTGAGGTTGTCCCAGAGGCTCCTTACACTATCTTCAATTTTTTAGATTCTTTTTGCTTCTTGCTTTTCTGGCTGAGTGGATTTTGCTTCTTTGTATTTCAAATCTTTGACTTGATTCTTACAGTCCTCTAGATTGCTTTTAGGTCTTTGTATAATATTTTTATTTCAATCATTGTATGCTTAATTTCTAGTTGGTTCTGCTTTATATCCTTGAGGGCCTCGTTCAAAGCACAAAGGTTTCAATTTCTCTGCATTCTTGACAACATTTGTTATTTTGTTTGTTAATTATAATTCTGATGGTGTAAAGTGGTAATTGATTTCAGTTTTAATGATACTGAAAATCTACATGCTTGGGGGAATAATAAGATTTCCTGACTCTAGAACCAGAAAGAAATTTCTTTTCAAGGATATTAATAATGAGACACTGTGTAATGAAGACAGTCAATGGTACAGCTATAATAACCTTGGAATGAGCAGCATGAGGAGCTTTGTGAGCTGTTGGTCACACTGCTTCTCTTTTTGGGTTCCTGATATCCACCAGGGGTAGTTTGATTCACACAGTGTGTTTATATATTTTTCAGTTTCTTATTGTGAAAACTTTCAAAAACAGAGAGACTACTATAATAAAGCCTCACTCATTCAGCTTCAACAATTATCACTTAGGGCTGAATATGTTTCATCTGTATTTCCACTCACTTTCCTTCACCCCAGTTTATTTGAAAGAAAATCTGAAATATAATATAATTTCAACCATGGACATTTTTATATGTATCTCCAAAGAGCAGTTTTTAAGAAAACACACCACTCTGCCATCATTGTACTAAAAATAGTTCCTTGTTATCATTGTATATCCTATGAGTCCATATTTCCACTGTTGTCTCATAAATGTTTTTTTTTCCAAACTATTTGCTTGAATCAGGATCTAAATAGAGTCCATACATTTCAACTGGTTGACATAAATATTCAGTCTCTTTTAATCTATAAGTTCATCTCTCTCTTTTCCCTTGCAATTTGTTTGAAAAATTAGATGATTTATTCTGTTTCTTCAGTTGGTGATTGAGTGGTCATGTTTTTCAGGCCCCTATATTTTCTGCAAACTGGGAGATGGAAGCCTGATCAGAATCCATAGGTGTAAACCAATTCAGGAGGCATTTAATAATCAGTTATTTCTCTTTTGGTGAGGCCATTAATGATCATTGCTTAGATCTATTACTTATTACAGGCTGCAAGATGGTAACATTTTAATTCTAGCACTTCCCTGTATTTATGAACTGGAGTATTTCTATAAAAAGAAACTTCCATTTTATCAACTATTTAGTACCTTGAAATTTTGTTTGATTAGAAAAGCAGCTTCATTTCCTCCCATATTTACCATTTTGCTCCATGTGTCTGAGCATTGATAAATGTATATTCATGACCCAGAAGCATACATAATTATAGTTGCTGAAGTCCAAAGTGATTTAACAAGTGATGGAAACCTTTTTAATTGGACTGAATGACCATTTCCCTTGTACATTTAATGAAATTATTGATATTTATAACTACTTCCTCAAAGGCTTGAAAATATAATCACAGTAGACAGATTTCCTCAACAGATTTGATAAAACAAAGAAGTGGCACATAGTCGGGTGGCAGAGGACATGTCTTCAGCAAAGCTGCATCTGAGCAGCCTTATTCTCTCCTGTTCTCGCCCCCTGTCTTGTGACCAGGGGACATGCTGCCGTGTGGGTCAGTCTTGAACCTCAGTGTCCCAGGATCAAAAAGCCAACTCTAGGAGGACCTGAGGGCTGGAGACCATCTTGCTTCTAGACATGGAATGCTTTCAAAATATTGAAATGATGGAAATGGATAAGCAGCCAAGAAATGACAAACCCTCCCCAGGAATGTTGCCTACCACGAAGACGAACAACTGGGCTGTTTCACCTGGGTGCTTTTTCATGCTTTGGCTTCCTATTATGAATAAGTTAGAGGGTAGATAGAGAGACATATTTTTTAGAGTGCATTGTCCATACTTTCTGCGCTCCAATTTTCACAGACTGAGGTAGGAAAAAACTATGTGCAGTTCTCACTGCCAACCATTTTGGGATTCAAGAAGGAAAGCTCTTTACTGGCCCACTTATTTTTTTTAAATCTCATTTTATTTTTATTATTGTCATGTGTATTTTTGATATGTTTGGACTGACTGATGCTGTGTATAAATAAAGTAAACAAAATTAAAATAATTTTCAAGAATGAAATTTCTTAAGTCTAATACAATGTACAGTTATTTTTTAGGGCAATCAAAATCCAACAGTGCCAGTTCTGTTTTTTCTAGGGATAACTGGAGTTGTTATCGCTGAAAACCTAGGAAGGTGGCATTCAATTGAAGCAACATATTTGATCCACACTGAGAAACAGTTGTTTAGCCCAGCATACCTTTAGCTGAAATAGTGTGAACAACATTTTATAGAATTTAGTGTCTGCAATATATCAGGAGCTATTGCACAATATTTTGTCTTCCTATTGTGTCAACAATGCCCCAGGACTTAGACAAAGGATTATCATTGACCAAAACCAAGTATCTTCGTTGAGCCCAAAGACATTGGGATCAACAGTGATGCTTGCCAAATGGATGTCTTTCTGCTGTAGGCCTCACCATATATTCTAAGGCTCAGCTGCAATTCCAAGACTCATGATAAAATAGAAATAACTCATGCGAGTTCATTGTAGACCTTATCATGAACAAACTCAAAAAATATTTTAAAAATATGCTTACCATAGACGAGTGAAAATATTCTCATATGACATTCTAGAATCAAGCTTTCTCAGGAATCAATGCTGTTTCTTTTGTGGGAAAAGAAAAGACCACATTTCTGATCTCTCTTAAACACTCCTATGCAATCCTTTGAATCTCAGATGTCTTCCCATGTGATAAGCCTTTTCTGGTTTCTTAATTTTTATAATATTGTCACTTGTCAGATCAAGAGAAAATACTGCCGGTGGCAGCCTGCATCCATCTTGCTTAATACACCAATGTACTCATTTAGTACTTGGAAGAACTTATTGTCGCCTTCTGTCTATCAGGCTTTTTCTTCCTTGGTGTATGACCTTGGCCCAGATGGCACTGACATTTGCATTGGGAAGAGTTTGTATTCAGCTCATAGGGAACATTAATGAGAGACAGTTTGGGGAAGGTCATCTGGGAAAATTTTAGGAATATGATAACACTAGGAGCTTAGAGAAGGACCTGCCTGAGGAACCAATGACCTGAGCTGCCATGAAGGCATGGGAACTGCTTATGAACATTCCTTTGTTTAGACTGAAAATTTGTGATTGGTCAGTATGTCCTTTGGCCAGGTCTTACCCAAACAGCTTTGTAGTAATGAGCAAAAGGGTGACCAGAAGATGGAAAAGGCCTCGTTGGCATGGATTCAGCATCTGCCCTTGCTTTCTCATCTGTAAAAAACGTAGAGCTGGATTCCCAAGCAGATAGCCTGTGTTTTAATCCTGATACCAGTACATAGGTCTTCAGTAACACATAAACAGCTAGGCAAGTGCACCAGCTGAATGACAAAGGGCTCTTCAATTGTTGTTAATGCATTGGTAACGAGACTAAAAATTTGTCCCTGTTTTTTCTTTTCCAAGTAGGACTTTTTAAAAATCTACCTAGCAATGAAATGTCTGTAAAAATAGCACCACCAGCAACAACCTTTATATTTGTGAAGTAATTTTCACATTATCAAGTATTTTCATATATATAATTTTATTTGTTCTTTGTATTTAACTCTGAGGTAAGGAAACAGAGGCTCAGAGAGATTAAATGACTTTGGGGTCAGGCCACTAATTAATGGTAGAACTGGGTCTAGCATTCAGATAATGTATTCAAGTATTAATCAAATTGTTCATTTATTGCAGTAGAAGACAAACAGAAACCCTTCTACTCCTCATAGAATTTACACTCTAGTCGGGTAGGATAGTAAATAAGATAACTATCTAAAGTATATAGTATGGGATTTTACAGTGTGATAAGTGCTGTGGATTAAAATGGGGAGGATAATAGGAAATGTGAGGTTTAGGTTAGGGGTTACAATGTAAAATAAGGTAGTCAGGGAAGGTGTCAATGAAATGGTAATATTTAACCCAAGACCTAAAGGAAGTTGTAATGCTGAAATCTGTAGATAAAGCCTCCTAGACAGAAGGATTATTGAAGTGTAAAGGCCCTGAGGCAGGAATGGGCCTGGCAGGAGACCTGTGTGTTGGAGTGTAATAAGCAAAGGGGGGTGGGGGGGAAAAGGAGGGAATAGTAAAAGAGATTAGACATTAAGAGGGAGTTAAATTATGAAGTAATTGTGTTAACTGTGGTATGTATAAACTGGAAAGCTTTTAGGGATTTTGGGCAAAGGAGTGACATGACATGACATTTTTTTGAAAGAACCACTTTGGCTGCTATGTTGAAGATAATATGTTTAGGATGATGAGTAAAGTAGTAGGAGTACCATTTAG
Organism: Antrozous pallidus; assembly: GCA_027563665.1. Taxonomy (NCBI): domain Eukaryota; kingdom Metazoa; phylum Chordata; class Mammalia; order Chiroptera; family Vespertilionidae; genus Antrozous; species Antrozous pallidus. The sequence goes on along the minus strand of CM050516.1, from coordinate 78,884,978 downwards.
GAGGCTATTGCTTCCTAGTCCAGTACTTTTGACTTGAATACATACTGCCTTTAATTAATAATCATAATCATAATCATAATCATAATCATAATAAACTAGGGGCCCAGTGCACGAAATTCATGCACTGGGGGTGTGTGGTCCCTCAAGCCAGCCTGCTCCCTCTCACATACTGGGAGCCCTCAGGGGTCGTCTAACTGATGGCTCACCCCCAGCCTGCCCAAGGGCTAAAGCCTTCAGGCTTTAGCCCTTGGGCACCCAGCCATAGCCCTGCTCAGCTCAGCTCCAGCTGCTTGAGATCTACTCAGCCCCGGGGGCTGGGTGCTTGCCGCCACCACTGTTTCATCTCCACCCCTGGGGCCCGGCGCTCCTGATTGGCTGGTAGTGTAGCCAATCAGGAGCGAAGGTATGGTAAAATTTGTATGTTTCTCCTTTATTATATAGGATATTTATACTTTTTTGTGTTTCAAATGCTAAATCTTCATAGTTTGAACAATTCAGGGATTAGGAGTGCTGGCACCCTGTGCAGTCAAAAATCTGTGTATAAATTTTGACCCAAAAACTTAACCACTAACAGCCTACTGTTGATCAGCTGCCATACTGATACCATAAATAGTCGACTAGTACATATTTTCTATGTTGTGTGATTATATACTACATTCTTACATAAATTAAGCTAGAAAAAATAAAATGTTATTAGAAAAATCATAATTAAGATAAAATATTTACAGTACTAAGTATTTGTTGGTTTGTTTGTTAATCCTCACCTGAGGATATTTTTCCATTGATTTTCAGGGAGAATTAAAGAGAGAGGGAAAGACAGAGAGAACATCAATGTGAGAGAAACACATTGATTGGTTGCCTCTGGCAGGACTTGCAACCATGGCCTAGGCCCAGGAGGAGCCTGCAACCAAGGTACAGGCTCTTGACTGGAATCAAACCTGGAACCCTTAGGTCCGCACACAGATGCTCTATCCACTGAACCAAAACGGCTAGAGCAGTACTGTACATACTTATTGAAAAAGAAATCTGCATATAAATGGACCCATGCAGTTCAAATCTGTGCTGTTCAAGGGTCAACTGTATTTTTATCCTTGCGTATTTGGAGTTTAAATGGCCCTTTTAAATAACACATTAGCTAAAACAGAACAAATACTTTGTGGAGAGTATTTAGCTATTATTATTGCTTTATCTAAAGATCAATACTGCTTGCATTTTTAGATGGAATTAAATCACTTAGAATCATGTTGAATATGTGCATTGAATCCATTCAAAGTGAGTTGTTCCACAATGCATTGAACGGTTTAGAAATGGATTGTATTTCTGGTGTACACAAAATGTGGAATGGAGCACAGGTCAAAGAAATGTAGTGATGTGATTTAAAACACAAAATCAATGCTTAAAAAAAGACTGAAATTTGTCAGTAAGGTAAATCAACATTTGCATTAATCTCTTAACTCTCTCAGCTCCAAAAACTGTTGGGATGGAGTGTCCTACATTTGTTACCAGCCAAATTTGAGTTTAAGTCCTAACTCAGTTGACTTATTTAAAAAAAAAAAAAACTTTTCAGAGAAAGCGGGAGGGCGGGAGATAGAGAAACACTGATGTGAGAGAAACATCAGTCAGTTGCCTCCCATACATTCCCTGACCAGAGATCAAACCCACAACCTCATTTGTGCCCCAACGGGGAACCAAACCTACAACCTTTTAGCGTGTGGAACAAAGCTCCAATTAATTGAGCTGTTTGGCCAGGGCTCAGATGATTTCTGAACTTGCACAAGTTTCTGAACCACTAGTTGAGGATAATTTTATCTCTTGACAAAATATTTTTAAATTTCAGTTGTCTGCAGGGACTGGAGAACAACCAAATGTTGGTCTTTGGGCAGAACCTAGGAAAAACAGTTCTTGACATAAGGAAAACAAACTTGGTAAGCACCACATTTGACCAGGTCTTTTTCTTTGTTAATATATTTTATTGATTTTTTACAGGGAGGAAGAGAGAAGGATAGAAAGTTAGAAACACAAACAGCTGCCTCCTGCACACCCCCAATGTACATGCCTTTGACCGGAATCGAACCTGGGACCTTTCAGTCTGCAGTCCGACGCTCTATCCACTGAGCCAAACCGATTTCGGCTGACCAGGTTTTTCTTTGAGGTCAGTTTCCAGTTCCTTATTAAAAAAAGAGAGAGCAAGTAGAAAATGGCTATCATATCAGGTTGAAGAGACAGAGGTTGAATCAAGGAGCTGCTAGAGTAGCTAGAAATCAATGGGAAACATTCTGGAAAGAAGGAGCAATAGAGGAGAATCCCAACATATTTGCACAAATTTCCCTCAAATCTGTGGTTTACTTTGTGCATATATGTGAGACTCCAAGGAAACCCAGAGAAAGCAATTGATAAAATGCTGAGATTTAAGTACCTGCTTAGTTCTTGCAAAGAGCTGGAGTTCAAATCCTGCTAAGTTAGAAAGACATAAAATTTTATGTTTTTCTTTGAAAGTCCTAAGTATAAAACCAGGATAAAGGGTATATCATAGGGCTAATGGGAAAAAAAAAACAAAAACAAAATAAGCTCATTCTTATAAAATCTAAAACTAAGCTTCCATAGGATTAAGATAACCCACCAGTAATCTACTTGCTTAACGGAACAAAATTTAACATTCTCTGGAAATAAGATGACAAAATCTAGCACATGTCCACAGTGTTTCTTATGCAATAGAAATGATTGGACATGTGAAGAAACAAGAAAAGTAAAAGAGAAAAGCTAATAGAAGCAGTATCAGAGATGAGTCAAATGTTGAAATGAGTAGACAAGGACTTAAAACAGATACATTAAAGAACTTACAGGACATGGTAGACAGAATGGCTTAACAGATAGGGAAACATTAACATAGAAATCTAAGCTATAAAAATGAATGAAATGATTTCTAGGACTAAAAACTATGGCACCTAAAACAAAACAGTTACTTTTGGATCAAATTAACAGGGCTTTGGATATTGCATAAAAAGGGATTGGTGAACTTGGAGAGAGGTGAGTAGAAATTATTCAAACTGAAGGTGGGAGCAAAAAAATATTACTTAGAAAAATGAACCAAGCCTTGGTGATTATGAAATAATGTCATTTGGTTTAATGTATGTATAATTGGAGTGTCAGAAGGAATCCAGAGAGATACTGGGATGGAGATATATATATATACAGATATATATGTGTGTATATATATACACACACATATATATCTATATATATGTGTGTGTGTATATATATATATATATATATATATATATATATATATCTGTATATATATATATCTCCATAAATTTGATGAAATATTATTGGAGATAATCAAGATGAATGCCAAATCTGGAGGGTCAAAGGCAAGGATCAGTTCAGGAGCAAAGAGTTTGCAGTGAGGATAGAGATGAAACAAAAATAGATGACTCTAAGACAGGAAAGGTCTATCTCACTTAGTGACCACCCTTGTTCTCACTTCCATACTTCAACTTCTTTTAGAATATATTGTTCTTCCTTTTCTGGTTCCACAGTGACATTGTGTTGAGATGAACTCAGATCTGGGTTCAAACCTTAGCTCTTCCTCTCACTAGCAAATCATTGCAATCTGGATCATTATTTGTTAAATGGAAAGAATGCTAACTTTCTTATAAGGCAGATCTCTGTGGGATAGACTATAGAGTGGTGCTGGCTACATCATAGCTAGCCCTTCAATAGATGGTAGTTTCCTTCCTCTGCTGAGCCTATCCCTGAGCCTGTCATTTGACATCACTACCCACACAGTTTATCAGGTTAAGGAAATTATATTTTCTTTTAAGAAAGACCAGAACCAAATAAATGATAGGATCATGATTGAGTTTCAGAAAATGTCACTCAAGCTTCAGTGTGAAGAATGAATTGGAAGGATGCGAGTTAATTTTTGCAAAAACAAAACAGCAACAATAAACAGATTGGAAGCTATTGGAGGCTACTGGACATAGCTTCTTTTTTTAATTAATTTATTTATTTTTATTTTTTTTTATTTTTTATCTTTATTGTTCAGTTTATTAATTACATTGTTTCCCCTTTTTTATCCCCCTATAACTCCCCTCCACCCTGCACCTATCCTACCCTCCACCCTGACCTCCCCCTCCCCACTGTCCTCTCCCATTGTTGCAAGATTTTTGTCCAGTCTCTTGCTGTACTTCCCACAACCCTTTTCTCTCCAAGAATGTCAGTCCATTCCCTCTTTATGTCCATGTTTTTGTTATAGTCACCAGTTTATCTTGTTCATCAGCCTATCAATTCACTTGATTTTTATGTTCATTTGTTGATAGATGTGTATTTGTTGTTCATAATTTATATTTTTACCTTTTTCTTCTTTCTCTTCTTAAAGAATATCTTTCAGCATTTCATATAATATTGGTTTGGTGGTGATGAACTCCTTTAGCTTTTGCTTATCTGCGAAGCACTTTATCTGACCTTCAATTCTGAATGATAGCTTTGCTGGATAGAGTAATCTTGGTTGTAGATTCTTGCTGTTCATCACTTTGAATATTTCTTGCCACTCCCATCTGACCTGCATCGTTTCTGTTGAGAAATCCGCTGACAATCGTATGGGTGCTCCCCTGTAGGTAACCAACTATTTTTCTCTTGCTGCTTTTAATATTCTCTCTTTATCTTTTGCTCTTGGCATTTTAATTATGATATGTCTTGGTGTGGTCCTCTTTAGATTCCTATATTTTGGGGTTCTGTGTACTTCTTGGGCTTTTAAGTCAGTTTCTTTCACCAGGTGGGGGAAGTTTTCAGTCACTATTTCTTCAAGTAGGTTTTCATTAACTTGCTCTCTCTCTTTTTCTGGCACCCCAATAATTCGGATGTTGGCATGCTTGAGGTTGTTACAGAGGCCCCTTACACTATCTTCAGGAGACAAGTTTCCAGGGAGCAAGTTGCGCGTTTGTGCGACACTTGTGCGCAAACTTCTTTTCCCCGCCTCTGGGTTTCTCCACAGACTAGGAGACCTCTGCCGCGCCCCGCTTCCAGGGTGCGTCCCCCGGACCTCGGACCTCACCTGGCACTGGGGAATCTGTGCAGTGGGACGTCTCCACATACCCCGGATCTCGGACCTCGCCTGGCACTGGGGAATCCGTGTAGTCGGACGTCTCCGCCCTCCCCATTGGCGAAATCCAGCCGGGGTTGCTGCTCCAGCCCTACAGCCCCTGCGCACGACCAGGACGGCTCCTCACCTGTTTCTGTCTTCAAGGCTGTGCTCCTGCTGCTCTTCTGAGTCTCAGTGTCCCACCTTTACTTTTATTTGTGAAGTTTTCACTCAGCCAGCTTTCTGGTGATTCTGGGTGATGTTTGTTTTGTTGTTTTGTTGTAGTTTTTGAATCGTTGCACGGGGCACAACAATAGGTGTTTACCTATGCCGCCATCTTGGTTCTCTCTGCACATGCCTTCTTACTATGTTCTTCCCAAACACCTGTATTATCTCCTTTTCTTTCGTAAGAAACTCTGCTTTACCCATTTAAGCCATATCCTCAATTACCAGCCAACGTGAAAATAAAATCTGGTTCCTATTTCCTCAAGGTCAGAGGTGCTCTGTCTTCAAAGGGTGAGCTGATGGTGGCTTGGACCGTGGTGGTGGCAGTAGGCATGCAGTCCCTCTTTCAAGCTGACAGTCCTTCTGCTAGCCTGTTGTTTTTCTGTCTTTCACTAACAGCCTCTCAGCTATATTGTTCCTTCCTGATGAAGTGGAATGATCCAGGCTGACACTAGCCTTCCTCTAATGTTTTTCTGCTTCTCAAGAAAAATAAGAAGAGGGTCATATTGTAGTTGCAGATTGTTTTGGGACCATTCAGGGAGTTTTCTTCATCTGGAACCTCTTTTCTACCCCCATCTGTCCTACAGGATGGAGCTGGAACTGAAAGCATTCTACTGTGTTAACACCCACTGGCAAATATCACGGTCATTTATTCATTGAAGTTCCATAAATCTCCTATTCACTCTACAAAGGAAAATAAAATTGCAAGTACTTTAGAGAGGCAGGGCCCATGTGGCTTTTTGGCCCATTGAGTGTGGCTCTTCCACAAAATACCACGTGCGGGTGCACACGTACAATGCGATTGAAACTTCGTGGCCCATGTGTAGAAGGCAGTTTTCGGCTCTCAAAATAAATTTCAATCATTGTATTGTTGATATTTGGCTCTGTTGACTAATGAGTTTGCCGACCACTGCCCTAGGCAAACTGTTAATGTATATATCAGGCCCTGATAAAATCCCATAGCACATTCGTAACCCGCCTCATCTCCTGCCTCATGCTCGCATCCTCAGGAGGAGTATGGTTCTCTTGAATTGAGGGATTACTGTCTCTTTCATCAAGTGTTATCCTCAATCCACTTAGCAACCAGATTCCTCCAGCAGCTGAGAGAACGGTGCTGCTTCTGGTGAGCTCAGTTTGCAATGCCTGGGCTTCCACAGTGCCGGCATGTCTGTCCAAAGGCCCTCCTGTCCCGGAGAATCTACTGCCTTACCAGTCCAAAACTGGGACCAGTTGTGGCTCTACTGCCTTTGAAGGGACACAGACACATTGGTTCACCTTCTGAGGAGGTGAGTAGATTCAAAAACATGTCTTTATGAGGAGCAGATGGAGGAACTCATATTCAGCTCAGGCAACGGGAGATTCATGGAGTTACCAAGGCTGTCTTCAAATGGTCAAAGTGTTGACAGGTTGTCATTAGGAAGAGGAGCTAAATTTGTTCTTCATGATCTCAATGGAGAGGATCAGAGCCAAAGAGGGAACATTCCAGGGTTTCAGCTCCATGCAGGGATGAGCTTCTTAATTGTAATTAGACCTGCAGAGTTGGACAGGACTGTTTCAAGCGGTTGAAGGCAATTCAAATTTTGGACAACGTTTTGCTGTGATAGGAGAGATTTTTAAATATTAGCAGGGCATTTAAGCTAGATTAGAGGTAGGGTTCCTTCTAACCCTGACTGGTTCTTGAGCCCTCTTGGTGAACAAAGATATGTACTCTTCAGAGAATATTCCCAGGATTAAGGAAGAAATACAGCAATGTGTATAAAGACCTGGAACCACATTAATCACAGTACAAAGGCACAGTGGAGCATAACTGTCTATGGGCACGTTTCAAATTAGGGAAGAGACTGCAAAGAATAATTAATCAAATTAAAGCAGCATTAACAGTTAATGTGGACAGAAGGCAATTAATTATTATCAAATACTGAAAACATCAATCAGACCCTAATTGCTATATGGTTATTTTTAAGCAGAAGATATTTGAAAATTTTGCAGTTTTCAAATAAGAGTAGTGATAAGGAAATTTGTTGTCTTGAATTATTTAACATGATGTACATTTGCCAGAAAGTAAAGCTAATGGGCTGAGACTTCATTTCTGCCACCTGTATTCACCCTCTTTTGGAGAGTCCTAGTATTTTAGAGCTGAAACTATTGGCAAATCCCTATACTCCTGCCCCCTTCTCTGCTGCACAGCTGGGCGGCAGTGGTTTGCACAGGCCATACACTGCCCAGGTCTATGAATGTGTGTCTGTGACCAGGGCCTGGCTACCTTTAGTCCAGTGGTTCTCAACCTTTCTAATGCAGTGACCCTTTAATACAGTTCCTCATGTTGTGGTGACCCCCAACCATAAAATTATTTTCGTTGCTACTTCTTAACTGTAATTTTGCTACTGTTATGAGTCGTAATGTAAATATCTGTATTTTTTCGGTGGTCTTAGGCGACCCTGCTAGCAGTTTTCAACCTGTGGGTTGAGACCCACAGGTTGAGAACTGACCCACAGGTTGAGAACCGCTGCTGTAGAGCCCTGATCAGAGCTGTGAGCTGGACCAGATGTGACAGCACCCCCTTTAAGGAGAACAGGGTGTCATGGAGATGAGTGCCTTGGAAGTGTGCTGTGAATAGTGGACTGTGTCTTTGCTGTTGACTCTCTATATACTTTATTTATGTCTAGAAAAATCCATTACAGAACGTAATTCCAGCAGAGTGCTCCATAAAATCATGCTGTTTGCGTGAGATCCTCACGAACTGCCTTTTACTTAGCAGGTGCCATTGAATTCTCTGTGATGAATAATGTGCTATCACGGAATTATCCTTCACATCCTATATCTAAAATAGGGCACCTCTTAATTCAGCTTGCTTACAAGTCTCCACAGCTTTCCACAAAGATTAGATTCTGAGGTTGTTTCTAGGGAGGCAGCATGGCACAGTGCAGTGGTTAGCAAACTGCGGCTCGAGAGCCACAGCCTCGGTTTGCCGCTCTGTTGACTAATGAGTTTGCCGACCACTAACCTAGACTCTCGATTCCAATAATTACAGGCTGTTGTTGTTCCTTGTGATTAAGCCCCTATCCCAGTGGTCAGCAAACTCATTAGTCAACAGAGCGGCAAACCTCGGCTGCGGCTCGTGAGCCGCAGTTTGCCAACCATTGTTGCCATAATAGAAAGAACATTGGCTTTGAATCCCAGGCATGTCAGGGTGGGAATCCTGGGTCTGCCTCAGTTCTGTGGCTTTGAGCAAGTGATCTAATCTTGAATTTCCATTTTCTCATCCTTAAAGTGGGACTAAGACTGTCTTTCTTATAGGCTAGTTGGGAATTCTGTGTATACAGAGTTATTAGTATGATACGTGGCTCCCTTTTCTTCTTAATACATAAGGAAAAGGATCCCAGGTTACATACCAATGGCAGAAAAGTTTCATTTGCTCACTGGCTATGTCCAAGTTGAAGAGAAGAGGAAAATAGATTTCATTTCTCTTTATACTTCTCTCCAGGGAGCCCTCAGATCATTCAATGATCAAGCTGGATGTTAGAAATAATTTGGTTCTACTCATTTTTCAGATCACACATTGAGGCTAGTAAGTGACCCAGAGACACACAGCTCCCAGTATCCCTGGTAGAGGCTGCATTCTTTGTTGGTTTGGGGTGACAAAGACCTGACTGGTGACACTGGCAAGAAGGAGATAGTGAGAAGGCAGAGTTGTGAAGAGATGATAAGCTTTTAAAAAAAGTTATGGGTTCAGAAGTAGCTGTTAGAGTTGGGACACATGATTTGAATGGTATCCAGTGACTCACATGCTGAGAAAATGGAGAAACTAGCTCAGAGAAATTCTAGAGGTAGAATCCAGGCAGGCTGCTTATGAGACCACAGTCTGTTTGTTTCACTTGAGGACTGAGGGGTGGCTCTCAGGCTCTCTCCCAGAAGGATGCGGTGTCTCAGAGAGCAAGGCTGACAGGAGGAGCAGCTCTGACCGTGGGTGGACTGACAGGGAGTTTTGAGTGTGTGCACATGTACGCTGGGAGGGAGAAGATGTGCAAGCAGGGAAAATGAGAGAAGAGAATGGAGACAAACTCTTACTGGTACTTACTGTATGCTTGACACATTTATGTTATCCATGAAATTCTTTCAATGACTCTGTGATGAATTAGTTCTATTTCTAGTTTATAGATGAGGAAACAAAGGCTTAAAGAATATAAGTTGCTTCCCTGAGACCACATAGGTTTCAGAGATATAGATCTGGTATAAGTATACAACATTCAGTACTTCTGCATCTATATCTACAATCCAGGAATTGGATTGTAGAGGAGAGATAAGTGAAATATTTTCCTTTCTGCATATAATCACTAAGTTTCCATTTTAGAAGCCTCAAAGGAAGATCTGAACTCTCCACAAACTGGTATTATAGTTTCTAGGTGTACCTTCATTATAAAGCCCATTATAATTATGAAAGATGGCCCATTAAATTTTCAAAGAAATCCAGTTCACTTCACAGACCTTTTCCCTGCAAAGAGCCTAATACATGCAAGGTGCCCTGCCAAGTGACAGTGAGAAACCCAAGTATGAGAGGTGGGCTCCATGTTTTAGTTCATGGTGTAGAGAGGAGGTGACCACACAGAAGCCAACAGTAATTCCGCAGGGGAGGCTGTGTAAAGGCTGGAGTTAAGAGGGCTCAGGAATGCTCTGGGGTTCCAAGAAGAGACACCTGTATTTGAATGGAATTCTCAAAAGACCTAAGGTAGATGATAATTTCTGAAGTTATTCTGGGTGTATGGGCAGGATTTCCAAAGGCAGGGGCAGGGGCGGAGCATGCAGACAACAGGCGGGTCAGGAAGGGTGATAATGGGACCAAGTGTTCCAGTATTCATTTGGCTGAGGGTAGAGGATTGGTGTTAGAATTTTAACAACCACCTTTATTTGGTTGGTTTTACAAGGGACTCATGCATCAGAGAAAATTTCTAAATTATTTAAAAGTACCAAGAGAACAACCAGAGGAAGATATCATTCCAGCATTTCATTGCTTTTCCTTCTAGACTGTCAATCAATCTATACAAATATTTTTTTTAAAAAAACAACAACTCTTTTTTATTTTGACCATTGGAGTACATACTTATTTAGAATTTGAAAATACTATAACATACAAGAATAAAATAAAAATCACTACTAATCTTACTCAGATATAATAACCACTATTCATATTTTAGTTTATTCCTCTTGAGTCTGTTTTTCAAAGTGTATGCTTTAAACCAAATAAGAACAAATCCATCCTACAGTTTAATACCCTGCTTTTTTCCCCTTAACATAATATTTTGAATATTTTTCTATGTAATTAAATAATCATAGAAAAATGGATGTATAATACTTTATTACAAATAAACCATCATTTATTAAATACTTTAATGTTAAATATTCAGGTTGTAATTTTTTATTATAAATAATGCTGTTAAAACATATCTGAAAAAAATCAGTATTTGTCAATTAAAAATATTTCCTTAGAAGTGCTTTCGACAAAGACTAGATTCAGGTAAAAAGGTGTTATTGCTTTTAAGATTCTTGCAAATTATCTCTCTGTGGTTTTAAAAAGACAAATGACATGTTTGAAAGTGGATGTGATAAAGAACAGCCTGAAAGGGATGTAAAAGAGGGTGGCAGTGAGGGGCCAGCTGAGGCAGATGACAGCTGAAGAGGCAGTAACCAGCTGGGAAGTTACTGAATGAGGGCAGTGGGAATGGGAAGGTAGCAAGAATATAGGGTGTCCCTCCAAGATGTATATACACCCTTCGGAGAATTATAAAGGCAGTGTTTATTAAAATACATCTCATTTTCAAAATGGAGCTATGAGCTCTTAAAGTGTGGACACAAGGAAGCTACTTAGACTGGGACAAGTGCTTCCCTATTAAGGGTCTAGGAAAATGCCATGCAGTTAAAACAGAGACTTCAGAAGATGCTGGCTCGGTTGGTCAATTAGGTGTTAGGTATAATGAATTCAAGGTGTCAGTGAGCCTTCCAGATGGGGATACCCTGCAGGGAGTGGGAAATGCGTGTCTTTTTGAAGCTTTTTCAAGTGGATGGTCAAGGGTTAGGCCTCTAGGTTGCACCATTTTTCAAAGATATGAAGTATGGTTTGAACTATATAGAAAAGGCTGCTTTAAAAGTGTCAAAAGGAAAGTAAATGTGAACTTAATAGCAAGTGAAAAAGGCAAAATGAGTTTGTGTCCTTGAACTGTCAGAAATTTACAGGGGCTGGGGGAGCAGTACGCCATCTCAGGAGTGGGGTGGCTGTGTCACTCCTGTTATCTTGCCTGACTTTCTGGGATCTGAGTAGTGGGATAGCCCTGGAAATGACTGTGAACATGGCTGTGTTCTGTGCAAAGTCTAAAAGTGGGGAAAAGAGCTGGAAGAGAGGAACTGTTTGGATAAAATGTTGAAGGAACATGTGGTGACTGCACATGTTCTTTTGAAAGCTCGGCCTCCCTCTGGCTTTCCATTCTAACAGGACAGACTGCTCTTCCTGCCCCATATGTTGTCTAAGGTTTGTTCTTCAGTGACACCCCTAGGAAAAGGGTTGGAAAATGGGACATGCTAGTTAACAGGAAGAGTGTGCTAGTCCACAGAAGTTGCCCTAGCCAGTGTGTGCAGGGTACTGAGGCAGATAAGTCTCTCAACAATTTTTAAAATTTTTATTTTATTTTTCAATTACAGTTTACATTCAATATTATTTTTGAATTACTTTCAGTAAATTGCATAGTGGTTAGACAGTCACATGACTGTGTTCTTCCTGATATTTTAAGAACCCACCTGGCACCATACAGTTATTACAATTTTATTGACTATATTCTCCATGCTGTACTTTGTATCCCCATGACTATTTTGTAACTACCCATTCGTACTTCTTAATCCTCTTACCTTTTCAGCCAGCCCCTACCCCACTTCCCCACTAGCAAGAACCATTCTGTTCTCTACAGCTATGAGTCTGTTTCTATTTCGTTTGTTCGTTCATTTTGTTCTTTAGATTCCACATGTAAATGAAATGTTTGTCTTTCTCTGTCTGACTGATTTCACTTAGCATATAATATCCTGTATGTCCATCCATGCTGTCTCAAATGGTAAGATTTCATTCTTTTTTATGGCTGAGTAATATTCCATTGTATATATGCACCACTTTTTTTTTTTAATCTACTTGTCTACTGATGGGCACTTAGGCTGCTTCCATATCTTGGTTTTGTAAATAACACTGCAATGAACATAGGGATTCATATATTCTTTTGAATTAGTGTTTTGGGCTTCCAGAAGTGAAATCACTATGTTATAAGGCAGTTCCATTTTTAATTTTTGAGAACCCTCTGTACTGTTTTCCTTAGTGGCTGCACCCGTCTGCATTCCCACCAACAGTACACAGGAGTTCACTTTGATTCACAACCTCACCAGAACTTGTTATTTATTGATTTATTGATGACAGCCATTCTGACAGGTTCGAGGTGATATCTCATTGTGGATTTAATTACCATTACTTTGATTGTTAGTGATGTTGGATATCTTTTTATATGTCTGTTAGCCATCTGTATGTCCTCTTTGGAAAACTATCTATTCAGGTACTTTGCCCATTTTTTAAATTGGATTGTTGTTTGTTTGCTTTTTGGTATTGAATTGTATTAGTTTTTGATACATCTTGGATATTAGCCTCTTATTGGATGTGTCATTGGTGAATATATTCTTCCATTCAGTAGTTTTGTTGTTTCCCTTTGCTGTGCAAAATCTTTAAGTTTGACGTAGTTCCATTTGTTTACATTTTCTGTTTCCCTTGCCTGAGAAGATATATCAGAAAAAATATTGCTAAAAGAAATGTCAGAGATTTTACAGCTTGTATTTTCCTCTAAGTGTATTATGGATTCAAGTCTTACATTTAACACTTTAATTTACTTAGAGTTTATTCTTGTATATGGTATAAGAAGGTGGTCTAGTTTTATTTTTTTGCATGTATCTGTCCATTTTCCCTAACACCATTAATTGGATAGACTACCTTTACCTCTTTGTATATTTATTGTCTCTTTTTTCATATATTAATTGACCGTATATAGGCATGGATTTATATCTGGGCTCTCTATTCTGCTTCAATGAGCTAAGTGTCTGGTTTTTATGACAGTACCTCGCTGTTTTGATTACTATAGCTTGTAGTATAGTTTTTTTCTTAGTTTTTATTGACTATATTGGGGTGACATTGGTTAAAATTATATAGTTTTCAGGTACACAATTCTGTAATACATCATCTGTATTTGTATTGTGTATAGTTTGATATCAAGCAGCATGATATCTCCAACTTTGTTCTTTCTCAAGATTGCTGTGGCTTTTGGGGATCTTTTTGGCTCATATCAATTTTTGTATTATTTGTTCTAGTTATGTGAAAAATGCCATTGGTATTTTGATAGGAATTGCTTTGAGTCTATGGATTGCTTTGGATAGTATGGACATTCTAATTATATTAATTTTTTCATTTATGAGCATGATATATACTTTATTTTGCATCTTCAATTTTTTCTTCAGTAGATGGATCTTTTACCTCTTTAATTAAATTTCTTTCTCCCCCCATCCCCCAAATCCTCACCTGAGAACATATTCATTGATTTCAGAGAGAATGAGAGAGAGGGAGAGAGAAACAGACATTGACTGGCTGCCTCTCACCTCTCATAGTTGCCTCAACTGGGACTGCAACCTAGGTATGTTCCCCAACCAGGAATTAAACCCATGACCTTTCAGTGTACAGGATGACCAATTGGGATATGGATATGGATATATATATATGTATATGTATATATATATATAATATATATATACTCATATATGTATATACGCATATATGTGTGTGTATACATGTGTGTGTTTGTTTGTTTGTTTATTTATTTATTTTCTGATCCAATTGTAATTGTGATTGTTTTCTTAGTTTCTCTCTCTGATAGTTCATTATTGGTGTAAAAATCTTACTGGTTTTTGAATATTTATTTTGTGTCATGTTTCTTTATTGAATTCATTTCTAGTTTTCTGAATATCAGTTCTAGTTTTTTGTTGTTTTTTTTGTGTGAATTCTTTAGGGTTCTCTATATACAATATTATGTAATCTGCAAATAAAGACAGTTTTACTTCTTCCTTTCCAATTTGGATGCATGAATCTCAGTAGATGCAGAAAAAGCCTTTTTTCTTCTTGTCTGATTGCTATGGCTAGGATTTCCAGTACTGTCAAGTAAGAGTGGTGAAAGTAGACATTCCTATTTTGTTCCTCATCTTAAAGAAAACACTTTCAGTTTTTCCTTGTTGAGTATGTTGTTAGCCATAGGTCTGTCATTTATGGCCTTTATTGAGTTATTTTTCCTCTATTCCCACTATACTGAGAGGTGTTTTTTTTTTTTTTTTAATCATAGATGGGTGCTGGATTTTTGTCAAATGTTTTTTTCTGCATGAGTTTATGTGGTCATATGATTTTTATCCTTCATTTTGTTTATATGGTGCATCACATTAATTGATCTGTGAATATTGAATAAAACTTGTATTTCAGGAATAAATTCCATTGATCATGGTATATGATTTTTTAATGTATTGTTGAATTCGATTTGCTAATATTTTGTTGAGGATTTTAGCATCTATATTCATCAGGGGTATTGGCCTATATACTTGCCTTTCTTTGCAATGTTTTTATCTGGTTTTGGAATCAGTATAATGCTGGCCTCCTAAAATGAGATTGGGATTCTTTCTTGTTCTTGAATTAATTTAGAAAAGTTTGAAAAGGATAGGTGTTAATTCTTTTCTAATTATTTGGTAAAATTTACCTGTGCAATTATATCCAGGATTGTTCTTTTTGGGAGTTTTTTTTTTTTTTAATTACTGCATTGATTTTGCTGGTTGAAATCAATCTGTTTAGATTTTTTCTTCTTGATTCAGTTTTGAAAGATCATATGTTTCTAGGAATTTATTCATTTCATCTATATTGTTCAACTTGTTGTCATACAAATAATTGTTCTAATATTTTCTTATAATTGTTTGTATTTCTGTGGTATCAGCTGTTATTTCTCCTCTTTCACTTCTGATTTTATTTATTTGGATCATCTTGTTTTTTCTTGATGAGTTTGGTTAAAGGTTTATTGATATTGTTTACCTTTTCAATGAACCAGCTCCTGGTTTCATTGACCTTTTGTATTGTTTTTATTTTAGACTTTATTTTTTTTTTATTTCTGCTTAGTATGGGCTTCTTTGGGTTTGTCTTATTTGGGACTTTGTGCTTCCTGAACTGTGTGCTCCCCCCCCCCACCCCCCCAGGTTAGGGAAGTTTTCAGTAATTATTTATTCAAATAGATTCTTAATCCTTTGTGCTTTCTCTTCTCCTTGTGGTACCTCTAGGATATGGATTTTGTTAAGCGTAAATTTGTCCCAGAAGTCTCTTAAACTATTCTCATTTTATGAAATTCTTCTTTTTTTTCTGTTTTGATTTGTGTTTTCTGCTACCTTGTCTTTCAAATTGTTGATTTAATTCTCTGCTTCATATGTTTTGCTATTTTTTTTTCTAGTGTACTAGTATTGTTAATTTCAGTTATTGTATTCTTAATTTTTGAATAGTTCTCTTTAAATAGTTTCTATGGCCGAGACCAGTTTGGCTCAGTGGATAGAGCGTCGGACTGCGGACTGAAGGGTCCCGGGTTCGATTCCGGCAAGGGCATGTACCTTGGCTGCAGGCACATCCCCGGTGGGGGGTGTGCAAGAGGCAGCTGATCGATGTCTCTCTCTCATCGATGTTTCTGACTTTCTATCCCTTTCCCTTCCGCTCTGTAAAAAATCAATAAAATATCTAAAAATTAAATAAATAAATAAATAGTTTCTATGTTATTTTTAATGCTGACTACTTCTTTGTTAAAGTTATAACTGAGTTTATCTTTCTCTAAGTTCCTTGACCATCCTTATAATCATTGTTTTAAAATCTATATCTGGTAGATTGCTTGCATTTCATTTAGTCCTTTTTTTCTGGAGATTTCTTCTGTTCTTTTATTTGGGGCATGGTTTTTGTATCCTATTTTGGCTGCCTCCCTTTGTTTCTCAGGTGGATCTGCTATGTCTCCCAGTGTTGGTAGGATGGTCTTATGTAGGGCTCAGTGGTGTAGTCTCCATGGTCACCTCAGCTGGGTACTCCCGGTGTATTTCTAGTGTGGGTTATGTGAGTTCTCCTATTATATTTGAGTCTTGATTGTATTTGGCATGTCCATGTTTTGAGTTGACCCTCATGCTGGCAGGCTGTGAGAACTGGCCATTACCATAGTGTCAGAGCTGCTCTGTGCGGGCTGACCTCATGAAATAGAATTTACCCCATCAATGTCTGGTACCTTCTAAAATCTCAACAAATTTTAAAAAGAACATAATTAAGACCATACCCTCTAAGCACAATATAATAAAATTGCATCAAATTGAAAAAGACAGTATAAAAACAGGCCATATGATTAAAAATTAAAATGTACAACCTTAAATAATTATTGGGATTAATGGGTTAAAAAGGAAATAACATGAAAATTATAAAATATTTGCTAAAGAATGACAAGAAAAATACTACATATCTAAATATGTGAGATCTAAGAAAAATTTTAGAGGTAAATGTGTACTGAAGTACATTTATAAAACAAGAATACTTAAAAAAATAAGCTAAGTATTTATATCAAGAAGGTAAGAAAACAACAGACTAAAAGTAAAGTGCACACCAAGATACTATTAAAAAAGGAGCAGAAATAGAAGCCAAAAACGAGGATCAATGAGAGCCAAGGTTAGTTCTGTTATATAAACCTCATAAACAGAAATAAAATTAGGAAAACTTGAACAAATAAAAAACAGTGCAACAATTAAAGTCACCCTTAGTCCCTCCCTTCTCCTCTCCAAAGACACAAGGTGGTTCAGAAGGTTTTATTATAACTTTAAGAAATGAATAATTCTTTTCTAATGTTACATAGTAGGGGAAAAAGCCAATTTATTTAATGAGGCCAATATAACCTTGATACTAATTCTGGCCAAGATAGTTTAAGGAAACAAAATCATGACAAATCTTTCTAATGAACATAAATGGAAACTTTAAAAATAAAATTTTTGCAAAAGTAATTCTTCAGTATTAAAATGCATTAGTAGGTAAGTTTTACTATAATGTGGTTCAGAAAAATCTATAAATGTGATATACTTATGTAAGAGATTTAACAGGGAAAACATATAACCATCTCAAAAGAATGCATGCATTTTTAAAACTCGAAACTCATGCATGATAAAAAGCTTTTTATAAACTAGAAATGGTGGGACACCTTGTCTGAGAAAAGATATCTGTCAAAACATGCAACAAATCTCATACTTATTGGAGCATTCTCACTAATGTTAGGATGAGGCAGGGATTCCCACCAAATTCAGTAGTACAGTAAAAAGATAATATACCATGGTCAACCGGGATGCAAGGGTGCTTATCAATAAATGTGATATACCACAATAATATAATGAAGGATAAAAATTGCACGAATCTCAGTAGATGCAAAAAAAGTATTTGCCAAAACTGACTATCCTTTCATGGTAAAAGCTTTCAACAAATTTTAGAAGGCATAGAGGAACTATACCTCAACATAATAAAGGTCATATAGGACACACTAATAGCTAGCATCATACTCAATGGTGAAAAACTTAAAGCTTTTCTGTTCAGATCAGAAACAAGACAAGAATGCTTATTCTCAGCATTCCTATTTAACATTATACTGGAAGTCCTACCCAGACTAATTAGGCAAGAAAAAGAAATAAAAGGCATAATATCACAAAGGAAGAAGTAAAATTGTCTTTGCAGATTATATGATCTTATGTATAAAAAATCCTAAAGAGGCCTAACTGCTTTGGCTCAGTGGATAGAGCATTGGCCTACAGACTGAAGGGTTCCTGGTTTGATTCCACTCAAGAGCATTTACTTTGGTTGCAGGCACATTTCGCAGGAGGCAGCGATCGATGTTTCTCTCTCATCGATGTTCCTAACTCTCTGTCCCTCTCCCTTTCTCTTTGTAACAATAAAATAAAATAAATAATAAAATAAAATAAAATATAAAATAATAAAATAAAATAAAATAAAAAATAAAAAATAAAATAAAATAAATTAAAAAAATAAAAAAAATAAAATAAAATCCTGAAGAGTTCATAAAAAATTGTTAGAACTAATCAATGATTTCAGTTGCAGGGTATAAGATCAACATATGAAAATCAGTAGCATTTATATATAGTAACAATGAAATATCTGAAGGAGAAAAAGAAAACATTCCCACTCATAATAGTATAAAAAAACAATAAAATATTTAGGGATAAATTTACCCAAGTGAAAAATCTGTACACTGAAAGCTATACAATATTAATGAAAGAAGCTGAAGAACACACAAATAAGTGGGATGATATTCCATGTTCATGAAATGAAAGGATTAATATTGTTTAAATGCCTGTACTATCCAAAGTCTTCTATAGACTTAAGTGCAATCCCATATCAAACCCAGTACCAAAATTGCAATGGCAGTTTTCACAGAAATAGAAAAAATTTTTCTAAAATGTGTGTGGAACTAAAAATGACCCAGAAGAGCCAAAGTAATTTTAAGAAAGAAGAGCAAAACTGGAAACATCACACTTCCTGACTTCAAATTATATTACAAAGCTGTAGTAATCAAAACAGGATAGCATTACTATAAAAATGAACACATAAACCAATGGAATAGAATAGAGTAGCCAGAAATAAACCCACACATACATGACAAATGACAATTGACAGTGGAGTGAAAAATAGTCAATGGGGAAAGGTAGACTTTCAAATAAATGATGTCAAAAAATGGATATTATAAAAGATAATTTGAAATAGACTGAAGACTTGAACATAAGACCTGAAATGATAAAACTTCTAGAAGAAAATGTAGAGGAAAAGCTCCTTGACATTGACCTTGGCAATGATATTTTAGCTATGACACCAAAAGCACAAGCAACAAAAGCAAAAATAAACAAGTGGGATTATATCAAACAAAAAAGCATCAGCACAGTGACAGAAACAGTCCACAGAATGAAGAGGCAATTATATGGAGAAAATATTTGAAAACCATTAAAACTTCCAAATATTTGATTAAAAGGGCAGAGGACCCAAATAGACTTTTCCAAAGAAGACATACATGAAAAGATGCTCAACATCACTCATCATCAGGGAAATGCAAAATCAAAACCACAGTAACATATCACCTTACACCTGTTAGAATGGCTACATCCAAAAAGATGAAAGCAATAACAAGTGTTGGTAAGGATGTGGAGAAAGGGAACCCTAATTGCTGGGAATGTAAATTGGTATAGACACTATAGAAAACAGTATGGCAGTCATTAAAAAATTAAACATAGAATTACTATATGATCAAGCAATTCCATATCTGAGTATATATCCAAAGGAAATGAAATCACTATCTTTTTTTAAAAAAATCAATATATTGAAGAGATATCTGAATCCGCATGTTTATTCTAGCACTTTTCACAATAATTAAGAAATGAAAGTAACCTAAGTGTCCATCAACACATTGATAGGGATATTTCTCTCTCTCTCTCTCTCCCTCTCTCCTTTGCAAGCAGGAGCATGATATGTAACACTGTATAACTCAAATAATGCATATGCTTATGTTTTCCTTTGAATTTTTTGCTTTCCTTTTAAAAATGTATACGTTTTTCGTTTTTAAAGTAATATGACTCAGTTATAGAAGAGCTTGAAAAAAATTTCTATATTCTCACCACTGTAATATAATTATGGTTATAACTATATTTTTTCCTAGTCTACTTTGGTATGAATATATTTTCATGGTTGTAATAAAAACATGCACATAATTGTTTTTCCTTTGTAAATTTAGCTTTAGGCAATAATGACATAACCATATACATATTTCCATGTTGCGTTGTTATTATAACAGTAATTTTTTTACTGCATTAAATTTCATCATTTGGCTCTACTATATATTTTTAACTGTTAACTTATTTTTGGTTAGTATATTTCCCATCACATTTGAGCAAATATATTTTTGTGTAATATGTAATGCTATGCACATTGCTTTTTCGTTATTGTTGCTTTGAATATTTAAAGTAGAATATTAACAATTGTCAAGAATTTCAGTAAACTTACATCAGTTTTTTTCTTTCAGCTCTGTCATCTAACAAATCTAGTGATCATAGTAGGAGGAATATATTAATTTGCCAACTGTTGTTCCAACCGAGATCTTAATTATATATGACTTAATAATGCCATATAAAAGTAGAGTGAGGCAGGCATCTTGTTTACATCTAGAAATTGGCCACAGATAACTGTTGTGCACAGTTAGAAACTCATGGTAGAAAATGAGGCCTCTTTGGAGCCCAGGAAAATATAAGTCATAATTTTCGATGTGTGTATGTGCATTCATGAGAGATGGGACTTAGTTTTCATATGTTCAAAGGAATCCAGTATCTATTGGTTTGAGCACCATGTTTGCTAGTTGATGGCAATGCTATTTTTGTGAGTTTCTTTGTTTTTGTTCCTACCTTTCCTGCATTTCTGCTCTCTTTTTCCTCGTTCATTACACTCAGTAGCAGAATTCTGGAAACCGTTCTTTTTGGGGAGCAGTGATCTATCACATAAAGGTTTATGACTTTAAAAAATTTAAAAATTGAGCACATATGTGAAATCTATATATATATGCCTAATCAACTTTGATCGTTCGACCAGTAGCTATGACATGCCCTGACTACCAGGGGGCAGATGCTCAACACACAGGCATGGAAACATGGAACAGACTGATGAATCTCAGAGGGAAAGGGGCGGGGGGAGGGCTGGAAGAGATTAACCAAAGATCTTACATGCATACTAGAGACCTGGGGCACAGATTTGTGCACCAGTGTGTTCCCTCAGCCTGGCCTGCAGGGATCAGGCTGAAACTGGCAGTCCAACATTCCCTGAAGGGTCCCAGGTTGCAAGAGGGCGCAGACCAGGCTGAGGGACCCCACTGGTCATGAATCCATGCACTGAGCCTCGAGTCCTATATAATGAAACATGTAAATTATCCCCTTGGGTGGGAGTTTGACCGACCAGGAGTTTGACCAGGGGGGCAGAGCCAGCTGGCCAACCACCCATGGCCCCTCTCCCAGGCCAGCCTGTTCGATTGGCCCCGATTGGGGTGGGCCAGCAGGACTCCACACATGCATGAATTCATGCACTGGGCTTCTAGTTTTTGATAAAGGACTAATCAGTATCTTATGTTTTTCTTAGGAATGGGCTGTTTCTGGGGAGCGGAGAGGAAATTTTGGACCCTGAAAGGAGTATATTCGACTCAAGTTGGCTATGCAGGAGGCTACACTTCTAATCCAACTTACCAAGAAGTCTGCTCAGGTAGGAAGGATTTGCTCCAGGATATGAGGAGGAACAAGGAAGGGCTTATCCCTGCTGGCAAGTGATAGGATCTTAAAAATGGAAATACATTATTTGTGAGCTTCCTTAGTCTCCTGTTCCCCATTTCTGTGCATTGATTTGTTGATTCTCACTTTTTACTTTTAGGAGATAATAAACTTCCTATGGAATGTATAATTTGGCTTCTGCTGCAGAATAACCCAAAAAACTTAATAATTAAAAATATTAAAACAATCTTGTATTAGCCTATGCTTCTGTAGTTCAGCAATTTTTAGGCTGTGCTCAGCTGGGCAGCTCATCTGCTGGTCTCATCTAAAACCACTCATGGGACTTCAGTCAACTGGTGGCTTGCCTGGGGCTAGTTGGTTAGGATGGCTTCATTTATATGTCTGGCAACTGGTGCTGGCTGTCAGTTGATGTTTCCTATTGGCTGGGATAATGGGGATGATGGACCATATGTCTTTGGCAGGCTGGCCTGGGCTAATTCACACAGTGATGGATTCAGGACCAGCAAGAGAGGACAAGTCCCATTCTGCTAGTACTTTCAAGTCTTTTTTGATGTTACATTTATTATTGTCTCATTAGCCAAAGCAAGTCATATGGTCTAGTCCAGGGTCATTGTGAGAAGCTCTCCCCAAGGCATGTGTACAGGGAGGTGTGAAGAAATTGTGACCATGCCTAGAACAGTTTACCACATGAGACAAATGTGTCATATACCAGACATGTTTTCTTGAGGGAAAAATATGAAAAGTCAACCTATAAAGAAGGAATTGGCAAACTATGACTTAAAGGCTAAATTCTGCCTGCTGCCTGTTTATATAAAGTTTTATTGAATCAGGGCCATATTCATTATTTGTATATAGTCTATGCATGCTCTCAATGACATACACAATGGCAGAGTTGAGCAGATACAACAGAGTAAGTACTCCCTGAAAAACTCAAAATATTTATGATCTGGCCTATTATAGAAAAAATGTTTGTTGGATAAATAGACAGATGACCTATGGCAAATTCTAGCTGGAACTAGATACCCTCTGTGGATTCATTTTCTGTTTCTGGACTTCAAGGATTTTCTTTACTTTTCTGCCACTTCAGGTAGCATTTAAAACACATTTTTTCTTTTAAATATTTTTCAATTAAAGATACAAATTGTATATATTTACAGTGTTGTTTTATACAGTGAAATGATTACAACACTCAAGCTAATAAACATATCTATCTCCTTACATACTTTTTTTGTGTGTGGTGAGAGCACCTATGGTCTACCCTTGTAACAACTTTCAAATATTCAATACAGTATTATTATTATTATTATTATCATTATTATATTTTCTATCATTTTATTTTTTAAGAAAAATGATTTTAAATATAATGTTACATGCAATAAACATTACTATTTCAAGAAAAAAGATTTTAAATACAGTAATATTACCAAAATTGTACTATCATAGTATAATATCACAGAAGTTGTGGGTAATATTAAAAATCTGCAGATAATAGGGTTACTTCTTAATGAGTCCATTAACAATTTTGTTTATCTAAATATATTCTAAAATATTTTTTCCTCTGGCTTTATTTTTGTTCATCAGTTTATGTTGTTCATTATTTTCCACAAATGGGTGAGCTCATGTTATATTTATATTTCTTCAACTGGCTTATTTGCTTAGCATATCTAATGCTCTCCAGGTCCATCCAGGCTGTTGCAAATGGTAAGAGTTCCTTCTTTTTTTTACAGCAGCGTAGTGTTCCATTGTGTACATGTATCACAATTTTCTAATCCACTCATCTGCTGATGGGCACTTAGGCTGTTTCCAAATCGTAGCTATTGTAAATTGTGCTGCTATAAACATACGGATGCATATATCCTTTCTGATTGGTGTTTCTGATTTCTTGGGATATATCCCAGAAGTGGAATTACTGGGTCAAATGGGAATTCTATTTTTAATATTTTGAGGAAACTCCATACTGTTCTCCACAGTGGCTGCACCAATCTGCATTCCCACCAGCAGTGCACGAGGGCTCCTTTTTCTCCACATCTTTGCCAGCACTTGTCTTTTGTTGATTTGTTGATGATAGCCTTTCTGACAGGTGTGAGATGGCACCTCATTGTCATTTTGATTTGTGTCTCTCAGATGATTAGTGACTTTGAGCATGATTTCATGTGTCTCTTGGCTTTCTGTATGTCCTCTTTTGAAAAGTGTCTATTTAGGTTCTTTGCCCATTTTTTGATTGGGTTGTTTATCTTCCTTTTGTTAAGTTGTATGAGTTCCCTGTAAATTTTGGAGATTAAATCCTTTTCGGAGATAACATTGGCAAATATGTTCTCCCATGTAGTGAGCTTTCTTGTTGTTTTGTTGATGGTTTCCTTTGCTGTGCTGAAGCTCTTTATTTTGATGTAGTCCCATGTTTATTTTCTCTTAGTTTCTACTGCTCTAGGAGCTGTATCAGTAAAGATATTGCTACAATATATGTCTGATATTTTGCTGTTTATGGATTCTCCTAAGATTTTTATGGTTTCCCATCTTACATTTAAATCCTTTATCCATTTTGAGTTTATTTTTGTGTATGCTATAAGTTGGTGGTCTAGTTTCATTTTTTTTTTTTTGCTTGTATCTGTCCAATTTTCCCAACACGATTTATTGAAGAGATTATCTTGACTCCATTGTATGCCTTTGCTTCCTTTGCTGAATATTAATTGAGCATAATGGCTTGGGTTGATTTCTAGGTTCTCTGGTAGGTTCCATTGGTCTATATGTCTATTCTTGTGCCAGTACCAGGCAGTGTTGATAACAGTGGCTTTGTAGTATATCTTGATATCTGGTATTGTGACCCCTCCTACTTTGTTTTTCTTTCTCAGGATTGCTGCAGCTATTCGGGGTCTTTTTAAAATTTTATTCCATATGAATTTTTGGACAGCTTGTTCTAGGGGCTGTGAAATATTCCATTGACATCTTAATGGGGATTGCATTGAATCTATAGATTGCTTTGGGAAGTGTGGACATTTTAATGATGTTGATTCTACCAATCCATGAAGATGGTATATTCTTCCAATTGTTATGTCTTCCTCTATCTCTTTTTCCAATGTTCTATAGTTTTCCGAGTACAGGTCTTTTACCTCCTTAGTTAAGTTTATTCCTAGGTATCTCAAAATTTTTTGTTGCAATGGTAAATGGGATTTTTTTTTTTTAGTTTCTTTTTCTGTGAGTTCATTATTGGTATATAAAAAGACCATAGATTTCTGGGTGTTAGTTTTGTGTCCTGCCACATTGCCAAATTCACTTAAGTCTAGTAGTTTTTGACGGAGTCTTTGGGCTTTTCTATATATAATATCATATTATTTCTATGCGAATAATGACAGTTTTACTTCTTCTTTTCCAATTTGGATGCCATTTACTTCTTCTTCTTGTCTGATCTCTATGGCTAACACTTCCAGGACTAAGTCGAACAGGAGTGGTAAAATTGGGCATCCCTGTTTGTCCCTGTTCTTAGGAGAAATAGTTTTAGTTTTTGCCCATTGAGTATGATGTTGGCTGTAGGTTTGTCATACATGGCCTTTATCATGTTGCGATATGCTCCCTCTATTCCAACTCTGCTAAGAGTTTTTATCAAAAGTCATTGTTGAATTTTGTCAAATGCTTTTTCTGCATCTATGGATATGATCACGTGATTGCTAGCTAATATTTTGTTGAGGATTTTAGCATCTATGTTCATCAGGGATATTGGCCTGTAATTCTTTCTTTGTAGTGTCTTTATCTGGTTTTGGAATTAAGATAATGCTGGCCTCATAAAAAGAGTTTGAAAGTGTTCCTTCCTCTTGGATTTTCTGAAATAGTTTGAGGAGTATAGGTATTAGTTCTTTGAATGTTTGGTAAAACTCCACTGTGAAGCCATCCAGACCTGAGCTTTTGTTTGGTGGGAGTATTTTTATTGCTGCTTCTAGTTCATCAGTTGTTTGGCCTATTCAGGTTTTTTGATACTTCCTGATTCAGTTTTGGGAGATTGTATTTTACTAGGACTTTGTCTATTTTATCCACTTTGTCCATCTTGTTGGCATGTAGTTGTTCATAGTATATTTTTTAAAATCTTTATTGTTCAGTTTATTAATTACATTGTTCCCTTTTTTCCCCCTATAGCTCCCCTCCACCTGATACCCATCCCACTCTCCGCCCTCACCCCCCTCCACTGTCCTCTCCCATAGTTGCATGATTTTTGTCCAGTCTCTTGCTGCACTTCCCACACCCCTTTTCTCTCCAAGAATTGTCAGTCCATTCCCTCTCTATGTCCGTGATTCTGTTACATTCACCAGTTTATCCTGTTCATCAGATTATTAATTCACTTGATTTTCAGATTCATTTGTTGATAGATGTGTATTTGTTGTTCATAATTTATACTTTTATCTTTTTCTTCTTCCTCTTCCTAAAGAATATCTTTCAGCATTTCATATAATATTGGTTTGGTGGTGATGAACTCCTTTAGCTTTTTCTTATCTGCGAAGCACTTTATCTGATCTTCAATTCTGAATGATAGCTTTGCTGGATAGAGTAATCTTGGTTGTATATTCTTGCTATTCATCACTTTTAATATTTCTTGCCACTCCCATCTGGCCTGCATCGTTTCTGTTGAGAAACCTGCTGACAATCATATGGGTGCTCCCTTATAGGTAACTAACTGTTTTTCTCTTGCTGCTTTTAATATTCTCTCTTTGTCTTTTGCTCTTGGCATTTTAATTATGATGTGCCTTGGTGTGGTCCTCTTAGGGTTCCTATATATTGGGGTTCGGTGCGCTTCTTGGACTCCTAAGTCAATTTCTTTCACCAGGTGGGGGAAGTTTTCAGTCACTATTTCTTCAAATAGGTTTTCATTGTCTTGCTCTCTCTCTTTTTCTGGCACCCCTGTAATTCGGATGTTGGTATGCTTGAGGTTGTCTCAGAGGCCCCTTACACTATCTTCAATTTTTTGGTTTCTTGCTTTTTCAGCTGAGTGGATTTTACCTCTTTGTATTTCAAATCTTTAACTTGGTTCTTGGGGTACTCTAGAGTACTTTTAGGTCTTTGTATAATATTTTTAATTTCAGTCAGTGTATGCTTAATTTCTGGTTGGTCCTTTTTCATATCCTTGAGAGTCTTGTTCATATCCTTGAGGTTCTCATTCATTTCCTTGCAGGACTCATTCATTTCCATGTTGGTCTTGTTCATTTCCTTGCAGGTCTCGTTCATATCCTTGAGGGTCTCGTTCATTTCCTTGTAGGTCTTGCTTATTTCCTTATAGGTCTCGACCTTTTCTAGGAGCCTCTTGAAAAGCCCTATAACCGTGGTTTTGAATTCAATGTCCAGTCGTTTCTTTCCCTCCATTTCTTTCACATCTGATTTCTTTCCATGTCTCTGCATGGTGGCTGCTTCCCTGAGTTGGTCAATTAGCTTTGTGTGGTAGACGTCCTACCAGGGACAGTAGCTCAGCCTCCCCAGTTACCTGAGGTGGATATGGGTTGCACAGTCTGGCTGAAGTGTTGTTTTTTTTAAATCCTTTGTATTTCTATGGTATCAGTGTCAGTGGTTACGTCTCCACTTCTGATTTTATTTATTTGGGTCCTCTTTGTTTCTTGATGAGTCTGGCTAATGGTTTAACAATTTTGTTAATCTTTTCAAAGAACCAGATTCACTGATTTTTTTTAACTCTCTATGTTATTTATATCTGCTCTAATCTTTATTATTTTATTCCTTCTACTTGCTCTGCGATTTTCTTGTTGTTATCTTTCTAGTTCTTTAAGTTGTAGGGTTAAGTAGTTTATTGCTAATTTGTTGTTGTTTTTTTGAAGTATGCCTGTAGTGTTATGAACTTTCCTCTCTAGACTGCTTTTGCTGTGTCCCACAAATTTGGAGTTGTTGTGTGTTAATTTTCATTCATTTCCAGGAAGTTTTTTATTTCTTTCTTGATCTCATTGATAACTCGTTTATTGTTTAATAACATGCTTTTTAGCTTCCATGTGTTTGAATGTTTTAGGGTGTTTTTGTTGTAGTTGATTTCTAATTTTGTTCCACTGTGATCTGAGAAAATGCTTGATATGATTTCAATCTTCTTGAACTTGTAGAGACTTGTTTAGTATCCTAACATGTGGTCTATCTTTGTGAATGATCCATGTGTACTTGAGAAGAATGTATATTCTGCTGCATTGGGGTGAAATGTTCTATAAATGTCAGTTAAATCCATCTGATCCACTGTGTCCTTTAGAGTTTCTGTTTCCTTGTTAAGGTTTTGTCTGGAAGATCTATCCATTGCAATCAAAGGGGTGTTAAAATCTTTCACTCTGACTGTATTGTTGTCTATCTCTCCGTTAAAGTCCTCTAGAAGTTTTTTTAACATATTTAGGTGTTCCTATATTGGGTGTATATATGTTAATTAGGGTTATATCCACTTGTTGAATGGATCCCTTTAGTATTATGTAGCAACCTTTGTTGTCTCTTGTGATGGCTTTCATTTAAAAGTCTATTTTGTTGGATATGAGTATTGCTACTCCAACTTTTTATTTTATTTTCTGTTTGCAT
Organism: Antrozous pallidus; assembly: GCA_027563665.1. Taxonomy (NCBI): domain Eukaryota; kingdom Metazoa; phylum Chordata; class Mammalia; order Chiroptera; family Vespertilionidae; genus Antrozous; species Antrozous pallidus. Next base: position 78,856,714 of record CM050516.1, on the reverse strand, counting down.
GGAAATTTTTTCCCATCCCTTCACTCTCATCCTTTGTTTTGAGGTGGATCTCTGGTAGACAATATACAGTTGAGTCATGTTTTTATATCCAGTCAGCTACCCTATGCCTATTGATTGGAACATTTAATCCATTTACATTTAGGGTTATTATTGAGAGGTACTTAATTATTGCCATTTTAATTTTGTTTGACTAGGTTTCCTTTCTCTCTCTCTCTCTCTCTCTCTCTCTCTCTCTCTCTCTCTCTCTCTCTCTCTCTCTCCTCATTACAGCAATCCCTTTAGCATTTCTTGTAATGCTGGCTTAGTGGTGATGAACTCCTTTAGCTTTTTTTTTTCTCTCAGAAGCTCTTTTATTTGTAGAGTTTTTGATGGGAAATCAGGAGTCAGCCTTATGGGAACTCCTTTGTAGGTAACAGTTTTCTTTTCTCTTGCTGCCTTTAAAATTCTCTCTTTGTCTTTAATTTTTGACATTTTAATTATGATGTGTCTGGGTATGGGTTATTCTTGTTTGAAGTTCTCTGTGCCTCCTGAACTTGTGAAACATTTTCCTTTACCAGGTTAGGGAAGTTTTCTGCCATTATTTTTTCAAACACCTTCTCTATGCCTTTCTCTCTTTCTGCCTCTTCTGGCACACCCTCTATTCTAACATTGTTATGTTTCACATTGCCCCACAGCTCCCTTAAGCTGTCCTCCTGTTTAAATTTATTTTTTCTTTTTGGTTCTTCGATTGAGTTATTTTTTTTTTCAACCCTGTCTTCTAAGTCACCGATTTGATCCTCAGCTTCCCCTTATCTGCTGTGTATTCCTTCCAATGTGTTCTTTATTTGTGCTATGTCATTCTTTATCTCTGACTGTTCTTTTTCATCACTAGTATATCTTTTTTCGTGCTGTTAAGAATTTTTATCATCATTGCTCTGAACTGCATTTCAGATAAGTTTCTTAGCTCTGCTTCATTTATCTCTTCTTCTGGAAAATGCTCTAGTTCTTTCACTTGGGGGTTGTTTCTTTGTCTCCTCATTTTGGCTTTCTCTTTGGGTTTGTGACTAGGTATTAGGTAGATCCTCTACACCTCTTAATCTCTAGTGCAGGACAGTGTTAAAGGCCATTTCTGACTAATTAGATCAGGCATAGACTCAAAGCCTCAGAGACTGCCTCTGCCAATAGACTGATAGGATTCTGACTTGAATTGCCCCCTTGATAAGTGTCCTCAGGTGTGGTGAGAGTTTTTTTCAACAGGGTGTGGCAGTTTCTTCTGCCTGGAGGCTAATTGTTATTTTTAATATTTTAAGTGGCTTCAGGGAAAGATGTTTTTCAATAAAGTGTGTCAACTGTCTTTTCCCCCAGGCAAGGCAAAAGTCTGTGTGGGAAAGATGTCTTCTGCTGCATGAGGGAATGACTCAGCCCAGAAAACTTGGGGTGTCTTGTGTTCTGAGCTCTATCCCCTGAGTCCCAGTCCTGGCTTCTGCTCTTATAGCTCTAGTCCACTTCACTCTCCCTATATCAGAACACAAGGTGGGTGACTCCACAGAGAATTTTGTGTGTTGACTCTTTAAGAGGGTGCCTGAATTTTCAGTTGTTACTCCCTGACAGATAGCACCCCACTGCTTTTCACATCCAGATGTTATGTGGGTACCCTTCTCTGTTTTGGTGCTCTTTGCTGGGGGCCCAGGTTGGGGATTAGATCCAAGAGTTCTCAGTGGCAACCCACCACAGCTGAGGTGTCTCTCTGGGACTTTTGTTGCTGCTTGTGGGTGCCCAGCCAATCTTTTCATGCCTCTGCATTTCCTATCAACCTCTATGCAGTTTCTACTTTTGGTCCTTGGTTATCAAGGTTCTCTCCTGCGAGTTGTCTGTTGATTATTTGGGAAGTTTTTTTTGTATTTTAGTTGTAATACCCATTTGTTCCTGGGAGCATGTCCATGCAGCATCCACTTACTCTGCTGCCATTTTTAATTCTCTCCAATATGGTTTTATTCTCTCCATTATGGTACTAGAGACCTGTTGCAGGAAGATTTCTGCAAGAATAGAGCTTCCTGCAGCCTGAGCAAAGCTCCCTCTGTTCTCTGCTGCCTCACTCCCTTCTCCACTACCTCGCTCTCTTCTGTCTCTGATGCCTGGCTCACTCCTGTCTCCACTGCCTCACTCCCTTCTCTCCTGCCCTGCTTGCTTGCTTCTCTGCAGCTGTGCTCCTTTCTGCAGTCCTTGGCTTCCTTCTATGCTGGCTTCTGTGCACAGATATGCAAATTAACCACAATCTTGGTTGGGTTAATTTGCATAGTCACTCTGATTGGCTGTGGGTGTGGCTTGTGGGTGTAGCAAAGGTACTGTAAATTTGCATATTACTCTTTTATTAGATAGAATAGTCAGCCTGGTGTACATTAGATCTCTAGAACTGATTCATCCTACATAACTGAAAGTTTGTACTCTTTGACCAACATTTCCCCATATCTCCCTAGATGCCACATAAGTGAGATCATACAGTACTTTTTTTTCCTGTGTCTGTCTTATTTCACCTAACATTAATAACCTCTAGGTCTATCAATGTAGTTGCAAAGGCAAGATTTTTTTTTTTTGTACTTTTAAGGCTGAGTGATATTTCATTGTATATCACACAATTTCTTTATCCATTCACCTACGGACAAACTTTTAGGTTGTTTTCATATCGTGCCTATTATGGTTAGTGCTGCATTAAACGTGGGAGTTCAAATATCTGTCCAAGGTATGATTTTATTTTCTTTGGATATATACCCAGAAGAGGAATTGCTGTTCATATGATAATTCTTTTTAAAAATTTTTTGAGGAATGTCCATACTGTAAAATGCATTTATAAAGATTATTTTATTCACTCTTAAGAGTTTTTAATAGGAAGAGTTTATCTAGATATATTGACAGAAATGAGATTTTTAAAATGAAAAAAGGGTTTTGTCTATTAAAAATAAAATTTTGAATTGGTTTTATTTGTGAGAGCCCTCTCAACTCTCTGAGGGCACTGTAAATGAGAGTGGGAGAGGAGTTGGAATATAGGAGGAGTTTGTTCATTAATGAGATATTAAATGTTTTCTACAACATGAGTTCTGTTTTTGAAATAAAATTTGAGCTGTGACACAATGAAAATATTATATAAATACATGGTTTTATTTTCCTTGCCTCTAAAGAAGAATTGAAAAAAATTTAAAGAAATTACTGACTTTTAGAGAGGGAGGAAGGGAGAGAGAGAAATATTGATGTGAAATCAAAACATTAATTAACTGCCTCCTGCATGCCCCCTACACAAAATCAAGCTCACAACCTAGTGATGTGCCCTGACTTGGAATCGAACCAGCAACCTTTCTGGGCATGGGATGATACCCAACCAACTGAACCACACTGGCCAGGGCAAGAATTGAGATATTCTTGATTGCTGTTGAGAATGTGGAATATCAAACAAATACTTTAGTGGTTAATCCAGTTTTTCTTTGCTTCTGTTTCAAAACTAAACAAATTCTTATGCAGAACTATAAATAGAGAGATTTAAATGAACTCTAGAGATTGCCCAGGTACCAGTACATCCCCTTAAATCTCAGGAACAGAAATGAATAGATTCATTCCTGTAATCACAGATATGGCTTAATAGCCTAAGAGAAAAGGTTGTTAGGAAAATCCTCAAATATCTATTTATATAATTACTAGCAAAATGTTAATAATCAGTTAGAATATTGTGATTGCTTGTTTGCTCAGACTCATTCCAATTCAACTCTTCACCTTCATAGTGATAATCCCTCTTTTAAATTCCTACTATCTCCCAGACACTGTAATAAGCACTTTTTGCATCTTGCTTTTTTATCATCTAATCTTTCAAACAGTCCCATGAAGTGTCTCAATCTCTGTCTTTTATAGAGGGAATACTGGGGCTCAGAGAGAAAAAGTCCTTTAACCCATGGGTCATTTTTAGGAGGAATTCCAATCTCACTAGCTTTTCGCTCAAAGTTGAGGACATTGACCATGATGTAAGGCACCCAATTCTCATTATGTCCCTGTGCTTCTCCATTTGTCTATCCATACTTCCCCCCACCATGTCTTTTTCATATCTATGTCTTTACTATACCTTTTAGTATGTTAGTGTGCTTTTTAATGATTGCTATGAGGAAAAGATCCTTTAAAGATCCAGTCCATGCAGACAACTGGTGTGTTGGAGACCTTTAGCAATGGTGAAGTACAGGCACCATGGAGCTTGGTAAAGGACTGTCTCTTTCCTGTGAACACTAAGTTAGTGGTGGCATCAGGAAGCATGGTTGTCATGGAAACTTTTTCTGATTGGGACAAGGTATTATAGGTTTTTACCCAGACACAGAAGGAGAGATGATTTCTTTCCCCAGGCTTTTTTTTTTGTTCTGATCATGAAAGGGAAAAACAAAAAGGCAGAGAAAAGCTGTGATAGAAAGGTCCCTCTGGCACAGAAGTGGTAGAGCCTTCAGATCCCTGGGAATAGCAGGGAAGGAGAACAAACACAGTTCCCAGCTAGAGTAATTATGATAACCAGCTAATTAAAGATTTTTGTCTGAGATGAGGATGGGGAAGATGGAAAGCAAGTTACACTGATGAAGCCTCCCCACTGAAGCCTCAGGTACCCAAAGCCTTGTTGAACAAGTCAGCCCTGGAGGGGTTTGACTTGTAAGGGAGAAAAACCAAGCCTCCACTAAGAAGCATAATAATTGCTGAGGTTTCATATGAGAGAAATATTAGTCTATGCTTCAGTATTTGAGTTAATTGCAAAATTGCTTACTCTTGTGTTTGTAATTAAGTTTGGGCATAACCCAGGATCTTTTGTAAAAGTATGTATGTATGTATTCATTCATTCGTTTAATAAAAGAAGCCTAACTTCCTGAATTGCTTGATAAATTCCTTCTCTCATATAGCAGTATACTTGAGCCTAAAGGCAGTGGTCGGCAAACCGTGGCTCATGAGCCACATGCAGCTCTTTGGCCCCTTGAGTGTGGCTCTTCCACAAAATACCATGGCCTGGGCGAGTCTATTTTGAAGAAGTGGTGTTAGAAGAAGTTTAAGATTTAAAAATTTGGCTCTCAAAAGAAATTTCAATCATTGTACTGTTGATATTTGGTTCTGTTGACTAATGAGTTTGCCAACCACTGGCCTAAGGTACCATTTCTTTTGGGGGGGCAAATGTCATAAATAGAGGGATAGTTCTCAAAATCCGTAGGGTAAGCTATACCACTCCCCCAATCCCTACCATCAACCCATCACATGATGACAAAGGTGAGAACTTCCACAAGCATTGTCAGGTATAGAATCAGAACCATTGGCTATAGTTTTCCATGCTTGCTTGCTAGTGTATCACAGCCTCAGAGAATGAATGAGTGTGCCAGTGTGTACATGAGTATAAAAGTAGATGTGCATTGAGGCATGATGCAGATTAATGTCAGAATGTTTTTTCTTTGTGGCTATTGATGGGCCTGTGATTCTGAAATCTGACCTGGAGTTGCATTAGGCATATAAAAAAGAAATACTGTTTCTAATAGACAGGAGAGTAGGTGAGTCTCATGGTGATACACATGGATAGGGTTGATTCTGTTTCAGATGTAAGCAGAACATTTATGAATGGTTCACCAATGGGTCTGCTCCACGCTGGGTGATCTGGGGCTAACTTAAGCCTAACACATGTAGAAGATACAAGGGGACAACTGTTCCTCAAGAATTTCAATAAAGTTGCCCTTTGGGAATGAATGTATAAAGTAAGCATCAGAGCGGAGATAGGCAGTCACTTAGAAGACCTCAGAGTAACCTGATGGAGTGCCCTGCCATATGTAAAAGAGAAATAAATAGAACCTCAGAAGGGAGGCTGGTTAGACAGGCCAGCCTGGAAAAGGAGGGATCCTGCTGGACAGACTCCCAGAGCCTGATACCAAGACACCTTTAAGTTCTATCACTAATTCCTCTTGTTCTGATGAGACTCTATAGAAACTTCTCATCTTTTGTCCTCCTGTGGATATTACTTACAGAAACAAAATAAAGAGACCAGGCCAGTCAGCCAGAAAGTTATAATCTAATTTTAAATTCAAAATGAAATACCATTCTTAGATGTATGTCTCAGTCTATTGTGAGTTTAGTCTACCAGGCTCCTTCTCTCCATATTGGACTAACCTTAGGTTGAATTAAATGATAAGAGTGGAATTTTGGCATTGGAAACTGAGAGTCAGAAGCCAGACCTTCATGACTTTCTAAAGGCTGTGACTGCCTCCTTGCCTTTTGCAGGACACTCCTCCTCCCTCATATGTGTCCACAATTTTATTTAAGTTTCCTGTTTTAAAAGTGACCATCCTTCTGTAACAGGCATTTAAAACTTCCTTCCTTGGATTCATCAATTAGCACTGAACCCAGAGCTCACAGGCTGAGAAACTTGCATCTCCTGGGTGTTTAAGGTCTGAATCTTGAGCTCTGAGAGCTGTGGCTCCTGCCCTAGGAGCCCAGTCTCAGCTTGGATGCAGGGTTACATTGCCACAGTCACAGTTTGGCTACTCTTTCTTGTTGTGTTTCTTATCTGTCTCTAAGAGATGTGCTGAGAGGTAATTTAAGTCTTAGTGGCCACCATTCTGTTCCTGAAATAATTTCTAAGATTCATTCATTCATTTGGTGTTCCCTAAAAGCTTTGCCTATGTCTGCAGTTGAGAACCCATAGAAACTTGGACTGGAATAGCCACGAGGAGCCTATATTTCATGTGGCCTTTCTTGAATGAACTAAGTGCACCATTTATTGGGAATGTACCATATACATTGTACTAGGCACTAGGGGAAGTTTGTTTATGATACAAAATTGAATAATGTGAATACCTGTCTTCTAGAATTCTTCCTCGATAGTCAAATGGAAGCTTGATCTTTCACATTTGTTTTAAAGAATTGTGCTGACCTGGCTTTCTACACACACACACACACACACACACACACACACACACACACACACACTCCTCAAACATTTGTGATGCAAACCAACTGATTAACGGACATGCTGTTGCTTTACTACATTAATTTTAGAAGTAATTGAGCTATTCACATTCCTGAATACCCTGATAGAGAATTATTCTTACATTTTATAATGATTACTATACAGATGAAAATATGAAAAGACATTCTGCCATGGATAAGCATTCTGGGTTAATTTCAGTGCATTAGCCTAATACACAAATAACCCCACTTCTGGCAAGAAAACCCAGGATGTTCATTCACTGGGTAATACATTTTCATATTTTGCTTACAGATGTTCAGAACAATTCCATGTCTATTAGTCTATTCAGAAGCTTTTAGAAATCTGCACAGCCAAGTGGCATGGAAGCCAGAAGCCTGAAAGGGGGTATACAACTTTTTCTCATAAGTGAGATTTACCCATCATCACAGAAAATCTGAGGCCCAGATATTTTCTATAACAACAGAATACTCCAGTGGATTTTCAGGCAACATGTTCAATGGAAATGCTAAGCAGGAGTCTGGGTCTCGGGGTAGCAGAGTGTCAGAGTCCTCACTTCTGGTGGTGTAGATATCCAGGTCATTTCACCCCCTGGACTTAGTTTCCTCTCTCATAAAATGGAGGCAGTACTGCTTAATGAAGCCAATAAAATTGTGGTGAGGTTATTATTTGAAAATAAAATTATTTCAAATATAAAGCATGCTAGAAAACTGAGGACATATACTTTCTATCACCCTAATCCTTGGGCATATTAAAGGTAAAATTGATGGGTCATGGAGCATCACTTGGCAGGGGACAGGATCAGCCCAAAGAATGTGAATAGGGCTCAACATGTAGCTATTTTCTTTTTTTCCTACTGAGTTCCTAGTAGAGAATATCTACCCTTTCTCCAAATGCATATCTTTATTTCCTAAGAGCTGTAACAAAGCATTGCATAATTTCCTCACTAATATAGAGAACTCAGTATACTTTTTAAGTTTGACTTAATTTCTGAAGTGTTTGGGTGGATGTCCATGTCTATGTATCTTACATGAGATTAATGATCTCATTCTTCTTCAAAGTAGTGATGAGTTGTTATTAGCAGATTTTATCAAGCAATGTAAAACTCTTTCTGAATTCCTCACAGACTACATTAAATATCTTTTTAGTGCATAGTAAATCTTATTGTACTCATTTCAATGTCAGTCAAGATAAATTACTAAGTTATTGACATATCCTTGAAAATGCAAGAATTCTGATGCTCAGTTCTTGCTGTAAGCAATATGATCAGTTTTTGTTCCTCTTACTAGTATATTAGACATAAAATTGTCCTTGAACTTGTAGCAGGCATGATGAAAATGCTTCTGTCTCTCAAACACCAGGAAGAAAGCAAGCCTCACTACCAAGGGTACTGTGACTTATAATTATAACTTCTAGAACCAAATGTAGCTTACCTACCCAACCTATCCATGTAGCTATCTAAGACAGATTTGTTCAGTGAATAGACCCATCATCTGAAGGACAAAGTATAAGTCACGGGAAAACTGGTTTTATTTTCTAAGCCTCAATTACCAGAGAAGACAAGCTTGACTTCTTGACAAAGGGCCACCCTCAGAAATCCTGGGGCATAGACCCTGGGGTGGGGGGAGTCAAGGCATTTCTGACCTTGGAGGGACTTCACCATCTTCTCTTTCAGTGGTTTTCAGAGTAGGTGACCATAGAATCCTTGGCTCTGGAACTCTATGTCCAGTAGTCTGCTTTCCTCCATTTCTTTCATTCGTGACATGTTTCTTTGTCTCTGCATTTTATTGCTTCCCTTGGTTGATGGAGTGGAAGAACTACTGTACTGGAGATACATCTATGGGGCAGGACTTGCTTCAGTGCGGCTTTGGTGCTCACCGAGTCTGCCTCTTAAATGTGTCACTTATGGATGTGAGTAGTTGAATTCTGGTGCCATCTCACACTGACTTCTAGATACACTAACTTCTGGATCTCCAATGGGGTGCAGGTCAGCTACTGTCTGAGGTGACCCAGCAGGAGCTACAGCAAGAACTACAGTTTTCTCCTCTTTGCTTGGGGGTTTGGAGGTTTTGGAGCTGTCTAACTCGAGCTGCAGTTTGTTAGATTAAGCTGTGGTAGAGCAGGCCATTTATATGCAAATGCTGCTGCATAAAACTCAGTTGGGTTTGCCGATTGTGCGGGGCGGAGTCTCAGGGAGTCACTAGACCAGGGTGTGGCAAACAGCAATGGTTGCCAGTCAGCCCTCTCTGAGTCTTCATGTTTCCAAGTCCCCGTGTCCTGGACCCCGCCCAGTGAACAATGATTGTTGTGCGCACCTCTGCAAGGGAGCCACCCTCACTTTCTGACCCAATGGCAACAATCCAGCTTCTCCCTGTGAGAGTCCGGGTGACCAGCATCTCCCCAAAAACTAGAGTTCAGAGTAATCAGGAGCTTGTTTCCCTTTGGGTTGAAAAAAGCAGCGCCCAAAGTTGCCTGCCACCAGCTTGGTTCGCGCGCCTCTGTACCTCAGCTTTTCAGTACTTGTGCATGTCTCAATGCTCTTTTCTCTTTCCTTCTAGTTGCAGAACGTCCACTCAGCTAGCTTTCCCATAGTTCTGGGTAATAGATATTTTGTTTTTTTAGTTGCAATTTTGAAATTGTTGTGTGAGACAGCAGTTTAACTGTTTACCTATGCTGCCATCAAAATGGAGGAAAGCAGACTACTGGACATAGAGTTCAGGACCACATTTATAAGGTTACTCAAGAATCTTCTAAAAAATGCTGAGAAATTGATGACACCTTCCAGAACCTTAATGAGAATGCCAATAAAATGGAAAAGGACAAGACAGAAATTAAGCATACATTGTCTGAAATAAAGAATATACAGAAATTCAACAGTAGATAAAAGGACCCCAAGAATCAAGCCAAAAGTCTGAAATATGAGGAGACAGAAAACACCCAACCAAAAAAACAAAAAGAAAAAAAAGAATCCAAAAATATGAAGATAGTGTAAGGAGTCTCTGGAAAAACTTTAAATGTACCAACATCTGAATTATTGGGGTGCCAGAAGAAGAGAGAAAGCATAATATTGAAAACCTATTTGAAGAACTAATCACAGAAAACTTTCCCTATCTGGTAAAGAAATAGATTTACAAGTCCAAGAAGCGCAGAGAACCCCAAACAAAAGGAAATCAAAGAAGACCACAGCAAGACACATCATAATTAAAATGCCATGGGCAAAAGACAAAGAGAGAATCTTGAAAACAGCAAGAGAAAGACAGTTGGTTATCTACAAGGGAGTACTGTTATGACTGTCAGCTTATTTCTCAACAGAAACTATGCAGGCCAGATGGGAGTGGCAAGAAATATTCAAAGTGATGAACAGCAAGAACTACAACCAAGATTACTCTACCCAGCAAGGCTATCATTCAGAATTGAAGGTCAGATAAAGAGCTTCCAAACCAGGATCATATGAAATGCTGAAGGGTATTCTTTAAGAAGAGGAAGAAGAAGGAAAAGGTAAAGATAAAAACTATGAACAACAAAATGACAACAAATACATACCTACTTACTAACAAGTAAATCTAAAAATTAAGTGAATGAAAAGTCTGATGAACAGAATGGCCTGATGAATATAATAGAATTAGGGACATAGAAAGGGAGTAGACTGACAATTCTCAGGGGAAAGAGGGTGTGAGGGGTGTGGAAAGAGATTGGACAAAAATTTTATACCTGTGGATGAAGACAGTGGCGGGAGGTAAGGGCATTTGGTGGGGTGGTTATCAGGTTGAGGGGAGCTATGGTGTGGGGGAGGGGAGAACAGGAACACCTGTAATAATCTGAACAATAAAGTTTTATTTAAAAAAAAGAATCCTTGGCTCTGGGAAGGTGTTTCAGGAAGTCCACCAACAATGAAGTGTTTTAGCTAAATAGTAAATATTTCATTTTATTTATTTATTTATTTATTTATTTATTTATTTATTTATTTATTTTAATCTTTATTGTTCAGTTTATTAATTACATTGTTCCCCCCTTTTTTTTTTTCACCCTATAGTTCCCCTCCACCTGGTACCCATCCCACCCTCCGGCCTCACTCCCCTCCACTGTCCTCTCCCATAGTTGCATGATTTTTGTCCAGTCTCTTGCTGCACTTCCCACACCCCCTTTCTCCCCAAGAGTTGTCAGTTCATTCCCTCTCTATGTCCGTGATTCTGTTACATTCACCAGTTTATCCTGTTCATCAGATTATTAATTCACTTGATTTTCAGATTCATTTGTTTATAGATGTGTATTTGTTGTTCATAATTTACACTTTTATCTTTTTCTTCTTCCTCTTCTTAAAGAATATCTTTCAGCATTTCATATAATATTGGTTTGGTGGTGATGAACTCCTTTAGCTTTTTCTTATCTGTGAAGCACTTCATCTGACATTCAATTCTGCATGATAGCTTTGCTGGATAGAGTCATCTTGGTTGTAGATTCTTGCTGTTCATCACTTTGAATATTTCCTGCCACTCGCGTCTGGCCTGCATCCTTTCTGTTGAGAAATCCGCTGACAATCGTATGGGTGTTCCCTTATAGGTAACCATCTGTTTTTCTCTTGCTGCTTTTAATATTCTCTCTTTGTCTTTTGCTCTTGGCATTTTAATTATGATGTGCCTTGGTGTGGTCCTCTTAGGGTTCCTATATATTGGGGTTTGGTGCGCTTCTTGGACTCCTAAGTCAATTTCTTTCACCAGGTGTGGGAGGTTTTTGGTCACTATTTCTTCAAATAGATTTTCATTGTCTTGCTCTCTCTCTTTTTCTGGCACCCCTATAATTCGGATGTTGGCATGCTTGAGGTTGTCCCAGAGGCCCCTTACACTATCTTCAATTTTTTGGATTCTTTTGGTTTCTTGCTTTTTCAGCTGAGTGGATTTTCCCTCTTTGTATTTCAAATCTTTAACTTGGTTCTTGCGGTGCTCCAGAGCACTTTTAGGTCTTTGTATAATATTTTTTATTTCAGTCAGTGTATGCTTAATTTCTGGTTGGTCCTTTTTCATATCCTTGAGAGTCTCCTTTTATCCTTGAGGATCTCCTTCATTTCCTTGTAGGACTCATTCATTTCCACGTTGGTCTTGATCATTTCCTTTGCAGTCTTGCTTATTTCCTTATAGGCCTCGACCTTTTGTTGGAGACTCTTGAGAAGCCCTATAACCATGGTTTTGAATTCCATGTCCAGTTGTTTTTTTTCCTCCATTTCTTTCACATCTGATTTCTTTCCGTGTCTCTGCATGGTGGCTGCTTCCCTGAGTTGGTCAATTAGCTTTGTGTGGTAGACTTCCTACTAGGGACAGTGGCTCAGCCTCCCCAGTTACCTGAGGTGGATATGGGTTGCACAGTCTTGCTGAAGTTAAGCTCAGGTTAATTGTTGTTAGCACTTGGGGGGGTTGACCTCCAGGCCAATTGTCTGTGAAGTTCAGCTGTGCTCAGGTTGGATGGGCGGAGTCTCCAGGCCAAGCAGACAGCATTAACTCCACCCTATGCGGCCCCAGGGACTCTGTGCCAGGGGCAATGGCCACCAGCACCTCTGAGAGAGAGCCGCTGCCGAGCTCCACCGGCTGCCGGGGAATTCAGACTCTCCCCAAATGAGTCTGCACGCCCAATGTCTCACCCAGGGTCATAAAACAAAGCAGTGTGATGGTTTTCCAAATAAGAGAGCAAATCGCAGCGTGCTCTCTGAGCGGTCAAGCAGCTGTGCTGTTCCCAAGGTCACGCGCAAGCTGCCTTCTCCACAAGCTGGCAGACCCTGCAGCACCCGAGCTTCGTCGTGCCCTCCCACTGTCCAGTTTTCACCCCGTGTGATAGTGGGTTCCCTGGACTTCGCCCAGAGCTGGAGAATCAGTGCAGTGAGACGTCTTTGTCTCCCCGTTTGAGAAAACTGGCCGGTTTTCAGCCGCCCGCCCTCTCCGCTGGCGCGCGCTCCAAACCTCTCTCCACATGAGTCTTTCAACGCTGTCCGCCGCAGCTCCTCCAAGTCACAGTGTCTTATTTTCACTTTTATTTGTGGAATTTTCACTCGGCCAGCTTTCTGGTGATTCTGGAAGGTGTTTGTTCTTTCGTTAAGTTGTAGTATTAAAATTGCTGAGTATGACGGCAAGATAGGTGTTTTACCTATGCCGCCATCTTGGTTCTCCTAAATAGTAAATATTTTAGCTGCTTGAAGAATTCATTTACCCTTTTATTATATTATTGGAGGCTCAGTGCATGAAATTTGTGCACAAGGGTGAGTGACCCTCTCCCCAGCTTGCACCCTCTCCAATCTGGGACCCCTTGAGGAATGTCCGACTACCTGTTTAGGCCCAATCCCACTGGGATCAGGCCTAAATGGGCAGTCGGGCATCTCTCTCACAATCCAATACTGCTTGCTCCCATCTGCTCACCTGTCTACCTTCCTGATTGCCCCTAACCACTTCTTTTTTTAAAAAAATATATTTTATTGATTTTTTACAGATCAGAAGGGAGAGGGATAGAAAGTCAGAAACATTGATGAGAGAGAGACATTGATCAGCTGCCTCTTGCACGCCCCCTACCGGGAATGTGCCCGCAGCCAAGGTACATGCCCTTGCCGGAATCGAACCTGGGACCCTTCAGTCCGCAGGCTGACGCTCTATCCACTGAGCCAAACCGGTCTCGGCACCCCTAACCACTTCTGCCTGCCAGCCTGATCACCCTTCACCACTCCCCTGCCAGCCTGTTATATGCCTAACTGCTCCCCTGCCAGTCTGATTGCCCCTAACTGCCTCTCTCCTGCAGGCCTGGTCACCCCTAATTGCCCTCCCCTGCAGGCCTGGTCATCTCTAAATGCCCTTCCTTACAGGCCTGGTTTCCCCCAACTGCTCTCCCTTGCAGGCCTGGGTCCCCCCCCCCAACTGGCCTTTCCTGCAGCCTCGGTCACCCCCAATTTCCTTTTGCTGGCCTGGTCACTCCTAACTGCCCTCCCCTGTAGGCTTGATCACCCCCAACTGCCCTCCCTTGAAGGCCTGGTCCCTCCCAACTGCCCTCCCCTGCTGGCCTGATTGTCCACAACTGCCCTCTCTTGCAGGCTTGGTCCCTCCCAACTGCCCTCCCCTCCTGACCATCTTGTGGTGGCCATCTTGTGTCATATGGGGGCAGCCATCTTTTTTGTGGGAGTGATGGTCAATCTTCATATTACTCTTTTAGTAGATAGGATAGAGGCCTGGTGCACTGGTGGGGGCTGGCTGGTTTGCCCTGAAGCGTGTGCTGGATCAGGGTGGGGGATCTCTTGGGGCATGGGGGATCCTGGGTGAGGGGTCTGTGGTGGTTTGCAGGCCAGTCATGCCCTGTTGCAACCCAAGCAGAGGTCCTGGTATCTGGGATTTATTTATCTTCTATGATTGAAACTTCGTAGCCTTGAGCGGAAGCTTGGCTTCCTCCATCACCTGGGCAATCCAAGCCTCCGGCTGGCTCCAGCTCTGTGGCTGCTACCATTTTTGTTGGGATTTACGTATCTTCTGTAATTGAGACTTTGTAGCCTTGAGCAGAGGCCAGGGCTAGCCAGGGTGGGGTGGGAAGCTTGGCTTCCTCTATCACCGGAGTCAACTCAAGCCTCCTCCTCTCTCCAACTTTGTGGCTGCCGCCATTTTTGTTGGTTTAATTTGAATACTTGCTCCTGATTGGCTGGTGGGTGTGGCTTGTGGGTGTAGCAGAAGTATGGTCAATTTGCATATTTCTCTTTTATTAGATAGGACTAGAGGCCCAATGCATGAAGATTCATGCAAGAATGGGCCTTCCTTACCCTGGCTGCTGGCACTGCCTTTGTTCTGGCCTTGGAGATGCCTTTCCGCCTTCCCACAGTGCCCAGAGCAGCATGTGTAATCCCCGTGGTGAAGATGCAAGCATCCTGCCCCGCCTCTGGCCGTTCAGTGCCTGCGTATGCAAATTTGGGGTTAATTTGCATAGCCACTCATGATTTGCTGGTGGGTGTTGCGAAGATACTGTCAATTTGCATCTTACTTTTTTATTAGTGTAGATATATTATAGTTTTGATTAATATTTTATTTTAGAAATTTCTTTAAGATGCTTGAAAACCACAGAATAGTTGAGGATATGTAAAGTGATTTGGGAGATGGATTTGAGAAAGGCTGAAAATTTGTCTCCCTTGTTACTGGAATCCTAAAAGGAAGTCAAAATCTGTGTCCATTATGCCCTTTTAATTAAAGATGGGGATCAAGGATACAGAGTGGAGGTGACTTGAGTTTGAAATGTTAAGATTTCAAGACTGTATTTTTTGGTTATCATTTCCATTAGATTGTATTCCTTCCTCCCTTCTCCACCCTCCCCCCCCCCCAAAAAAAAGAATACTGAGAGTTTCTAATAGACAGTTCTTATATCTGCTAGATGCTCTCAGAGCTCTCCGAGATAACCAGGAGCAGGGCAGACGATGTGATTGTAGAGCATTCAGGAGCCGCTCTTGTTAGCCAGTATTTTGGCATGTCTTATTTTCCCCTGACCTAGGAATGAGAAGGGAAATCATTAAGTAATAGTGTTGTTGCCTTACTCTCTTTCAAAGATTCCACAGATCTGATTTCCAGCCCGGGCTGTGGATCCCTAGGGCCTGCACAGTTAGGACAAACAGCCTGCAAATTGATTTAGCCACCGATCATGGCCTGAAGACCTTAATAATCATCTCACTCATGTCTTTTCCTGGTGTTCAATTTGTAAGGGAAACAACTTTTGATAAGTAAAATGTACATTCATTCAATGTTACTGAACCCAGAACAGCTCTTTGTCATCACACAAGTCCATCCTTGAACTCTAAAATTAGAGTCACTATACTGGGGGCTCCTTTGCAGTGACTTGATAGAATCACATGGGTCTCCTACTCCTATAGGGATGGAAATACAGTGCTAAAGGATTGTGCAAAGTTCCCAAAGCTGGAAAAAAAAATAGACACAAGCAACTTTGCTACTGTTATTTTGAGTTTGCCCAAATATTTCAACCTGGAATTAGACATCACAGGATGAGGATTTTATGTAGCTTTAAAGGTTGGGAAGTTGGTAAGCACCAAACCACGAGGCAACAAAACCTGCAGCCGCAGACGGTAGGGGAAGTGTTCCTGCCTTCTCTTTCTTGTTGGATCTATTGGCCAAAAACTCTACTGTCTATTCTTTGTCATTTAAGTGGTATAGTAGCAAATGAATTTTGATGGTCTATGGATTCTCTGAAGACTATTGCATGTGCAGTATATTCTTTACATGACCTTGATATTTTCCTATTCTCTAGCTTGTTTAGCTGTTCAATTTACCTTTCTTCTTGAGCAGCTTAAAACACTGCTAAGTAAAGGTTTGGTAGTCAAAGGTCAACAGACTTTAAGTAGTTAAATATGTCAATATTTAATCACATCTGACAATAAAATTCTATTAGGTCATTTAAATGGAAAATAAATTAAATGAACAGGAACAATACTAAAAACATTTTTTATACTCATTCAGCACTAGAAATAGGTTATTCTTTCATTGTTTCAGGATTATATTCTCAAAGATTTAGAAGGGAGATTAAGAGGAATTTGCTATAGCAAGCAGCTCTTAAAACATAATTGCAAAAGCATTATTAAAGATGAATGTGCCTACACTGATTTTTTTTTCCAAATCACATATAATGGAACCATCATGGACTGTGAGAAAATAACCTTATAGGGTGTTGAGCTTCTCTAGGAATTTTATGTGATACTCTGGGTCTTACTTACTTTATAATGACTGAGCCCTAAAATAAGGATTTTTTTTTCTTTTTTGTTAGTTACATTAACAAAATGGGTCAGTTACCTCTCCATCTGTCAAGTTAAAATTGCAACAAAGCGGTTCATAGGAAAACACAGTGGCCCTTGTGGGGGTGAATGGCTCAGCAGGAATGGAGCGGCTTCAGAGGAGGTCACTGTGGGCCTGGCCTGCCTCTGATTTGCCTGAGCCTCACTCACCACTAAGTCCCTCAGCTATGGGCTGGGCTCCAACTATTAAATTCCGGCCTCTGATGCATGGAATTATGGGCCTAACAGGGAGCGCTAAAGGACAGTCTGCTCTCATTGTCTCCAGTCTTTACAATGGGAGCTCATTGGTGTCTGTGTGATAGGAGCTTTCTGAGGGGGGCTTCTTGTCCACACCCGAGTTGGAATGCTTTCATTCATAATTGTCTCCTTCCTCTTTTTAAAAAATATACTTTATTGATTTCAGAGAGAAAGAACAGGGAGAGAGAGAGAAACATAAATGATGAGAAAGAATCATTAAGTAGTTGCCTCCTGCATACCCTACACTGGGAATTGAGCCCCCAACCCAGGCATGTTCCCCAACCGGAAATCCAACCATGACCTTTTGGTTCATAGGTTGACACTAAATCCCTGAGTCATGTCAGCTGGGCTCCTTCCTCTTTTTATTTGTCATTTCCTCTTCTTCCTCCTCCTCTTCCCTTTTTTCTTCTTTCCTCTAGTTAAGGAAACATTGCTTTTCTATTTTAATACTATTATTATTATTATTGCTAGAGGCCCAGTGCATAAAATTTGTGCATAGCAGGGAGGGTCCACCCAGCTCAACCTGCACCCTCTCCAATCAAGGACCCCTTGGGGGATATCCAACTGCCGGTTTAGGCCTGATTCCCAGGATCAGGCCTAAACTGGCAGTCAGACATCCCTCTCACAATCAAGACTGCTGGCTCATAATTGCTTACCTGCCTACCTGCTTGATCACTCTTAACTGTCCCCTCCACCCCTGCCAACCTGATCACCCCTAACTGCCTCTGCCTGCCAGCCTGATCACCCCCAACTGTCTCCCCTGTTGACCTGATCGCCCCTCACTGCCTCCACTCCCCCCACCCCACTGGCCTGGTTGCCCCATGCAGCCTGATTTTTAGTCATTTGGTTGTCCCTCACTACCCCCCCTGCTGTCCTAGCCGCCCCATGCAACCTGCTGCTCAGTCATTCGGTCTTCTCTCACTAATCCCCCTGCCAGCCTCGTTGCTCCACACAGCCAGCTATTTGGTCATTACTGTGAGGGCGTCCTGACCAATTTGCATCTTACCCTTTTATTAATATAGATAGTCCTTAAAAAAAGAACTGGTAACTTGGTATACTAATATATTGCCCATCTTAGGTTTAGAAGAGTTTATAACATAATACTCTCAGCAGGTATTACAATAGTAGTTTATATGAATTGATAGTTTATAAAACCCACAGAACCTTTTCCCAGGCTGACCTCTCCCAGGCCTGTGAAGTAGAGCAGTATTGCTACTCCTTGGACAACAGTGCAAAGCACTCGGAACAGTAAGCGCTCAGTGTGGTCCTGGCTAATTAGAGTTGCCAGAAGTCTCTTTGGAGGGTACTTCTTTTGAAAAGAAATAGGGTTTGTATTTCAGATTGTTCAGATAATTTTTAGATTCATTTCTTGAGCACTTTAGGATACTTTAAAAGATAATAAATTAAGCTGCAAAATTCTTTTAGGAATAAAGTAGAATTTTGAAAATGGTCTATTAAAAACGTCTGATTGTCTGGAATACTAAGATGAATTTACTTGATCTGTAGAAATATGGACCGTGGATTTCTTATTCCTTAAGTTGGTTGGATCTTAAATATCATCTGTTCCAGTGATTTTTGAAACTTTTATTAAGCATTAGAATCTTTGACTGAAGATAAAAAATTTGCACAGAAGTTTAATATAAAAACAGTGTCCAAGATTCTCTGGTTAGAAAAATTGGTATGTGTGGGGGGTACTTCTTCCTATATTGTCCTATTTCTTCAGGCCAACGAGGTATCTCCTTGAAGCTAACTAAGTTAGAAAGCAGTTGAAGACCGGGGACCACTGCAGCCTGAGCTGAAATGCATGGTGAGGCGAAGGGCTCCCCACCTCACTAAACACCTGTGCCTGCCCAAGGGTGAGCACCAGAAGTTACTGAAATCCCCAGGAGCCTATGGGGGGACATCCAGAGGAAAAAATGCTGGAAGGCATGAGAAAGAGGCCTCTTTATTCTCTGCCTGCTTAGAGATGTACCAAGGCACTTAGAGGCCCTAAGCATAGGAAGTTTTGCTGGAGTTTTGGGTCTCACAGCCAAGGGGCCCAGAACATCCAGTTTCTCCCACTTACTTGTGCTCCTTCTATGTTAAGTTTCAGCTCAGGCTCCTTGACTGCACTTATTTGAAAGCCCTCCCTCCCCTCCTCAGCCATGGGAGGTGAGGAACTGTTACCTACTATAAGATCTGCACCCCTGTCAGCAGACCTGCTTTGCTTCTGAAGGGTGGGTTGACAAAAGGTCATAGGTCCCTAAACTTATGTATCTTTGTGCACAAGAAAAAAATATCTGTCACCTTGTTTAAGGCTTTTTGGGTTGTATTTGATAATTTGAAAATGCTCCGGGAAAACCGTCTGTCCACTTTTGAAAGTCAGGTTGTAAAAGGCTGAAACCACATTCTGGTGGTGGTGGTGGTGGGGAGGCGCGGGTAGAAAGTGGGGTGGGCATTGGGAAGAAGCTGTTTTTTCTGGTATTCAACACCTTTTTAAAATTAATAAATTTTATTTTTAGAGCAGTTTTAGGTTCTTAGTAAAATTAAGAGGAAGGTACAGAGACTTTCTACATACCTCCTGCCCCACACATTAATAGCTGACATTTGTTATAACTGATGAACCTACACTGACACATCATTTTGTGTCCATAGTCCATAGTTTACATTAGAGTTCACTCTTGATGTTGTC
Organism: Antrozous pallidus; assembly: GCA_027563665.1. NCBI lineage: Eukaryota > Metazoa > Chordata > Mammalia > Chiroptera > Vespertilionidae > Antrozous > Antrozous pallidus. Next base: position 78,837,046 of record CM050516.1, on the reverse strand, counting down.
ATTCTGTGAATATAGACAAATGTATAATATCATGTATCCATCATAATAGTATCATATGAAATAGTTTCACTGCCCTAAAAAATTCTGTGCTCTGCCTATTCATGCCTCCTCGAACCCCCAACCTCTGGCAACCCCTGATATTTTTACTATCTTCAGAGTTTTGCCTTTTACAGGTGTCATATACACTGAGTGGCCAGATTATTATGATCTCTGAGTGCATAATAATCTGGCCAGTCAGTATATATATTAGAGGCCCAGTGCATGAATTTGTGCATGGGTGGGGGTCCAGTCAGCCTGGCCAGGGGGAGGGGACATTGACATGGGCGGTTGGCCAGTCTGCCTGCTGGTCGAACTTCTGGTCGAGGGGACAATTTGCATAATAGCCTTTTATTATATAGAATATACACTGAATGGACAGATTATTATGCATTCAGAGATCATAATGATCTGGCCACTCAGTGTAATTGGAGTCATACAGTATGTAGCTAGCCTTAGTAATATGCATATAATGTTTCTCCATGTATTTTCATGGCTTTATAGCTCATTTCTTTTTAACACTGAATGATAGTCCATTGTCTGGATGTACCACAGTTTATCCGCTCATCTACTGAAGGACATCTGTTTGCTTCCAAGTTTGGATAACTATGAATAATGCTGTAAACCTGGGAAGCTGGTTTTTAACCACACAGCAGAGAGATCAATGCAGGGACTCTAGATGGAGGCGTCTGAAGATCTGGGTTGAAGGGATGTCCCACGACAGAGGATTTCTATTAGCCAATACCAAGAGCTTAGGAGCTTTGTCTACCAACAGCACTTTAAGTTAAACTCTTTACTTGAATTTTTGTGTGGGTCACTAGGTAACAAAAAAGTGTGTGTGGGTGGCGGGTGGTTATAAGCTCTTAGGTGAAAGTAGCTTTCTTTCCTCCTTAGAGTACCTGTGTTCAGTTAGGTATGTGTCATGCTGCCCTTTCAATGGGCCACATATCTTTCTCTGTTTAGTTGTATGTGGAGGGTATCGTTTTTTGGAGTTATACCTCTGTGGGGGGTTTCCTATTATATTACTCACTTTGGGGGGCCCTAGGCTTCATCTACTACCTCCTTCTCCCACCCCAAGCAGCTAGCTACCAAAGTAGGTTCAGAAGAAACTTCAGAGCTTTGGAGCATAGGTCTCTTCTGTGGTTCTTCTTTTCACCTTGTTTTGGCTTCTGCCTGTTTCTTTTATATTAGTTTAGTGAGTCATTTTTAAAGGACAAAAAGAGAAACCATTTTACTCAAAATTTTAATTATATTAGAGAGTAAGAGAGGGAGGAGAGTTGGAGAGGGTGAAATGAGTAAAGAAGGTCAAATATATGGTAACAGATAAAGACTAGACTTTTGGTGATGAGCATGCAATAGAGTATACAGATATCAAATTATAATGTCATACACCTGAAATTTATATCATGTTATTAGCCAGTGTTTTCTCAATAAAAATTAATTAATTAAAAAAAGATATTGAGCCATTGTATTCTTGGCCAGGGGTCATTCTGAGGACTGGTTAGTGCTCAGAGACAAATGCAAGATTGTGGGAGATGGGAACACTATTGCCCTCAGGTGTGACTAGGCCCCTGCCTGAACAGATGGAAGAAGTGACTTGAAAGGGTTCTTGGGCAACCTAGAGGTAAGAGGAAGATAGCAGGCCTTATCCAGCTCCAGGCAGAATAATGTAATTAAATAATGGAATACCCTTAAATAGGTAAAAAAAATTTTTATAGACCTTGGATCTCATGCATCAAGCTGTTTAGATTTTTTCCATCAGCTAATGAGTTCTGTTTTGTTTGTCTATGAGCTTTTTTTCAGTTATTTTAAATTAATGTCCCCGATAACCCTCCATTTGTGTATAGGTATTAAATACATACAATTTTATCTCAATCTTTGGGCTAACTTATCAAGGCTTTGATTAGTAGAGTATTGACTAAAAGTGGTCTTGCTTTGGTCCAAAAATTCGTTCTCTTCCCTAGGACGTGATTTTGTTTTTCTGTGTATAAGAAAAACACTCCTGGGTACTCCTCTACTCTTAGTACTCTATTCAACCCTATTTCACCTCTGATACCAGATGCATGAGTTGTTCACACATCAAGCAATTCTGTGACACCAGCTGGGTGTTCTGTTATTCAGGTTTTTCCCAAAACTATTTATCTGGAGTTGGCATCAGGTCCCACAGGTTTAAGGGCTCAGTTCCACAAGACTGTCTCTACTTCAGATGTCAGTCTCAAATCCCAGGTTGCCACCTGTAATTCTGACAAATGTAAATTGAAGTGCCCATGACCGCCCCCCGCCCTGCCATGGGTTTAGTAATTTGCTAGAATGGATTACAAACTCAGGAAAGCACTTACTATGTCTACCAGTTTGCTATAAAGGCTATAATAAAGGCTCTGAGTGGATAGCCAGATGAAGAGATACATGTAGGTGAGATATAGGGTTCCAAGCACAAGAACTTCTGTCCCTATAAAGTTGGGCTATGCCAACCTCTTGGTATGTGGATGTGTTCAACAACCCAGGAGCTCTCCAAACTGTGTACTTTTGGTATTTTTGTGGAGGCTTCATCACAAAGGTATGTTCAATCATCATCTCAATCTTCTCTCCTGAATGAGTGGTTGGGGCTGAAAGTTCCAAACCTCTCCTCCTGACTCTTGTTTGTCTGGTTAGCAGTTCCCATCTCAAGCTCTCTAGGAGCCCACCCAGATTCATCCCAAAGACACTTCCTATCACCTAGGAAGTCCAGGCTATTTAGAGGCTGTCAGGAGCCAGGATGAAAGAGCAAATATTAGAACAAAATGTACTCCTGGTGCTCTGGTCATTTAGGAACTTTCAAGGGTTTTAGGAGCTCTGTGCCAGGAACCAGAGGAGAGAGCAATGTGTATGTTTTCTATGATTTCACATTTGGACTGGCCACTCTTGATGTCACTGATCTCTCTAGCCAGGACAGTACAGTAGAGAGATGAACATAAGCATTTTTTGTTTAGAAGTAGAAGATGAAATTATGCAATCACTACCTAGATATTTTGGTGGTTCTTTAATGTGAGATTAGCTGATATTTTTGAGCACTTACCAAGCATAATTCTAAATTCTTTAATTATCATAACAATTAATCAAATGGGTGCTAGAATACCTATTTTAAAGATCAGAAAAATCAAGCCACAGGGAGATTATCTGCTTTGTCTAAATTCACATAGCCAGTCAATGACAGAGCCAGAACTAATACGTCCAAGGTCTGAGTCTTGAGTATTTAATTAGGTTTCCCTAAAAGAGAATTAGAAATACAGGTGGTTACAATGAAGAGAACTGTATGTTCAGAAAGCTATATAACAGCCTCCCAAAATAAGAAAAATCAAACACTCAACTGAAATTCATGGCTAATTGGGGAGCAGATCTTGTTATTACATGCAGGCTCTTCTCCTATTAGACTGTATTTTCCTGGAGGGCAGGGACTGTATCTTTTCATCTTTCTGCTCCAGTAACACCTGGAGCAGTGCTTTGCACACAGCAGGTGCCCAGCCAATGCTAATCGAATAAGTAAGAGTTGTTAGGTCCCCACAGTGTATTAAAGGAGGCAGAGGCTGGAGATCCAACTTGATGGCTTTGGGAAGCCCCTGGGGCACTTGCAATGAGTCCCAAATGATGCATCCTGGTTTGCTGAAGAATGAGAAAATACCATGAAAAAGGTGCAAGGAGTCTTCTCCTTCACAGAACTCAAGGAAGCACTTATTTATGTCTAAAAGTTTGAAACTCTTCTGATGGTTCAGAGAGTAGCGATTTAGATAAAACCATACTTTGCCTCAGATTTTTCAGCACAGAACTTGTCAATTATCGAAGAAAATGTTTAAAAAATCAGATAAACATGTTCATCTGTTACCTTAACCTGTCAAGTCTACTGAGGTTCTCAATTCCCTGAAAAATAGATTCTGGCCACCTACTGGTAATGGCGAGTGAATTTTACAAGGATCCCTGTCTCAGCATCTGTTGGAATGTAGCAAGGTGACACAATTCAAACAGATAGTTTCTGGAGAACGCCAGAAGCTAAATAAATACAGTTTTATAGCTTCTGGAGTATATGTGAAACACTGAACGTACAAAATGGAATCCAATTACATGAAGAGGAGTTCATTCACACACTGGTGAAAGGAGCCTATAACAACTGTGAGGAGCGTGGTTCTTTCTCATGCAGTAAGTACCAAAGGATATGATGAAAACAAGCAGTTAGGTACCCACATCATTCTCCAGTCTGTAGTGACCTGCTTCCCACTCCTCCTTCCTCCACATGGGATTCATAAGTCATGGCCCCTCCCTCTTTCCCTTCCTTACCCATGGAGTAGTATCCAGTAGGGAAAAAGCATCTTCTGGGCATTTGGGAAAGTTAAGAAAAGACTATGTTGACTACTCTACTCTACAGGGATATATACTATAGTAGGGAATATAGGAAAATGATCAGCTATGCTGAGTTGAGAATGAAGATGTGGATCTTACCTGGATCTTATCTTCCACTTAAAAAATGTGATTGCCATTCTCCAGGGTTTTTTCCTTTGGTTTTATAGCTTTTGCTCTGCTCACTGGTGTTTCTGAATTTGGTTTCTTCAGGCTCTGTTCGCCTCTCTCCCCCCAACCCCAGAAACCCTCATACTTAGGGGCTTCTGTTGCTCGTGGTTGTGCTTTGGAGCAATGCCCTTTATAACCTTAATGTTGGGGTTTAAACACATTTCCCTGAGATTCTGGACACAGAAGTTCTAGAAAAGAAAATACATCCTAGATTGGAAGCACATACAGCCAAGACGAAAGCAATGCAATAACTGTATGATCTGTTGGAATAAATGGCAAAAAGATGGAAGAAATCAGTGGCTGTGTGTAGATGGGTGATGATGAATGCTGCTCTCCCTGTAATTTGGAACAGTTGCTGCAGAATGAATGGTCCACTTCCAGATGAAGAATCGCACATGACAAGCAAGTGAAAGCTATTTAGTACCACCAGGCCTGGGCAAGCTGAGTAGGGCATGGTGTTCTGGGACAGAGAAGGAGCAATGTTTCCAAATGTGTGGTGTGTGTGTGTGTGTGTGTGTGTGTGTGTGTGTGTGTGTGTATGTGAAAGAGGAGAGAGAGAGAGAGAGAGAGAGAGAGAGAGAGAGAGAGAGAGAGAAACGAAACACCCCACAACTCTAGCAGCACTTGCATTTAAGCAGGCAGCCAGTAATGTCAACAAGCACAGATGGGCTGGTTACATAGCCTGGAGTTAGGGCAGCAGATGGATGATTCATCACATAAATTGGATACCCAGGGACTACAGTGCCTACAAGGAAATCCAAGGACACACCAGGTTGACCCAATGACAACATACCTGGGCAGAGGTAGAACTAGGGTGTCCATGATATGAAAAGGATCATGCACTAGTGGGGAGGAATGCAAATGAACTTCAGTAAGGGAACAAAGGCAACTTCATTGTCTCTGTGCATTTGTGTTTAAGACATGTTTGTTGATTTATTTATTTTTTTATTTTTTATTTTTTTATTTTTTTTTGGTAAGAGAACTTACTGTGTTTCACTCATCTTTGTAAGACCTGATGTTATGTCATTTCTGAATGCCATAATCATGACAGTCAGAGCACTGGGAAAGAAATAGCATGTGGATATTTGATGCAAAATATATTTGAATTAAATTTTCTTAAAGCTGAATTTTTACTCTAAGCACAGACTGCAAAATAAAAACTTTCTTGAAACTAATTAATTATAGGAAATGACTCAATTTTTAAAATATAGCATAAAATGCATGATGAAACATTCACTTAAAAACCAAATAGTATTAAAAATAGAAAAAGGGAGAACCAAGATGGCGGCATAGGTGAACACCCATTGTTCTGCCCCGCGCAACAATTCAGAGACTATAACATAACAACAAAACAAACATCACCGAGAATCACCAGAAAGCTGGCTGAGTGAAAACTCCACAAATAAAAGTAAAGGTGGGACACTGAGACTCAGAAGAGCGGCGGGAGCACAGCCTTGAAGACGGAAACAGGTTAGGAGCCATCCTGGTCGCGCGCGAGGGCTGTAGGGCTAGACGTCCCACTGCATGGATTCCCCAGCGCCAGGCAAGGTCCGAGGTCCGGGGGACACACCCTGGAAGCCAGGCACGGCAGAGGACTCCGGGTCTGCCGAGAAACAGGGTAGCTGGGAAAAGAAGTTTGCCGCAAGTCAACTGTGCGACAGCACAGACGCATGAATTGCTCCCTGGAAACTCGTCTCCTGGTCCCGGAAATCACCTGTTTTATAACCCTGGGCGAGACTTTGGGTGTGCAGACTCATTTGGGGAGAGGCAGAGTTGTCTGGCAAGGGGAAGAGACTGGCGGCTTTCTCGTGGAGGTGCCTGCAGCCATCCCCATCCAACAGAGACCTGTGCGCGCGCGCGACCGCCGCATAGGACATAGCTGACACTGAGGCTGCCTGCACAGCTCAGAGACTCCGCCCATCCAACCTGAACACAGTCTCCTTTCACAGCCAATTGGCCTAGAGGTCAAACCCTCCTAGGGCTAACAACAACAAGCTGGGCTTAAATTCAAAAATACTGTACAACCCATATAGGACTGCAGTAAGAGTACCCACCTCAAGTAACTGGGGAGGCTGTGCCACTGACCCTTAGAGGACATCTACCACATAAAGCAGCCACCATGCAGAGATATGGAAAGAAATCGGGTGTGAAAGAAATGGAAGAAAAAAGACGACTAGACATAGAGTTCAAAACCACGGTTATAAGGCTTTTCAAGAGGCTCCTAGAAAAGGCCAATGAACTTAATGAGAACTACAAGGAAATAAAAAGACCAACCAGGAAATGAATGAGACTTACAAGGAAATGAATGAGACCCTCAAGGAAATGAACAAGACCTCTGAGGACACGAACGAGACCCTCACGGATATGAAAAAGGACCAACTAGAAATCAAGCATACACAGACTGAAATAAAAAATATTACACAAAGTCCTAAAAGCAGTCCAGAGGGCCACAAGAACCAAGTCAAAGATTTGAAATACAAAGAACCAAAATCTACTTGGCTGGAAAAGCAAGAAACAAAAAGAATTCAGATAATTGAAAATAGTGTAAGGGGCCTCTGGGACAACCTCAAGCATGCCAACATCCGAATTATTGGGGTGCCAGAAAAAGAGAGAGAGCAAGTTAATGAAAACCTACTTGAAGAAATAGTGGCTGAAAACTTCCCCCACCTGGTGAAAGAAACTGACTTAAAAGCCCAAGAAGTACACAGACCCTTAGGAATCTAAGGAATCTAAAGAGGACCACACCAAGACATATCATAATTAAAATGCCAAGAGCAAAAGATAAAGAGAGAATGTTAAAAGCAGCAAGAGAAAAACAGTTGGTTACCTACAGGGGAGCACCCATAAGATTGTCAGCAGATTTCTCAACAGAAAGGATGCAGGCCAGACGGGAGTGGCAAGAAATATTCAAATTAATGAATAGCAAGAATCTACAACCAAGATTACTCTATCCAGCAAAGCTATCATTCAGAATTGAAGATCAGATAAAGTGCTTCGCAGATAAGAAAAAGCTAAAGGAGTTCATCACCGCCAAACCAATATTATATGAAATGCTGAAAGATATTCTTTAAGAAGAGGAAGAAGAAAAAGGTAAAAATATAAATTATGAACAACAAATATACATCTATCAACAAATGAACATAAAACTCAAGTGAATTGATAGGCTGATGAACAAGATAAACTGGTGAATATAACAGAAACATGGACATAGAAAGGGAATGGACTGACAATTCTTGGGGAGAAAAGGGTTGTGGGAAGTACAGCAAGAGACTGGACAAAAATCTTGCAACAATGGGAGAGGACAGTGGGGAGGGGGAGGTGCGGGTGGAGGGTGGGATAGGTACAGGGTGGAGGGGAGATATAGAGGGATAAAAAAGAGGAAACAATGTAATTAATAAACTGAACAATAAAGATTTTAAAAAAACCCAAATAGTATTAATAATAAACAGAAATTGCTCTCTTTGGCTGTGTTCAGTTTGCTTAAATAAGTGTTACCACAACAACTTTAGTCTGCTCTAATGGTACTGATAACCTTTTCATTTGATGATACAATGAATGAATCGGCATGTCTTTAAGTTGTGCATACTCAGCACTTTTACATACATTTAGTAAATGCACATATTCGTGTTAGGAGTTCTCTGTTGAAAAAATTTAAAAATTAATTACCTACTCAGTGAGCATCACTGTGCTACGTGCCAGATACAGTGAGGGGTGAGCGGGGCAGGTTTGTTTGTGTTTTCATGAAGGGGCACATCCATTGCTATTTAAAAAAATAGGTTTTAATTTTTATAGCAGTTTAGGTTTACAGACAAATTGAGCAGGATGTAAAAAGAATTCCCATATTACCTGTCCACTCCCAGTACATTTTGCCTTTTCTTGACATCTTACATTAATTTGATACATTTGTTATAACTGATGAGCAAATATAGATGCACCACTATTTACTAAAGTCCATAGTTCACTTTAGGTTTCACTCTTTGTGTTGTACATTATATGGGTTTAAACAAATGCATAATGTCAGGTACCCACTATCATACAGAATAGTTTCACTGCCTTTAAAATTTCCTGTACTCCACTTATTCATGCCTCCTTTCCTACCTCCAATTCCCTAGCAACCACTGATCTCTTACTAGCTATAGTTTTGTCTTTTTCAGAATGCCATACAGTTGGAATCATACAGTATGTAGCCTTTTCAGACTGGATTTTTTCACTTAGCAATATGCATTTAAGGTTATTACATGTCTTTTTGTGGCTTCCCTAGCTCATCTCTTTTTATCGCTGAATTGTATGCATATATCATAGATTATCCAATCACCTATTGAAAACATCTTGGTTGCTTCAAATTCTTGACATTGTGAAAAAAAAAAAGCTGCCATGATCATTTGTGTGCATATGAGTTTTCAACTCATTTGAGTAAATTCCTTAGGACCGCAATTGCTGGATTATATGGTAAGATTATGTGAAACTGCTAAACTGTCTTCCAAAGAGGCCATACCATGTTGCTTTCCCACCAGCAATGAATAAAAGCTTCTCTTTGTTGTTCCACATCCTCACCAGTGTTTGATGTTGCCAGTGTTTTGGATTTTCGCTATTCAAATAGGTATGTACGGTATCTCATTGGTTTAATTTGCAATTCCCCAATGACCTGTAATGTTGAACATCTTATCATATGCTTTTTTGCCATTGTTATGTCTTCTTTGGTGAGCTGTCTATTGAGACTTCTGCCCATTTTTTATTTGGATTGCTTGTTTTCTTATTAAGTTTTAAGAGTACTAGTATTTTATTCTTTATCAGACATGTGACTTGAAAATATATCTTCCCATTTTGTGACTTATCTTTTCACTCCCTTACCGGTTTCTTTCTAGAGCATCTAATATTTTTTTAACATCTTGTGTCAAGACCAGAGTGGTTCTGGGAAGGTGGGTCGTGAATCTTCAAAGCAGGCTCTGTTAATCTCTCAAAAAGTCAATTGGGTCTGTGCCATGCCTGAACCCTAGTGCTCACACCTTTTCTTTTCACTTGAGTCTTTTGACGTTGACACTAGGTTACATCCATGGTTTCCATCTTTCTTTTATTGCTCCTTTGGTCATTTTGTGCTTCTGCTGATTGTAGTAGCTAACCCGTTATGCTCCCTGACTTATGCTCCCTTTGGCACCTGCCTATGGCCAACCCAGACAACCTACCCACCCTGGGCTAGTGCTGATTGTAATGCCTACATACTGTTCATGGCAGCTCATCTTTTTTATTTATTTATTTATTTATTTACTTACTTAAATATATTTTATTGATTTTTTTATAGATAGGAAGGGAGAAAGATAGAAACATTGATGAGAGAGAAACATCAATCAGCTGCTTCCTGCACATCTCCTATGGGGATGTGCCTGCAACGAAGGTATATGCCCTTGACCGGAATCGAACCTGGGGCCTTTCAGTCTGAAGGCCAATGCTCTAATCACTGAGCCAAACCAGTTAGGGCCATGACAGCTCATCTTGCCCTACCCTGATGCCAGTGTCTAGAAAAGTTATCATATTTTCAGTGGTTTATTACAAAATTATTTCTGAGTTAGGTGTTCATTGATTTACATGGCTAAGTCTAAACTCTTTATCACTGTAACTCTTAAATTAACTTTTCCTAATTTTCTGTAAGTGGCCTCCAACCTTTCTAGTAGTAACTCAAACTAAAAATTGAAGAGTTATCATTGATTTGTCCTTTGCCTTTATCACCTGCAGACAGTCAGTGGCCCTGTTATCCAACCCAAGTCTTTTAATGTCCACCATTCACTCTATCAAAAACTTGAGTTCTGGCTCAGTGGTTGAGCATTGACCTGCGGACTGAGAGGCCCCAGGTTTGATTCTGGTCAAGGGCACATACTTCAGTTGCAGGCTCGATCCCCAAGCAAGATGCCTGTTGAAGGCAACCAATCAGTGTGTCTTTCTCACATAGAAGTCTCTCTTTCTCTCTGCCTCTCCCCCTGTCTTCCACTCTCTCTAAAAATCAATGGGAAAAATATCCTTGGGTGAGGATTAACACACACACATAAAAAAAAATCTGGGTTCTAGCATGATGGTGGAGTGGGGGGAAAGGAGATCACATTATCCTAGGGAGACATGTATGTATGTTAAAGGCATTTTCTTAATGCTGAGTACATTTTTCTGAAAACCCTGTATCTTTCTTCCTATCTGACAGCCTCCAAGAGCCCTTTTAGTGCTCAAGTTCTGAAAGAGTCTTGGACATTAAAAAAAAACAAAAAACTGAAATGCTTCTCAAGTCTATTATCTTTGTTTCTAGCTGTTCCCAGTGTGGACCTGGTGCTGGCTTTATGGCCGGCCCATTGGGGAGCTTGTCAGGGAAGAAATAGAGAAGGAGCCTAGGAGAGAGGTAGAGGGAAGAGGATCAGATAACCCAGCTGATTTTGTTATTTTATTTTAATAGCTAATGCTGTTATAAATCAAATATAGATACAAAACTAAGCTTTAGTAATTTTAAAGCTTTGTCATTTGCTTGTACATACTATCATTTCCTCCTCTTAACTCAGATAAATAATACTTGACTATACAGGGTGGGGAAATGTAGTTTACAGTTGTGAGTAGGCAAAATACAGTTATTCCTGTATTATTATTTATTAATTATTGTATTATTTTTCCATACAAACAACTGTAAACCTACTTTTGCTCCACCCTGTTAATCAGTTCTATATGGCTCCTTTTCATGAAAAGTATATTTTACTTTAATGGACTAATGGTTTATTACAGGAAAGGAAACAAAACCCTCCAAAGTCATACTCAGCAATAATTTCAAAGTATTGAGTAGAGATCTATTCCTCTAAAAGCCATTTGTTAAAATTCAACTTCAAACTATACCTATAGTCCATTATTCACCCATAAATTATATGTGTCATTAAGTCACAGCTAAAATGGTCTTCCCTTCATCTTTACCAGCCTATGAGTACTCCGGCTATTAGCAAATAGCGTTTCACCCCATGATATAATATGCCATTCCCTTAATTGTCCAAAACAACCTTATTATTGAATGAGACTATTAAAATGACATGCACATAGTTTAAAATGATTGCAAGATATATTTGATTCTGGGGGAACACCAAGATGGCGGCATAAGCAAACACCTATTGTTCTGCCCCGCGCAACGATTTGGGAACTACAACATAACAGCGGAACAGACAAGCACCCAGAATTGCCAGAAAGCTGGCTGCATGAAAAATCCACTAATAGGAGCGGAGGTGGGACACTAAGACTCGGGACCGGCGGGAGCGCAGCCTTTCAGACGGAAACAGGTTAGGAGCCGCCCTGGTCGCGCGCGCACAGGGTGGGGCTGGAGCAGCGACCCCCGGCCGGATTTCTCCGACGGGGAAGGGCGGAGGCGTCCCACTGCCCAGATTTCCCGAGCCCGGCGAGGTCCGAGATCCCGGGTACGGGAAGAGGTCCCCCTGCACAGATTCCCCGGAACCGGGCGAGGTCCGAGGTCCGGGGGACGCACCCTGGAAGCGGGGCGTGGCAGAGGCTCCTAGTCCCAAGGGTCGCGCAAACCCGCGACTTGCCCCCTGGAAACTTGTCTCCTGGTTCCGGAAACCATCTATTTTACAGCCCTGGGCTGGACTTTTGGTGTGCAGGCACATTTGGGGAAAGGCAGAGTTGTCTGGCAAGGGGAAGAGACTAGCGGCTTTCTCTTGGAGGAGTCTGCAGCCATCCCCACCCAACACAGACCCACGCGCGCGAGCGCCGCGTAGGACCCAGCTGCCACTGCCGCGCAGCTCAGAGACTCCGCCCATCCAACCTGAACACAGTCTCCCTTCACAGCCAATTGGCCTGGAGGTCAAACCCTCATAGGGCTAACAACAACAAACTGGGTTTAAATTAAAAAACACTGAATACAACCCATAAAGGATTGCAGTAAGAGTACCCACCTCAGGTAACTGGGGAGACTGAGCCACTGTCCCTTTGAGGATATCCACCACATAAAGCAGCCACCATGCAGAGACATGGAAAGAAATCAGGTGTGAAAGAAATGGAGGAGAAAAGACGACAAGACATAGAGTTCAAAACCACGGTTATAAGGCTTTTCAAGAGGCTCCTACAAAAGGCCGATCAACTTAATGAGAATTACCAGGAAATAAACAAGACCAACCAGCAAATGAATGAGACTTACAAGGAAATGAATGATACTTACAAGGAAATGAATGAGACCCTCAGGGAAATGTACAAGACCTCTGAGGATACGAACCAGACCCTCACAGATAAAAAAAAGGACCAACTAGAAATCAAGCATACACAGACTGAAATAAAAAATATTACACAAAGTCCTAAAAGCAGTCCAGAGGTCCACAAGAACCAAGTCAAAGATTTGAAATACAAAGAACCAAAATCCACTCGGCTGGAAAAGCAAGAAACAAAAAGAATTCAGATAATTGAAGATAGTGTAAGGGGCCTCTGGGACAACCTCAAGCAAGCCAACATCTGAATTATTGGGGTGCCAGAAAAAGAGAGAGAGCAAGTTAATGAAAACCTACTTGAAGAAATAGTGACTGAAAACTTTCCCCACCTGGTGAAAGAAACTGACTTAAAAGCCCAAGAAGTACACAGAACCCCAAAATATAGGAATCTAAAGAGGACCACACCAAGACATATCATACTTAAAATGCCAAGAGCAAAAGATAAAGAGAGAATATTAAAAGCAGCAAGAGAAAAGCAGTTGGTTACCTACAGGGGAGCACCCATACGATTGTCAGAGGATTTCTCAACAGAAACGATGCAGGCCAGACGCGAGTGGCAAGAAATATTCAAAATAATGAAGAGCAAGAATCTACAACCAAGATTACTCTATCCAGCAAAGCTATCATTCAGAATTGAGGATCAGATAAAGTGCTTTGCAGATAAGAAAAAGCTAAAGGAGTTCATCACCACCAAACCAGTATTATATGAAATGCTGAAAGATATTCTTTAAGAAGAGGAAGAAGAAAAAGGTAAAAATATAAATTATGAACAACAAATATACATCTATCAACGAATGAACATAAAAATCAAGTGAACTGATAGGCTGATGAACAGGATAAAACTGGTGACTATAACAGAAACATGGACATGGAGAGGCAATGGACTGACAATTCTTGGGGAGAAGGGTGTTGTTGGAAGTACAGCAAGAGATTGGACAAGAATCATGCAACAATGGGAGAGGACATTGGGGAGGGGAAGGTGAGGGCGGAGGGTGGGATAGGTACAGGGTGGAGGGAAGATATAGGGGGATAAAAAAGGGGAAACAATGTAATTAATAAACTGAATAAAAAAAAGAAAAAAAAGGGAAAAAAAGATATATTTGATTCTGTTATTTTTTTCCTATAAATTCAGCACTGAATTTTTTTTCAAAGATTTCTATTTTGCAACTTTTCCAGATATGTTTTAACTCATTTGTTGGAACTATGGCTGTCTGAGCCAAAGCCAGAGATGCTGGGCAAAGTTGCTCCAGGTTGGGCCCTGAAGGGTGCAGCAGGGAGCTGGCTATCAGCTGGGCCTGAGATGCTTGGTCAAGCAGGAGTGACCAGGTAGGCATAACTCAGGGCACTGCTGGAGGTCCACCATGGAGATGGAGAAGGGCAGGTGGAATAGAGAATACCTTCTGGTGATTAAGCTACATGGCTAATCAGTGAGAAACCTTTAGCCTTGATGAGTGGGCTGGTGGTACAATCCTGTATATTAAGTTCAAGGAAGTAATTTGGGATAAAGTGAGAGGCTAATGTAGAGAGTCCTGCGAAGTCAGTTACATAGACAGGGAGGCCAGTGTGTTGAAATAGAAGTGACAGCTGAATGAGGAAGTGAGGATTAGGTTGGCCTTTGAAGGGACAGGAGGCTTAAACCTACCTCTGAGTATTTCTGCCACTGGAGCTGAGGTGAGGCTGAGTCATAGTGGCCACTGGTGTTAGCTCAGGGCAAACAGAGGTTTTGTCTTTGACTTAGGAAAGCAAAAACGTTGGAAGTTATTGCTTACATTGACTTGCATCCGATTTTATGGCTTGTCTGGATTTCCTGGTGGTGTTTACCCTGGTCTGCCAATCCATATTCCAGAAATCTGACCAAATGCTAAGGTGCCAGTGTGTGGCTGGAGGAGAGCTTGACCAAACATAAAGTGGTAGGAAGAGAAGAGAGAGGTGAAGGGCATAGGCTGGGCTGGAGTGGCCACACCGAGTCCAGATTGATTCGTGGCTCCTGGAAGATACAAGGTCCACACGGATGCCAACCAGTGGATAGTGATTCAGGCAGGAGAGGTATGCCACTGGGCTTTTTAGACAGCAGTCAGTTTGGGATACTCCCTTTAAGCCAGGTCTTTAGGCTGACTGAGAACTCCTGGGGTCCTCACCAACTGTGATAATGCTGGGGCAAGTGACTCATGCCTCAGCCAAATTAACAGAGCTGGAAGGACATTTGGAATCATCTCTACTCTTACACAATAGAAAATGGAGATCCAGGAAGGCTAATGACTTACCATTGTCAGACAGCTAGCCTCTAGCAAGGACTGGATCAGGAACAAGTCTTTCTTTATTAATTTTTCAGAAACAGCTCCATTGTTGTATAATTGACATATAATAAAATACCCATATTTAAAGTATATAATTTGGTAAGTTCTAACATATGTAACATTGTAAAAACTTCACTACAATCAATATATTGAATATATTCACCACCCCAAAATTTTCTCATGTGCCTTTGTAGTTCCTCCCTTCTGCCTCCCTCATCTTCCCTGTTTCCTGCCACCAGTTCTCCCAACCTTCATGCCCAGATGACCTCTGATCTGCTTTCTGTCACTATCAATAAATTGGAATTTATTAGAATATTGGAATTTTGTAGAATTTTATATGGAATATATACTCTTTTATGTCTAGCTTCTTTCATTCAATATCATTGTTTTGGGGTTCATCCATGTTCTTATATCTGTCAATAGTTTGCTTCTTTTTCTTGGTGAATAGTATTCCATTGTGTATATATACCATCCATTTACCTGTTGGTGAACATTTGGATTGTTTTCAGATATTATAAGTGATGTTGCCATAAATACTCATATCCAAGTGTTTGTGTAGACACACCTTAATTTCTTTTAGATAAATACCTAGAAATGTAATGACATGGTCATATGATAGGCATGTTTAACTTTTTAAGATATTGCTAAGCTGTTTTCCAAAATGCTTGTACCATTTTACATTCCTTCCAGCAATGCATGAGAGTCTAGTTACTCTACATCTTCACCAACACTTCGTATACTCAGTCATTTTTAAATTAAATTAAATTTTAATATTATTACTTTTTTAAATCTTCACCCAAGGTGGAGGAGGGAGGAAGGGAGGGAGAGAGAGAGAGAGAAACATTGATGTGAGAGGGAAATATCAATTGCCTTCAGTACATGCTCTGACCATACTGAACCCACAACCCAGGAATATGTCCTGACCAGGAATTGAATTGGCAACCTTTTGGTACACAGGATGACACTCACCAACTGAACTACTCTAGCCAGGCTATAGTCAGTCTTTTTTTTTTTAATATACTAGAGGCCTAGTGCACAGATTCATGCGCTGGTGGGGTCCCTTGACCTGGCCTGCGGGGATTGGGCTGAAACCAGCTCTCTGGCATCTCCTAAGGGGTCCCAGATTGCGAGAGGACGGTTCTCGGATGATGCACCCCAAAATTAGGCTTCCCCCTCTCTGGTTCCAGGTGCATCACCTGAGAACCACAGCTGCCAAGTCACCACAGCTTGGTAACTCCTGCATTGAGCATATGCCCCCTTGGTGGTAAGTGCGTGTCATAGCTATGGGTTGGAGCATCTACTCTCTTATGGTCAATGTGCATCAGAGCTACTGGTCAGTCAATCAAGTAGCCAGCTGGTTAGCCAGTAGCTTAGGTTATATATATATATATATATATATATATATATATATATATATATATATATATATATATATTAGAGGCCCGGTGCACAAAATTCGTGCACAGGGGGTGGGGAGATGTCCCTTAGCCCAACCTGGACCCTCTCCAATCTGGGAGCCCTCAAGGGATGTGCGACTGCCTGTTTAGGCCCGATCCTGATAGGATCGGGCCTAAACGGGCAGTCGGACATCCTTCTCACAATCCAGGACTGCTGGCTCCAAACTGCTCACCTGCCTGCCTCCCTGATTGCCCCTAACTGCTTCTGCCTGCCAGCCTGATCCCCCGCAGACCACTACCCTGCCAGCCTAATTGATGTCTAACTGCTCCCCTGCCAGCCTATTTGCCCCCAACTTTCCTCCTCTGCCAGCCTGGTCACTCCTAGATGCCCTCCCCTGCAGGCTTGATTGCCCCCAACTGCCCTCTGCTGCTGGCCTGATCACCCACAACTGCCCTCCCTTGCAGGGCCTGGAACCTCCCAACAGTCTTCCCCTGCTGGCCATCTTTGACCACATGGGGGCAGCTCTCTTGTGTGTTGGAGTGATGGTCAATCTGCAAATTACTCTTTTATTAGATAGGATAGAGGCCTGGTTAATGGGTGGGGGGCAGCTGGTTTGCCCTGCAGAGTGTCCCAGATCAGGGTGGGGGTTCCTTTGGGGTGAGGGGCGGCCTGAGTGAGGGGCCTGTGGAGGTTTGCAGGCCAGCTATGCCCCCAAGTGACCCAAGCGGAAGCCCTAGGATCTGGGATTAATCTATGTCTACAATTGAAACTTTGTAGCTTGGAGCAGAGTCAAGCCTTCTGCTCGCTCCTTGGCAGCAGCCATTTCTGTTTGAAACTTTGTAACCTAGAGTGGAGGCCTAGGCCAACAATCTTTTGTTGCCAGGGAAACCCAAGCTTCTGTTCTCTCCAGCTCAGAGGCTGCCGCAATTTCTGTACCTTTTATAATTGAAACATTGTAACATTGAGTGGAGGCTAGGCCCACAATGGCAGGCAGAAAGCTTGGCTTCCTCTGTTGCCGGGGAAACCCAAGCCTTCCTCCTGCTCTCAGTGGTGGCAGCCATCTTGGTTGGGTTTTATTTGCATAATCTGCTCTTAATTGGCCTGTAGGTGTGGCTGATGGGCGTGGTTTGTGGGTGTGGTGAAGGTACAGTCAAATTTGCATATTACTCTTTTATTAGATAGGATATCCTATATTATAAAGAAGTAATATGCAAATAGACCATCACACCATCACAGGATGGCAGTGCCAACAGTGGGGTCAGGGCCGACTGCTCCAAACACCTGCTGCCAGAGTCCCTCAGCCTTGCTTGGGGGAATGGGGGCGGGCGGCAAGTGTGTAGAGCATCTGGGCCTGCCCCCAGGTGGGAGTTGGGTGGGAGTTGCCAAGCCACCCAGGGCTGGCCCAAGGCTCAAGTAACCAGGGCCAGCCAAGGTTTTCGTTGCCAGCAGTGACAGCAGCAGATATATGATGTGGGCATCACCTTCCCCTCTTCACTGGGTTACCCCCATTCCTGAGTGCTTCCGGACTATAAAAGGGGGTAGACCGGGCTGAGGCCTCAGTGCATGAATTTTCATGCACCGGGCCTCTAGTGTGTGTGTCTGTGTGTGTGTGTGTGTGTGTGTGTGTGTGTGTGTATATACATATATATATATATATATATATATATATTTACTGATTTCAAAGAGGAAGGGAGAGGTAGAGAGAGACAGAAACATTAATGATGAGAGAGACCCATTGATTGACTGCTTCCTGCCTGCCCCCTACTGGGGGTCAAGCCCACAACCCAGGCATGTGCCCTCGACTGGAATTGAACCTGTGACCCTTCGAAGCTCTACCCACTAAGCAAAAATGGCTAGGGCTAGTCCATCTTTTTCATTGTAGCCATGCTGAAAGCTATGTAATGATATCACTGTGCTTTCATTTGCATTTCTCTGATGACTATATGATTTTGAGGATTTTTTTATATACTTACTGGTCATCTATACATCTTCTTTTGTAAATATTTCCAAGTCTTTTATACATTTTTATTATATTATTTTCTTATTTTAGAGTTTTGAGAGATCTTTATATGCTACTAGATGCTGGTGCATAAAATTCGTGCATGGGGGGGTGGTGGTCCCTCAGCCCAGCCTGTACCCTCTCCAATCTGGGACCCTTCCAAGGATGTCCAACTGCCTGTTTAGCCCCAATCCCAGTAGGATTGGGCCTAAATGGGCAGTTGGACATTCCTCTCACAATCCAGGATTGCTGGCTCCCAACTGCTCACATGCCTGCCTTTCTGATTGCCCCTAACCGCTTCTGCCTGCCAACCTGATCACCCCTAACCACTCCCCTGCCAGCCTGATTGATGCTAAATGCTGCTCTGCCAGCCTGTTTGCTCCAACTGCCCTCCCCTGCAGGCCTGGTCACCCCTAACTACCCTCCGCTACAGGCCTGGTCACCCCTAATTACCCTCCCCTACAGGCCTGTGTCCCCCTGCAACTTTCCTTCCCTGCAGGCCTGGTCACCTCCAACTTCCATCCTCTGCTAGTCTTGTCATCCCTAATTGCCCTCCCCTGCAGGCTTGATTGCCCCCACCTGCCCTCCCTTGCAGGCCTGGTCCCTTCCAACTGCCCACCCCTGCTGGCCATCTTGTATCACATGGGGGCAGCCATCTTTGACCATATGGGGGCAACCATCTTGTGTGTTGGAGTGATGGTCAATCTCATATTACTCTTTTATTAAATAGGGTAGAGGCCTGGTGCACGTAGGGGGCCAGCGGGTTTGCCCTGAAGACTGTCCGGATCAGAGTGGGGGTTCCCTTGTGGTGTGGGGTGGTCTGGGCGAGGGGCCTGTGGTGGTTTTCATGCTGGCCACATCCTCCAGTTACCCAAGCAGAGGCCCAGGTATCTGGGATTTATGTCACTTCTACAATTGAAACTTTGTAGCCTGGAGCAGAGCCAAGCCTTCTGCTCACTCCGTGGCTGCTGCCATTTCTTTTGGGATTCTATAATTGAAACTTTGTAGCCCTAAGCAGAGGCATGATCTGGCAAGGGCAGGTGGAAAGCTTGGCTTCCTCCATCACTGAGGAAACCCAAGCCACAGCCATCTTGGTTGGGGTTATTTGCATGTTTGCTTCTGATTGACTGGTGGGTATGGCTGGTGGGCATGGCTTGTGGGTGTAGCAGAGGTGTGGAATATTTGCATATTGCTCTTTTATTAGATAGGACTAGAGGCCTGGTGCACGAAATTTGTGCATAGGGGATGGGGGTATCCCTCAACCCAGCCTGCACCCTCTCCAATCTGGGACATCATTCTCACAATCCAGGACTGCTGGCTCCCAACTACTTGGCTTCCTGATTTCCCTTGCCTGGCTTCCTGATTTCCCCTAACTACTTGGCTTCCTGATTTACCCTAACCCCTTCTGCCTGCCAGCCTGATTGATGTCTAACTGCTCCCCTGCCAGCCTGTTTGCCCCCAACTTCTCTCCTCTGCCAGCTTGGTCATCCTTAACTGCCCTCCCCTGCAGGCTTGATTGCCCCCAACTGCCTTACCCTGCTTGGCCATCTTGTGGTGGCCATCTTGTATCCACATGGGGGCAGGGGCAGGATCTTTGACCAGATGGGGGCAACCATCTTGTGTGTTGGAGTGATGGTCATTCTGCATATTGCTCTTTTATTAGATAGGATAGAGGCCCATGGATGGGGGCCAGCTGGTTTGCCCTGAATGGTGTCCCGGATCAGGGTGGGGGTTCCTTTGAGGTGTGAGGTGGCCTGGGTGAGGGGCCTGTGGTGGTTTGCAGGCTGATCACGCCCCTTGGCGCCCCAAGCGGAGGCCCTGGAATCTAGGACTTATTTATGCTCTACAATTTGGCAGCAGCCATTTCTGTTTGGGTTTATTTACCTTCAATAATTGAAGCTTTGTAGCCTTATGTGGAGGTCTAGGCCTGCCAGAGCTACAGAAGCTTGGCTTCCTCCATTGCCAGGGCAACCCCAGTCTCTGCTCTCTCCAGCTCCCTGGCTGACACCATTTCTGTTGGGATTATGTATCTTTTATAATTGAAACTTTGTAGCATTGAGTGGAGGCCTAGGCCGGCAAGGGCTTCCTCCATTGCTGGGGAAACCCAAGCCTCCCTCCTGCTCTCAGCCACCCCAGCCATCTTGGTTGGGGTTTATTTGCATATTTGCTCCTGATTGGCTGATGGGCGTGGCTTGTGGGCATGGCTTGTGGGTGTAGCAGAGGTGTAGTCAATTTGCATATTACTCTTTTATTAGATAGGAAGATAACAAGTTCTTTTTTAGATATATGATTAGCAAACATTTTCTCTGGGTCTTCGCTTGTCTGAATTCTCCTAACACTATCTTTCGAAAAGTAGAAGTTTTAAATTTTGATGAGGTCCAATCAAGTATTTTCCTATGGTGACATATCTAACCCAATTCACAAATATTTCCCCTACCCCTCCAGAATTTATATATTTTAACATGTACATTTAGGTCTGTGATTCATTTTTTTATTAAATTTTGTTTATGGTTCAAATCTCCCCTCTCCTCCTCCCAGTCTAAGAACTCTTTGCCTAACCCAAATTCACAAAGCTTTCCCTTGGCCCCCCAGAATTTGTATATTTTAACATGTACATTTAGGTCTGTGATTTCATTTTTTTTAAATTAAATTTTGTTTATGGTTCAAATCTCCCCTCGCCTCCCCCCAGTTTTTTTTGACATAAGTGCAATGTAGTAAAGGCATATGGTCTCTTTATCCACACATGGTTATAGGACCCTTCTACCAAAGATATCATACTTAAATGCAAAGGTCAACCATACATTAAATATGTACATCACTCAACAAATCCACTAAAATACATTGCCCAGTTTTCATAATACATTTAATGAAAGAATAACAAGGTCATTAAGGGCAATCAATGTTTTGTTACATTCTCGATTATATTCTTGATTATAGCTTGTTGTGTTTCTTTATATGAACATAGTTGGAGTAAGTATGCCTCTTCCCTTTAATGGAGACCAGCATAGTCCTGGACTCAAGTTTAAAACCTTAACAGCCATGATTGCACATTGTTTATCCCCGACCCCTTCCTGTTGTGGTAATTATGGCACTTTCGAGTTCCTGGAGAGAATGCAATGCTTAATCATGTAATTATATCCCAAACAATGTGGGGCCCTCTCTCTGAAATTCATAGGAACAGCCTAAGGAGAAGCTTGTCTGGGCACTTATTGTGGAGACCAAGTGGCTGAGGAGGCTGCAGTGGCTGAAGACCTCAGCTCATGGATCTGGAAGAAGTCGATTTGGAGACACTGAATGGGGCTAAAGATGGTAGCTGGAGTTTTGTCTGTGCTTGTCTTTGTAATCATGAGAGGAGGAATTCTTCCCATCATCCCATTGACCAATGTATATAAGTGTATGACTGAGGTTCCATGACACAGTCATCCAGGATTGGAGTCAGTCATTCATCCTGGGAATTCCTCATGGGCCCCATGATTCATCTTTGCTTTCTGAAAAGCAGTAGAGATACACAGAAAAGAGCACTGGAATAGGGGTCACCCTTTATACCTACTGGGGGACTAGGAATAAGTTGCTTAGCCTCTTCCAACATCAGTTCCCTCCTCTGCAACATGAGAAGAATATCTTTTTAGTGTATCCATGGGCATGCTGGGAGAATGTGTCCTTTGCCTGTACAATAATGGGTGGGAGCCATGCAGTGTTTTATCCTTTCATACAGAGAAAAATTGCTTGCACTTATTTGTTTGTTTTTTTTTGAAGCACAGTGAGAATTGGCCTTACCTCCTCCAGCTTTCTTCCCCAAGCCTATCCTCAGACTCTAAGCTAGGTTAGTGCTCCAATCCCTTTATCTCCTCATGCCCCTTGCATATTTCCCTCACTTATTACATCACAGTGATTGCTTCTGTCCTTGCCTGGAGCAGGAGTTTCTTCAGGGCCAATACCTCTAATTTATCTTTCTAACCCTAGTGCCATTTAATAAATGTTTGATGAATAAACAGCTAAATGAATAAACATGAATATGAGCAGGACATTCACTGTGTTAAGGAAACTCATAGCCTAATGGAGGAGATGCATGTGTGGCACATTGTTTCTAACTACGGCAAGCAATTCATTTTTAAACAGAATGGGAACACTTCATTCTCATCTAACAAAATAGCCCTTATTGGCACTCAAGGCATGTGGGTGGAAAGTATGTTACTGAAAAATGGTTTCTAAAAAGAGTAGAGGAGAAAAGGAGAGAGATTATTCCTTTATCACAATCGTAACTCATCTGTAAGTCTTCGCTTTCCAAGCTGTGGTTCCTAGGTAAGGCTGGGCACACCCATTATATATCCTCATAGCACTGACTTTCCATCTACCTCAGTCACCACCGTCTGTCTTACCACTTTGCTGTCATGAGTTAGATCAGTGCCTGACATGCAGTAAGATCTCTGTAAATTATTGTTGAATGCTTAGTATATGTGCAAACAAGTTCTGCATCATGAAGAATTTTAAAAAATAATCCTGATCAAAAATTTTAAATCGGTGACTTCTTTTTTCAACATCAGGGATCTTCATATGGCTGTGTGACCCAGTATTTGTTTTGAGCAAGACCACTAGATGATTTTCTCAGTAGGCCACACTCAGTCATTAAGTGGGTCTCCATGTACCTAGCTGAGAATTGAAAATAATTATTTCATGTTATCCTCCTGGAATTCAGTTACAGTTTAACCTCTTGTCATTTGTTATCCAACAACTTTATAGCAGTAATCTTTTCCCATCTCTTAGAACCCTAATTTTTAGTTTTCTGGAAAAGATGCTGATTTGAACACAGTTGCTACAAATAGATAAGGCATTACCCACAAACCCATTTGCAGGTGCTCTCTGTGCTTCCTCACACAGTCATTTGTCTCCAGGTTTGACTGCTTCTCTGGAGTCTTTATTGGCAGTTGAAAATAGAGTTCTAGCCAATGTAGATGTATTGTTACCATCAAATGCAATTTGCTGCCACACGTTGTGTTCAGATAATGGGAAAGAGTAGAATTCATCCCAACAATTGTGCTCAAAGGAATGATACCACCGAGTGAGCTATTCTCAGTTTTTCCGAGTCATTTAAATGGTTTCATTGTAAGATGAAACCCTTTGTCAACTATTTTTCAGTAGAAAAATAAAAGCTCAAAGGAATTTCTTTTCTTAAAGAAGTAGAACTTAAAGCCGAATCATAAATATGACAGAATATGTACCTATTTATGAAAAATATTACCCGTAATTACATGATCACTTTTGTAAGGTAGGGACAACATTGCTAATTGAGTTTTCTGGATGCACAAGGCATAGACTTTCGTGGACAACACTGAAGTGTTACCTGTGGGGAAGCAAAGGGCACAGTGACAAAGGCCTGATTTGGAAATAGAAAACTTGGCTCTCAGTCTTATTGCTCCCACTTGCTTTCTGTGTGATCCTGGGACAGTTATTTTCTTAGGTACCTCAGGGATTTGTTGTGAGTGATAAAAAAGAGAAGGCAGCCCAGCTGGCATGGCCCAGTGGTTGAGCATTAGCCTATGAATCATGGTTTGCTTCTTGGTCAGAGCATATGCCCGGGTTGTGGGCTCGATCTCCAGTGAGGGGTATACAGAAGGCAGCCAATCAGTGATTCTCTCTCATCATCAATGTTTCTCCATCTCCCTTCCTCTCTGAAATAAATAATAATTTTAAAAAGGGCAAGGCAGATGTTATATGGTATTGTTAGAACAGTGAAGGAGAAAAAACTTTGTTACTATAGAAGTGTGAACCAAAATACTCAAATTTAAGTCTCGTGTCTTAGGTCAGGTCTTTCCTAAGTGTGGTACTATCAGAGAAATTGTTTTGTTATGTGTCTATCTCTAGAAATTTTATGTATCTACCAGATTCCATTACAAGTAATAAAATAAAATCTGCCTAACAGTAGCTATTTTTTTAATTAAAAATCTTTATTGTTGAGATTATTACAGATATCCCTCTTTTTCCCCCATAGCTCCCCTCTACCCAGTTTCCACCCTACCCCAGGCCCTTGGCACCCTATTGTCTGTGTCCATAGGTAATGCATACATGCATATAAGATCTTTGTCTAATTTCTTCCTGCACCCCCACACCATCTTCCCTCTGAGAATGATTGGTCTGTTCCATTTCTATGCCCCAAATTTTATTCCATTCACCAGTTTATTTTGTGCATCAAATTTTTTATTCGTTTGATTTTTAGATTCACTTGTTGATAGATATACATTTGTTGCCACTTTGTTGTTCATATTTTTTATCTTTACCTTTTTCTTCTTCCTCCTCTTCAAAAAATACCCTTCAGCATTTCATATAATACTGGTTTGGTGGTAATGGACTCTTTTAGCTTTTTCTTGTTAGTGAAGCTCTTTATCTGACCTTCAATTTCAAATGATAGCTTTGCTGGGTAGAGTAATCTTGGTGGTAGGTTCTTGCTTTTCATCACTTTGAATATTTTTTGCCACTCCCTTCTGGCCTGCATAGTTTTTGTTGAGAAATCAACTGACAGTCGTATGGGTACTCCCTTGTAGGTAACTGTTTTTCTCTTGCTGCTTTTAATATTCTCTCTTTGTCTTTTGCTCTTGGCATTTTAATTATGATCTGTCTTGGTGTGGTCCTCTTTGGATTCCTTTTGTTTGGGGTTTTGTTTGGGGTTCTGTGCGCTTACTGGACTTGTAAGTCTATTTCTTTTACCAGGTAGAGGAAGTTTTCTGTCATTATTTCTTCAAATAGGTTTTCAATATCTTACTCTTTCTTTTCTTCTGGCATCCCCATAATTCAGATGTTGGTACACTTGAAGCTGTCCCAGAGGCTTCTTACACTATCTTCATATTTTTGGTTTCTTTTTTCTTTTTGCTCTTCTGGTTGGGTGCTTTTTTGCTTTCTCATATTTCTAATAGTTAATTTGATTCTTGGAATCCTCTATTCTACTGCTGAATCTCTGTATATTATTCTTTATTTCAATCGATGTATGCTTAATTTCTGACTGGTCCTTTCTATTTCTTTTGGAATTCTCACTAAGATTCTTGAAAGTCTCACTAAGTCCCTTTAACATTTCCAGAAGATTATTGAGTAACCTTATAAAGTTGGTTTTGAATTCTATATCCAATAGTTTGCTTTCTTCCATTTCTTTCATTTGTGACATGTTCCTTTTCTCTGCATTTTGGCTGCTTCCCTGTGTTTGTTTCTATGTATTGGGTAGAGCTGCTAAGTTGCCTTGAGTTGATAGAGTAGCTTTGTATAGTAGGTGTCCTTGAAGGCCACCCGGGCCTGCTGGCAAGGGAGAGGGACTGCAGGAGGATTTCTGGTTGGGGGTAGGGACTGTGGGAGGTTGGCAGCTGACCCCAAGGAGGTAGCTGGCCCTCAGCCTCCCTGGGAAAGGGGCCGTGTCTGCCACCACCCACCCCCGGTTTCCCATCCCACCTCGGGCCCCAATCTTGATTGGGCAATTGGGGGCTGCCAGCCAGGGGGTGGGACTGAAGGAGGTTGGCGGGCTGGAGGAGGTTGGCTTTGGAATTGCACTGACCACCAGGGGGACGCTCCTGCATTGAGCATCTACCCCATGGTGGTCAGTGTGTGTCAAAGCGGCCAGTCAGTTCC
The DNA here is from genome assembly GCA_027563665.1 of Antrozous pallidus. Taxonomy (NCBI): domain Eukaryota; kingdom Metazoa; phylum Chordata; class Mammalia; order Chiroptera; family Vespertilionidae; genus Antrozous; species Antrozous pallidus. The sequence continues at coordinate 78,810,941 of CM050516.1, read as the reverse complement.
AGTTGTAATGGTTGCTTAGGCTTTTATATATATAGATAATAATACTACCTAATAAAAGAGTAATAAACAAATTAATTGTACTTTCACTATGCCCACCAGCCATGCCCACCAGCCATGGAGCAGGGGGTGGGGCCGAGGTGGCCAGGGCCATGGGGTGCAGGGTCGAGGCAGCCAGTGGGTGCGCTGGTCAGGGAGAAGGCCTGGGTCTGGGGGCGGGGCTGAGGCCCAGGTTATCCACGCTCGAGCTGGCTGGGGTGAAGGCCCTGGCTGGAGGGGGGGAGGGGGTATGTGGCTGGGACGAAGCCAGCCATTGGCCCCATTGCAGGGCAGGCTGGGGTGAGTGATTAGTAGGACATCACCTGAGGGCTCCCAGTATGTGTGAGGAGGCAGGTTGGGCTGAGGGATCAACCATCCCTAGTGCACAAATTTCATGCACCGGGCCCCTAGTAATAATTATAATCCTCAATAATAGTTTAGCTTTCTCATACCACTGTCCCTCTTCCTACCATCTCGCCTCCTCTCATTTTCCTATATAACTATACTAGAGGTCTGATATATGAAATTTGTGCAAGAGTAGGCCTTCCTTCCCCCAGCTCCTGCACTGGGTTCCCTTTGGCAGCTGGGACCTGTGCTTCCCTCTGGCACCTGGGACTTGAGCTTCCCTCCCTCTGGCCACCAGCAGACACCCAGGACCCAGACTTCCCTCAGGACCTGGCTTCGTCCAGAATAATGTCTGGTCTAATTAGCATATTACCCTTTTATTATTATAGATAAGTTTTTTAGTAAATCAGTAAACAATGTCATATTATGACTATGTAAATGTATTCTGAACTGAAGTAGGTAATATACTGGACATGTGAAGGTTCATTTGCAGATAATACAACTTTTTAAATTGTTTTGAGCACAACCTGATGATAAAGAGAATTGGGAGCTGACAATAAGGAGTCAACAGTTAAGCAGCCTTCTATCTATGGGTGAGGTGGCCTCCTAAGCTTTGTGAGAGGAAACTGCTGCATAGGAAGGGAAGTCTGGAGAGAGCTGTATCCTGAGGAGTCCTCTGAGGGAATCACCCCGGGGCCCGGAGCGGATGAAATGGGGGGAGGGGTCTTGGAAGGGAAAAACTCTCCTCCTCTAGTGTCCCTCCATCGCCCTCTAGTGACCAGGCTTAAAGTCATGGCATCTAGCAAAGGAGATGTTCACAGAGCCCACCTCCATTATCATAGAGCATGAAGAAAGGGTGGATTTTGAGCTTAGAGGCAGTGACTTAATTAACAGCCACACCTGTTAAACTCAGAGGCCTTCTAACATGCAAGTATCCTTAGATTCTGAAAGTCAAAGGCTTGGTTGGGTAGGTGTAGTGGGAAATGAGGGTGCAGGTTAGTTGTTTTCAGATACTTGAGGAACTGAGGGAGGAAATCATTGTGTGTTGCTTGGAGAGAGCAAACTGGTGAAAGGTATAGGGAGGCAGATTTTGGAAGATTCCCTGAGGAATCTGGATGGTTAGCTCCTAGCTCCAAATATTATAAGTAGCCTGACACTAAGACTGAGGAAATAGAGTAATGAGCTTCTCTGTCAAGTTGAAGGAGTTCAGCTGGGTCATAGGAGGTTGAAGTGGGTGCTCAATTTGGAAAGCTACGGACTTTCAGTGAGCACCCCTGTTACCTAATGTGAGGTGCACCTGTAAGTCAACCCATCAACCCCCCATTTATCTACCTATTATCCATCCATCTGCCAATCTGTCTTCTTCCGAATTGCTTTAGAACTTAATGAAGTTATTTCACTCAATTAAAACTCATTACTTGGGCCAGTGTTTACTGGTTGTCTTCCTAGGGCTGTTGCATTAATATAGGACTTAATTGACCCACATACAAATGCATTATTTTTATTTGGCTTAAATTTTAGAATAATTTTACTTGCTGTCTTTTATATTCCAGGTATCCCTTTTCTAAAAATTTCTTGTAATATGTCAAAGACAGGAGTACTATCAGCAAGGAGACTATATAAAGCCACAAACAACCAGAGTGCTAAAATGAGAAAACCCAACATGTTGTTTAATGAGCTAAGTGACTCCAAGGTGATCCCACACTGAAGTTTCAGAAATTTAGCCTCCAGTTGTCTAAGCAGAGGAGCAGAGACAGGATTTGGTCGTCTTTGTCTGCCGTAGCTTCTCTCCTCAGTTCAAGCTTTGTCTGAGAGTTAATGCTATTATTTTACTGTTTGAAACTGGATGTGTTTTCTTTTTATGTTTAGGTTAGGAATTTTAATAAATTGGAGTGCTGAAACAAGTGAAATCATGCAAATCGATTTCTCAGTTGGGCCCTTTGTTGTTCAGTGGTGAAATAGGTCCCAAGGATAGTGAGCTCTTCATCACTGTGCAGTGGCGTTTCCTAGGACATTAGAAAGTGTATAAATAAATGTAAGGGATGCTATGGGAAATTTGGAGTTGGTCAACCCCATATATAAGCCATGTAACACAAAGCTGGAACCTTGGTTTGATTTATGAAAAATGCAGAGGCCAGAGAATAAAGCAAATTGCCCAACATCACATAGCCAGAGTTACACATCTGGGATTAGAAATTAGATCTCTTTATTCATAACTCAGTACTTTTTATTTTTTATGTACTTTTTAGTTTTGAAAATCATTAAGTTAGAAAATTATTAAGATAATTGCTCAGGCCGAACCAGTTTGGCTCAGTGGATAGAGCGTCGGCCTGCGGACTGAAAGGTCCCAGGTTCGATTCCGGTCAAGGGGATGTACCTTGGCTGCGGGCACATCCCCAGTTGGAGGTGTACAAGAAGCAGCTGATCGATGTTTCTCTCCCATAGATGTTTCTGACTTTCTATCCCTCTCCCTTCTCTCTGTGAAAAATCAATAAAATATATTTAAAATAAGATAATTGCTCAGGAATAAAAATTTCTCTGCTGAAAATCTGTTCTCTGGAACACAGGGTTTAGTCCCTTCCATCCCCCTAATGCTCCAGCCCTGTTTCCTCAGTGGTACCTGTCCAGACGTGCAGCTGCTGTCTCTATCGGGGAGGCTAGCAGCCTGGGTAAGGTTGCCTTTATGCTGGTCCCTACTCTTTCTTTATGGACAGGCCTTTTTCTAATCGGTAACCCAAAGCAGTGGCTCCATGACTGTGCTTCCAGCAGCAGCTGTTGGGGCTCAGTGGTTGGGGGCACAGTCACAGAGAGTGCATGCCACCCCATCCGACAGTGCGAGTCAGTTAATCATATACAACCCACCAACAGTGGGCCGCCTTGTAATTGTCACAGGGTCCTTTCAATTTCTTGCAATTTCCTTTGTCTCAGCAGTTTTGGTTGCATCCTGAAAACTGTCAGGCTTCCTTGTTTCTGTAAGGATCTGACAATTCCAGCCTCACAATGCAGTTTAAATTGGACCAGCTGCTGCCTCAATGGAGCAGTCTGCCCATCTCTGAGGCATTAAGCCCAAAATTATTTCGAAAATTGAAGCCTTTGACTTGCTCTGGATTAATGTGATTAAGTAGGGCTTGCTTTAATTTGTAGTCATCTCTTCCTTTATTAATAATGTCTCTTCGATTGGAGCAGCACGTACATATGGGAGACAACAAAAAGTTAGGGGATTGCAATTTGCCTACAAGAAGAGTCTTTAATGTTTCAGTAGTGGCTTTAGTTGTGGGCAGATTTAGATCTCCTTGTTATTCTTCATTTTTTTATGGAAACCTAATAAGCAAATGAGTCTTCCCCTCTTGCCTCCCTTTGTCCCTAACCCCCTGAGGTCTGCGTAGGATTTACAGCTCCCTTTAAATAATAATGAAAGGATCTTTTTTTTTTTAAATCTGAATTATGTCTGCTGGTGAAATTTGGAAGAAATATCCTTCAGGATTAGGAAAGGTAGAATTAGAGGAGAACCAAGATGGCGGCATAGGTAAACACCTATTGTTCTGTCCCACGCAATGATTTAAAAACTACAACATAACAACAAAACAAACATCACCCAGAATCGCCAGAAAGCTGGCTGAGTGAAACCTCCACAAATAAGAGTAAAGGTGGGACACTGAGACTCAGAGGAGCAGCGGGAGCGCAGCCTTGAAGACAGAAACAGGTTAGGAGCCATCCTGGTCGTGCGTGAGGGCTGTAGGGCTGGAGCAGCAACCCCGGCTGGATTTCGCCAACTGGGAGGACAGAGACGTCCCACTACATGGACTCCCCAGCGCCAGGCGAGGTCTGAGATCCGGGGTATGTGGAGAGGCCCCACTGCACAGATTCCCCAGTGCCAGGCGAGGTCCAAGGTCCGGGGGACACTCCGTGGAAGCGGGGCGAGGCAGAGGTCTCCTAGTCTGAGGAGAAACCCGGAGGCGGGGAAAAGAAGTTTGCGCCCAAGTGTCGCACAAACCCACGACTTGCCCCCTGGAAACTTGTCACCTGGTCCCGGAAACCATCTATTTTACAACCCAGGGCTAAACTTTGGGTGTGCAGACTCATTTGGGGAGAGGCAGAGTTGTCTGGCAAGGGGAAGAGACTAGCGGCTTTCTCTTGGAGGTGTCTGCAGCCATCCCCATCCAACAGAGACCTGCGCGAGTGCCAAATAGGACGTAGCTGACACTGAGGCTGCCTGCGCAGCTCAGAGACTCCGCCCATCCAACCTGAACACAGTCTTCCTTCACAGCCAATTGGCCTGGAGGTCAAACCCTCCTAGGGCTAACAACAACAACCTGGGTTTAAATTCAAAAATACTGTACAACCCATAAAGGATTGCAGTAAGAGTACCCATCTCAAATAACTGGGGAGGCTATGCCACTGACCTTTAGAGGACATCTACCACATAAAGCAGCCACCATGCAGAGATATGGAAAGAAATCAGGTGTGAAAGAAATGGAGGAGAAAAGACGACAAGACATTGAGTTCAAAACCATGGTTATAAGGCTTTTCAAGAGGCTCCTAGAAAAGGCCAATGAACTTAATGAGAACTACAAGGAAATAAACAAGACCAACCAGGAAATGAATGAGACTTACAAGGAAATGAATGAGACCCTCAAGGAAATGAACAAGACCTCTGAGGATATGAACGAGACCCTCACGGATATGAAAAAGGGCCAACTAGAAATCAAGCATACACAGGCTGAAATAAAAAATATTACACAAAGTCCTAAAAGCAGTCCAGAGGGCCACAAGAACCAAGTCAAAGATTTGAAATACAAAGAAGCAAAATCCACTCGGCTGGAAAAGCAAGAAACAAAAAGAATTCAGATAATTGAAGATAGTGTAAGGGGCCTCTGGGACAACCTCAAGCATGCCAACATCCAAATTATTGGGGTGCCAGAAAAAGAGAGAGAGCAAGTTAATGAAAACCTACTTGAAGAAATAGTGGCTGAAAACTTCCCTCACCTGGTGAAAGAAACTGACTTAAAAGCCCAAGAAGTACACAGAACCCCAAAATATAGGAATCTAAAGAGGACCACACCAAGACATATCATAATTAAAATGCCAAGAGCAAAAGATAAAGAGAGAATATTAAAAGCAGCAAGAGAAAAACAGTTGGTTACCTACAGGGGAGCACCCATACGATTGTCAGCGGGTTTCTCAACAGAAACGATGCAGGCCAGACGCGAGTGGCAAGAAATATTCAAAATAATGAATAGCAAGAATCTACAACCAAGATTACTCTATCCAGAAAAGCTATCATGCAGAATTGAAGATCAGATAAAGTGCTTCGCAGATAAGAAAAAGCTAAAGGAGTTCATCACCGCCAAACCAATATTATATGAAATGCTGAAAGATATTCTTTAAGAAGAGGAAGAAGAAAAAGGTAAAAATATAAATTATGAACAACAAATACACATCTATCAACAAATGAACATAAAAATCAAGTGAATTGATAGGCTGATGAACAAGATAAACTGGTGAATATAACAGAAACATGGACATAGAGAGGGAATGGACTGACAATTCTTGGGGAGAAAAGGGTTGTGGGAAGTACAGCAAGAGATTGGACAAAAATCTTTCAACAATGGGATAGGACATTGGGGAGGGGGAGGTGAGGGTGGAGGGTGGGATAGGTACCGGGTGGAGGGGAGATATAGGAGGATAAAAAAGGGGAAACAATGTAATTAATAAACTGAACAATAAAGATAAAAAAAAGAAAGGTAGAATTAAAAGAGATTTGATTTTTATGCAGTATAATTGAAGGTGCATAACCATTATGATGATGAAAATAATGTTAGCTTTTTAAATAAGAAAAAGCATATCTCATTACTTGAGACCTAGATTTTTATAATAACAGTGGTGGTGATGATGGAAGAAATAATGGAAATGTTTTTAAAATGTCTTTAACAATTTTTAAGATCAATGAAGTTATTGTTATACAATGTAAGATGGCCTGTTTAAGATGCTACTAATTCTAGGCCATATATCTTTCCTCCTTAGTATGATTTAGCTAATTAAAAGTATGGTGCAAATACTTTTCTGAGATTAAGTTTGATCTTCCTTCCATACTATCAGAGCCAAAGAACCCAAGTCTGGGAGTCAACAAACCTGGAGTTAGTCCACTTTTTTCCCCTACCAAATGGCTGTGTTACCTTGGGGAAATGACTCGGCCTCTGTGTGCCTCCTCATGTATAAAATTAGGAACTTGAACAGGAAGCTTTCTAAAATCCTATCGTTCAAAACATCCAACTTCTAGGTTTTCTTATTCCATTAAAAAAATACAATTCACTGGATCTGATCCCAGTGTTGTCCTCTTGCTTTTCCCTTTTATCAAGTGTAGAGTATAAAGAACTAAATTTACTAATATTTGGATCAAATCTGATAATTTATGGAAGTCAAAGAGCCTCAAATAACTCAGTATCATTGCATATACTTTAATTGTATTTAAAACTCCAGATGTGTTCCGTTCCAATGGTTTTTAGTTCATGTACACATTAAGTCAAGGTTCTTGTTCTTTAGCCCTGTTTCATTTGCAGGTATATGCCTAAAATTGATCTTTATTAAGAAAACTTTAAAGGTGCAATAGGATTAATACTTAAAGGAATCTTCCTTATACATAAATAGTCATCTTATCTGTAATTCTTTGGCTACTTATTTACATACTAAAGGCCCGGTGCACAAATTCGTGCACCAGTGGGACCTTGGCCTGGCCTTCAGGATCAGGCCGAAACTGGTTCTCTGACATCCCTTGGATTGTGAGAGGGCACAGGCCAGGCCGAGGGACCCCACCGGTGCACGATCGGGGACACAGGAAGTTGGCCAGCTGGGAAGGGACCACAGGAAGGCTTCAGGGTGTGTCCAGCCCATCTTGCTCAGTCCTGATTTGCTGGACTCCAGCATCAAGCTAACCTACTGGTTAGAGTATCTGCCCCCTGGTGGTTAGTAGACATCATAGCAACTGGTCGACCAGTCAACTGTCTGCCTCCTGGTGGTCAGTGCACATCATAGAGAGCAGTTGAGTGGCCTTAGCATATCATTAGCATATTACACTTTTATTGGTCCAATGGATGACCAGATGACTGGACACTTAGCATATTAGGCTTTTATTATATAGGCCTTCTTCTTCTTCTCCTCCTCCTTCCTCCTCCTCCTCCTCCTCCTCCTCCTTCCCCTCCTCCTCCTCCCCCTCCTCCTCCTCTTCTTCTTCTTCTTCTTCTTCTTCTTCTTCTTCTTCTTCTTCTTCTTCTTCTTGTTCTTCTTCTTCTTTCTCCTTTCTCCTTTCTTCTTTTTTCTTCTTCTTCTTTTTGCATTAAGAACTCTTAGATAGGTAATAGAAACCCTTACCAAGGAGTAATACATATTATGTCAGGGACAAGCGCTAACACCTTTTTCCCATTTCTTCCCCCTGTTTCCTCCAATGTTTTGATATCTTTTATAACTCTCATGTTCATGGTCTTGTTAAATAAGTTATTATCAGTTGGATCATTTATGTACTTATTCTTCAGACCTCACTTCCAAAACAGCTTTGAGGTATCATCCCTGGCCTGAGGGATACAGACCTGAAAGCCAGGTATTACAGGGGGAGCCCCTTGCTCTAGATCAGAGGATGTGCCTCCTTTGGGGCTCTGTTTGAGCATCTGTTCCATAAATCACTTTATCACACAGGAGGCTGTCGACACCTGCTTCTTGACATGATTATGCCACGATCTGTGTGGTTGGCTTACCTGCTATAACAAATAGACTCCTGAAATGAACAGGCTCAAACACAATGAAGATTTGCTTCTTGTTCATGTTAACAGTCAAAAGTGAGCATTCCTGGTCAGTTGACAGCTTTTCTTATGTGGTAATTTTGGGAGCCAGACAGTTTCCATTTTGTCACTCTGCTTCTCTGTGACCCTGTTGTCATCCCCATCTAGCCCATCAGATGGGCAGAGACAGCATGGAGGGGGAAGACCTGCTTAAAGGCCGTGGCTCAGAAACAGCACACGTGGCTTCTGCTCATGTTCTTGGCAGAGCTCCATCATGTGGCCACACCAGCTTCCAGGGAAGCCAGTAAATGCAATGCAGTTGGACCTTCAAAGACAGTGAAGTTGCTAACTATTGAAGAGTTTGCAGAATGTGCTGTCATCTGATTCATTCTCAGCTCTCTCTTCCTGCAATTTCAAGGTAACTCCTAGAAGAAAGTGCTGAAATGATTATCATTTATGAATATAGTTATTTATGGAGCTTTAAACATTTCAAATAGTCTTTTTAAGTTGATTTAAAAGGACCTTGCCATTTCCAAACCCCCTTTTGACTGATCTGACTCTGGTTTGGACCTTTGAAGTTTACTAGAGGTCTACGTCTTATTGGCACACTTTGGGTGGTAGTCAGACAGTGTTATGGTGGTCTTGTGAGCATGCTCAGTAACCAGAATAGATTTTTGCCTTAAAGTACAATTTAAAATAGTTTTTTCTTGGTGGTTGAATTTTTAAAGAGTATTTAGGCCATTGATTATATGGGGATTTTGCTGTTGCTTTTTTCCTATACCCCACCAATTCTTTCCAAGCTCTGCTTTTAAATGGCCATATGATCTTGGGTATCTGTTTGAGACTATCTTCATTAGTAAAAGTTGGGATTCTAATTCTTATCTTGATGGATGGGTGATGATTAAAGCACAAGTCACATATCTTCTGTGTCAGCTACTAAACATAACCCTGTTAAAAGAGTAAATTAATATAGAACCACTGGCTCTCCAGACATGGCTTAGGTAAAATACAGAGGGAATATGAACATTTATTTAAAACTAAGTATCCTGCCCTGGTTGGGTGTCTCAGTTGCTTGGAGCATTGTCCCATACACCAGAAAGTCTCAGGTTCAATTCCTAGTCAGGATATATACCCAGGTTTCAAGCACTAAAACCTTTTTTCCCATTTCTTCCTCCTATTTTCTCCAATGTTTTGATATCTTTTATAACTCTCATGTTCATGGTCTTATTAAATAGGTTATTATCAGTTGGATCAGAGGGTGTGTTGGTGGCAGCCAATGTGTGTGTGTGTCTCTCTCTCCTTCTGTCTCAAAATTCAGTAAAAATAAATATTCTTACAAGTTTAAGAAATCAGTCCTATCAAAGCAAATTCCCACTGAGAACTCAGTTTAGGCATCTCCTTCACAAGTTTGGTTTCATTGTCTCCCCATGTGCTCTGACCCACTCGCACTCCTATTGAGCACTTGGTTCATGGTATTGTTATTGCCAGTTTATGTCTCTGATTCTACCACAGCATCAAATGCTTTTCATTTTCTGCTATATTTCTGGGCCTTGAGTGGTTGAAACATATAACATTGTGATTTTTTGTAGTAAAAAATGGTTGGTGGATATTAAGAATTTCATATGGTTGAGGCATGAGATATTTGGTTGACTATGGCGTGATCTTTAGCACCTGAGCATTGGACACATACTACTTTTGAGTTTCATGCTGTGTTTAGCATCTGTTATGCCATTGTTGACATCATACAGGCTAATATATGATGGAGTTCTTAGCATGTATCTTCTTTATCTATTTCACGTATCTATGACTCAGATTCTCAGATGAACAAATTCCTTAAAGACAGGCTATTGTCTGGTTTCTTGTGTCTCTCCCACAATGCCAATAGTTGTGTAAATAAAGTTGGCACCAACCATTTTCAGATTTGTCTTGAATGCACTTGTAAGTTACAGTTAAAGAATATGAGCCTCCTAATTGAGAAATGTTACATGATTCCATCATAGTCCTGGGGTGTTTGACAGAATTAGCACTGTGCTCAGTGGCTAGCCTGTATTTCCATGATGGTACTGCCGCCTTCGTTAGACACGGTAAGGATGTCAGGATGATTTGACAGTATGTTTTCTTGCTCCAGGCTTTTTTGTGTGTGTCATCAGGTTTCATGGGCAGAAACACCAAATTTGGCATCAGACCTGATTTCAGACCTAGTTATGCCATTTATAGACATGTGACCTTGGCACAGCCATTTCACTTTTAGCTATTTCTGTTGTGCCAGTTTCACACCATTGTTATGAGGATTTAATGAGATTCAATATGTAGATCATTTAGGATACTTTTGGCAGAAAGTAACAGAAATATCAATGGAAATTGGCTTAAAAATACGAATGTGTACTTTTTGCATAGTTATAAGTAAAGAAGTTCCAAGATAGTTAATTCAGTGGCTTGAAAAAAATCATCACAAATTCAGGTTCTCCCTAGCTTTTCCTCCTCTGCTATTCTCAGCTTTGGCAGTGCTCCCTCATTGGCTCTGGATGGCTGCCCAATTTCAGGCATATAAGTTCTCAGCCTCAATATCCACTGTTAAGAAAAGGGGGATAATAGTCCACTTTTCTGTTTTGTTTTGTTTTTGTAAGAAGGAGAGTTTCCTAGAAGTCCCTCAGAAGGCATTCTCTTGTATTTCTTTGGCTAGATTTGTTCACATGCCGATGACTACGCATTACTAAACAGAGGAGTTCAATGGTTATGAGGCGTTAGCACAGTCAAACCTACCCTAAGTGCTGGAAGTATGGGGGTGGCACCTTGTAGAGTATATGACTATCTAACCACTATGCTGTACCCCTGAAACCAATCTATCTATATACGTAAAAGCCTAAGCCACCTTCTGACTGGCCAGCTGACCAACGAGAAGCTATGATGCACACTGACCACCAGGGGACAGACGCTCAACTCAGAAGCTGCTGAGCTGTGGTGACTTGGCATCTGTAGTTCTCAGGTGATGCACCTGAAACCAGAGAGGAGGGAGCCCAATTCTGGTGTGCGTCACCTGAGAACCGCCCTCTCCCAATCCGGGACCCCTCAGAGGATGTCAGAGAGCTGGTTTTGGCCCTCTCCCTGCAGTCAGGCCAAGGGACATACATCAGGCCTCTAGTACAAAATAATATTGAAAGCAAACTATAATTGAGAATTTAAAATTAAAAATGCAAAAATCAATCAAACAAACAAAAACCCCAAAATGTACCTGTGATACATGAAATGGATCCAGTTTGTTGCAGCTGCCTGACTGCCTCATTCCTAAGCTGAACTGGTATTCTATAAGCAAGGAAAGTGAGTGTAGGGGGGCAGGTAGCTGCTGTGTAGATAGTAAGATGATCCAATTTATCTGACTCATTATTGTAGACTTGATATAAGATATGATTTGCTAATAGGCAAGCAGCAGATTAAAATGTTTCTAAGCATTTCTGTGCATATCTTTAATTCCTGAAACAAATATGGCTCTATGAAACAACTGTAAAATCAAACCTATAAATCAAAAACTTGAGTTAACCTTTTTTTATCAGTCTTTCCCATCACTGATGAATCAATTATGTGCATTGTTAAAACACACATATATGTACAAAAGTTCTCTCAATACTTACTGAGTGTCAATCTACATACTTGGCAGTATGGGTGCCTTATAGGTACAAAGGTCTATGGGAAGTAAGTTTATAGTAATCAAGTAGCTCATCATCTAGTAGAGCAGAGGAGATAATCCTAACTTAAGGTAGAAAGTGTTGAGGGCCACATACAAGCTCCAGGTGGAAAGCCCTGACATCGCAAAGGTGTGAGAGGGCATTTCTGCATGGAATTGGAAAGGTGCCATGTAGGAACTGACTCTGGACTAGGCACCATCTCCATTATTCTAGGTTCTGTGCTCTGCTGAATTTGGTGAGTAGAATTCACCTCCAGTACCTGCTGCCCACTTCCCATATCAGATGGAGGAATCTGTCAGCAGAAGTGACTGAGACAGGACCAGAGTCAAGCTGACAAAGGGATGTGCAGACTGGTTCTCCACATCTTCTCAATCTCTGGGTTCTACCCTCCCTTCCGTTGGCTGGATCCCTTACTCCAGAGTTGCTCTTCCCTGCTCCCCAAGTAACAAAGTAAAAGAATTAGCCTGTTTGAGGAAAGAAGTTTAGACTAACCGCAGAGGCCAGGGGATGGCAGAGTCTGCGATTCATTGATGGGAAAACCCCGAGACTCTACTTTCTTGAGGGCAGGAGCTGAATCACATCCTGCCTTTGAACCCCAAGCACCTAAGATCCTTCTCCCTGTGTGTGTGTGTCTGTGTCTTGATCTCTTTTTGTAAAGACACCAGTCATATTAAATTAGGGACCATCCAATTAACCTCATTTTCACTTAATTACCTCTTTTATTTATTTAAAAATATTTTTATTGATTCCAGAGAGGAAAGGGGATTGAGAGAAACATCAGTGTTGTTTCAGAGAGAATCATTGGTTAGCTGCCTCCCACGTACCCCCCACTGGGGATCGAGCCCCACTCTGGGCATCGAGCCCCACTCTGGGCATGTCCCCTGACCCGGAATTGAACCATGATCTCTTGGTTTCTGGGTTGACGCTCAACCACTTAGTCACACTGCCCAGGCTTAATTACCTCTTTAAAGACCACATTTTAAATATTCTGAGGTACTGGGGGTTAGAACTTTAGCACATGGATCTTGAGGGGACACAATTCAGCCCATACCAGATTGCAAATTTCACCTACCACACAGCTCTCTCTTTCTGCCTCCTCTCTCAGGGCCCAATCATGGAAGGGTCTGAATAACAGAGAAGGATAAAGTGGAGCATGAAGAAGCCAACCACACCTTCCTCTCCCGCCCTGAGCTTCCTGACCTGAGGCAGAACCCCGTTAGGAAGAGAAGTTATAATAATGTTCTTAGGAGGCCATTATTGGGAGGTCTTTGGACCTTGCCAGCCATGAACAATACAGCTCTCACCTCAAGGTCTGAGTTTCTAATTAATCCAGGAAGGCATGGCCTGTGGTAGGAAACTGCCTACTTTATTTTAAGGTTTACTGCAAAAGCAACCGTGTTTAACTTCCTAGCTGACACCCTCTAAGAGTCATTGAACAACCTCCAAACCATCTTTTGGGTTTTATTATTTATAAGGCTTTTGAACAGTAGTTTTTAATATATTAAGGAAAAAGAGGTTTGCATCATGCCCTCTATAATGAAAATGATTACTCTCAGTTCTAGATTGACACAGTACAACTTTAAAAAAAATTAGTAGACTTATAATTAACTCATGCACTCATATGTATAATTAAAGTAAATGTTTAGGTGAGTGGTTCTAATAACTTGCTCTTAAAATGAAATATAAAGGTTAATATCCATAAGTTCTTTTAGTAAGAACAGATATAAGGCTGCTATTGTAAGGGCATTACAGGTGTTTCTTTAAAATAAAATAAAATAAAATATTTGATCTATGAAAGAAGTTATATAAAGTGAATTAAAATGTAAAATCTAATAAAAGGAACCCATCCGTTTAAGAACTAGGACTTGGCCAATAATGTCGAAGTTCTTGGCTTGCCCCTTCCTCCTTGCATCCTCAGCTTTGTTCACTATCTGAACATGGTGTTTATTATTCCTTTGCTTTTCCTCATAGTTTTACTACATGCCCGTGTATCCCAAAGCAACCTGTTATTTACCTTTGCCTGTTTGGACCATTTTATAAGTGGTATTGTACTCTACAGATTTGTGCAGGAATTCTTTTTCTCAGTCAGCATATTGTTCCTGAGATTCATCCATATTAAGCCACATAGCTGTAGTTCATCACTGTTTTCTGTTGAGAGTATATTATTGGATAGCCATGCTACAATTTATTTTTTCATTTTCCTATAGCTGAGCAATGGGTTGTTTTCATTTCTTTACAATTTTAACAGTGTTGCTTTGTACTTCCTTGCACATCTCCTGGTATCTGAGTGTAAGAATATCTCTAGACTCCTCCTGTAAATTTTTTAAAAATATGTTTTTATAGATTTTAGAGAGATAGGAAGGGAGAGGGAAAGAGAGAGAAACATGGATTAGCTGCTTCCTGAATGGGGTCCCATTGGGGATATAGCCTGCAACTTGGGAATGTACCCTGACCGGAAATCCAACCAGTGACCTTTCAATGCATGGAATGACACCCAACCAACTGAGTCACACCGATCCTTATGGAATTTTGAGTTGAAGAGTATCTGTAGGTTTTGATTTCCAAGGTATTATAGACCTATTTCAGGGTATACATTTTTTGAAATATATTTTTATTAATTTCAGAGAGGAAAGGAAAGGGAGAGAGAGATAGAAACATCAATGATGAGAGAATCATTGATTGTACCTCCTGCATGCCTCCTACTGGGGACTGAGCCTGCAACCCAGGCATATGCCCAGACCTAGAATCAAACCATGACCTCCTGGTTCATGGTTTGATTTGACTCTCAACCACTGAGCAATGCCAGCTGGGCAAGGTATAATTTTTATATCCTGTTGAGAATTTTGTCTTTTTTTCCCCCTGGAAACTCCTTTAAGGACTTTTTATGATTACTGAATGCAAATACTTTGACAGTTCTTTCTATAGCAAATATTTTCCTTATCTATAGTTGATTTAAAGAAAATTTTTTTTATCTTTTGATGAGAAGTTCTTGATATTTTTCTTTATTGTCTCTGAATTTTGTATCTGGCCTACCTCCTTTTTTTTCCTGTTATTTTGAGTTTATGTGAGATTTGAATAATCCATTTTTATAGAATTTACCTGTACTAGTAAAGGCCTTTAGGCCTCATTGTTTTCCTTTTGGGAAGATTTTTTTTAAACTAACAATATATTTTTTTTAAATTGGTTATTAAAGAGAATTTAGCCTTTTTCTTTCTTTGTGGTCCATTATGGAAAGTTATATTTTTTCCTAAGGATTGTATTTGCATGCAGTTTTTATAGTGTTTTTCTCATCTTTTTAATCTTTGTTGCATTTGTATTTATGGTCCCATTTTATTTGTAATTTTATTTATTTGTGCTTTCTCTTTTTCTTGATAAATTTTTGGCTTCATGATCGTTTCGTTTTCTACTGAATATTTGTTTTATGTTTCATTAGTTTATGCTCCCCTCTTTTCATTATAGTTCTATTTATAACTTGTTCCCTCATTCATTGATTTTTTTACTTTTTGCTCCTTCCTCATAATATAATTGGATTAAAGTTATAAATTTATACCAAAGAATCACTTTTACTGCCCCCCGATAGTTTTAATTGTAGAGTTTCCACTATAATTCAGTTTTAAGTTTTTAAAAAATTTTATCGTGATTTTTACTTTTTGAATTATTTAATTTTTAAAGTATTTTGAGACTGACATATAATAGGCTTAAAATGTAAACATAGCATTACTGTATTACCTAGCAATCCTACTCCTATTTATATGTTCTAAGAGAAACGACAACCTGTGTCCACTCACAGGCTTATGTAATTGAATGTTCATAGCAGCATTATTTGGCTGCTCATAATAGCCAAAAAGTGCAAACAAGTCAAATGTCCATCAACTGGTGTATGGATAATAAAATGTGATGTACACGTTCAATGGATTATTATTTCACCATAAAAAGGAATGAAATAGTGAGACATGCAATAACATGATGATCTTGAAAACATTAGCCTAAGTGGGAAAAAAAAAAACAGTCACAAAAGACCAAATAGAGTATGATTCTAAGTATTTGAACAGTCCAGAGTATGGAACTCTCTAGAGACAGAAATTAAATGTATTAGTGGTTGCCCAGGACTGGAGGGTTGGGAGGGTTTGGATGACAAGAACTAAAGGGTATGGATTGTTTCTGAAGTAATGAAAATGTTTCAAAATTGATTATGGAAATGGTTCCCCAACTCTGTGAATGTGCTATTAAATTGTATACTTTAAATGGGTGAATTGTATAATGTGTGAATTTTGCCTCAATAAAGTTGTTAACAAAGAAGAAAGCATTTTCTATGGAAATAGCCAATAAATTATAATAGCTCTAAACTACTTAGTTTAAATTGTATTGCCAATTCTTATTTTCTCTCCTACCTCTCTACTTATCCTCTCTGTCTCCTCCTTCACCTCTTCCTTTTTCTCTCCCTCTCTATCATTGGAAATGTTGCATAACAAAGTTTAACTTATTTATTAAAAAGGATCAATGTAATGAAAATTAATGGAGAACATTGACATGAACAAAACTTTTCAATTTCCACCCTCATAGATAATTTACACAAACAGACTGAGATGACACAACCTTGAGAATGTCAGTACTTGCTGACTAGCACACAGGCTTAAACTGATGATTTTGAGAAAGCAGTATCCTGAAACAATAAGGGCAGTGAATGCAGGAGCAAGCAGACCATTTATAACATACTTTAGAAAAGGCTACTAGTATAGGTAAAAAATGTTCTTTAAGATATGATTGCTGGCATGTGCCCCAGGGGAAAATGGTATCACATCTACACAATAGTCAGGTTCTATGGAGTGGCTCCTCTGTGGAGAATTCCACTTTATTCTCTGTGCCTGAGACCTTGACCCAACCCTGTATGTGAAGTAAGAGCCTGCTTTGTGAAGGGGCGCTGATCAAGACGATGGCCATTATCGAGCTGGGATCCAAACATCTGAAGCTTATAACCAAGCACAATGGTGAAGGCTTCTTATCCATGCTTCTAATTATATATTTTTTCCTGCTTTTTAGATAAAGGGACAAAGAACTATGGGACTTATTTTTCAGGTTTTACAGGCTGCTCTGAAGTATTCTTTTAAAGGCAAGGGGGTACAGTTTTATCAATAGCAGTACTGGGAGCAGGGTGTGTTCTCCAAGATCATCCTTCTGTGCATAATGGCATGCAGATGTCAGGGATGCATTAGGAGCTGAAATAATGCATTTGTTATTTCTAATGAATAGTAATAATTCATAATTTGTACTAATCAAAAACCTTTCATCCACAAAAACCAACAAGCTTTACACACATTATCTTCTCACCAACCTCTGAAGTAAGTGTCTGGTGAGTACAATTATTCCTAATTTTCAGAAGGGCCAAGATAGAGAACATAGCACAGAAATAGTTACCGATGTTTCTGCAGTTTCAGATTTACATTTTGAAAGTCATTTGAACTTATTTTCATTAGTTATTTTGATGGTCAAGGAATATAATTTATACTGACCTACATAATGGATACCTCTACTAAGTGAAAACTATAAAATCCATTTTTCCAGATGTTTTTTATATTAACAGACCTGGAGAAGCTCATATTTGCTAGCATGATTGCCATTTGGGGGTTAGATATTCATTTTGTGCCCCATTGGTGTCCAGCCCAGTGGTCTCTGCAGGCCCAGGTGATGCAGCCCACAGTACATTCCAGTCTGTTCTCTGACCAGTGAGTGACGGGTGTGCAGATGAAGGTAAACACAGAAGAGTGAGGATGCCCTTTTAATCATTGTCTTTGCTTCCAGACACCCTTCCCACCTGAGCAGCCCACATGGGACTGCTAAATTAATCTTGACATAATACAGCTCTAATCAACTCGCTTTCTTGCCACCAAATCTGTATTCTTGGTCCTGGAGTTCAGGGTTCCCCACCAAAACCTGTAAAAAAGCAGATTGCTTCCAACTTCTCTGTGTAATTGGTGGAGAAAAAGACTTGGATTTAATTTAACTAGCCTCTCTCACTCACACCCTTGACAAAAAAAAAAAAAAATCAGAGCTGACCCTTAATGCATTGAGCTTGCAGATTGTTTCTGAAGACAACGGGAGGGAAAATCCAATTCTTAGTTACAGGAGCTTTCCTAAACCTTGCCCAGAATACTTCCCTGAAAAGCCCAGCCAATTCAAATTATAGATGCAGACATTATATGTACATAGGTATATACTTTGTATACTATATTGCATCAGTGTGTGTGTGTGTGTGTGTGTGTATGTGTGTGTGTGTGTGTGTGTGTGTGTTTCTCTTTGCATGTCACGGTTCTTATAGGAGATTCTATTCCAGTGAGCTGTGTGAGATGAATCTGGACATTCTCTTAGGTTCCAGTGACACAATGCAGCCTACATTTTGTCTATATAAAATCTGCATATCATTATCAGTTGACCTCAGAGCTGCCTTCATGTTTGTTGGAGGACTATGGTGTCCTTGCGTGCTCAGCACCCGAACCACTCCTTCATGTGGATTCCCAGTGAGGGCTGACTGCTGGCTGCAGGGCTGAGCAGTATCCTTGGCTCTAGATAGAGTGAATGGAGTAGAAAACTCTTATCCCCTGCTTCTTTTGCATGATAATGAGTTCATTAGGGATATTGATCAAAGGAAGGATGAAAAAAAATAAAGGACGGTGAATCATTAAAAAGGAAAGATTTGCAGAAACCTTATTGTTTTTTAAACATAAATAAATGTACCTTCTTGTGCCAACCTTTGGATTTGGGGTCAATGTCTTATGATGGTGGGTCCTCCCTCTAGAGTGCTTCCTCTGATCCTTCCTTGGCAGAGTGTGGGTTGAGTGTACAGCCTGGAGTAGACTTCCATCTGGATTCTGATTCTGCTCGTTATTGGTGTTGTGATCTTGGTCATGCCATTTAACCTCGCTGTGCCTAATTGTCCTCATCTTTAAAATGGGTATAATAGATCCTTTCTTATCAGTTCTTCAGGAAGATTAAATAAGCTAATATCTATAAAGTGCTTAGAACTATGGCTAGTACAGAGTAAGTACTAAGTGTTTTTCTTTAGTCCTATGAATGATTTCCAGTTTTGGCTTCTTTAAAATCAAGGGAGAATTTAAAGATGTGTGAAGCCACCTGAGTATTAAATTTATCTAGATTCTTATTTCTTCCTAATCTTATTTTTCCTTTTCCTTTTTATTTGTAGTAAAGTACATCTAACATAAAATTTACCAACTTAACATCTTTTAAGTGTAACGTTAGTAGTATTAAGTTCATTCCCATTGTTGGGCAACCATCACCCCCATCCTTCTCCAGAACTCATTGCATTTTGCAAAACTGAAACTCTGTATCCATTAAACAACTCCCCATTCCTCCCTCTCCCAGATCCTGACAGTCACCCTTCCTAATCTTATGTAGTGGTCTTGCCACGCCTATTTTGATAGTATTTTTAAACAACTTTTTAAAATTGAGTTTTTCTAAAGCATTTGACTTCATTCTTAATAGAAATAAAACTATTTTCTTCACTGTGTGCTATTTAATTCAATTTTGTAATTACAACGTAAAGTGCAGTTGGTCTAAACAGGCTCGGGAACAAACACAGCTAACTTGGTAACTGAGCCCTTGATGGGTAGGAGCAGAAGATGCGGGTGTACCAGATAGCACCTTGGGGGTTGTGGTGCTGTGGGTATCAGCACCATGTTTGCCAGAAGGAATGCTACAGATCAGTTCATCTGGGCCATCATATCCACTCTGTGGTTTCCCTTCTCTGTGCCATGGTGCTTGTCATTTTCATATTCTGAAACACCCACATCCTCAGCTCTAGATGTCTAAGTTGCACTCATTTTTCAGCCACTACTTCAGATGCACTTCCTCTGTGAGACCTTCCCTGTTCTCTTTCCTCCTTTTACCCGCACCTCTGCAATGGCTCCTAACACTTTCTGACTTGTGCTGTTGAGTTCTCCAAGAACAGGCTCTGTATCAAGTGTCTTTAGATGTCTCTTATCATCGATTTAGTGCCATTCATGTAGTCATGACTCAGTCTCACATTTATTGACTTATTGCCTGGCCAATATGGGACAGGGAGAATGAGAAGAAGGATGTAAGAATTGGAGAACTTTACAGTTAACAAAAATGGTGTGTGTGTGTGTGTGTGTGTGTGTGTGTGTGTGTGTGTGTAATACTACAGAGTGTGTGTGTTTGGGGGCATTTTTATGTGCATCTGGTTTGCAGATGAGGAAACTGAGACTCACAAAAGTTAAGTAATTTATCCAAATCAATATCCTGACAGCACTATCAGTGCTCATTCCTCTGGGCATGTCTTTGGGCTCCTAAATTAATTACTGGTTGTCACCAAATACCTGCTAATCAAGCTAAACGTCAATCAGAATACAGCTGAATTTGGATCTATAGACATCCATAGACAGCAATCATTTAGTGGTTACTCTTATCTCCAGGGCTTATTAGGAGAGAGCATGATGTTACTGGGTCAATGACTAGGTTGGAGCCATGACCCAAATGACTGTGGTCTGCCACCTATTGTGTGATCTTAACTAGGCAAACAATTTGACCTCATTGAGTCTTGTTTTTTACATCTGTAAAATGGATGTAATAACAGATGGAGATACTATGAAGATTTCATAGATAATTATTGCATATAAAAGTACTTTGTGATCTATAAAAATATTACACAAATCTAAAATATTGTTATTATCATTCCAGACTTACAGAGTACCATTCCACTTAAGGTGCAAAAAATCCAGTCCAGGGTTTGGGTTAATATGGAACAAGTTACATTAAGTCTCAAATTGGGACACTGTTGACAGCATAGGAGCCCCTTTGAGATATACACTCTTCTAATGTGATGTGCTTGGTTTTAGTGTCCTGGACTGGTTAAATTTTGCTCAGAGCCTAATTTCCTTTCATAGGTTAAAATAACTATAGGCAAAGGCATGTAGTCTAGGTAAATGCACCTTGTTTTTGTTTTGGACTGCCTGAATGTCTGACAAATGTGAAATTGTAATGAGAGATGTCTAGAGGCCAAGGAAGGCTGTGGAAGAAAATAGTATTAAGATTGCTGTGGTCATCCTCTCCTCTGAGTCTTCCCTGTATGCTACCCCTATATGGTTCCACAGAGCTCTGAACACATCCTTCTCCTAGCAGTAATGCTATATCCGGTGAGTCTCCACTCACATGTTTCTTTGTCCTCCTGGACTATGAGTTCCTTTTGGCCAGGAACCGTCTTATTAGTTGTTGTATTAGCTGTACCCAAACAAATGCCTAGGGCCAATGCTAACTGCTCAATAAGGGAAATTGAACAGATCCCTTCGCTGGTGGTTGCCTTCTATTACAAGCCCCATCCAGAAGTGAAAATGAGGCAGGATGTTAAGGAAGCTATTTCGTCAGTGTGATTGTATTGCTGTATTAATTGAATTAATTTAGGGCAGTGTTTCTCAACCTTTAAAAATTATAGTCACCCTAGGGAGTCTTTTTAGCCATTTCTTTTCTAACTGTGCCCCCTGCCCCAATTAAAATTTAATATCACAGATATCCTATATGTTAGATTGTATATGGTGATGCTTTGGAGTGCCATATCTTTTTAATATGTAAGATGTTTTGCCCTCCCTCCCCCAAGAACCAATTTCCCCTTCCTTTGAAGTGCTACAACCCCATTGAGAATGCCAAAATTAGACTATATTTGTCTAAATTTATAGAATCAGCTGCTATTTTAACAGTTTCTATTGTTATTTACACTGTTGATTATAAAATTAAGATAAAACTTTGGTTGCTCATCTTGCTGACAGGCTTTCAAGATAAGGCTGTTGGATTGATATATATATATACCAAATAAGTGTTGCTTTTAGTACCAGATAGGTAGACAAAGCCAAGCCTTTCCCAGACCACCAGCAATATGTTGGCTTGAGACTAAGTTATGCACAAATCTAAATGCTTGGTCCATAGTTTCATTCTTCTTAAAAATATTTAAACTAAGCATAAAGTTATACTTATTGTTAATTAATTTAGGCAGCTAAATAAGTCAGATGCATGCTTTCTGGCTGATCCTGCCAAGTCATTCCTGTTTGGGGTATCTTATATCTTATATAATAAAAGTATAATATGCAGATTGTCCTCTCGACCTGAGTTTTCCTAAAGTTTGACCAGGGGGCAGGCTGGCTGGGGGAAGGGAGGGAGGCCTTGGTGCTGGCAGGTGACTGGGGAAAGGGAGGGAGGCCCTGACCAGTGGTAGCAGCAGGCAGCCGGGGAAGGGAGGCGGTACCCAGCTAGTAGCTGGCAGCCGATAGGGAGCCTACCAGTGCATGGATTTCATGCAGTGGGCCTCTAGTTTATAAATAATGTACCATGCAAATTGGGAGGATATGCTGCCACCACTTACACTTAAAAAGCAACTGTAATGTGGTTTATGTGCCAGATAAATAGGCAGTTATTATCCTTGGATGACTTGAAGTAGCTCTTCTGGCACCTCTCTATAAGCAGCCACAGTGTTAGCAAACATGAGCTCTAATTGGGGTGGCTTTTCTCCTCCATGTTATTAAGAATTGTGGATGGTTTTTTGAAGAATATGAAAATACATCTGACTTGGTTCTAAAGACCTCTTCGTGTTATCATGATTCCAGGAGCCCTCTAGCTATCTTTTCACTCTGATTTGGAACACACACACTTTTAGGAAAACCTGTCTTTGGCAGCTTGCCCAAAGAAACCCAGTTTTGCTTGGAGAGCATTCCATATAGTTCTGTTCATATTAACATGGACCCTAAATGATTGACAGTTTTTCATATAGTGAAGTTCCATTATGACCTGGCTTTCACTAGTACTATGTGATGCAGAGAGACTAGTATTGATACATAGACTTCCAGTAAGTTCCCAAATGATTTCCCTTCAGGATCTATTATTTAGTGATCTCCTCCATACTCTAAGATTGATAGGACAGATGTTCATATCCCAATTTTACAGATGAGGAACTGTGATTAACAGTAGATAAGTGCGTGTATGGAAGATTATGCCCTCAGATATAGCTCTTCTGATCCAAAATCAGTGCCCTTTATCTGGCCCATGAAGCTCTATACAGTTAGCTCTCTTGGGAGTCGTTGCGGAGTGAGTAGACCCCAAAGGCACAGCCTGGACAAGAAGAAGGTAGATTTGCCTCAGTAAAGATGCAGCATTCCAGCGTTTCCCGACAATGGCATGGATGACTTTGTGAAGTCGTGTATGTCTCACCACTCGAGATGTTCATCTAGGTGTTTCAATGGTGTGAAACAATGTGGCATTTGGCTAGTTGATCTTTTGAGTTCCTTACAATCCTGAGATTTGATTTTAAAAATCTTGTCTGGGTTCTCTTTCTTGGTATGGTTGCATTTATCAAATGCTTAATTTAATGGCTTTCTTTACCAATTTTGCATCAAAAGCATCCGTAAGGCTTTATGAGAAGAATATACTCAGGACGGACCCTAGGTCTCCAGTATTAGACCTCTAGTGTGGGTAAAGTCGGAGATGGGAGTATTTTTCTAAAGTTGCACTGGGTTGGGAATCACTCTTGTGTTGCCCACTAATAACAAGGTACAAGCAAGATTCATCTTTTACTTGGTGGTATAATTTAACAGCATCAAGGAGTCCTAGTTTCTTAGTGTGCAGTGCCCTTTTAAATTTAAATCAGGCCATTTAATAACACTGTGTTTGATCACTCTGCTTCAAGGGTACGGTGATTCTCAACTTGGCAGGTTAGTTTTGCTAATACAATGTCTCATAATTCCTGCCCATCTTATGGTCACTTGGGAGCTGGTGCTGGTCTAGGAAATAGGCATTGATCAGCCCAGGCACATAGAACTTTTCATACACTTCATATTCTGAAAAAAATCAGCTCAAAGCATATGTGGGCCTGCCTCTAAAATCAGCAGGTTGGATACAGAAACTAGTAAGCTGCTCACCCCTAGACTAGCTACCTACTAGTTAGCTTTGTAGAGTAAGAAAGCTCTAGTAGCATGAAGGATTAATGGTTGTCATTTATTGTTTTCTTGAGCAATTTTCTTGTTCAAATCCTCGACTGTGTTGCTATCACCCCTCAGAGAGAATAATCTCGGAAGAATGTGTCTGTATTAAATACACGCCAGAGGATAATAAATTCCCCACCATGTCTCCTATGGTGGACAAAAAAAAAAAAAATACAATCACCCTAACAGTATTTGTTCTATTTTTCAATCAATAGGAAGCTTTTTAAAGCTTACATTTCTCTTTGGACATTTTAAGTGACTGATGAGACAAAAGAAAAAATTCAAGATAAAGTGACAGTATAGACACTCCTCAAATCCTATAATGAACTCCACAGGGCATCCAATTTTGATGTATTAGGACTTTTTTTTATAATGAGTACATTGTCGGAAATCACATTTTCTACCTGCAGGAGCAGATGATGAAACTGAGATGACATCTTACCTCTTTGTAGTTAATTAGCAAGAGGAAAGCAGTGTTTTCAATCTCGTATGGGAAAGGGGCAGTATTAGTCACCCCCCACTCTGCCTCTTCTTTCACACACCTGGCTCTTTTGTGTGCGCTTTGATCTGCTTTAACAGTTTGGATGGGCCTTGTTCTCTGAGAAAGTTGAGGGGAGTTCAAGAATAGTTATTATTTAATGAAAAAATAACTATAGCTCACTTCTACCCACCATATTGCCTGTAGGATCAATAAAACAGATCAGGTCCAGCAGGCATGGCTCTGTGGTTGAGCGTCATCAATCTGTGAAGCAGGAGGTCGAGGTCGATTCCTGATCAGGGCACATGCCCAATTGCAGGCTTGATCCCAGTAGGAGGGATCAAGGAGGCAGTTGATCAATGATTCTCTTTCATTACTGATGTTTCTATCTCTCATTCTCTTTTCCTCTCTGAAGTCAATAAAAATATATTTAAAAAATTGAATAGATCAGGTCTTTTTCTTTTAGAGAGCAGTTCCTTACCTGGACCCAGACTGCAGGCAGTGCCCAGGCTGCAGGTGTTTTTTATTGTCACTATATTAACAGTCATTACCATTGGATCCCCAGCACTTACCACAATGCCTGGAATTTAGTAGGCACTCAGTAAATATTTATTAATTAATGAATAAGTAAAACATAGTGTTGACCCATACAGTAAAGTGTTAAAGTTTCATCAGTTGTATCTGATATCTTCCTCTGGGTAATAACTGTGTCCATAGTAAGACATGTGGTGAGGTTTGCATGGAATTCAGTGGTTAGGGACAGAAACAGAGCAGAGCGTGTAAGTATGATTCCATTTCCGGGACTGGTCTGCAGGCAGGTGAGCAGGGTTGGGGTCGGCATGGCCACTCATCCAGGTGAAGGGAAGTCAGTGGTCGAAAAATCCAGCACAGAGATCCCTTCAATCTGTGTCAGAACATGTGCCCAGTCCTACTGGGTAGGCCACCTGCCTGCTCTCTCTTCTCTCCTCACCTGCCCGATGTAGCAGACATTAATCATGCTAACCTGGAAGAGTTGAAGATAATATTTCCCCCATGGGATGGAGAGCTATGACATAGGGCTTTTAAAACTTGGCTTATTTATCTTGGGGAACTGTTTAAAAACACCTGGCTGCATATAGATGATTTGGCTCCTGAAAAAACTGCCCAGTTTTTCTCACCCCAGAACACTCCCCTATGTCTCCCCTTGTCTTTGTCTTGTAAGGAATGACTGCTCATATCTACCTCATGAGGCCTCACAGGGAAATGCCCAGGGAGGATGTTCATCCTTTCCATTTGTTTTTTCAAGATATTTTTGAACAACAATGTGAAAGCACTTATCATGCTGCTGTGAGTTGTTAATAAGCATGTTTGCACATCACATCTATTATGCTGTTTGCACACAGTTATGTGAAGAAACAGCTAGAAGTATTTTTAAGATATATAGCCTTTTATCTCTGGAAGCACCAGAAAGTATTTGCAGATTGATTTCGGGAATCAAATTAGTCTGGCACATTGGTAAGTTCTGGGAGGTGTGGACACTCTGTAAGTGGCTTCTGGCCCCTTAATCCTTTTGATCATTTGCACTATGTATTTTTACACTGGCTCTTGTACTTTGGAAAAATAAAGTAAAGAAACTTAAAGGTGAGTTTGAAGAAGGTTTCTCCACACTTTGTTAATTCAGATGGATCTTGAATTTTAATGGTAATAGTTTCTTTTAAACAACCAAGTTAAAAAAAAAAACTCTCTAAAAATAATGTCAGTGATCAGATTATGTCTGAAAGTGTTTGCTGGTAAGTGGAAATCTTTCCTGATCCCTTATTACTGCCACAAAAGAAGAACCTAATCTTGGAAAAGTCTTGCCAGCCTGTATGTCAATTTCCCCACAACTGTGACTTCTCACTTGGGCTACTGTCTATGTTATATTTTCTGTCACTTGGTGACTTCAGGTATCTGAAGCCTGGCTCAGAGTCATACAATGAGCCCAAGCCTCACCTCCCATTAAATCCTGGTTGGATCTTTGCTGGATTCTGTCACTGGCTATGAGACATTGTGTGAAAGAGCTTGTGGAGAGGGCTCAATTTCCTTATACATAAAATGGGAACACATCTCTCTTGTAAAGTAGTGAGCAATATCTGTATGGCCATATTTATAGCAGCATTATTCACCATAGCCAAAAGGTGGAAGCAACCCAGTGTCCTTGGAGAGATGAATGGATAATTATTTAGCCTTAAAAAGAAAGGAAATTCTGACACATGTTTCAATGTGGATGAATCTTGAGGACATTGTGCTAAGTGAAATAAGCCAGTCACACACAAAAATACTATACGATTTCAATCATATTAATTACCAAGGGTAGTTGAATTAAAGAGACAGAAGTAGAATGATGATTGCCTGGGGCTGAGAGGAGGAAGAAAATAGGGAGTTTGTTCTGGAAATGGATGGTGGTGATGGAAGCACAACAAGTGATTGCACATAACAGTACACTGAAATATGGTTAAATGGTAAATTTTATCTTATACTAGAGACCCGGTGCATGAAATTTGTGCAGGGGGGTGGGTCTCTCAACCCAGCCTGCACCCTCTCCAATCTGGGATCCCTCTCACAATCCAGGACTGCTGGCTTCCACCACTTGTCTGCCTGATTGCCCCTAACTGCTTCTGCCTGCCAGCCTGATCACCCCCTAACTGTATTCCCCTGCCAGCCTGGTCACCCTTAACTGTACCTCCCTTGCTGGCCTGGTCACCCCTAACTGCCCTCCCCTGATGGCGTGGTCCCCCCAACTGCCCTCCCTTGAGGACTGGGTTCTCCCCAACTGTCCTTCCTTGTAGGCCTGGTCCCCCCCAACTGCCCTCCCCTGCAGACCTGGTTCCCCCTAACTGCCCTCTCCTGTAGACCCAGGTCCTCCCCCACAACCATCCTCCCTGCAGACCTGGTCACCCCCAACTGCCCTCCTCTGCTGGCCTGGTCACCCCTAACTTCCCTCCCCTGAAGGCCTGGTCCCCACCCCCACTGTCCTCCTCTGCCATCCCAGTCATTCCTAACTGCCCTCCCTGCTGGTCATCTTGTGGCGGTCATCTTGTGTCCATATGGGGTGGCCATCTTGTGTGTTGGAGCGATGGTTAATTTGCATATTAGGCTTTTATTATATAGGATGTATTTTCCACAATAGAAAAATTTGTTGTAAGCATGAAAGAATATCAAGTAGGGAAAGTGCCTGCCATTTTATCAGCATTCAGTAAGAAGTAACAGCTTTTACTAGAGTTGGGACATTGTATTCTAATGGTTACATGATATTTCATCCTGTGGCTCTACCATAATTTGCTTCTTTTTGTTTGTTTGTTTGACTTATGGGTTACTTATAATACTCCACTGTTGTAATGATGATGGAGTGAATTTTCTGTGTGTGCATGTCTTTTTTCCATTGTTTGGAGTTATAGCTTTGAGATCTATTTCCTGGATCACTTAGGGTGAATTAATCTTAATCTGTGTGGCTTTTTCTGCATATGCCAATGGAGTTTCACAAGGGTGTAGTCATGGCACCAGCCAAGGGAGGGTGCCAGTTCTAGAGCTCCTCATCAGCACTAAGGGCACTTTTAAGCAGTTTTACAAAATGTAATAAATAAGAGATGGTAGGATAATGTTGCAATGTGCATTTATTTCCTTTAATCACTAAAAGTGGTGAGCATGATTTAGTCTTGATGTACGTTTATATCTTTCTATGTGTGATTATATCTTTTGCCTATTTCTAATGTGGTTTCTATGCCTTTCTTATGAATTATATTTGTCATGTTGGTAATATATTGTTGCCATTTTTAATATTTTTAGGGCTTTACTTCTTGTAGTTAAATCATTTCTTTAAACATTTTAAAATACAAAATAGTAATATTTTAAAGTAGATCAAAAGTGGTTTTACAATAACATGATTATTATACTTAATGTATCATCTTCCTATAATTTCCTCATTTTTCTTTTCATATGTATTACCATAAAATCTGTCTAGATGCTTAACTGACATGCTATAGTATTTGAATTAAAATTATGTAGACTGACCAATTGATAAAATATTAACAACTCAATACAAAAAAGGCATTACAAAAATTAGAAAAATTAAAATAATTAATAAACATGACTTTTAATTCTCTAATAATTAAATTTATTAAAAATAAAATGATAGAATACTACATTCTAGCTATAAATTGATAATGATCAAAAACATTGTAATCATGACTAAGACTGGCCCTCAAATATGCTGCCAGTAGCAGCTTGATATTAGAATCAAGAAACTTAAAAATGTTTATATACATCAATTTAGAAATTCCACAAATATATGGCTTGTGACAGTCTCAAGAATGTGGAAAGATATGTATATTCATAGATAAAAACAGGATTCAGTTTAAATGCGCAATGACAGAAAATGATTGAATAAGTAATAATAGTACAACCCTCTTTGGAGTGTTATATAGTCACTATAAATGGTATTTTAAAAAAATTTCAGTGATATGGGGAAATACAACATGCTGGTAAGTGGATAAAGCCTGATGCAGTGATTATACTAAAACAAGTTGTATGTGGCAGTGTGTGTGTGTGTGTGTGTGTGTGTGTGTGTGTGTGCACATGTGCGTGCGTATACCTGGTACATATCCAGAAAGAGATGAGTAAAAAATATTGATAGTACTTATAAGGGACGAGTATAAATGATTTTCATTTTCTTTTTTATACTTCTCCACATTTTCTAAGCTTCATACTGTTTGCAAACTATTGTCTCTATAATTAAACAAATTTAAATATGAAAGAAGATAAAATATAATGAATAGATATTTTTTTCTTTTCTGGATTCGTGTTCACTTTGCTCTCTTTACTTTGATGTGTTAGACAGAATCCTGGAAAAAGTCAGAAGGTATTTTTTCAGGTTATGGTCCAGAAATTTGCTAGGTATTTGACTTAGAGCAAATCTAACTTATACGTCTCTCAGTGTTTATATTTGTAGAATGGGGAGCTTTTCCTTCCCTGCTTATACCATAAGATGGTCGTGAGAATAAGAGTGGGACTACCAACAAATATGAAAACAGGGTTACAGACTGAGGTATAAATTCAAGGGATTCCTGGAAGCAGTGAGGTTTGATAATGAGTTAGGGCTCACTGAGAGCTGTTATTCTCAGTTACAGATTATTTCGGGCAAATCAACCAAAGTAAGAGATGTATAGAGTAGAAACCTGAAGGTTCCAATGCAAAGCCTCTGTATCCTGTCACATGCAAGGTGTTACTTGCCCATGTGTTACTTCCTGGCATCCATGTATGACCATATGCAGAGAGTATGGCCAACAGGAAACTGGTGAAAGCTTTGATGTCCAGAGTTTTTATTAGGGCTTCATTACACAGGAATGATAGATAGATTGATTGATTGTCCATAGAATGGAACTCAGTCTGTCTTATCCACGATCGGTCATATGGTTGGTCTTTATTCCTCACCTTAACATTGTTGGGTATAGCCAACCTTATCCTAATATTTGAGGAGCTGCTCAATCTTAAGATTCCCAGTCTCCATCTTAAGACTGTTGGTGTGGGAGCTTCACCCTAAAGAAGAACACTTCTACCAGAGAAATAGATTATGATGACTTAGAAGTCTATGCAAAGGTCAGATAGCTCTTTAGGCCAGGCTAAATGTCTTACTACACATGAAAGGATTGAAGAGAGATGGACAGTTCTATTATTTACTACTAGAGGCCTGGTGCATGAAATCATGCATCAGTGGGGGCCCTTGGCCTGGCCTGTGGGATTGGGCCGAAACTAGCTCTCTGACATCCCACAGGGTTCTAGATTGGGAGAGGGCATAGGCCAGGCCAAGGGATGCTACACCAAGAGACCCCACCGGCACATGATCAGGGCCAAGAAGGGACCATGGGAGGCTCCAGGGTGTGTCCAGCCCATGTTGCTCAGTCCCAATTGGCTGGAACCCAGCAGCAGGCTAACCTACCAATAGCAGCATCTGCCTCCAGTGGTCAGTGCATGTCATAACGAGTGGTTGAGTGGCCTTAGCATATCATTAGCATATTATACTTTTATTGATTGAATGGCCAATCAGACGACTGGACACTTAGCATATTAGGCTTTTATTATATAGGATGTCTTAACACTGTAAAATAAGGAAGGGTATGAATCCCTTAGGTGTAAGTGATACTGCAAATATCCTTTTCACAGATCCACAGAATCTTGGAGACCACCTTTGAGAATGGGCGCAGGTGCTGGAGACAGACATTTGCTACAGTAGTTTACCACATAGACAAAGTGGGCTGAGAAAGCACTTCCTGCACCACTGGGTATCTGAACCTGACCTTGTCTCAGTGTTAACAGCTCAGCAAATTGTTTCTCTGTTAATGAATTTATCTAACATGAACAAGTTATAGGTCTGCATTTTACAAGTTTCTCTATTTGGCACCCTCTCTCTCTGAATTGCAGCTATGCTTACTGCATATAGCAAGGCATGATGATAAAAATAAATCAACTCATTCCCCTTTGCATGGTTTCAAATCTCAAGCACTATGTCAGAGGGGATCCATAAGGTTTCATAAGGGTGAAATTGGAAAAATGAAAACTCAAGCTTGTTTTCTTGTGAAATTTTAAAAAAAGGT
Source organism: Antrozous pallidus (assembly GCA_027563665.1). Taxonomy (NCBI): domain Eukaryota; kingdom Metazoa; phylum Chordata; class Mammalia; order Chiroptera; family Vespertilionidae; genus Antrozous; species Antrozous pallidus. Next base: position 78,780,023 of record CM050516.1, on the reverse strand, counting down.
AGAGCACAGTGGAGAATTCAGCGTCGTCAGGAAGGTTGATAAATAACAACTGTATGCTTTTAGGAGAAAATAACCAGTGACAGAGACTTGGAACAAAACCTCAGCTAAAGCACAATTATACTCCCACACTTCCTTCAGAGGGAAGGATGTCAGCCTTGGTCTAGTGGGTTGTTGTTTTTTAATAAATAACTTGTAATAAATTGATGCTGTCAGTAAATTTTGGTTGTACATTCTGTTTCTTTCAAGGAAAAACTGGGCATGCCGAAGTAGTCCGGGTGGTGTACCAGCCAGAGCACATCAGCTTTGAGGAGCTGCTCAAGGTCTTCTGGGAGAATCATGACCCGACCCAAGGTAGATGAGTGAGCCAGTATTTAATTATCTTACTAATTACAGCTGGGATAATTAGTGTTTGAGCTGCATGGAAGAGATGAACCTTGAAATCACACAGGAGCTCAAGAATATGATTGCAGACATTTATTGACGGAGAAGAGGAGGGGCTGGGGAGAAAAAGGGTGAGAGAATAAAGGCACAGCCACTGTCGGTGCCCCTCCCCCCTTTACAGCTGTCAGGGGTGGGAAAATTCCCACAGAGAAAGACGCCAGACAATAGAGGTTCCTTCACCTTTATCATTGCATTATTCCTCCTTAATGCAGTCTTTTGTCTACAAAATTAAAGTGTCTTTTAGCAGCTCCAAAGTTTTCTGATTTATGGTTCCTTTATTTTCCTGAATGCAGCCTTTCTCATCTTCTGGCATTATTGGCTATGTGTTTTTTAATGTCTGTGGGTGATAAAAAAGAAGAAAAGAACATAAAGATAAAATGCAGTATTCAGTAGCTCCACAATGCTTTCATTATTTAAATATTTCATTTGTCTTTTGTGAAACTTGTTATATGGAGATATTAACATATTTGTGTTATAAACAGTGGTGATCAGAAATTTTATTTGAATGTACACACAAGCAAAAATCCCATGTTGGCAAATATTATTGTAATATTCAATAATGGAGCCATTTCCAGATCTCATCCTAACAGCCTTACGATCACTGCTTTGCCAATGAGATGATCTGATATTACGAGGCTTATGAGCTGAAAAGTCCTATATGATTTTCACAAACTCTGTTTATTTAGCAGTCAGTGTATTTATCAAAAATGCTTCCCTTTAGTGTCAGGTTTTTGTGTAACGGGTATGCTGTGTTGGCAGTTTCCTGGTGAGCGGATGTCTTTTTTCACATGCTCATTGTGCTTTGTGCTGGAACCTTAATGTGACTCAACAGCGGAGGCTGGTGGGTCCTGGTTCTGAGAACCTCCCAATGTCAGTGTGATTTGCCAAAGGGTGAAGGTCAGAGCTAAGACAAGAGTAACAGATTGATAAATGAACCAGGGTAAGGCAAGCCCATGCATGATCCAGGCAAACCCACCAGGGTGGGTGAAGGCCTAGGAAGGAGGCCAAGAACCAGTTTTCCATTTTAGTAAAGTGTGGTTAAAGATGGGGGGATGAGTTCATGGTGGGAGAGCAATGATGTAGGGGACATGGGCAGTGGAGGACTGATAGGGCAAGGATACTATAATCAGAAGGTTCAAGTGTCACCCCAATGTGGACTACCAGCCTCCCTTCATATCAAGAGACACTCACCTTTAAGAGCTCATCAACTTGATGAGCTCTTAAAGGTAATTGCTAGGAGCAGCCATTCAGCCATTTGCCTCTCAAAGCCAAGGGTCAGGGTAGGATGCTGAGAACTCCAAAATTCTCAATGGAGACACATAACAGGAGCCCAGTAAGCCTGAAGTCATGCAGGAAACAGGCTCCTACAGATCCCTGAGGTTGGGTATGCACCCTTTGGCCAGGCCAACCATAATGCCATTATCTGAAAGACTCACCTTATGCTTAGCCTTGGTAAAATTTTGAAAAAAGTGAAGTCTGTTATCCACTTTTCTCTCCTTATTTCTCTTAACTTCTTACCAATTTTATATTTTTACCAGTACACCTTAGATAATTAGGTCACTTGTACTGGCCCCTGAATCTCATGGGGGATTCTACTTTAGAAAAGAATCTTAAAAGAACCTCTTGGTCTTTCAGCCCACATATTAAATTTATCTCAGCTGTGCCTTAGCCCTTTTTGAAATCATTTGCTTATTATCTAATTTGTTAGGGATGCAATAACAAAGTACCTAAGACTGGGTGGCTTAACCAACAGAAACTTTTTTTACAGTTCTGAAGGCTGGAAGTCAGAGATGAAGGTGTTGGCAGGGTTGGTTTTACTCTGCCCATCTTTTCTCTTTATCTTCACACTGTCTTCTCTGTGTGCATCTGTATTCTAATTTCCTCTTACTATAACAGCATCACTCAAATTTAATTAGGGCCCACCCAAATGACCTCATTTAATCTTTTTAAAATGTTTTTTTTTATCATTATTGATTTCAGAGAAGAAGAGAAAAAGATAGAGAGATGGAAACACCAATGATGAGAGAGAATCATTAATTGGTTGCCTTCTGCATGCTCCACACTGGGGATCGAGCCCAAAATTTGGGCATATTCCCTGACTGGGAATCAAACCATGGCCTTATGGTTCTTAGGTCGACACTCAACCACTGAGCCCCTCAGCTGGGCTGGCCTCATTTAGTCTTAATCTTTAATGACTATCTCCCAATATGGATATGTTTTGAGGTACTGGAGGTTAGGGCTTAAAATTATGATTTTTGAGTGCTAGAGAAATACAATATAGCTCATAACAAAAATAGTATACCGTATTGGTTGGTGTACTATTCTTCTTGGGGTATTTTTATTCTAACTGGGTTGCATAGACTGGAAAAGACTTTAGAGGTCATCTTGTTAAACTTCAGCTTTAGTTCTATAAGCCAAAAGATGAAATTGGGGTTTAAGGACCATGGGATTTGATTGTTGAGTGACATTTTTACACTGATATTTGGACAAATTGCACACCTAGGAGGAGAGTTTCTCTGCCCTTTCATACATTTGGTCCTGATTAGAATTGCTTGATGCAATATGCACAGTCACTCATAGTAAATAACAAGATTATCTGATCTTCCCACATTATTATTAGAATTACATTTTTGGATAGTTCAGTGTGATGGGCCATGGTAACAATCGTTCTCTGCCTTGCAAGGTTTCCCATGAACCTTCTGGAAAAAAAGGCCAAATGAATGATCACATGACCCAGGTCTAGCCAATTATGTTTTCCTGTTGTCAACAATGTTTGATCCAAAGAGCAGTCATGTGACCCAAGCAGGACCAATTGGAGTCCTTCTCTAGGACTCTTGATGACAGAAACGAGTGTTCGCTTATTGGGGTGCCAAGGTGATGGTGCATTGAGCATGAAAAGAGTCTGTTCACAGGATAAGCAAGGGAGGAAGATGAGCAGAGACACTGAGAAGTGAGAGTTGTGAAGAGAGGACCTTCAGGAGACGTGGGGCCCTGAGACTTCATGCTTCTACAGTACTTCCTTCAATTCTGAGAGTTCTCCTTGTAGCATTTCAAGCAGTGAGGGTTAATACATATCCTCCTCTTTCCTCTTTTTTTTACTAAAGCTGGTTTGTTGAGTTTCTACTACTTGCAGTAACAAAAATTCTGAATAATCCCCCTATTCAGTTTAATCATTGTGCTCATTTTATTCAGTAACTATTAGCTAACCATGTTCATTTGGCTCTATAAATCAGAGGTCTAAAGCCATTTTGTTAATAGTTTTACCATTGACTGGACGACACAAAAAATTGTTTCTTCAAGACTGGTTAGTGGTTTGATTAAAAGGTTCCCTGGTAATTCAGAATTCAGATTTGGGTTTAAGATTTGGGATCTATGACCTACGACCATGTCATATCCATATTCTCTCTCAATATTTCTGAATTACTATGAAAGATATTAATTAACAGCATGGATCTTGTTTCTATTATACTGTGCTAGGTGGTGCTAAATCACTAAGTGGTCTGGAATAAGTAGAAGTATGGTTAATGCATAGGGAAAATGTATTCCTAAAGGAAGAAGATTGTTTAATCTCAATATACTGGAACCAAATGAGCATTCAGATAAATGTCTATAAGACCATAGACCAAAATATTAACCTGAAATCATTAAAACAAACATATGTTAAAACTGGAACATTAAAAGCAAAGAAACATAAGTTTAAAATAATCTTGGTATCAGTGGATTAACTATTTCCAGGGAGCCCTGATGTCCTAAAACATATCTTCACCTGTAATTTTTCTGAGGTACGAATTTGAATCTCACTTCCCGAATGATGGGCATATATTTGGGAATGTAGCAGGAGATAGCTGGGTTGCACATGAACTTGACACTCTGACCACAGCCTCTCAATTCTCTACTTGACATCCCATGGTGACTCTTATCATGTTTCCTAGTGAAAAGTGGTACAGAAAAGAAAAGCATCCCTTTGAGCAGATGAGATAAATAGAGATATTTAAGACTGAGTGTTCTGACTCAGAAAATGGACATTTCACAGGCAACAAGTGGCATGTTGGAAATGGAGGAGACTCTGGTCTGTGAAGCAATAGGTTCTTTTCCAGAAACAAGAGTGACTCCTAAAACTGCCAAATGTTCTTGCCTTTACCAGAATTGCTTGTCACCAGAAAGAAAAAACTTAAGTGGAGAAGGCATCGATCTTTGATGTGAAGCTGTACCCAGGAAACACACAATTCTCCATAGAACTATGACACAAGAGAAATGTGTTTTAATTAGCATATTGAAAGACTTTAGTACTTTGTTTATAAAATCATTAAGGATTTAAAGGGGCCACTTAAATGTTTTAGTTATAATTTACTTCATTTTGTGGGAGAAGCAGTCTTCCTGAATATTTGCAGATGTGGGATTCTTGCTAATGTCAAGTGTCTACTGTAGAAGAAAAAGCAGAAATTTGAGCTTAATTAAAGTCAGCTTTATTAACTCAGGTATTCATGGCATAGATTAGACAGAGAATACCCTGCATGTTCTTCACTGCTTCCAAGTACTAAAGGTGGCTCTCACAGTCTCCATCCTGAGGGAAAAGGAGGAAGCTCCCATGTCTCCCCTTTTGAAAGGAGCACAGCCCATAAAAGAACTATTAGAAAGTGTAGGCTTCTAAAGAAAAAGGTGGGGCCAGACACCTGTAAATCGACAGCTAATACACAGTGAGTCCTGAGAGAGTACCACTCAATGGATTAGTGTTGTGTGGAGTAGCATCATTATCCATTTGACCAGTAAATAGGGTAGACTTTTCTCTTAATTTACCAGTTACCACAAAACCTATACTTTTGCTGGAGCTTTTAGATAGCACTGTTTAAGCTACTATGTCCTAGTCTGTCTTTCTTTTTTATTAACTGGAGAAATAAAGTTTCTCCAGGCTTCTAAGGATAGACTGGGCATGTCCATTCTTGACCATACGGTCCCCAAGCTCCTCTGGTCTCCAGGCAACATGGCAGAACATGAGATTTATATTTGGGTTCTGGGCCTGGCTGGATCTCTTTCTAATCTTGCAACCTTGGCCAAAACAATTATTCATTCTGAACCTCTGTTTTCAGAAAAAGGGATACTTATGCATAGCTTACTTCATGGGTCATCATCAGAATTGAAATAATCTGAAAATAACTTGAAAATGGTTAAGTACCATGCAAATGACAGGCATTGTTATGTTCTCAATACAACAACACAATTTCACCAGGTCTATTTATTTTTATATCCACATTGCTAAATGTTTTCATGGAGCTGCCTGTGATATAGTTGGGCCCTTAGTACATTTTTTATAGCAAATATATTAAAATGCAACCATGAATTTAATCACACTTTAAACTGAATGCCTATTTTATTAACCAACACAATGTCCCCCTACCTCTGAAAAATGGAAATTCTTACACACATAATGTGTCCTACAGCCTCTACCATACCTCCTGTGCAGGTGGATTTTGTACCTCTTGCCTTTCTGGTGAACTGTGGCTACAGGTGGGGGCTGCCCCAGAGCACTCCTGCAGGAGCAGTGGCCTCCCTGTAGAGGCCTTCTGGTTGAAACCAGGCATTGAACCCATTTCAGTTTCCCTACTTCTGTAGTATTGGTATTTTAGCTGAATATGCTTCTACCCATAACAAGTAAATAACCCGGAAGCCTTATGGCTAAGTGTGTCAAATTCTGACTCCCTGGCCATGACTACAAGTGATGGTACACAACTTCTGGGTTGTGTCCACTGAGAGGAAGGGATGTTCCCTTCCTCCTCCTCCCTTCCCACAGGTTACATGTGCTGGTAGTGGTGAACCGTATGGACCACTGGGATGGGGCTTTCCACTTGTAACTGAGGTATTACAAGATACAAGGCTCCAGAGTTACCATCCCAGGCAGGACTCTATCAAGAACTGTCATCTTTAAGCTACTGTTATTTTGGTTTATTTTAGGCCTTTTTATTTTCTACAACAGATGAAACTATATTCATACTAAAATAGCCTTCAACTCTAAGCTGATGAACTCCCAGTCACTCCTCTGAAGATCTTAATTAAAATGTTTCCCAATTAAATGTCTTTAATGAAATCTGTTAAGCAGTTAAGAGTATGGACTCTGGGGTTAGAGGAGATATGGCTTTAATTGGGTATGCCACGTGCTAGCTGTGTGGCCTGCCTTGCCAAGTCTTGTTTCTCTCCACCACCACTTGGCCACCGCGTCCTAGTTGTATTGTTCTTATCTGGCTGCTACAAGTAGATTCATAACTGATCCGTCTTGTCCTTTCCCAACCCTTTCTCCATACGGACTTGTTAAACACACAAAACAAAGTATGTCCTTCTCCTGCTTAAAGCACAGGGCTGGTTGTCTCTTTTCTTTGGAACAATAATACAAACTCTTTACCCTGGTCAGCATGGCCAGAGATTAGCTGCTTGGTGCCTACTTCTCCAATGTTTTTATCCCTCCCCAGCCCTTACACAGCATTTCTGTTACTGTGGCCTTTGTACACAAGCATTTTCTTGCCTTGGAGCCTGTACCTACTATTCAGTCTGCCCACAGCTGTTGGCCTGACTGACTCCTTACTTTTTTCAGCTCAAAATGTTCTGTCTGTCCTCAAGAGGTCTTCCCCGATCTACCCGAATGAAAATATTTTTCCTCAGCCCCACTCCCAGGTTTCTCTATCACTGCACTCTCCTTCCTGCCTAACATTTATTATAGGTACAATGATTTGTCTGCTTACTTGTTTATGAATTATCTCCTCTTCTAGAAAGTAATCTTTATATTAAATACTAGAAGCCCATTGCATGATATTCATGCAAGAATAGGCCTTCCTTCCCCTGGCTTCACTCCCAGCTTCCCAGGAGCCAGCAAGTCCTTGCATCTGTCAGTAGTACCACTCCTGTAGCCCCCTCTGCTGCCCCCTTCTCCTCATAGCAGATGTCACGCCCCTCCAGGCCACTCTGCACCTACAAATGCAAATTAACCTCCATCTTTGTTGGGTTAATTTGCATACTCATTCTGATTGGCTGTGGACATAGTGGAATGATGGTTGATTTGCATGTTTCTCTGTTATTAGGTAAGAAGATTTTCTCATTGAAAAATTAATGTATGAGACTCACTTTCCCCATCAGTAAAACAGTTCCTGTCCCATGAGTGTGTAGCAGGATGTATGAGGGAATGTAGTCTGCCCAGTGTCGGGCAGAGCCCAGGGTTGGGCACAGTGTAGGACTGTATTCATTCTGATTGGGTGAGAGCCATGGCTTCAGCTCCTGGTTATTTGCCCTGCTCCTTCTTGAACCCCAATATTTCTCCACTTTTCCTCTATGATCTTCCCCCAGCAGATGTCTTCAATACTCCTGATCACCCTCTACTTGGTTTATACCCTTTATCCTCAGTCAACTTCTCAGTGCCTCTTTTCCTCTTGCCCCATTCCCTCCCACAGCAAGCTCCCAAGTGGTCCTCTAAAAGCTTTGTCAGACCTTCCCAGTGGGCCACACTATCTCTGGTGTTAGGTTTCATGGGGCCCCAGCACCATACACCCAGCCTGGTGGTAGCCCTCAGATCCATGAGTAGGGAATTAATGTGGCTCCTTGGCCCTTGGTTGGAACTAGAGACCCCCAAAGACTCTCTTCCACTCAGTGCCCTTTGATCCCACATCCTTCTTCTTCTCTCCCCACTAAGCATCCCTTCAGGTGAATTGTTCTCATGAGGCCCCCAGAGAAACAGGGGTGGGTTCGTCCACTCCATCTTGAGCAGGTTTGCTTCATAACCTTTTTCCAGGTGCACAGTAGAGAAGGGAGCTCATCTCCCCTGCCCTGCTCTCTACTGGGAAACATTAATTGGAGAGAGAAAAGTCCTATTTTCCTTGTTTCTCATCAAGTTGGCATCAATTAAGAGTAGTGTTCATATACTTGAACTTGCCAAATTAATATCTGAACTGTGTTGTGCTGACCCTTTTAAGTTAGTTTTTTAGATAAGTCACCAATTTTGAAGGAGTATCATTTTTTAGACCATGTACAAGGAATCCATCATCTGCAAATAATTAGACAGTAGAAATTATATTGTATTGCTAATGAGCAGATGTGCATACTTATAGTGGAGGAACAGCTGCACACATATAAAATGCAAAACGACCCAAACCCGGCATTATGAATTCTAAAAGGGACTCCATTCTTTTAAGAATTTCAGAAACAGAAAAAAAAATGAAACAAAGAATTTAAGTGACATTTTTCTTTATTAATTGTCCTCTGAGTTTCACTTTTCCCTGCATAATATTATCATACACGTACATAGTATCTTTGCTACTTGCAAATGTGCTATTTGCACTTTCAAATCCCTCTTTCATATAATACTATAGAGCTTATATTTAACATTTTTTCTTCATATTTCTAGTACTGTAAGAGTTTAAGGGTTTGGTGCCTCCAAACTAATAAAAAACCCATCCTGGGTGATTTCTCTGGACTGGGCATCGTGCTGAGTGCTTACATCCACATGGTCCCATTTGATCCTTAAAGTCACCTGTAAACAGATGGTCTTAGACCCATTTTATAGAGGAACAAACAGGTCCAGAAAGCTGAAGTGATTTGCCATGAGCCAATTAGTACTGATGGGACAAAGCTGGGATTTGGACCTAAGGGTGCAATTCCAAAACTCCTGTTCTTTCCATATGTGGTATATGATCCCACGTTGTTACACAATGCTATTAGCCAAAAGAAAAACAAACAAACCCATGGTTGGAAATATTAGCATATTATCCATCAAAGAGTGTCTGTCCTTATAAGCTCCTCATAATTCTGTGAAGGATTTTTAAGACAAAGTTCAAATAGGCTTTTGAAAACTTTCAGCCAGGAAAAATGCCACATATTTTAGGTAGGAATGGTTAGGTTGTTTAAAATGTGAATAAATTTCTAAAATGATATAAAATCAATAAAAAGAAATGAGGTCAGAAGAATTATATTACTTCACACAAAATAGTTCTAAATTAGAGCAAAATTGGAGCTGATAGCACTGACAGGGGGTAGAACTTCCAGGTGCTGGAAATGGTCAGGTTATTCAGGTCAACTTTCTCATTAAAACCAACTGAAAATGTTGGATAAAATATAAAAATATATTAAACATGTCACATCAAAGAGCTTACAGAATGATTAGGAATTACCAAGTAAAATTTGCCAGACTAAAACACCATTGTTCTAGGGAATTTGCCAACCCCAGAAAAGTTGAGTTGGGGGGACTTATTAAGGGTATAGAGGGTGTGACCAACACAATTAAAGCACTTGACCTCTGTATATCTATTAAACACTGTACCCTATACCTTCGTGTTTTTAAAAAGTCCTTACCTGAGGATATGTCCCTATTGATTTGGAGGAGTTGGGGTAGAGAGAGACATCTATTGGCTGCCTCCTATATATACCCTGACTAGGAATCAAACCTGAAACCCTCTTGGTGCACAGGATGCACTCTAATCAATGGAGCCATCCAGCCAGGCAACCCTATACCTTCTTAATCACACATGGAACAAAATGTCTCAGTACATTGCAAAGGGACTAAAATAATAGAGATTATGTTTCTCTTACCAGAATGCAATTATGCTAATATTGCATATAGTGTCTTTGCTCTTTGCAAATGTGCTATTTGCACTTTCAAATCCCTCTCTCATATAATACTTTGGAGCTTATGTTTAACATTTTTCCTTTGCCTTTCTAGTGCTATAAGGGTTTAAGTGTCTGGTGCGGCACACATCTCTAATTATGTATAATAGTACAATTATGTTAGCAAAACGATGTAGAAAATACTCCTGAAATTTTCTAAATATCTTACAGATCAAACATAAGTCAATATTGAAAAGTGAAAATATTTTGAACTGACTGGAAATGAAAATATGATACATCAATACTTGTAGGGCATAGCTAAATCAGTTCTTACTGGGAAATATAGAGCCTTAAACCTATCCATAAGAAGAGGAAAAAAACTGAGCTGAATATCTATCTCAAGAACTTAAAAAATCAAAGCAAAATAAACCAAACAATGAAGAAAAAAATAATAAAGAGGAGAAGTAAATGAAATGGAAAGTAAACGCATATTACATAGAATCAATGAAGCTAAAAGTTGATACTGTATTTCAAAATGTAATAAAGTTGATAAAACCTTTGTATGCTGATCAAGGAAAAAATGAGAAGGCACACATATCTAATATCAGGAATTTAAAATATGGGATATCACTACAGGCATCTTTGTATCAATAAACTTGAAAAATCTTACCTAATAATAGACAAACATGTAAATTGACTGTACCTACGCTACACCACCAGGCAATCAGGAGTCATATGCAAATCAACCCAGCAAAGATGGCAGTTAATTTGCAAACACAGGCACTGAGTGATGGGGCGGGACGTAGGCATTCTGCCCCATCCCTGGTCTCTCAGGGCCTCTGGGCAGCATGGGAAGGCACAACCAGAACAGAAAGAGGTGGCTCTGAGGCCTGAGTGGAAAAGAGCTGGGCCGGAGAGGAAAGGTGGTACTGGCAGCCAGGGAAAGGAAAGCCTATTCTAGCACAAATCATTGTGCATCGGGCTTTTAGTTACATAAAATAAGTTCCTTAAAAATACGACTTTAATAATAAAACCACATAGGCCTATAATCAATAGAATTTGAATCAATATTTAAAAAGCTTTTCATATAAAATGCCACTAAGTTCAGATGGCTTCATCAGTGAGTTCTACCAATATTTAAGAAAGAAATGCAATCTTCCACAAACTCTTCCAGAGATTAAAGAAAGATGCAATTTATCTTATGATTTTCCTTTTTCTGAGAGAAAGAGAAAAAAAGACATCAATATGAGAGAGAAACATTGACAGTTGCTCTCCCAAATATGCCCTGATTGGATATGGAACCCAAAACCTGGGTATGTGCCTTGACTGGAAATCAAACCCTCCATCTTGTGCTGTGTAGGACATTGCTGACCAACTGAGTCACACCAGCCAGGGCTCATCTTATGATTCTTACATAATCTTGATACTAAAACCTAACAATGTAAAAAAAGAAAATTGTAGTTCAATTTTACTCATGACATATATGCAGAAATTTTAAACAAAGGTATTAGCAAACTGAAGTTAGTATTATTTAGGTTCTTCCAAGGAATGCAACTTGGTTTAGCATTTTAATGTCAACCAATGTAATTTACCCCATTAGCAGATTAAAAGAAAGAATGTATAATTATTAAAATAGATACAGAAAAAGTGTTTAAGTCAATTATGCATTAAACAACAATTTTAAAATCTCTCTATATAAAAGGCTAATATGCGAAGTGTCCCTTCCACTGGTCACTATGATGTGAACTGACCAACAGGGGCCAGACACTCAGTGCAGGAGCTGTCGTTACACACACTGGCCATTTTCAAAGAGATGGCACCATGGGCCTAGTGTGGACAAAGCAACACTTGGATTCCCCCAGGTGGGTCACAGCCCCTGCCACCACCCCATAGTGACATCCCACCAAATTGCAGCCAATGCTGCCAAGACCCCATGGCACAAAATACGACCCACAACCCATCCAACCTGGAAATGGTCACTGTGGGTGCCGGGTAATGATGTCACATAGCAACACCTGGCAAACTCTCCCTAGTGACTAGCCTTCTTACAGTTTCTTCAGCCCAGGAACATGACTTGCTTTATAGCCAGGTGCAAACATTTTATACTTTAATCAGATGTCTGTGACGTGTTTCTCTGTGCCTCATCTCATTTGGTCCTCACAGAATTCCTGGAGTAGGTAGATAGGAGACTTAGTAGAATCCTATTCTCTTTGCATTAGCTGGAAAACGGAGATTTAGAAAGTTTAGAAACTTGACCTGACTGAAAAGAAGTAGGAAATGGTGGGCCTTGAAAATGACTTTAGGTTTTCTCACCATGCAAAATATAGTCAAACACTGCTGCAGCTGAACATTTTACTTTGTTCTCCCTGTGTGATCTACAATAATAATCTGCTTCATGTTGAAATTTACTGCTGTGCTGCTGACAATTACCTGAAAGAGAAGTTGAAGTGTTTCACTTGCCTGGAAAAAGTTTAGCTACATCAGAAAGCAGGTCTAATTATGCAAGTTTATTATCTATACTAATAATAGACAAATTTGTAAATTGACCATACCTCTGTGACACCCACAGCCAATCAGGAGTGAGTATGCAAATTAACTAAGGAGTGAGTGTGCAACAAAGATGGCAGGCCTGTGGGCAGCATGCACACATGCAGGCCCTGAGCAGCCATGGGTCTCAGACAATTCTCTCATATGATTGCAAAGACAGACACAAACTCCTGGATTGGAGAGAGCACCCCTGAGAGCTCCCAGATTGGAGAAGGTGCAGGTTGGGCTGAGGGATCCACCCTCATGCCCAAATTTTGTGCACCGGGCCCCTAGTGTGTGTGTGTGTGTGTGTGTGTGTGTGTGTGTGTGTGTATAAAAGGTTAAGTTGACCCACACTTGCATGATACATATAAAGCTCTCTATAGTGCCAATCACACATGTATGTTTTGATCTTTCATTGTTGATCACAAATTTGATTGACCTCTCTATTATAAAGAAAGGGTAAAGAGTGATATTAAAATATTTCTTTTAATTAATTTCCTTTTAATGCACACGAATCCGTGCACTGGGCCACTAGTATAAATATAAAACATTACTTCCTTAATCTTATAAACAGCATATAAAAAATTCTGCAACAATTATCCTACTTACCAGTGAAACATTGAGACACTCTAATGATGCCAATACACCTTCTAATCAGCATTGTACTGTGGTTTTTGGCTCATGCAGTGAGTCAAGGAAAGAAAAATGATTGACAAATATGGTATATACCTGTTTACCTTTTCTCACCTCAGCAACATTTCCCATCCTTCCTTTTAGTGGCCACATGACTGCCTCTAGCCAATGGGATGTGAGAATAAATGACACATGATACTGATAGGTCTGGCCCATAAGTACTTCCCACATGATCTTTAAACTTCTCTTTTCATCTGCTGCCAACTAAATGTACATGCCAGGGCAGTCCTTTGAAGTAACATCTTGAAGTTAGTTAAGCTTCCATTAGGCTAGGCATTGGAAGAGTTCATGAAATAGAACCATTTTCAACTCCTCTTTACAAACTGGATTTTGCATGATGAAGAAATAAACTAGTAAAAAAAAAAAAAAGAAAAGAAAAAGAAAGAAACTAGTAACTTGAGCCAGTGGAATTTCAGGTTTATTTATTTACCAGAAATTGGTACCTTGAAGTAGAGTGCTACCAAAAACTCTAGAAAACATAGCACTTACTTAATGATTGGGCAATTGGAAAAGGAATGTATTTTTAATAAATAGTGATAAGATGATTTGGATTTTTACATGGGAAACATTCAATTAGATTTCTACATTGCACCATACATAAAATCTAATTCCAAGTACATTAAAGACATAAGTGTGAAAGCAAAACTCCAGAACTCCAAGTAGACAGTATCATGACAACTTTGGGTTTGAGACACATTTTTTTATTTTATTTTTTTAACTTTTTTTTAATCTTTATTGTTAAGTTTATTAATTACACTGTTTCCCCCTATAGCTCCCCTCCACCTGATACCCATCCCACCCTCCGCCCTCACCTCCCCCCCACTGTCCTCTCCCATAATTGCATGATTTTTGTTCAGTCTCTTGCTGCACTTTCCACACCCCTTTTCTCCCCAAGAATTGTCAGTCCATTCCCTCTCTATGTTCATGATTCTGTTATATTCACCAGTTTCTCTTGTTCATCAGATTATTAATTCACTTGATTTTTAGATTCATTTGTTGATAGATGTGTGTTGTTCATAATTTACACTTTTACCTTTTTCTTCTTCCTCTTCTTATAGAATATCTTTCAGCAATTCATATAATATTGGTTTGGTGGTGATGAACTCCTTTAGCTTTTTCTTATCTGCGAAGCACTTTATCTGACCTTCAATTCTGAATGGTAGCTTTGCTGGATAGAGTAATCTTGGTTGTAGATTCTTGCTATTCATCACTTTGAATATTTCTTGCCACTGCCGTCTGGCCTGCATCATTTCTGTTGAGAAATCTGCTGACAATCATATGGGTGCTCCCTTATAGGTAACCAACTGCTTTTCTCTTGCTGCTTTCAATATTCTCTCTTTATCTTTTGCTCTTGGCATTTTAATTATGATGTGTCTTTGTGTGGTCCTCTTTAGATTCCTATATTTTGGGGTTCTGTGCACTTCTTGGGCTTTTAAGACAATTTCTTTCACCAGGTGTGGGAAGTTTTCAGTCACTATTTCTTCAAATAGGTTTTCATTATCTTGCTCTCTCTCTTTTTCTGGCATCCCTTTAATTCAGATGTTGGTATACTTGAGGTTGTCCCAGAGGCCCCTTATACTATCTTCAATTATTTGGATTCTTTTGTCTCCTTGCTTTTCCGGCTGAGTGGGTTTTGCTCCTTTGTATTTCAAATCTTTAACTTGGTTATTGCGGTCCTTTGGACTGCTTTTAGGTCTTTGTGTAATATTTTTTATTTCAGTCAGTGTATGCTTACTTTCTAGTTGGTCCTTTTTCATATCCTCGTAGGTCTCATTCATTTCCTCGTGGGTCTTGTTCATTTCCTTGTAGTTCTCATTAAGTTCATCGGCCTTTTCTAGGAGCCTCTTCAAAAACCTTAAAACCGTGGTTTTGAACTCTATGTCTAGTTGTCTTTTATCCTCCATTTCTTTCACACCTGATTTCTTTCCATTACTCTGCATTGTGGCTGCTTTCCTGAGTTGGTCGATTAGCTTTGTGTGGTAGATGTCCTCTAAGGGACAGTGGCTCAGCCTCCCCAGTTACCTAAGGTGGATACTCTTACAGCATTTCTTTATGGGTTGTACAATATTGTTGAAGTTAAACCCAGATTATTATTGTTGGACTAGGAGGGTTTGACCTCCAGGCCAATTGGCTGTGAGGGTAAGCTGTGTTCAGGTTGGATGGGTGGAGTCTCCAGGTTAAGCAGGCAGTGTCAGCTCTGCCCTATGCTGCGAGTGGGTCTCTGTGCCAGGTGGTAACGGCTGCACGCACCTCCGAGAGAAAGCCACCGCTGGTCTCCACCCGCTGCCAGACAACTCTGCCTCTCCCCAAATGAGTCTGCACACCCAAAGTCTCGCCCAGGGTTGTAAAACAAAGCAGTCCAGTGGTCTCCCAAACAAGGGAGCAAGTCACGAGTCCTCTCTGCGTGGTCGCGCACTTCTGTTCCCAAGTTTATGCGCAAACTGCTGTTTCCAAGTTTACTCACACTCTCCACAAGCTCGCCCTCTGCCTCGCCTGGATTTCAGCGTGCCTTCCCCGGACCTCACCTGGAACTGGGGAATCAGTGCAGTGGGACACCTTTGCCCTCCCCGTTGGAGGAAACCACCGCGTTTGCAGCCGCCCGCCCTTTCAGCTCACGTGCATGCACGGCTCCGAACCTCTGGCTCCGTGCGTATCTTCAAGGCTGCGCTCCACCGCTCCTCTGAGTCACAGTGTCCTATCTTTACTTTTATTTGTGGAATTTTCACTCAGCCAGCTTTCCGGTGATTCTGGATGATGTTTGTTCTGTTGTTAAGTTGTAGTTTTGGAACTGTTGTTAGGGGCAGCAAGATAGGTGTTTACCTATGCTGCCATCTTGGTTCCTCGAGACACGTTTTTTTAAAACATGACCTCAAAAGCATTATTTATAAGGGTAAAATATTCATTAAACTACATTTAAACTTAGAAAGCCAATGTTCAGTGGTTGAGCATCGACCCATGAACCAGGAGGTCACTGTTAGATTCCAAGTCAGGGCACATGCTTGCGTTGCAGTCTCCATTCCCCAGTAGGGGGTGTGCACCTGATAGATGATTTTCTTTCACTATTAATGTTTCCATCTCTCTCCCTCTCCCTTCCCCTCTCTGAAATAAATAAAAACATTTTAAAAAAGGAAAAAAACTATATTAACATCATACCTTGGTTCATAAAAAAACAAATAAAATATAAGTACAGAGAGGTTATATTTTATAAAAGATTAGTATTCAGGATCTATAAAAATAGATTTTAAAAATACCCCCAACGGATTTTTTAAAAGACTACTGAATAGAAGAATGGGCAAAGGACTTGAATAGTGGTGAGAAAACATGTGAAATCATAGTGTCAAAAATTGCAATTGCAGAAATGCAAATTAAGTTCTAGCAAGATTCTATTTCATATCAAGCATAAAGTCTCATGCAGTGATGCAGGTTTTGTAAATTGGTACAACTATTCTGTAAACCAGTTTAGCGTTCTGTTAAGTTAAAGACGTGAAAACTCCATTAGCCAACAATTCTATCTCTAGGTATAACAGAATACATGTCAAAAAGGTTCTTAGCAGCCCAAGCTGGTAATAATCATCAACAGTAGAATGGATAAATCAGTTGCATTCTATTATATAATAGAATATTATGAAACAATGAAAATAAAAAGAATCTCATAAATATAATAGTATGTGAAGTATTAAAACTACAGTGTAATTTTATTTAAATAAATTTCCAAAACAGGCAAAACTAAACTGTTGTTTCTATTGTGTGCCTAATACAACAAGGAAATTATGGTCACAAAAATCAGGTGTGGTTATAACTGGAGAGAGAAGTAGGGTCCTGTTATCAGTAGGGATACACAGAGGGTTTTCAAATGTGCTGCCAACACTTTATTTTTTGACATGAGTGGTAGTTATATAATGTGAACACTTCAATAAACTGTGGTTTATTTTATGTACTTTTGTACATTTCTGTACATATCTGTAATCAGATCTAGAAATGACAAAGGTTAATATATTGATTGCTATTCCTACTAACAATATGAACAATATCCATGATGAAGCACAAGCTTGCTGAATGAATGAGTGTGCACATGTGTGCTGATACTGATACAAATGTAAACATTTTATAAGTATCATTTACATGCCTAATGTTCTATAGTGGAATACTCTGGCTGACTCACTCCTACAGAACTTTAAGACTTGAATAAGAAATGGTGGCATAGAAATTTTACTATTTTGAACGTTTATAAATACATTCTCTGGTAATTTGAACATTTTAAGATACATTATTTGGTCTAATTTGTAAGTTAATAAAATAAACGGATGTGGAGTCTCAGACATCCTAAGAAAATATCATAATAAAAGATTTCCATTGGCCTGCCATGAATAGAATTTTTTTTTGATAGAAGCAAAATCTATGCCAAGATAACTTTTTACCTTTTAGGAATAAATCATCATATCCTCTTTTCAAAATTATTTATGATTGTAGACATAATGTCTTCTCATTAATGAAAATCAGACCTTTCTTTTAGGTGTAAATGAATAGTTGGCTCCTCTGTTATATAGTAGCCCAGTGCACAGATTCAAGCACATTGAAAGAAAATTAATTAGAAGAAATATTTTAATATTGCTATTTGCCCTTTTTCTATAATAGAAGTGTCAGAGATGAAAGAAAATTAGTAAAATGTATATAAAATAATATATAAAATGATTAATAAATAAATAATAACAACATGATATGACAACAAATACATGATCTAAAAACAAAAACATGATATAAAAACAACATTGATACAAACAGTGACTGATAAATTGATTAAACTTATTCTGATATCTTCCTGTATACCACATTAAGAGTAAAAACACTTTCAGAGTGCTTGACTAATTTCCCTTGTGATAAAGTATTTACAACTTTAATGTCACACACTCTTCGAACTCGAGAGAAAGCAACATATAATCATCCATATCTGAAAACAGGTTCAGGTAGGAATATTCCTACTCTGTCTTGAGTTTGTCCTTGGATTTATTAATAGTCATCGAAAGTGCTGGCATCACGGGAAACTGTCTTTGAATTAATTTAAATTGGAGGCTAGTATCAAACAGGAACAAATATCACACATGTGCAAGTCTATGTTTATTTTTAAATTGCCAGTGTGTGTCATATGTACCGGCTGGTTGTTTGGCTAGATGGTCAGAAGGATGGACGGTCAGTCACTGAGCCTTTTATATCTATATATATATATAAAACCCTAAGCAACAGGTCAACTATTTGTTCAACCATTTCACCAGTTGCTATGATGTGCACTGACCACCAGGAGGCAGACAATCAATGCTGAAGCTGTCCCCTGGTGGTCAATGTGCTCCCACAATGGGAGCACTACTCAGCTGACTGATGGACACCAGACGCTGGGCTTATGGCTGATGAACGCAGCTGCAGACACTCAAGCCTCTCCTGCCTTCTCGGTGGTGCTACTGCGCAGCAGCACTGGCAGGCACAGCGGTGCCGTGATGAGTGGGAATGGAGCCCGGCCTGGGCTAGGGCTCAGGCTCCTCCCTGGTGCCTGCTGCTTCGCACACTACTACATCCCTCAGGGGATGTGGGACTGCCAGTTTCAGCTCCATTCCTGCAGGCCCTGGCTTTGGAGTTAGTTTCAGATCCAACACTGGCTTTGGTCAGGTATTCAGCATCTCTCTGAGTGTCGGTCTTATCTTAAAAAAAGGTGAGGGGGGGGGGTTAATAATAATACTAGTACTCCATGTTATTGAAGAATTGGATGAATGACATAATAAAATACAGTGGCACATAATAAGGGCTTTAGAATCATTAGCTATGTTGTTGATCACTTAGATTTGTAGGTAAACTATGTTTGGTTAAATAGGTACATGTATGTGTGTAATTGTAACTAACTGGGAAAACTTAGTATCATGTGTAATGCTGAGACATGAAAAGTGAAAAAGATCAGTTTGCCTTATCTGGTATGGCTTACATTCTTCCTAGGCAGAGGTTGAAATGGGCTATTGGAGTACTGTCATATCTGGGCTGGCCAGTTTCATAGCAGACCGTTTATCATAGTTTCTCCACCCCAGTTTCCCCCCCGAGAGTTATTTTCACACTCCATAGGAAGAAAAAAGGTAGTTGAAGAAGCAGATAATATATAACTTCTCCCTTCCTCCCTCCCTCCTCCCTCCCTCCCTCTTTTCCTCCCTCCCTGCCTCCTATGAAACAAGGGCTCTCCATCTGTTTGCTCAGTGTTTTAAATTTAAAATGAGATGTCAGTTAAAATTGACAGTATTAATTTTTCAGTCAGGTAGAGTGAGATTATTCCATATTAATAAGGCTTGTCTCAAACACCTAACTTAAAGGCCAGGTGTGCCAGGAAGGGTCACATGGGTGATGATAAGTGCTGTCTATCACTATGAGGGATATAGGCTCATCTACCTATTGGAGGACTTCAGTGCCCTGTGATTTTTTCCCGTGGAGACCTTATTTCCAGCAGAAGGCAAGAGGCCCTCCTTGAAATGGCACTTGTGTGAATGCCAGTCATCCATGCTGGCTCCTGTGCCGCTGCAACACATAGGCGGCCTTTTTGTGCCATCTCTGTGGAGACAGGGCCAGGACAAGAAGCGAGGAGTAGAGGGTCTGACTATTTATATGCAGAGAATGTTTCAAATTCTGAACCATTCATTGGTTATTTCATTTTCATTGAGATCAATTGTGGAGAAGCAAGTGGGGGTTTTCAAAATCTAGTAAACGGGGTCATAGTAGCTAAGCTTTTCCTTATATTTATTGCACAAAGAGACTCAAGTAATACAATGTAGAAATACCATCCTGAGTGCTACCAATGTAGAATGTAGGCCAGTGATCTTCACCTTAGAATGTCGCTCAGGTGTGTGGAAATCACATGCTGACCATAAGAAGTTTGGTCTCTTAATTTATAGCAGTTTAATAAATGTGTCTAATAACACTTCAATAAACATCTATATACTAGTATATAAAAGGCTAAGTGACCGACCATCCATCCACCCAACTGTCTGACCCACCAACCAGCCAGTACATATGGTGCACACTGGCAATTTAAAAATAAATGTTTGCCCTGGTCAGTTTGGTTTAGTGGATAGAGCTTCGGCCTGCAGATTGAAAGGTCCTGGGTTCGATTCCAGTCAAAGGCACATGCCCAGGTTGCCTGCTCGATCCCCAGTGGGGGCATTCGGGAGGCAGCCCATCAGCGATTCTCTCTTGTCATTGATGTTTTTATATCTCTCTCCCTCTCCCTTCCTCTCTGAATTCAATGAAAAAATATAGATTTAAAAATAAATGTTGACTTGCACATGCACGATACATATAAAGCTCTCACTGGCACCAATCCCACGCATGTGTTTCAATCTGTCATTGTCACTTGTATCTAATAATAGTTTATCACAACAAAAGTGATAGAATGAAAGGAACAGCATAGCAGAAGAGGTGGGCAGCAGGTGGCTTGAATGAGAGCAAAACTAGTTGAATAGTTTCAAGTGTTAGGTTAGTTTCCCTCGACACTGAGCCAGAGACAGGGAGGATTCAGTACTGTGACTTACTGAAGAAAAATAAAAGAACCTCAGAATGAGTGAGAGGGAAATAGGATAAGAAAGGGGAGGAAGCTGAGCAAGGGTGTGGCCTGGGTAGTCAGTCTGGCCTAGGCCTGCTCCAGTGTCGGGGGCAGGGCAGTTCTGGAGGTGTGGCCATGTGACTGCATTCTCCCCAATGAGATATGAGTGAACGCCTGGGAAGGCTCTTTAAAGGCAGAGCGAGTGGGAAGAACTGCCCTTCTATTTTCCCTTTTTCTAGTCTGCAACTTGGATATGATGGCTATAGTGCCAGAGACATCTCAAGCCCTTGGATGAGGGCCGTATGTTAGGGATACGTGAGTGGAAAGGAAAAAATGGGCTCTTGTGACCATGAACCACCCCCCATTACCCCTAGATCACCTACTTCAACAGCTTCCATTTAAAATAAAAAGCAATATAATTCTATCTGGTTTTCTAGCCTTTAGTTTTCTTCTCTGTTAAACTGATTGCAGTTCCTCATTGGCACAGTGAGCCAGGACTATACCAGTTTTTGAGAGAGAGGAGACTTTCTGAGAGATACGGTAAGATGCTGTAGTCACCAGAAAACACATTATGATGATAACACCTGTGCTGCTTCTTGTTTTCCTGCCCACAGTGTAAATGAGAAGGGGAATAAGACTTTTTTCTTGCTTTCTCCATACAATCAAGAACCTTATCTCTTTCAAACAGTATATATACATGTCTATTTTAATTTGTGCTTCTTCCCTTCTTTTTAGACTTTCAATATGTAACTTAAAATGCTATTTAACCAAAAAGAAAAAAAAAAGGTCTTGTTCTCTATTACAAATCTCCATTCTCTTGAATGTGGGGAAAAGAAAAAAAAACACATCCACACTGCTAACCATTGAAATTAGTGGACACAAATGAAAATATGAATATCAAAGATCTCTGATACTCTTTTATAACAACTAGTTTTCACCCATCCCAGAGCTTTCAATTCTTACACATTGTTTCACTTAGCGGCCTGAATAAGTAGGCTTTATAAGTGACACCATCAGAAGGCGGGGTTTATTAATATGTAGCAGCGGGTCTCAACTGGGGACAGTTTTGTCCCAAAGAAGGGGGAGATGTTTACTGAGCTCCCAGGTACACAACCCTGTGAGGTACATTTCTTCATCCCCATTTTTCCCAATGAGAAAACCAGACCTCAGATAAGCCTAGTACCTTGGCTGAGGTTACAGTAAGTAACCGGCAAAGCTAGAATTAGAACCTAGAACTGTCTCATGACAAAAAACATGCCTGGTTCTCTGCTTCATTCACAGTCTGTGGGCCAGAACACGTTTCTCGCTGACAATAGTCTGGAGAAGAGAAGAATATGGATTCATCCTGATAGGAGTCACCGTGTCTATGCAACCAACATGGCTCGTTCCTTAACGAGATTGGCCCTTTGAAGTTCCCTAACACAGATTAGTGATTTCTGCCCCTTAGGAATATGCCCTTCTTTGCCCTGATATTCACTATTAGCTGGTGGGATTTCTTAAAGTGATCACCTCACAACAACTCACAATTGAGCTTCCCTTTAAAATTCCCACGTTCCACCATATTTCTCATCTCTCCAAGCACAATGTATAAAACAGGGCTAAGGCCCAAGAATGAGTTAAATTTTCGACAGCACATTGAGCAGATGAGAACTCATCCATCTTTTGCTTCATTATAGATTGAGCATTTCTATTTGTTTTTGTTGTTGTTGTTGTTTTTTAGTGCTTTCTCTGGCTTTACTGAGAGAGAGAAATCTTAGAGCAGTCTTCGGATGGCTTGTCCCTTTCAAATCTTATTTGGAGAGGGTGGATGGAGAGGTGCCAAGAGGTCAGTTTTTTCAGGAATACCCCAAAACCCAGCTCAGTTTAGAGAATGTTATGAGGAATTTAAACCCAAGATGTCATTTCTGAGCCAGTTCTTTTTTCACCAACTACAGCAAGCCCATTACTTACTTTCCAGGGTCATAAAGATAGCCAGATAAAGTCAATAACTTATCCTCTTAGATTTTCCAAAGCCAAATAGAGGGGACAGTGAACTTTGCATGCGGCAAAGAGAGTTCTGGATTTTTGATGCTCATCTGGGCTTGCACAGAATGCTGGGGCTCTCTTGAAACTGACTTTTCCCTACATCTCTAATCCTGGTGTGTCCTGTCTTGATACCTCTGGCCTCATGCGCAGCTGACCAGATTAATTTCCTTCCTGGCCCTTTAGCAGAAACCAGCCTTGGCTCTTCACAATTCTCAAATACCAAACTTGTTCTTATTTCTGGGCCTGTATTTGTGGTGCCCTCTCCCCACCAGATACCCTGCCTATAGGGCGCTTTGTTCCACCGCTTTTGATTGTTTCGCTCTAACTTCTTGTACTTCCAGTTTGAAAAGAGAAAGAGCTTTATGTCAGGTAGAGCTAGGTTTAAACCATAGGATGGCCGATTGCCTGCTGAGTGACATCCATAGGATTACTTAAAGTCTCTGATTCATAGCTTTCTTTGTGTCAAAGAAGGTTAAGAATACCTACTTCACAGGGCTTATGTAAGAATTAAATGAGAAGCATTGGCAAAGACTGGGTAAATAGTGTCAAGCTCAAAATTGTTCTCTCCCTCCCTGCCCTTTTCAGGCTATTTCTTGAGATCAAAGCATATAGCCCAATTCTTCTGTAGCCTCCATTGTGCTGAACACACAGTCAGCACCATATGAATACTTCATGCTGGAGACATCATATTTTTTGAAGAAAACTGAAAAACAAATAGAGATTCTCTGCCTTTCAATTACATTTTTTCCCTCTTTCTCAAAATGTGATTTTGGTTAATTCTGTCCTTTAGAAAATAGCTACATAAAGGCTGCTTAGATCAATTTATAACAGTCAAATATCTCATTTATTTTGTGATTAAGTGGGTTAATAGGACCACTTCCTGCATTTCCAGCAGCTCCTGGGTATTAGTTTTCTCTTCTGGACTTCAGGCTTGCTGGAGAAGATAAGCCCAGGGCTTTGATGAAGATGCTAACTCGTGGCGCTGCTCTTGCAAACAGTCCCGATTCCTATCATGTCCCTAAAGGCACCACATTGTTCCATAACCGTTGGCCTTCTGGAGAATGTCTCTCACCCATCTCCCCAACTACTTCTCTCTCACGACAAGCGTCACTTCCTCTAAGTAGCCTTGCGGGACTTCAGTCCCTTCCACTTGGATCACGTGAACTTACGCACTTTTTCTTCTGAATCCTTGTATTTTCCCAATCACAGATTTTCCCCCATAACCTCTTGTTAATGGACTCAATGTTTGTGTCTCCCCAAAATTCATATGTTAAAGTCTAATTCCCAATGTGATGGTATTTGGAAGTGGGGCTTTGGGGAGGTAAGTAGGCTCCACCCTTGTGAATGGGATTAGTGTCCTTCTCAGAGATCCACAAGCCAGTGCACTCTCTTTCTGCCATGAGAGGACACAGCAGGGAGACAGCAAGAAGTCTGGAACCATGAAGAAGCTGCTTACCATACACCAAATTGTCTGGCATCTTGACCTCCAGCCTCCAGAACTGTGAGAAATAAGTTTCTGTTGTTGATAAACCACAAGTTTGTGGGTTAATGGTATTTCATTACAGCAGCCTGAGCATACTAAAACACACCTCCAACACTCACCTAGGCTTATCACTTTTCATCTACGTCACCTTATTGTGCTAGGAAGGTAATCTGGTTGAAAAGTGAGACTGTCTTATTTCTGAATCTCAATACCTGGTACCTTGCCTGAGAAGGGAAGGATGGATGTATGAGTGGAAGGAAGGAAAGAAGGCAAGCATTGGCCAGAAAATAGTGTGGGCTTTTGTAGCTATTTTTTCAGATTTAAAATTTTTTTTTTGGTTTCTTTTACCATTCTGCATATTTTTCTGTCTCCCTTTCTAGCACTTCAGTGGTTATGAGCGCAGATGATATAAGATAATGACAAAAGGCCTGATATTTTTTAAAAATATATTTTATTGATTTTTCACAGAGAGGAAAAAAGGGATAAAAAGTCAGAAACATCGATAAGAGAGAAACATCAATCAGCTGCTTCTTGCACACACCCCCACTGGGGATGTGCCCGCAGCCAAGGTACATGCCATTGACCGGAATCAAACCTGGGACCTTTCAGTCTGCAGGCCGACGCTCTATCCACTTAGCCAAACTGGTTTTGGCCTGATTTTTTTTTTCAAACCAGATCAGAGATCAATAGTGATAAGCACTGGAAAACTCTTCATGGCTAAGAGCAGGGGTAGGAGAATTCACTTGAAGATTTTTTTCCCTCTCTTAAGTGTATTTTCCATTGAAATGAAGAATTGGGCTGTAGCCTTGCAGGGTTAAAATTTAAAAGGTAATTTTTATAAAAAGATGGAATAAAGAGTTAAAACTAAAATAATGCATACCTATACACATAAAATAAATTTTAATCCTCTCTTTGGATTTATCTGTGTGACCTCTGTTGTGTGACTGTCTGTGCTTTTCAAGGGCTAGTCCTAGAGTGTCTTGGCATGATGTCATTTGTTATTTTTATTTCAAAAGTAGTTCTGAAATATGCTAAGATTATTAAAAGTTGTACAAGTAAAAGTATTTGACATCTCATAATAGTTAAAAAAGTGCTTTACAGGTTTTATCTTATTTATCCCTCACAGCAAACCTACTGCTTAGGACTTTATAATTCCTGTTTTACAAAAAAGGTTTGAGACTCAGAAAGATTAGGCAATTTGCATTAAGCATGTTAGTGGCAGAGTCAGACTTAAAAACAAGGTCTTATAGCCCTAAGTCCTTGGCTTCTTACAAGAGATTTAGTAAACAGGTTTTCCTCACATGCGAAGTACTGTTTTGTATTCATAACATAAACCAATGGAGGTTGAAAGCAATGGTGAAAAGTTTAATGATGCTAAACATCTGTAAATGCAATGTATTAAAAATAACAAGAACAGAAAATCCATAGTTCTATGGGATTTTCAGTCTGTTGAGCATCAAATCATATTTTCCAATGAACCATCTACTTCCAAATTTCAAGTTCCTATCCATTTAATAAGCCCCTTCATCAGTGAAATGAAAGATACATGCATTGGAATTAACCAAATAAACATGCAAGTATGTGAATATGAGTGTATGGTTTTCTTTTAAGACATTATACCTTCTCATCAGAATGAACATTGATGGGGGGAAATTGAATCAAATTAACATTTTTATTCATGAGTAGAACAGAGAGAGTTAATATTTTGTCTAGTATCACCTAAGATTCAAGGAATCTAAATAAGACATTGATGTTTTTCTCCACCCCCTACTGTATGTATCTGTCTAGCACTTTCTTGTTTTCTCTCATGTCTGCAGGGGTTTAGCTGGTGTGACCAGGAAGAGAGTGAATATTGTTTCTGACATGGGGAGCTTTTAGTTTCATTAGAACATCAAAGAGGGTCAGAAGGTCAGGGCTGTAAATTCAAATTGTAAGACTTCTGCCTGTAGGTGGTGGCTGTCACTGTGTGAATAACTCCCATATTTCTAATGGAGGAGTAGCCCCTTTTGTTTGGGCAAAGGGAAAGGTACAGGGAGACTGGATCAGAGCTGTGGATAATGCCCACGAATTACTCCCATTTAAGGCTGCCCAGAGTGAATTGGGAATGCCCCAAATCTGCACAGAAGAGACAAGGGCAACAGTGATGGGAGCTTTATCAGTATGATCCTATCTAATAAGAGAGTAATATGCAAATTGACCACACCTCCACTATACCCACAAGCCACACTCACCAGCCAATCAGGAGCAAATATACAAATAAATCCCAACCAAGATACCTGTGGCCACGGAGCAGGAGGAAGGCTTGGGTTTCCCCAGCAATGGAAGAAGCCAAGCTTTCTGCCTGCCTTTGCCAGTGTAGGCCTCCACTCAAGGCTACAAAGTTTCAATGATAGAAGATAAATAAATCCCAAAAGAAATGGTGGCAGTTACGGAGCTGGAGAGAGTAGGAAGCTAGGTTTGCCCCTGGTGATGGAGGAAGCCAAGCTTCTGCAGCCCTGGCCAGCGTAGGCCTCCACGTCAGGCTACAAAGTTTCAATTATAGAAGGTAAATAAATCCCAACAGAAATAGCTGCTGCCACGGAGCGAGCAGAAGGCTTGGCTTTGCTCCAGGCTACAAAGTTTCAACTGTAGAAGATAAATAAATCCCATATACCAGGGCCTCCACTTGGATCACTGGGGCGTGTGGCTGGCCTGCAGACCACCACAGGCCTCTCGCCCAGGCAGCCCCATGCCCCAAGGGAATCCCCACCCTGATCTGGGACACCCTTCAGGGCAAACTAGCTGGCATCCATACCAGGCCTCCATCCTATGTAATAAAAGAATAATATGCAGGTTGACCATCATTCCAACACACAAGACAGCTGCCCCCATGTGGTCAAAGATCCTGCCCTCATGTGGACACAAGATGGCCACCACAAGATGGCCAACAGAGGAGAGCAGTTGGGAGGGACCAGCCCTGCAAGGGAGGGAAGTTGGGAGCAATCAGTTCTGCAAGGGAGGGCAGTTAGGGATGACGAGGCCAGCAGAGGAAGGAAGTTGGGGGTGATCGGGCCTGCAGGGAAGGGCAGTTTCAGGAGGCTCAGGCCTGCAGGGGAGAGAAATTAGGGGGAACCAGGCCTGCAGGGAAGTGCAGTTAGAGGTGACCAGGCCTGAAAGGACAGTTGGGGGCAATCAAGCCTGCAGGGAGGGCAGTTAGGGGTGACCAGGGCAGCAGGGGAGGGAAATTGGGGGCAAACAGGCTGGCAGGGGAGCAGTTAGACATCAATTAGGCTGGCAGGGGAGTGGATAAGGGGTGATCAGGCTGGCAGGCAGAAGCAGTTAGGGGCAATCATGAAGGCAGGCAGGCAAGCAATTGGGAGCCAGAAATTGGGAGAGGGCAGTAGGACATCCCTCGAGTGGTCCCAGATTGGAGAGGGTGCAGAATGGGCTGAGGGACACATATCCCCATGCATGAATTTTGTTCACCAGGCCTCTAGTGGTATTAAAATGAACAGATGATCAAGTTAGAATTTAAATCAAGGGATCATGGCTTCAGGGTAGGGCTCCTAAATCCCTGTCCTGGATTGCAGCAGTAATTACTTTTTTTTATAGAAGTGAATCACCTTAAAAAAATGCCATTGATATTTTGATAGGGATTGCATCAAATCTGTAGATTTCTTTGGTCAGTATGGACATTTTAATGATATTAATGCTTCCAATAAAAAATAGAGTATATTATTCCATTTATTTGTATCTTCTTCAGTTTCTTTCTTCAGTGTTTTATATTTTTTGAGTACAAGTCTTTTACCTCCTTGGTCAAATTTATTCCTGGGCATTTTATTCAATGGATAAAGAGGCTACATATATACAATGGAATATTACTTGGCCATAAAAATAATGAAATCTTGCCGTTTAAAACAATATGGAAGGTAGAGAGTATTATGTTAAATGAAGTAAGTCAGATGGAGAAAGACAAATACCATATAATTTACTTACAGGTGGAATTGAATAACAAAATAAATGAACAAACAAAACAGAAACAAATGCATAGATAGAAAGAACAAACTAATAGGATCCAGATGGAAGTGCTGCTGGAGGGTAAGCAAAAAGGGTGAAGGAATTAAACATTTTAAGTTGCCAGTTATAAAAGTCATAAGGTATACTTGCCTACCATGACAATCATGTGCATCTTTTTTTTTTCCAACCACACAATTTTGTAAAACCTCCCAGATGTTCCTACCCTTTAGGTTGTCATGTCACTATAAGAGAAGTACTAAATATAGATGTGAGTTTAAGGCTTTCATTATGCATTCCGCTATCAGACTATTTGTGAAAATATGATTAGTGGGAGAGCCCATTATTATACTGTTTCCTTAGAATAATTCTCCATTACTCCCAATTTTTTTATAAAAAGCCATTATCCTATATAATAAAAGGGTAATATGCAAATTATCCCCTCGACTGGGAGTTTGATCAGAGTTTGACCAGGGTGCAGGGCCGGCCAGCCAACTGGACCCCGTCCATGCACAAATTCATGCATTGGGCCTCTAGTTTATTAATAATCAACAATTTCTCAGGATCCTATAATAATTCAAAGACCATCAATCAGACATACAGATATTTACTGTCTTCATTGTACAAGGCTTATGGAATCTTAGCAAAATTTGTTGAAAATAGAAATGTCATACCTGCAGATTCTCTTTTACTCATATATTAAAATTTCTCTTTTAAAAGAAAGAAAATTTAAACAGATTTAAACAACTTTTCATGAAGACCCTGCTTTTCTGCAACTTGAATGGGAAGAATCAGATTTTACTAAAAATCAGCCATCCTGCAATCTTTTTTCTTGGTGGAGAATAATGTCACTACCATAATGTCTTTATGAACAAAAGGATGGGAAGTAGCTATGCAAGAAAGCCCTGCTTGACAGTGAAGGAGGTAAAACTCAGGAAGGTGAAATGAAAATGTCACCAGAATATTACTCTGGAATGTATTTATAACCAATCTCTTAGGTTCCATAAAATGTGAGCTCTGCAAGGGGAGGGTGTGCTTTTATTCACTGCTGTGTCCTCAGCACCTGGAATAGTACTTGGTACATATTAGATGCTTAATAAATAATACTGATACTGAAATAATATTTACAGAGTGTGCACTGAAAATAATATTTATACTGTAACAATACTTATATATTGTACTAGAGGCCCAATGCATGAAGATTCATGCAAGAATAGGCCTTCCTTCCCCTGGCTGCTGGCACCACCTTTGCTCCAGCCTGGAGCCACCTTTCCACCTTCACTCTGGCCTGGAGCCGCCTTTCTGTCTTCACTCAACCAGAGCTGCATTCCACCTCTCACCTTGTCACATTAATTTGCATATTCCCTTCTTATTGGCTGTGCTCACCACTATCTTTGTCACAGAGTTACGGTCAATTTGCATTACCTGTTAGACAGGATACACTAATAATACTGGGATGCTTGTATGAATTAATAACTTATACAATAGTGAAATAAATATTTTAATTTGATATTTAAGTTACCATAATTTTCTTTGCAAACCTAGAGATGTCACTAACTAGTCTGATTTTAAAATTGGGCAAGCAGAGTTGATATGCGAAGTTTGCAGCTATAGACGCACATGGCGTGTGAGGAAAGTCCTCTCCTTGAGCCTATAGGTGCTCATGGAGTACAATAGGCTAAATTAACATTTTTGTGTCATTATTGGCTCTTTTAGTCACTAATTAGTTCCTGGTACTCACTGATCTCTGTGCAGTGAGGAGAGGATGGAGCTTCAGCAGTGGGAGAAGGAGATTGCCAAGAAGTTAGCTAAGCTGAGGGTTTGGACAGGCGGCTTCAGAAATACCCCTTCAAACTCACATACACACGTATACACATCCAGAGTCTCATTCTCTCCTCGCTGGAGGTTTCACCAATGGCTTGACCCTAAGTCTGTTTTGTTATCATTTAACCCTGTTTTGGGCCCAAGTTGTAAGCATGAGTTCTAGCTTGCCCATCCATTAACTGCCGTAGTGGGCCTTTGGTGTCCTTAACTCCTGCGCTTACTTCTAAGATCAAACATAGCAACTCATTTGTAGTTTTTTCCTGTAGCTCCTAAGAAAGACTATTTTATTTACATTTGAATTTGCATTTACATTTACAAAATAAATGTGACAGAGCTCTCCAGTATTGGTTGTAGGGCCCCAGATCACAAGGTATGAAGGCATATATTCTTCATGCAACAAATATTAGTGGAAGTATATCCCCCTGGCTGAGGGTATATCAGGTTCTATGGCTGTAATGCTATGCCCTCAGAAGAGAAAGAGGAACAACGAGGTGATACCAATGCAATGTGATAAAACCTCTAGAAGAGAGACCTGCAAGGCCTGAGGAAGCCTAAAGGAGTCCATAATTGTCATGTGAGGTGTGACCAGGGAAGGTTTTCCCGAGAGAAGATGCTTGAATTAAGTCTTAAAAATCGAAAAGGATTTCTGCCCTGGCCACTGTGGTTCAGATGGTTGGTCATCATGCCATGCACCAAAAAAGTCACTGATTTGATTCCCAGTCAGGGCACATGCCCGGGTTTCAGGCTCCATCTCCAGTAGAGGGCATGCAGGAGACAGCCAATTCATATCTCCCTCTCACATTGATGCTTCTCTGTCTCTCTTCCTCTTGCTTCTTCTCTCTCTCTAAAAATAAATCATCAATTTTAAAAAATGTAAAAGAATGGGAGTTCTGTGAAAGGTGTGTATTTGACAGGTGGGGTGGAAGGAGCCTTGTCAATGCCATACCTGAGAAAGTGTGGTTTGGAAGATTCAGGCTTTCCTCACCACATTGCTGGAATCAAAAATGTCGCTGAAAGGTTATAAAGGAATCTTGAAGATATCTGGGTAAATGCTAAATCCTTGCTACCCAAAGTTGCATCTGGTGACCCTGCATTACCCCTGAGCAATTTAGAAATGTGGAATTTCAGGCACAATCAGACCTATGGAATCAGAACCTGCATTTTGAGGACATCCCCAGGTGATATGATGGTACATCAAGTTTGAAATACAAAACTCGTTTCCTTTGGAAGGTTGACTCTTCGGTTGGAGTTTGGGGCATTTGTTAAAACTGACACTGATTCTTAAATGATCCAGTAAACATGTGAAGTTCATTCAGACAGCAGTATAGAGATCAGTAGGGGATCCATATTAAGCTTGTGTCTATTTAGCTTTGAGGACTAAATGACTCAGTTAGAAATCGACCACCATCTATATCCTAGCAGCTGTGACAGGGTGAAAAGTGCACTGGGCAACATTAAGTCCCAGGGTGTTTTTTTTTTTTTTGCTTAGGTGTGTTATCATAGGCCAAGCATCAGTTACTGTGTCACTTACAAGCTCCTCTCACATGCCAAGCAATGTTCCAGGCCCTGACATGCACATCATCACATTTTCTTAACTGCCAAGTGAGGAACAGCAATACCTGCCATAGAGGGAGTCTCTTTAGGAGCCAAAGGAATAATGTGCATCATGAACTTTGTAAGTGATAAATGACTAGGTGATGATTTAAGTATCTGCATAAAAAACACATACTTAGAGAGCATCTACTATGATCCAAGACCTTTGATAAATTTATCTAGGTTCAAAAATAGGTGTTATAATTGAGATAGGCAAAGCAAAACAGATACATTTTATGCTTAAATAAGAAGGGAGGTGGCAAGATAAAATTAAAAGAAGCACTTGGCACAGGAGTCATAGAGACCATGTGGCCTTGGCCTTGCTTTCCAGTCACTCCAGTAATCCTCCGCTTTCCATGTTTCCAGGCATGCGCCAAGGCAATGACCACGGCTCTCAGTACCGCTCAGCCATCTATCCGACCTCCGCCATGCACATGGAGGCGGCTCTTCGATCCAAAGAGGACTACCAGAAGGTGAGCTCTTCTATAGCTCCTGGGCTCTGGCGCCTGCCCCTGCCAGGTGTGGCCCCACCTATGGAGGGAGAGTCTGGCTCTTTTCACCTGGCACTGGGTTCCATTTGCACCCTTTTTTGAAATTTTTATCAGCCTCTTGGAATAGAGCTACTCTGTTCCATAAATGTACTAAATGAGATTTTAATAATAGGCCTTATGCATTTCTCTTTGAAATCAACACATAGTCTTTCTTCTGCTCTCTTTGTCCTGCTCTGCCTCTCTGAATTTCTCTTTTACTTTTTTCTTGCTGTATTTGTTTGCTCTGACTGCCATCACAAAGAACCAGACTGGGTAGCTTGAACAACAGAAGTGTATTTATTGTCTCATGATTTTGGAGGTTGGAAGTCTGAATTCAAGGTGTCTGCAGGGTTAGTTCTTTCTGGGGCCTGTGGGGAAGGATCTGCTCAGGGCCTCTCCCCTTGGATCCCGTGTCTGTACACACATTCAGCCTGTAAAATGCTCTGCATCTTGCTCATAGCAGTAGACTGAAATATAGTAAAAAATACTTCTCATAAATATGGACATCCTATCTAATAAAAGAGTAATATGCAAATTTGACTGTACCTTCGCTACACCCACAAGCCACGCCCACAGCCACACCCACCAGCCAATCAAGACAGATTATTCAAATAAACCCCAACCAAGATGACTGCCGCCACTGAGAGCAGGAGGAAGGCTTGGGTTTGCCTGGCAATAGAGGAAGTCAAGCTTTCTGTCTGTGGTTGCCGGCCTAGGCCTCCACTCAACATGACAAAGTTTCAATTATAAAAGATACAGAAATGGCGGCAGCCACTGAGCTGAAAAGAACAGAGGCTTGGGTTTCCCTGGCAATGGAGGAAGCCAAGCTTTCCGCCTACCGTTGCCAGCCTAGGTCTCCATTCTAGGCTAAAAAGTTTCAAACAGAAATGGCTGCTGCCACAGAGCGAGCAGAAGGCTTGGCTCCACTCCAGGCTACAAAGTTTCAATCGTAGACATAAATTAATCCCAGATCCCAGGGCCTTCGCTTGGGTTGCTGGGGTGTGTGGCCGGCCTGCAAACCTCCACAGGCCCCTCACCCAGGCCACCCCTCACCCCAAGGGAACCCCCACCTTGATCTGGGACACTCTTCAGGCCAAACCAGCTGGCCCCCACCCATTCACCAGGCCTCTATCCTATCTAATAAAAGAGTAATTTGCAGATTGACCATCACTCCAACACACAAAAGAGCTGACCCCATGTGGTCAAAAATTCTGCCCCCATGTGGACACAAGATGGCCACCAGGGCTGGGCCATTGGGAGGGACCAGGCCTGCAAAGGAGGGCAGTTGGGGGCAATCAAGCCTGCAGGGGAGGGCAGTTAGGGGTGACCAGGCTGGCAGAGGAGGGAAGTTGGGGGCAAACAGGCTGGCAGGGAGCAGTTAGACATCAATTAGGCTGGCAGGATAGTGGTTAGGGGGTAATCAGGCTGGCAGGCAGAAGCGGTTAGGGGCAATCAGGGAGGCAGGCAGGTGAGCAGTTTGGAGCCAGCAGTCCTGGATTGTGAGAAGGATGTCCAACGGCCCATTTAGGCCTGATCTTACCGGGATTGAGCCTAAACGGGAAGTCAGACATCCCTTGAGGGGTCCCAGATTGGAGAGTGTGCATGCTGGGCTAAGTGACATCCCCCGCCCCCTGTGCATGAATTTTGTGTGCCAGGCCTCTAGTTATATGATAAAATAGTTGTTTTCACTATAAACTATGTGTTGTTGTTTTTAAATCTCCTCCAATAGAGATTTAATTCTTTTTAAAATATAAGTTGAGTTGCCCTAGCCAATTTTTCTCAGTGGGTAGAGCATCTGCCCATTGACTAAAGGGTCCCAGGTTTGATTCTGGTAAAGGCATGCACCTCAGTTGCAGATCTAGCCCTTGTGGAGCCTGTGTGAGAGGCAACCAATCCATGTGTCTCTCTCACATTGATGTTTCTCTCTGTGTGTGTCTCTCCTCCTTCCTTCCACTCTAAAAATCAATGGAAAAATATCCTTGGGTGAGGATTAAAAATAATAATAATAATAAGTTGAGTTGCTTTAATTTTTAGAACCTCATGATGCTTCAATTTTAATTATTGTTGTTTTCTTTTTTATAGTTATACTTAATCCATTTTATTTTTAATTAAATTTTTAAAGTTTTTTATTACAATTTATGCTCAATATAATTATGTCTTCATTTCAGATGTACAGCATTATGATTAGACAATCATGTACTTTATAGAGTGGTCCTTCCGATATTTCAAGTATGCAAGGGGTCCCATGCATAGTTATTACAATATTATTAATTATATTCCCTATGCTGTAGTTTATATCTCTGTGACTGTTCCATAATTACCAATTTGTACTTCTTATCCCTTCACCTTTTTCACCCAGTCTCTCCAATTCTCCTGATTTGGATTTATATTTAACAACAAAGCCCGTAGCTACTGTAATGCTGATCTATTTTAGGGTTATGTAAATAATCTGACATGCAACAGTTCCCAAGAATGTGTGAGTTCTCCAACCTGTCTCCCATGTGGCAGGGGTGGCAGTGAGGAGGAGTCAGGGACAGAAGTGTGTCTACTGATGAAGAATTAGCAGGACATGCAACTCAATGTAACTCCAAAAACAGAGAAGTCTAAAGGAGATGCTAACAGGCCCCACTTATTCCTCAGCACGCCTCCTTGTCCCTGCAAGGTGTGATGCCTACCTGAGTGGTACTAGTAAGCAGCCTCTAGGATAGCCCTCAGTGGTCTCTGGCTGTGTGTAATCCCCTCTCCCTGAGTATGGGTTGGATTTAATGACCCACTTCTACTGAATAACGGAAGTGATGGGATGATAGCACCTCTGAGATGAGTTTATTAAAGATTGTGACTTACAGCCCTAACTGGTTTGGCTCAGTGTATAGAGCGTCGGCCTATGGACTGAAAGATCCCAAGTTCAATTCCGGTCAAGGACATGTACCTTGGTTACAGGCACATCCCCAGTAGGAGGTGTGCAGGAGGCAGCTGATTGATGTTTCTCTCTCATCAATGTTTCTAACTCTCTATCTTTCTCCCTTCCTCAGTAAAACATATTTAAAATAAAAAGATTATGACTTACATCTTGGGGCCCTTTCCTTCTCACCTCCCCTTGGATCACTTGCCCAAGGGCAAACCAGCAGCCGTGTTGTTGGCAGCCCTGAGCAAAGGCTCACGTGGCAGTGGGCGAAGGCCTCCATGAACCACTGAGCGAGCTTGGAGGCCCTCAGCCTCCAACAGGCTTTCAGATGGGATTGCAACACCAGCTAACCATTTGCAACCTCATGAAAGACCTCAGGCCAGGGGCAACTAACTTAGCTGTGTTATTTAAGCTGCTAGGTTTTAGAGTAATTTAAGTATACTTATATTTATATCCTAAAAAACTTTAATTCTAAATTATTCTTTCTCATATCCCTATTCATCATGACCTTTCTGATTATGTATAGCTTCTAGCATCAAATTACCTCAATTTATATGTCAGCTGAGTTAAGATTTCATTAAGTGCCTAACACTTAGATGCCACATATTTATTTACTCAAGCAGCCTATAAGGATGAGAGACCTAATTATTACACCCATATTTTAGATGCCCAATGTCATCAGTTTACGTTAGAAGAGTAGCCAGAATTAGAAAAAATAGGAGTAGATTCAGAGAGATGAGTTGGGCGGCTGTTGCAGGTCTCCAGGCCAGAAATGATGGGACCTTTGTTCAGAAAATAAAAGTATGAATAGAATGAAGGGATACTTATGAAGTAGAACTCATAGAACTTAGAACTGATTGGGAGTGGAGAATAAACGAGAGAGTGACTTACACATTTCTGGACAGTGCTTACTTGTATGATATTATGGAGGAGCACAGGCAAATTTGTGGGAAAGGTAAGTTAAGTTTGGAAATGTAGCATTTGAGCTACCCATGATATGGGCATCCAAGTGATTGCTAGAAGTGAGGTGTTCCTACCTTGCAGAGAGGGTGGTTATGACATTAACTGGATAAATGCTTGTAAACTGCAGGGCCTAGCACATAGTAAGTGCTCAACAAATGGCAGCCCTTATTATTATTTGGAGTTTATTTATACTTAGTAAATGAAACCCAAGTTGCTGATAGACTTGATGAGGAAAGTGATGAGATGAGAAGAGAAGGCCTAGGCCTGAGGAACACCAACATCTGAGATATGGGCATTCACAATAAAAATTTTAAGTGCAAAAGGTCAGTGCCTTCCACGTAATGTGGAAGAGGCTGACTTACACCTAATTTTCTGGTTTCTACCCCAATATAGTGTCTTACTTTTAGCATTAAGTGGAACCCACATTGATTTTATACAATGGATATACATATGAAATAAAATTTATATATTAAATATTTATTAACTGTTTATATAATTTCTCCATTATTTTTTGAGATTTAGGGAATGTTACTCATATTTTAGACAGAAATTCTAGCCAAATGCTCTTTGGGTATTCTGTACCTAAGCATATGGAAATTGAATACACACACACACACACACACACACACACACACACACACACACAGTAGAGGCCCAGTGCATGAAATTCATGCATGGGGGTGGGAGGTGACCTTCATCCCAGCCTGTACCCCTCCAATCTGGGACCCCCTCAAGGGATGTTTGATCCTACGGGGATCGGGCCTAAATGGGCAGTCGGACATCCTTCTCACAATCCAGGAGTGCTGGCTCCCAACTGCTCACCTGCCTGCCTTCCTGATTGCCCCTAACAGCTTCTGCATGTCAGCCAGATCACCCCCTAAACACTCCCTTGCCAGCCTGTTTGCCCCCAACTTCCCTCCTCTGCTAGCCTGGTCACCCCTAATTGCCCTCCCCTGCAGGCTTTATCACTCCCAACTGCCCTCCCTTGCAGGCCTGGTGCCTCCCAACTGCCCTCCTCTGTAGGCCTAGTCACCCCTAACTGCCCTTCCCGCAAGCCTGGTTCTCCCCAACTGCCCTTCTCTGTAGGCGCGGTCATCCCCAATTTCCCTCCTCTGCTGGCCTGGTCACCCCTAACTGCCCTCCCCTTCAAGATTGATCACCACCAACTGCCCTCCCTTGCAGGCCTGCTCCCTCCCAACTGCCCTCCCCTGCTGGCCATCTTGTGGTGGCCATCTTGTGTCCACATGGGAACAGGATCTTTGACCACATGGGGGCAGCTGTCTTGTGTGTTGGAGTAATGGTTAATCTGCATATTACTCTTTTATCAGATAGGATAAAGGCCTGGTGCATGGGTGGGGGCCAGCTGGTTTGCTGTGAAGGGTGTCCCGGATCAGGGTGAGGGTTCCGTTGGGGCGTGGAGCTGCCTGGGTGAGGGGCCTGTGGTGGTTTGCTGGCCAGCCACACCCCCTGGTGACCCAAGCAGAGGTCCTGGTATCTGGTATTTTTTTATCTTCTACAACTGAAACTTTGTAGCCTGGAGCAGAGCCAAGCCTTCTGCTCGCTCTGTGGCAGCAGCCATTTCTGTTTGAATTTATTTACCTTCTATAATTGAAGTTTTATAACCTGGAGTGGAGGCCTGGGCCAGCTAGGGCTGCAGAAGCTTGACTTCCTCCATCATTGGGGGCAAACCCTAGACACTGCTCTCTCCAGCTCTGTGGTTGCCGCCATTTCTGTTGGGATTTATGTATCTTCTATAATTGAAACTTTGTAGCATTGCATGGAGGCCTAGGTCAGCCAGGGCAGGCAGAAAGCTTGGCTTCTCCATTGCCAGGGAAACCCAGGCCTCCCTCCTGCTCTCAGTGGCCAAAGCCATCTTGGTTGGGATTTATTTGCATATTTGCTCCTGATTGGCTTGTGGGCATGGCTGGTGGGTGTAGTGGAGGTATAGTCAATTTGCATATTACTTTTTTATTAGATAGGATATCACAAGCCACACCCACCAGCCAATCAGGAGTGGGGGCGGGGCCGAGGTGGCCATGGCAGGGGACAGGCCAGAGGCAGCCAGGGCTGGGACTGAGGTGGCCATGGCTTGGGGGTGGGGGAACTGAGGAGGCCTGGGCCATGGGGGGCGGGGCTGAGGCAGCCAGGTCTGTGGGGAGTGAGGTGGAAGTGGCCAGCACGTGCTGGACAGGGAGAAGGCCTGGGCCAGGGAGGGCGGGGCTGAGGTCCATGTTATCTGGGCTCAAGCTGGCTGGGGAAGGCCTGGGCCAGGCGGAGGGTATGTGGCTGAGACAGAGCCAGCCATCGGCCCCATTACAGGCTGGGGTGAGTGGTTAGTAGGACATCCCCTGAAGGCTCCCAGTATGTGTGAGGGAGCAGGTTGGGCTGAGGGATCACTCACCCCCAGTGCATGAATTTTGTGCATCGGACCCCTAGAGTGTGTGTGTGTGTGTGTGTGTGTGTGTGTGTGTGTGTGTGTATGCATATATATATATGCATATATATGTGTGTGTGTGTATATATATGTGTATATATTAGAGTCTTTTTTGCATAAATATTTGGGTTGCCCAGCTGGGAGACTCAGGATTCCAAGCGTTTTACTCCTGCATGGGATTACTGCCAGGACATGGACTGCCACGGGGCACAAGTCCTCATTGCTGTCAGAGGGCTGCTTTGGGGACTGTTCTCCTTCCCCTTCTGGAGATACACAGCATGAGGGTCCACTTTTCAGAAACCACTGGAGGGAGCTGGTACTGAAAGCCTTAGCTTGGGGGACCCCTGGCTGAGCTTAGTCAAGTACAGAAAAACTCGATCATTCCTGACACAGCCACTCCCCGGTGCCCTCCACCCAGAAGCCCTGGTTCAGGACTTATCCTCTGTCCCTGCCTTGAGCACTAGGAACTACCATCCTGGTCCCCCTTTTCACATCTACACCACAAGAAATCAACTCATTTTCCTTTTCAGGAAGAAAAGAACAAAGTGTCTGACTGTGTTACCACCCTGAGAGTGGGAGGGCTGATTGCATGTCAGCAAATGGGTGACCACTGTGATTTCTATCTTAGTCTGAGTGTCATAAAGAGCAGATCCTAGGACAAAGGCTTGTGTGTGAAGATTTATTGCACCATGTGGTGCCATGGAGCAGGAGTAAAGGGGAGGGGGAGTGGAAAAGCAAAAGAGGAGAACCAACTCAGATTGGTCCCTGCTACTGCTATTGCTAACCAGTTGTATGATCCTATGAAATGACTAGTCATTCTAGGGGAAGAAGGGAAGCATATGACCATTACATGCCATCTCCCACTTCTGGTTTGCACATGTGTGGGCTCAGGATACTGTGTCCCTCGGGCAGGAGGCAGGAGGCAAGAGGCACATGGCATAGGTGTGAGGTGAGGTGTTGCAGGGTTGTGCTTTCATAAAGCTAATTCTAGTCCATGCAGAGCTGGGCACTGCAGGGGAGTGGGGCGGAGGAGAGAAAGGTGAGGCCAAGAGGATCTGCGCTGGGGCATAAGACAAGCTACAAGGGGTCCTTTTCCCTAACCAGGCCAGGCAGCTGACCACAATGTCCCAAGAGTGGTTTGCCAAGATTCAGTGACTTTTTGGCACCTCTGTTTCAGCAGAGAAAGAGAGAAACAACTTTAATTTTCAGCAGGAATCCTGCTACAATTACATAGTTATGTAACATACAGTTTTGTATGTAGTTTACATAATATATTTATATATAGTGTATGTAGCTAAATATTGATGAAGATAATAATAAGACAGCAACAACAGTACCAACTGTGTACTTACTACATGCCAATCACTGTTTGAAGCACTTTACATAATGAAGTCATTTTTATATCTGACTATATTTATCTAATGCATACATAGATAAGATGGTTATGTTTACTGTGGTATATATATGTATCTTTCTTATCTTTATGCAAAATTATATTCATTTATATATCTCTTATTTCCAAACTTGAAACTTGTATATATTTCTAACCAACTGTCCATTCAGTTGATAATGTACACATACACACACACACACACACACACACACACGAAATCACTAATTCAGCATGCCTGTGAGATGTGAAATAATTAGCTCCTGTACCACAAAGAAGTTGATTTGTGCTTTTACATTTACCTTAAAAAGTAACATGGTTTCTAATGATCACACAAAGTGGGAGAGAGTCTCAGATATCACCAGCTTCCTCAGTAGGTGAGAGAAGGACAGGAAGAAGCCTATGTTTGTTCAGGGCAACCTGAACAAATTCCTGAAATAACAGAGGTCTTCAATAGGAAGAGTCATTTCTTAACAATCCTAGATTAGGGTGTAGACCCTGTAATCATAAACATTTAGGTTTATTTCTAAGAGTGGGGAGGTTCTACAGATGACTCCTTCCATGTGTTTCATGCCTACAGATTATTTTCCCCTTATGTAGAGCTGGTTTTTCTGGCCCTGTCACTACATTCTCCAGTTCACCTTACTTGAGCCCTGGTGGGGCCCCTATGTCGTAACTGCTATTATAACATTGACTTGGGCACTAATTTGATAGTCTCCGTCAGTTTGCCCCCCAGTGACCTCCTAGGAACCGGCTTCTTCAGCAACTTTATATGTGAAGTTTAGAGTGACAGTATTGCTTAGCACAGAGCAGTTATTTGAACATAAAACTGGCTGATTTTATCACAGGGACCAATTGTTGAGCTAATTAGATGTGCAGTTCTGCTGATGAGCCAGAAACCCAAAGTGATTTTCCATTTAAACTATGGTTTTGTGCAAAGTTGGCTGGGTTGTAGATACTAGGCTCACTAACAACCCTAGGGAAGGAAGAATGGCCGAAGAAGCTTCCTGATTTCTGTTGAGATTGGAAGAGCTGGAAGGTCAGAGTGAAAGTTAAACTTCACCCCGGGCTCACTGACCATGAAAGGGCTGGATTGTGCTCACAGAATTTGGCGTCTGTGTTGTGTCTTTGATGAGCTGAAGACTTTGCACACACCTGGGGCTATTCTTGCCTTTGGATCAAGACTTCGTAATCTTTACTTGACTGTGCTTTCTTATTTTTTTCCTCAGAGTTTCATGTTGGCATTATATGCTTATGGTATTAATTAGAGAGATAGTCTGATGTATTATTAATTGTTCTCAGATTATCAAATATTCCCTAGTGAACCTGTCATGAAAAACATTTCCTTATATTCTACTCTGAATCATGGCCTTTGGCGGTGGGGAGTATTCACATGTAATTCTTACATCCTGAAAATGCAACTCCTCATTTAGGAATTAAATATTTTGCGCACTGATATATTATGTTTCTTGAAATTTGAAAGAGAATTGGTAAATCTAGAGATTGTTCTCCTGGCCACATGGCCTACCTTTTTCCCAGCTCCTCAAGGCTTCACCATCAGTAAGCACAACATTTTCTCTGGATAATCGTTTTGGGTAAATGTTAAATTACCCACTATGTGTCAACTATAAAATAGTGTTTAAAATCTATCTCTGTCAGTCTCTCAGTCTGTTTGTTCATTCATCCATCTATCCATCCTCCCATTCATTCATTCATACTTTCAACATAGCTATAATCTCTAAGTATTTACCATATTTTACCTTAACTTTCAATTATCTAACAATCTTTCATCTATACTCTATATCGTATTATTTTAAAGAAAAGTGCCCAAAATGAAAGGTAAAAACAGTATGCAATGTTGGGTTACAACAAGCATTTTTAAGAATTGCTTCAGCTTTGATTATTTAATTTTCTTCCCAAAGCACTTAAATTGCAGCCAAATAGTCGGCCACTCCCCATGCTCTCTAGTTAAGCCCTGACAAATTATTAGTTATTATTTGGTGTGTGTGTGTGTGTGTGTGTGTGTGTGAGAGAGAGAGAGAGAGAGAGAGAGAGAGAGAGAGCTTTAATTTTCAAATAACCTACTTACCTGTGCTACCAATTAAGTTTTTGCTTCTTTTTTTTCTAGCATAGTTAAAATACCATCTCTACTCTAATGATGCTCAAATTTTATGATATAGGACTACCCTCTGGGTTCCAGATTCCCATATTCTACCACTTACTTATTATTTCTACTTACCAGTAACATAATATATCCTAAACTGGAGGCTTGATTCCTACCCCCACCTTCTAAAACAAGCCCCACAGCTCTTTGTCCTCACCCATTGCCAGTCTTCCCAGCCATCATCTTTTAGCTTGCTTATGCAAGATCCCTGGGAGTCATCCCCGATTCACCTCCAATTAATCAGACTAACCTAGATTCTACCTCTAAATATATCTCCAGTGTGTCTTCTCTTTCACCTTCATGTTTACTCTCATAATTCAGGCACCATTATCAGTTCCTGGACTACTGAGCTGCTTACCTGTCTACACACCACCTACCCACACAGGGCAGTCATTGCATCTTCCGGAATCTAATTCTAGTCATTTTCTTTTCCTGTGTCAGTTTCTCCATGGCTGCCTTATGACTTAGAATAAAATCCAAATTCCTTGGCCTGTAGGGTTCCACACAATCATTTTGCTGCCTTCCCATAAGACATATGTAGCTTCTAGTCAGAGTGCCGAATTATCATGGTACATCTAAGAATTAACATATAATTATTATTCAGATCTTAGACCCTTTAAATAAAGCTCATGAGATCTGGGGACTCAGGATGAGAACTACAGTCACTCATGAAAAATTTCACAGCTGTGCAACCATCATAAAGAATGGTTTTGTTTCTTTGCATTTCAAAGCTAACTCCTGTGTGGACTCACTGTTGCCACCAAGAGAACAAATTCAGAGGTCCAAGGAATTGCAGCTTTGTTTGGTATGTGTTAGGGCTTAACTACTGCATTAACCATACTGCTCTTTACCCTAAAGCCTACCTTGCAATCTCTCTTGACACAAGAAATTGCTAAATATCACAATCATAAAATAATATTTGGTGAGATGAAGTCAGTGATTGGTACTTGAAACTCTTTCTCTTATTTTCTAATTCTCTGACTTTTTGCCCCATCATATTTACCCATGGCTATTGTTACAAACCCCCAAACACATGGTGGCTTAAAACAATAGAAATTCATTCTCTTATAGTTCTGGAAGCCTGATGTCTAGTTTCACTGGCCCAAATCAAGATTTCAGTTGGACTGTGCTCCCTCCAGAGACTCTAGGGGGCATCCCTCTCTGCCCTCTTCCAGCATCACATTTTCTGGAGTGAGGCAACTTCACTCTAGCCTCTGCCTTGGTGGACACCATGCTTCCTCCTCTTCTATATCTAATCTCCCTCTACCTCTCTCTTACCAGGATACATTTAGGGCCCACTGGAAAACCCAAGGTAATCTCCCTACCTCAAGATCCTTAACTTAATCACATTTGAGAAGTGAAGTCTTTACCATATAAAGTAACACTCAAATGCTCCGGGGATTGAGACACAGTCATTTGGGGGCACTAATATTAAGTCCACTATAGTCCTCAGGCCTGGTTTCCAGTGTACCTCTGTCAAATGTCCAGCCTCAGATGGGGACTGAAACTGGAAGCTCTTATGCTTGGGCTGCATGGGAGAGGTGGACTCGCCATCTGGCTTCCTCTAGAGCCCTAGGCCATAGACAAAACACACCCATTCACCAGAGAAGATGGAATGAGATCTCCTCTCTCCTGGGGTCCTTGTCTGGTTTTAAAGGGAAATAGAAATTTGCATAAGCTTATCTCTTTTCAAATATTTCTACCTTCAAAAAAGACCCATACTACTTACTAAAATGGAGTAGTAAACCAAATATAACAACAGGAAAAAAAATCCTTCAGAGCTAGATTTGGGAGCAGATGGGAGGGCATGGGTGTATGTACCAGTAAGTAAACAAAATAGTGTTTGAATGATTGGCAAGAATATTTTAGTACTCAGTTACTGTCTCTGAAATTTCTGATCTTCATTTTAACATTCCCTAAGTGTGGACAGCAAAATTTCCTCATAAGCTTGTTATAAGAGTTGAATGCAATTGTACATATGTGTAATATCCCACTTGTTATGGACTAAATACTTATATATAAAAATACAAAAAGCTACTAGCATTCACATACCTACTACTGCCATGTAGAAGTCACCATAGACATTAATTGAAGATGACCCCTTTCAGTTTTTCAATCCAGAAAGTATTTTTAATTTTGGCAACTCAATTAAGAAAAATTAAATATATTTAGTAAATATATAGTTATGTTATAATCATCATGGTATAACTGGACTCGATAATTTCCTATCAGGAGGAACAGATCCTTTGTGTTTTCTCATAAACATCTCTAGGCTGAAATTTTGAAAATATCCCTTCCCCTACCTTCCTCAGTAAACTAATACATTAATTACCTTATCAAATACTGTGTACTGATTAGTTGGCAGATTTGCATTGCAACTGTTTCAGGCACAGCTATCTGAAGATGATCTCTGAAGTTTGCTCCAATAAACAGTGCTGTACCCAGTCACGAAAGCCCACATGTCACAAATGCTCTTTCTGTAGACTATTTCCAAGGTACTAGACGGATGTTCAGTGACCTCTTTTATTCATCCTTATTCTCCCTTAGGTCTTGGGCTGTACTTGGCACCTACCAGCTTGTCAGCAAATATTTGTTGACCTGAACTGAGAAGATGTAGTCAGATAAAGAAGGCCACTGTTACCCCTTGTTCTGGCCTGAATGTTTGTGTAAGGCCCCCTTCCCAAATGCTTATGCT
The DNA here is from genome assembly GCA_027563665.1 of Antrozous pallidus. Classification (NCBI taxonomy): domain Eukaryota; kingdom Metazoa; phylum Chordata; class Mammalia; order Chiroptera; family Vespertilionidae; genus Antrozous; species Antrozous pallidus. The sequence goes on along the minus strand of CM050516.1, from coordinate 78,735,215 downwards.
GAAGTTCTAACCCCCCGATACGATGCCTTTGGAGATGGGGCCTTTGAGAGGTGATTAGGATTGTAAGAATGGGCTCCAGAGAGCTCTCTCTGTCCACATGCACACAAAGAAGGGGTCATGTAAGCACATGGGAAATGGTGGCTATCTATATATAGATCATGAGAAGAGTCCCCACAATGAAACCTATCCCACTGGAACCTTTATCTGGGACTTCCCAACCTACAGAACTGTGATAAATGAATGTCTTTTGTGTTAAGCCACCCAGACTGTGGTACTCTGTTATGGTAGCTCAAACTGACCCAGACCTGCAGAAACCGGTTTGGCTCAGTGGATAGAGCATCGGCCTGGTTTGATTGCAGTCAAGGGCATGTACCTTGGCTGCGGGCACATCCCCAGTAGGGGGTGTGCAAGAGGCAGGTGATCAATGTCTCTCTAATCGATGTTTCTGACTTTCTATCCCTCTCCCTTCCTCTCTGTAAAAATCAATAAAATATATTTTAAAAAACAACAGCAACAAAAACTGACCCAGACCGAGGGCTGGGAAGAATCAAGGCCTTGGATGAGAATGCCTGGCTGGGGTCTTGCTCTGCCTTTACTGACTGTGACCTTGGACAAGGCTGTAAAACTCTCATTCCTTGTCTATAAAATGGGGAAATAAGAACAAAAATTTTAAAAATAAATCTTAATAGTTTTCAGTGCTTTGTCCCATATTATATGAGTGACCCTAACCCCCATAGGGAGGTAGCTCAGGATCTCTTCTCCTGCCACCTGAGGAGGAAACTGAATCTCAGAGGGCTTCACTCACATCCTGAGATGACCTGGATAGGACATTTAGAGAGTTACAGTCATTTGATTCTGAATTCCAAATGCTTTTCTCACAGGCTCTGTGCAGGCACATAGTATTCTGTCAAGCATTTTTATGAATATCAGGGTTCAGTGGGGCAACTCCAGAGATGAGGTTGTCTGCATCCTGCTTTTCCCCGAGGCCCTCAGATTCAAACCATTGTGAAAATATCGGACCAGGGAATGTTCCTTTCTGTCATGAATTGAGGAAATGGCAGGTTCATTCTGTCCCTTTGTTCCCAGGGAAATGGGTAGGCTGCTACTAGAAGTGTCCTCTCACAATATATTCTATTCTTTATACTTATGATGTTAGAACTAGTAAGAACACTAAAAGACTCTGCTTTTACCAACACCTAAAATCATTTAGTAGCACCCTGAATAGACATAGGTAGATGGCAGTTGATATTTTGTAGCTTGGGGATTAGCCAGTTTTTCTTTTTAATTTTTTATTTGTGCTTTTGTTTAAAGCATGGAGCTATGATTTTTAAATGCCCAATGAAAAGGCCCTGAATAATTCATTCACTTACCTTAGTCAAAAAGAAAAATCCTCCTTTATATGCCTAGCAATAAAGATGAAATTCCTCACACCCCTCTTGTAGCTTTGTGGTTATCATTACAGGGATTATTATGAACTCTAAATAAAAACTTGTCAAGTAAATGTTTTTAAAATGCCATTTCTGGAATTTGGTATCTCTGTTTCTAAGTATGCAGCCATATAGACGGCTAAATCTTTAGCCTTAATGGTTTAGTTGCATCTGGGTGATTATTTTCATTCCCACTTATTACTGTGTGTTAGACTCCCCGTGTATGAGTGCAGATTGCCCTTTCTTGCACTGTATTTAGAAATATCTGCATTACCCCTGGGCATTTTTTCATTAATAGGGGGTGGGGGAAGGAAAAGCTTGTAATAATAGGCTTTACATATTATTAAACTGTGCATCCACATTTGGGATCCAAATGAAAAATCTGGTTTGTGTTACTGCCCTCTGGTGGTTTTAGCCTGTTGCTGCAGTGGCAGGGAACCATCCCTGGGGTGGGTTTGGCCTGCACTAGCAGCTTCCAGAAGCTATGTCGACAAGGGCATGCCGGCCATCAGTTTTTTAAAGTGCTTTGCAAGCACCTTAGGATTCCACCTACTGACCAGTACAATGACAGAATAAAGCATTCTTGTGAGAACCATTTTAGTGGAGGTATATGTGCCAAATAACCCTGACCAACATAGAGTATCATTTGAGTGAATTCAAATTCTCCACAGCCCACACTTCCATTCATCTTGCAGGGCCAACATGGGAAAGTACGACATATATATCCCATGTGGTACACAAAATTACTTTAGGGTGCATCCAGATAAATCTTTTAAATGTTAACAGTTATGTGCTTGTTTCAATGTACATTAGGAAATATGCAGGGAATATTCAAAGTCCATGATTTCATTGATGGTACTGCGTAGGTCAGTAGTTGGCAAACTGTGGCTCTCGAGCCACATGCAGCTCATGAACTGCAGTGTGCCTCCCTGTTGACTAATGAGTTTGCCGACCACTAGCTTAGGTAAAGGCCAGGACACAGAGCACATACACACAGCTGCAGTCTTTGCAGCGTGTGCCTCATGGTTGATGGAACAAAACCCCCATGGAGGTGGGTGGGGGACTTGGGACAACAATGGCATTGCTACTTGCAAATGGTATGGCCTTGGACTGTTAACCTCTCTAAGCCTGGGTTTCCTGATTTGTTAAATAGGACACTAGTAATAATGGCTACTTTATAGGCTGTTCTAAGCATCATAGAATAATGGTATATATGTCAGGTGTCTGTCGCAGAATTGGCACTCTCATCTCCCCACACAACAGGACACTTCTCAGAGCCTACCTTGCTTCCATGGTCTCCTCCTGCTTAGCTGGCCACGCTCATTTCATCCAACCTGTTCTGAGAGCTTCCATGTTTCTTTTCCTTCCTGATTATAAGTGGCACCTTCCCTTGCTTTGCATCTTATGCAGCACTCTGTGGCTCTTTGCACAAAGCAGACACTTTATGAATGCTTGCTGGAGGAATTCAGCACAAGTGCAAAATAATTCTAAACATTTCCCCATCCTCTGGCACATTCAGTGCATTTCATCCATCGGATTAGGAGAAGACCTATATGTTGTCCCTCTTGCCTTCCTGATTCATGGGGTTTGATAACAGGAACTGGATTAGGTTCCTGCCCATTGGCTCCAAGGAGGGAGGAAAAAAAGCCTGCAGGTCTAGTGCTTGCCTGCTGCTAATATCACTCTTATCTTACCAACTAACATATAGGTTTAGCAGTGCGCCTGCATGCACAGGCTGTGCTTGTTAATTTCAGTGAGAGATAAATGGAAGGCAGTGGAAACATTTTAAACTCAGTATTTCAGCCAGGATAAGATCTATTTTAGAGACAACAAAAGAGCCTTTGTTGCTCAAGCAGGTAGATTTATAAGCCTTGCGCTAGTTTAGTTTATATAAGATGGCCCTAGGAGTGGTCTGATCAGAGAACCCACACCAGGGGGAGGGAAGTAGGAGCCCTTCCATTTCAGTGGCAACAAGAATGAAATAGGGTTTGTTGTTTGCCTACAGAGGCAATGCGTTTGCTATTAAAATTCCCATGGATTTTGCCTCAGTTCTGTGTGGTTCGAAGTTTCTCCAGTTCCCGGCAACAGAGCTGCCCCGCCAGTTCCTCAATGCCTGCTTGTATTTCTGCAATGAAGGCGATGCTCATTTAAGTCTTCCAGAAATCAGAGCTTTCATGTTTGCCATTAAAGTCAGAGAGCCGCGGCACCTCAGTAGCAGAAATGAAAGGACATTTGTGTGTGTGCGTGTGGGTTTAGAACTTAAAGGACAAGGAAAAGAAAGAAAATAGATGTTACCGCTTTGCACTCACTTCAAAATATGCCTTACTCCCTCTGGTGGGACCATTTAACTCCAAATGTGTCCTTCATACCCTCCGCCCCCACCACATGCTCCCCACCCCCACCACATTCATCTTTGCTCATGTGACATCTGGGCACTGCAGAGCAGTCTTCTCGTTGCCATGGCAGCTGGTGGAGAGAGCCCGCCCATTGGCTGCTGGCAGAGAGGAGGAAAAAAAGGCCCACGGTGTCAGGGGTCGGGTGCCTAGTGCTTGCCTGCCACTGTTTTCAGTCAGCTGCTGGCTGGGCCACATTAACGGAGCATGCTGCCGTGGGCAGAGGCCCGCAGGGACCATGCCACAGCTGTGTACATGCCGCGTGGAATGGGGGCCCCAAGGTCAATGTCATTAGTTTCTCCCTCAAGTGTGAAGTGTGTGAAGGACAAAGGCAGAGCACATAAAGAAAAGTGGGTTGTCTTTTCCTTCACCTTGAACTCCTTTCAGCTCTCTTTTCTTTTGTAGCATTTGGATTTGAAATTCAGAGGATGACCCTTTCTACTCCCACACATCAACACAGTGAGATGGCCTGGGCCTCAGTTAAGCTGTCAAAATAAAAGCCTCTATCAGATTCCATTTACCTTGACCATTACCCTGTCACTCTACAATGAAAAGAGGACAGCATTCCATTTCAAAATCTACACCTGAAACTGATTGTTTTTAAAATTGTTTTTCTCTTGTTGGAGTCACCTCTGAATTTAACAGCGCATTGGAATTTTACTGTTCTGGCCTCGTAGCTATATGCTACTGGTATCCTTACCCCATGCCCCCAAGGCCTGATTCTGCACCTTGCAAATCAGACAGGTATAGTCTCAGTGACCGAACCCCAGCTGCCTCTTTGGGTTTTCTTTTCCAGGCAGGGTTTTAGGTTCCCACCAATGAGTGATGGATAGGGGCACATGTACACCTGCCACACCCCGGACCTTCAACCTCAGAGAACTTGGCACAGATGGGATTTGACTGTTGCCCCCTGGCCAACACTGACTGCATCAGTCAACATGGTTGAGGGTGAAGAAGGAGCATCCATGAACACTCTGTCATCTGCTCCTCCCAGTGAGCATGAGGTAGTTCCAGTGAATCCCTGCTCTACAGAAGACAGAATTTGACAGTTTCCAAGGTCACATGACTTATAAGTGAGTGAGCCCAGGATGAATACTCTGTTCCTTTGATTCCAAATTCTATGCGCATTTTTTCCATTTTGTCACACGGCAGATTTCTACGTGAGGTTCTACTCATGCTTTATCATGCCTATTTTACACTTACTAAGCGTGTGTCCTTAGTATTTGGTTTGTCAAGATCTGGAGCTAATGGCTTGAGGACATGTTGTTGTTCCTTCTGCTGAGGGTCTAGGCTGCCTGAAAGTTCCAATACAATGCACTTTTCGCTGAGTAGAGGCCCCTGGCTAAGGAAGGGGAGGAGGTTGGTGCCAGAGCCAGTGAGATTATTAAATCATCCATCGTCCCCACTACTTTTCTCTCTCAAAATTATTTTGGTCACTTGTATATTTTGGGGTGGTTTGGACATCAGCTAAATAGAGATGTACCATAAAATCATAAAGGAGAAGGTCTGTATGAAACTTACTTTGCAAAGTGAGGATTATAGACCATCATATTTCACTTCACTTCAAAAGTATTTACCAAGTACCTGCATATTGTGAGGGAAGATGTTGTGGAAAACCATGTGCAGAATACAAGTCTAGAAAGGTGTATGTGTGAGCATTTAGAATTTGAAAGAACACCTGCATCAGTTACTCTATTGGCTCAGTCTCCACTTAGCTGAAGATATAATAAAAATACTGTATATGTTTTTTTTTTAACATCAACAACAAAAATAACCCTGAAAATAAAGCCAACCATTAGTGCTAGTGTGAAAAGGGCTTTAAATGTGAAATGATTTATCCAACTAATCATATAGCTATTTTTTTAAAAAAGCTACTAGAAGTCAACTGTTTGTAGGGTTCTGTGAATTCCAGACCCTGCCCACATCAACTGAATTAGAACCTTTAGGAGTGGGGTTAGGAAATGTGAAACTTATGGTTTTGATGCACAGCTAGGTTTGGGAACCTCAGTGTAGTGGACGAGTCCTCAGTCTTGGGTACCTTAGTGCTTAGTCCTTAGTCTTACAACGTAGTCTTGGGTGCTTGGGCCTAGATAACCAACTTCATCACTCAGCCTAGATAACTAACTTCATCACTCAGTTTCAATGTCCTAATCTCAGAAATGGATCTAATCGTGTGAACCCGGAAGCATATTGTGTAGAACAAATGAGATCAGGTGCACCAAGCTCCCGACTTGCAGGAGGGCTTGATCTGTATTATTCTCTCCTCTTCATGTTCTTTCCACCCTGGCACACCATATTTAGTTTCACTGAAGTCCTCAGTTACATTAGCACCTTGTGCACAGAGGCCATGACCTATCCAAGGGAGTCCATCCACCTTGAATACTCAACTGTTGAGGAGGAAGGCCTGAGTCATTAATGACAGTTGCTAGCTCAGGTTCGCTTATAACTCAGTTTTCCACCAGTACATTCTTTCCCCCTGAAAATAGCTACACCTACTCAATGGCAGGCTCATGGGTAAGGCTTTGGGGGATGAGTTAACCACAGGTTTTTCTCAAGCATCTTTCTCCCCCTGTCTGGTCCTCCTGTGCTTCATGGTCAGCTGGTTCTGCTTAATTCAAGGAATTAGAATGTTCATAATTAGCTGTATAGAAGCACCAGTCTTTTTGTTCTTAAGTCTGTTCTTTGGTGTTTGAGATTTTAGGTCTTTTTGTTCTTAAGTCTGTTCTTTGGTGTTTGAGATTTTAGGTCTTTTTGTTTCCATTGGTCTTATGGACATGACCTCGGGCAGTGGTTCTCAGAGTTTCCTTTTTTAACCTCAGGATCTCTTTATTTTATTTTTAAATGTATTTTATTGTGTGTTGTTTTGTTTTGTTTTTTTTACAGAGAGGAAGGGAGAGGCATAGAGAGTTAAAAACATCGATGAGAGAGAGACACTGATCAGCTGCCTCTTGCACACTTCCTACTAGGGATGTGCCTGCAACCAAGGTACATGCCCTTGACCAGAATCGAACCTGGGACCTTTCAGTCTGCAGGTCGATGCTCTATCACTGAGCCAAACCAATTAGGGCCCTCAGGATCTCTTTAAATGCTTATAAATTATTGAGGACTTCAATGAACTTTTGTTTTTGAGAGTTATATCTATTGAGGTTCACTATATTAGAAATTAAAAATGAAAAATTTAAAACACAGCACACATTCCATCTGCCAACAGAGTAATACCATCACATTTCATGTAGCTTTGGAAAATTTCATCTACATTCTTGAGAGAATGAGAATGAAGAAAGAAAAAGAAAGAAAGAAAGAGAGAGAGAGAGAGAGAGAGAGAGAGAGAGAGAGAGAGAGAGGAGGAGGGAGGGAGGGAGGGAGGGAGGGAGGGAGGGAGGAAGGAAGCGAGGAAGGAAGGAAGGAAGGAAGGAAGGAAGGAAGGAAGGAAGGAAGGAAGGAAGGAAATATACCTTATATTATTATGAAAATAGGGTTGGCCCTGTGGAGCTTGAAAAAGGCTTGGGGAGCCTCAGCAGTACCCAAGCCACACTGAACTTATTGATCGTGAGTACACAGGTTGAAGGTGGTACCAATTGATGTGTCTCACAGAGTAGAATAGAAATAAAAACAGACATCACTGACTCACTCACTGTCATACCTGGAGAAAGAACTGGAGCCCAGTTGCCAAACTGAGCTTAGAACTTATAGCTTCTAACCACTGTCTTGTCCTGTCTTTAGTGGCTTAGAGCACAGGCTCAAGTGAAAGACATCTGGGTTCCAGTCCCAACTCTGCTACTGTGTGACCTCGGACAAGTTTTTTAATTTCTCTGGCCTCAATATCCTCATATGTAAAATGTAGATTATAAAAATACCTCTGGCTTGCTGGGAAAGTTAAATGAGACAGTGTGTGGATAGGGAATGGCATCTTACATAAGCATTCAATAAATATTACCCAAAATACACTCTGATAAACTCCAAATTTCTTCATCATTTTTATAATCCTCTTTTTGCTTCAAATTAACTAACTCTTAGAGGTGCATATCTGTAATATTACAGCAGGCACCACCCCTAGATTTTATTACCAACTTTTCCCCATCTCGTGGTCAAGGTTGTTTCATTTTCTGACAACCTTTAGGCTAGTTGAGCAACTGAGCAAAGCATGGGGATTCCAGGTTGCATAGTGAACGCTGTATTTGTATACGCCTTCCCAACAGACTGAAGGCAGAACAAAAAGCGGATATAATTAGTTTACATGTCAGACCCAACAATCCATGCTGCACATCATGCAGGCACGATCAGTGTTTTCAAGGTGGGATGAAACCTCATAATGAGCCAACAAATAGTATTATTACAGTTGAATAAACTGAAGCATGATTTATGATGATTAAAATTTGTTTGTGACATATGTTTTTCTTTTTCTTTTTCCCCCGAAAGTGGAATGTGTGCTTCTGTAGCACCATCCATTTGCAAATTGCATTCCCAAGCTTTAATTGTTTACTGATCAGTGCCTGGGAGAGCTTAGTGATGGTAAGTGACCCAGTACACCTCATTTGACAAATGTAAATCTAATACATTCTTACTTGGGGCGGGAGGGGGTGGTTTGGGAAATTGGCCCTAGTGGCTCTCACATACAAGCCAACAGATTTTTACTGCAAAACATTTAGTATTTTTTAAACAGTATATGTGAATTTGAAAGTTTCACTAGCAAAAGAACAACAAAAAGACAGAGATTTTAAAATAATGTCCTATAAATAACTAATTTTATGTATTCAGCCAAATGAGATAATCTACAATCCATGGCCTTGCTTTCTAAGATCCTGTTTAGGCATATGTGGGTGTCATGAATGAATGAATGAATTAATGAATGAATTAATTAATTCATCCTCAGTCTTGCTGAGTGAAGCACCTCTGTGGCTCTATTGGTCACCCAAGAGGTCTTTGAAGGTAGAATGCTCTGTGGTCCCAAATGGCAGTATTATGCCTAGAACTGACATGTCACCATTATCTCTAAGATGTAGGATAGGAGGGTTTTTCCTCCTGCTAAGGAAGTAGCACATATCAACTAAAAGATACTGGCTTTGGAGTGAAAAGACCTACCTTCTTATCCTGTCCCTTGTACCATCAGCTGTGTAATTGAGTCAAATATGTGTCTCTCTGTCATTTTTCACTCCATCTGTACAAAGATGTCTCAACAGCCATCACCTCTAAAGTTGGACTAGATACAGTAGTGGTGGTGATTTCCTCTTCCATCAGGCATACAAAGCCAGCCATATCCAATGGCTTTGAGGGAAGGAGTATGCTGCATAAAATGAGAGTCAAAAATCATTAAGGAGTTCGGTGAGCTAGCCACAGTGGTTTTGAGTGAATCTAGAACTTGGAATCTCAGGTTTCCAAGTCAAGGACCATTCAGTTCAAATTTTCAAAGCCCCCTAAGGGTATCAGGACATCCATGGACCCTTTACTTCTTATATAATGAGTGTCTTTGGATCCTTTGTTTATTCTCTGAAAAAATGGAACTAAAGATTGAGATTCAGCTCTGACCTCTGCATGGATGACTTTATACTTATCATGAACTTCGTGCTCCTTCTCCTAGCATAGGTCATCCCTAACATGGCTAATGATTCTCCACTTTCCTCAGCCCAAACTCCACTCTCAGTTCTGCTAACCCTACACCCCAAATTCTAATATATAAAAACGCTGAGTTGTAACGACCAGTAATGACCGAGGCTTGACCAAGCACTGACTATTGAGGGGGCTGTGGATCAGGGCCAGAGAGAGGCCTGAAGAGAGAAGCAGGGACTGATCTGTTGCCTCTGTGGCAGCTTTTGATCAGCACTTATCTCTCTCTTTCTCTCTCAGTCTGGCCAGCAGCTGCACCTCCATTTCTAACCAGGCCTGCACTGGGGCTACTGATCAGCCATGCCTTTCTGATCAGGCCCCATTGATTGGCCCAGAGACACTGACTGGCATAGAAATAGACCAGTCAGAACCAAAGCTGGGTGAAGTGTGATGAACCAATGGCTGCCTAGGAGGTGGAGCTTTTGATGCTGACTGGCATAGAAATTGACCAATCAGAGCCAAATTGGCTGGCAGAGGAGGCAGTTGGGGGCAACATCAGGCCTGCAGGGGAAGGCACTTGGGGCAAGATGGTACTGGCAAGGGAGGGCTGTTGGTGAGATCAGTCCTTCAGGGGAGGGCCAATGCGGGTGAGGACAGGCCAGCAGGGGATGGCAGTTGGAGACAACCAGGCCTGCAGGGGAGGGCAGTTGGGGGCAAGGTCAAGCCAGCAGGGGAGGGCAGTTGGGGGCAACCAGGCCATCAGGAGAAGGCGAATTGGGGGTTAAATAAGCCTGGAAGAGGCAGTTGGGGGTGAAATCAGGTCGGCAGGGGAGAGCAGTTGGGGGCAAGATCAGGGTGGCAGGGAAGGACAGTTAGAGGCGATCATGCAGGCAGTTAGGGGAGATCAGGCAGGCAGGCAGGCAGGCAGGTGAGTGGTTAGGAGCCAGCAGTCCCAGATGGCAAAAGGGATGACCAGCAGTCAGACATCTCCCAAGGAGTCAGGCTGGGCTGAGGGAACCCTCCAGCCCCCATGCACAAATTTTGTGTACTGGTCCACTAGTCCGTATATCTAAAACCCTAATGTGCAAATAGACCAAATGGCAGAACAACCAAACAACCGCTTGCTGATCACCATGTGCTGATCACCAGGGGCATGCTTAGAATATGGCAGGCATTGATAGCAGTCGGCAGAGTGCAGAACATGGCAGGCATTGGCCACGGTGTGATGGTGAAGCAGGTGAATGGGGGTGCCAGGCCAAGGCAGGGCGCCAGTCCCTATCATTGGAGTGAGCCTCTGGTAGTTACTGAAGATTCTTTGCTCCTGTACACTGTAGTCCTGCCCGGCACTTGCATCTGCTCCCAGCACTGGCCCCGATCACACCCACTGCTGGCACCAGGCACTGGCACTGATCACTTAGCACTGTCAGCAGGTGCAAACAGTGGCTGCCAGCCCCAATTACTTCTCAAGGCTTCTCCACCTCCCCCTGCTCCTGAGGGTTGATCAGGGCCAGCAGCTACCTCTCTCACCTGTTTCCAGTGACAGTCCCACTCGCACCCCCTACCGGCACCAGTCCCACCACTCGCAGTCGCAGCCAGTGCCAGCCCTACTCGCACTTCAGCCAGCGCTGGAGCCACTGCTCACACCTGCTGCCAGCGCCCGGCGCCAGTCCTGATCACATGATGCCGTCAGTGGGTATGTGCAATGGCTGCTGGCTGCGATCACCCCTTATAGCCATCGCTCGTACCTGCTGCTGGTACTGGCCCCAATCTCTCCACACTGTCTGTGGGTGCAAGTGGGACTGGCGGTCTCAGTGTGTGGGAGCAGCCATGGTGGGAGCGGGTTGCCCATAGACAAGGGACCAGGGGCTATGGCAGGAAGGGCAAGGCGGGGGGCGGAGAATGGGCTAAGATCCATCCCTGTGCCCACCGCAGCCTTGCGGCCCATAGTTCCTTTCAAGGTACACGAATTTGGCCACTAGTATCTATATATATAGATGCCAAGCAACCAAACGACCGAACTATTGGTCAGCTGGTTGCTATGATACTCACTGACCACCAGGGGGCAGATATTCAATGCAGGAGCTGCCCCCCGGTGGTCAGTGTGCTCCCACAACCAACCTCCTGCAGCCAGCCAACCTCCTGCAGACAGCTGGCCAACCTCCTGTGGTCCCTACCCCCAGCCAGCTCACTTATTCTTCTGCCCTGATTGGAGGAGGGGACTGGCTGGCCAACCTCCCTCTGTCCCTCCCCCTGATCAGCCAACCTCTCACAGTCCCTCCCCTGGCTGGCCAGCACCCCAAATTGACCTCAATTGCCAGCCAGGCTGAGGGACCCCACCTGTGCACGAACCTATACACCAGGCCTCTAGTTGTAAAATAAATAGAGTCCCCATAATGTGAATAAGCAAAGACTATTCATTCAGAACTTACTATAATAAGGGATGTGGCCACCATCACTTGCATGGCAGAGACCCAGAGGTGAGCAGAGTTGGAAAGATTTATAGTCCATTCTGCTCTGACATCCTATGAATCTATTGTCAAGAAGAATTTCTAAGTTAAATTAGTCCAGAATCATCATAATCATTTCACAGAATTAGAACTCACTTATCAGCAGCCACAGTGTCTGAACTGGAACCAGAAAGTGGCTCTCAAATTCACAGGGTCAGATTTGCCTGCCTTTGTGCTGGGTGTGCTTGTGGCTAGCCCAGGCAATAAGGCCTGTTACCATGGGTGGCAGCCCTCACTCCTGACACAGCACCCACAGGGGCCTCTGCCTCCACCTCTACAGCAATAAGCTTTCCCCTCACATGTGCTTTCTCTGGATCTCTTCTGGTTCCAAGGATCATTTCAGATTTTCTTAGCCATTTGCGACAGTCTGCCTAGCAGGAAAGGGTTAAGTGGTTCACCCTGAACAGCCAGAGGCCTCACTGTCCCCTCCTGCCTGGACTTCCCTAAGGCAGAGGTGGGGAATCCTTTTCTGCCAAGGGCCATTTGGATATTTATAACATAATTCGTAGGCCATACAAAATTATGAACTTAAAAATTAGTCTGCTGTATTTTGTCAAACATTTAATTAACTCACCCCTAATGCCTTGGCAGGGTCAAACCAAATGATTTTGCAGGCCTTATATGCCCATGGTCAGGTTGTTCCCTACTCCTGCCTTAAAGTGAGAAGGAGTGTTTTTAAACCACCATACAACACTATTAGTCCTGTTGATGCTGTGTAGCTGCTCCAGAATTGGCTGGAAAGAGAACATCCCTGAAGCTGCCTGAGCTGACAGGCTATGAGTCAGAGGCAACCTGCCCAAAGACCTGCAGGGGCCTGACTGGGAACTCACCTCCTGGTGCCTACACCCTAGTGTCAAGTTCCTCGTCTACGTGAAAAATGGCTGATCGGTGCACAGAACATTTTGTAATGAACAATGTTTTCTTTTTTCCTTTTAAACAGCAGAGTGATGTCTATTTGTAAAGATAATCACTACAAAAAGATCAAAGGTTTCTATTAAAAACGCTTGCTTATAAAATATCTTTATCAGGAAGAGTTCTTGTACTTCTCCAATAAGACAGTACAACCTGTAAGAGCACGTGTAATCTGGATCCCAATGTTATGTGTAATTAGATGACAGGAAGGCAGTGCTTGTCAAACTTTCATCTACCTGTGGATCTCAGGGAGCTTGTTCCAATGCAGACCTGGATTCAGTAGGACTGGGGGTAGGCCTGAGACTCAGCATTTCTGACAAGCTCCCCCATGGGACCCAGGCTTCAGGGTCATAAGGAACTTTGTCCGGATCCTGGTTCTCCCACAGTCACAGGTCATGACAAAAGAAGATGATACTCTAATTGTTTGCTCTGTTGGGAGAGAGAAGAGAATTGAGTTGATATGTGAAGCAATGGCTTTAATGTCCGTGAGCTGAATTGCTAAGATTTAGTAAAATAGCAGGAAACATGGAAGTTTAGAGAAAGGAATAAGTAAGCTATAGGAAACAGCTTCCTGTTTCCTAATTCATTATAGAGTCAAGCCTTTTGTTTGCTGGTGCTAATGACCCAAAATACTCAGCTGAACAAAGTTCTATCATAGTTGGGCCTATTTAATGGATCCTCAAATTATTGTTATACTAGAGGCCCAGTGCAGAAATTCATGAACAGGTGGGGTCTCTCGGCCTGGCCGGCAATTGGGGCTGTCTCACCCAGTCCTGATTGGGGCTGAAGAGGGCCAGCTAGCTGGGGAGGGACCACAGCAGGTTGGCCGGCCAGCCATGGTTGAGGCTGATTGGGGCAGCCGACCAGAGAGGGATTATGGGAGGCTGGCTGGCTGCGGAGGGACTGCAGGAGATTCTAGGGTATGTCTGTCCCACCCTGCCCGGTCCTGATCTGCCAGACACCAGCAGCAAGCTGACTTACCAGTTGGAGCAACTTCCCTCTGGTGGTCAGTGTGCACCATAGAAACTAGTCGAGCGGTCCACGGAATGGTTGACCGATTGGATTGGTCAGACAGTTAGCATATTAGGCTTTTATACATAGATATAGATATAAGAACATATTGATAAGAACACATTAAAAGGACATATATGACTGTGTGTGTACATGCATATGTGTGCGCATGTGTGTGTGTGTGTGTGTGTGTGTATGCACGCCCCATGAAAAATAGTTATGTTGGTTACATACGTGAGAAAATCGAGTGTTTGGAGCATGTTCTGTGTTGTGCTTTGGGACCACAAGCTCAGCTTGGGGCAGAACCAGGAGGTTGGAGAAGAGGAAAGGAGTGGAGGGCAGAATGGGGCCATCATTCCTGGACAGTTCATAGCAGATTCCTTTAATTTTGGTCACAGAATGATCTAAGGGCTAACTTTCTATAGAAGATTGCAGTTGCAATTTGCTGGTTAGTCTCTGTTCTTTTAATGCTTTCCTGAAGTGCCATTTTGTCTCAGTAAAATGCTCCCTAAAAATACTCAAATATTTTTAGTTGTAGAGTACAAATCAGATTGAGCTGCACATTTCCCTGGTGAGCAAAAGTGATGAGTTTGTGTTCATTAACTCGAGGCCATCTGGTGTAGACACGCAGCAGTCTGTGAATCAAACGTGTATCAAACTCCAGGGATCAGAACCCGTGCCAGACCCAGTGTTTTGGAGAGTCAACAACAACCAGGGGGGAGAAAAGGGCCTCGGCTATCTTTCTTTTATTTTTAAAAATCAGTTCTGCCTTGCAGTATATCAGAGTGTTTCGCACTGCTCAGCTGGCGAGCCACATTGCTTTCTCTTCATTGCCCATCTGAGCTGTCTTTGGGGTGTGCTTCTGCAGATGAAGTCGTTTTCCCATCACTGGCCCATTTGGGTGGGGGGAGGAGAATGAGAACATTAGCATCCCTTTCCCTGAACTTTCCTGTAACTATAGGCCTAGCCACCCATGTGCATACGCACATGCACACACATATATGCACACACACAGAGAAACACACACACACATTCTCACCATGAGACAAAGCAAAGCAACACTCAGAGTAGCGGGTATACTGCAGCTCATACTCAGGAGAATGGCCTTTTGCACGCAGCCCATTGCTGGAGGAGAGCATGAGTGCACCTTGCAGCCCTGCTAATAATGCCACTCAGCAGTGGCTAGCTCTCTGTTGAAGCATGCTCACTAAAATATAAAGAAAGAAAATAAATTGCTACACTGATTTGTTCCTGTGGCCACCAGGCCCTCAGTGGCATGTATAAAAATTTTGGGAGGGACTGTGGGCCTTATTGAGGCTTCCGCCCAACTCAGAGTCTGTAATTCCTGTACTTGAAACTGGAGTCAGTGTAATTACAACTAGCAGTCAGTGTCCACTGCAGAGCAGCGTGGCCAGCTTTTCTGTGTTAGATGCAATTTTCTGGGCGGCCTCTGCTCTTTAATGCTTTCCTGAGTCCGTCTGCCTGGCTCTGCAGTTCTCGTTAAGGCATCCATGCATGTTTAATTGAAGAATATGAACAGACTGGGCTGCCCATTGAGGAAGATGTGACCAGTGGCCATCTCTCTCTGTCTCTGCACCTGCTCGGTGCCCACCCCTCTGTGTTCCAAGATGCCAAGCACATGGCATACTTTTATTTGGGAAGTTCTTTTTAATTCTACATGGATGTTAATAAATAGGGATAAATAGTTCTTTTTCCATGTTTTATAACATCTTGGTAAACTTTGAATTTCAAAATTTAAGAAAAACAATGAACTAAAAGAGTCTCAAGATGGGTATAAACAACTTTGTTGTAAACAGAGGGCAAGATAATGGCTGTGGAGAAAATTTGCTCAAGTGCTATGAAAAAAGCTAAAAGTAATTCTTTTTCTGTTTTCAGTGGGTTAACATTTAAAAGTATGAGTTATTCAGTGCACTTAATTGCAATGTGTCTTTTACTACTTTACCAGCCCCTTGTGCTGTCATCGTTTTTAATATTTGCTGATATGGTAAATATAAAACAACACTTTAATTTGTCTTGCATATCTTTGATTACCACTGGCATTTAAATTTATTGGGGGTTTTTGAAGCCCCGAATAAACATTTTCTTGTACTTAGGAAAGCTCATCTTTTATTATGTAGGGAAGCTAGCTCACTGAAGGTCTGGTTAAGACATTAATTATAATACATTTGCTTTGGATTGTATCTCTTAGTTGGTAGAATCCATGTTGTTTGCAAGATCCAACTGGAGGTCACCACTTTGAGAACACACAGTGAGAATATCTGAGAGAATCAGATGAGTTTCTAAGGTTTTCTGGAAGGAGAGAATTTTTTTTTAATTGTTTTATGCAACAAATGTATATTTATTATGGAAAATACAGATAAGTAAAAGGAAGATAATAAAAACTACCTTTAATAATCAGATTTTAAAGCATGTTATTATAGTATACTTCAATTCATTCTCTGTAGGAATAAATAATTTAAATAATAGAATCTTATTGTATATCTTGTGTTTTTAAATTGCACTTATTGGCATGACATCTGTATATATAAAAACCTAAGTGACCCTTATGACCAGTTGACTGAACAACTGGTTGACCAATCACTATGATGTATACTGACCACTAGGGGGCAGATGCTCAGTGCAGGAGCTGCCTCTTGGTGATCAGTGCACTCCCACAGCCAACCTACCACACCTGCCAACCTCCCACGGTCCCTTCCCCTGGCCTGCCCCAATCGACCCCAATTACTGGTCAGGCCGAGAGACCCTACCCATGCACAAATTTGTGCACCAGGCCTCTAGTTGGTTAATAAAATTACATAGGTGTAAAGTGTACAATTCTATAATACAACATCTGTATATTGTCTTATATGTTCACCACCCCAAATTATGTCTTTTTTCATCATCATTTATCCCCCCATACATTGTTTTGTAATATATGTTTTCACTAATCAATATTTCATGAATATTTTTTCATACCATGACATGTTATTTTTTTCACTACATCATATCCACTGGTTGGACATACCATAATTTATTTAACCAATCTAGTGTTGTTTGACATTGGTTTGTTTCTGATAATTCCTGATCATAAATACCACTATGATGAGCATACTTGTGGCAAAATCTTTTCATGTAACCATTATCATTTTCCCAGAATAAGTTCTTAGAAGGGGATTTGCTGAATATGGTATGTCTTTGAATTTTCTTTTAAAATCTGCTGCATCCACTGTAGTTGGTTTTCCCAGTGGATAGAGCATTGGCCTGCAGTCTGAAGGGTCCCCAGTTCAATTCCAGTTAAGGGCATATGCCTAGGTTGAGGGCTCAATCCCCAGTAGGGGGTGTGCAAGAGGCAGCCAATCAATGATTCTCTTTCATCATTGATATTTCTATCTGTCTCACCCTCTCCCTTCCTCTCTGAAATCAATATAAATATATTTAAAAGCTGCAGCACCCCCTCCATCCTTTTCTTTGCCTTACACTTTTCCTGTGGAAGGACCCAGGCATTTTTAATCCAGAGAGTCCCACAAGCCTATATGCTTGCAATGCCGTTCAACATGTTCCCCTGTCTCTTGTATTTTCTGCACATTGGCAGCTGCAGTCAGAGGCTTGAACAGACTCAGGGTCCATCTCCTTGGCAAGGTAGTGGTGTTTTTCATTAGGAAGCACATATCGTGTGTTTTTTACATTTTTTTTAATACTGTGATGCTCAATGTCTAAATCCACCATTTCACTACGGGCTGCAAAATGAATAATCCTAACTCTATAATATTGTTGTCATTTATTAGATGGGATATTTTTTAAAGGGGAGGCTTCCACCCATCTACCATGTAGTTACCCAGTGGTGCAGTTTTTATAGGAAGGTCAGAAAAAATATTTAATGTATTCATCTAGCTAGTTTGCAATATAATAAATTGGATGTCATGTTTAATATGCAATCAATTAGTTCTTTTAAATAGTACTATGAATTCATAGATTTACACATATGTGATGGATTTCCATCTATTGCCTGTTGGAGCTTCTTCAATTGGCTCCTGAGACCTTTGATATGACTTAAAGAGGTTTCTGATTTACCTCATTATCTGGTATATGAAGACACTCTAGTATCATATTGTGCATTTTCTGCCCCAGACCTGGAATCAGCCATTTCTCTAAGAAGCCTAGTTTCTTTTATTGGGAAAATGCATTTTAAGACCACAATCTGGATGTTATAGATGCTTATTCCTACTTGGTTAGAATAAGCTTTTCAGCAGACATAGGATACACCTGTGTAGTATGTGTGTGTGGAAGGGGAGATATGTGTGATCAAATACTTTGTGAGTTCAAACTATTTCAGACTCAAATGCAAAACTATAGCATTTTTACTTAACAACTTTATATTGCATTTGTATCTCCTTTATATCAAACCAAGAATCCTGGTTCTTAAGAACACTGAATTAGATTCAGAATATCCCATAATTATTCCCAACATCTCAGAATAATAATAACAACACTACCACCATCAATTATGATTACTAGGCAGCTTACTTTGTTTATCTCTATATTCTCTTCCCTATGCCAGTTTTATGGTTATATTCTACTAGAGGACCAGTGCACGGATTAGTGCACCGGTCGGATCCCTTGGCCTGGCCTGCTGAGATAGGACCTAAACTGGCAGTTGGACATCCCTCTTACAATTCCCAACCACTGGCTCCTAACTGCTCACCTGCTTGCCTGCCTGATTGCCCCTATTCGCTTCTTCCTGCCAGCCTGATAGCCCTCTAACCACTCCCCTGCTGGCCCGATTGCCCCCAATAGCCCTTCCCTGCTGGCCTGATCACCTCCAACTGTCCTCCCCGCCAGCCTGATCACCCACAATTTCCCTCCCCTGCAGGGATGCACCTCCTCTGCAGGAGGTGGTAGAGATGCCTGGAATGGTCTTCTCTATGCTGCACGGAGCCACAGGGCCCCTAGGCCTCACCACATGGAGCAGCCTCCAGCCACGCCTCCATTGTACATGTGGCAGCCATCTTGTGGCAGCCATCTTATGACAATGTTGCACGTGAGGGCCACCTAGGCTTTTATTAGTATAGATTTGTGTTAACAGATAATATAGCCAATATATATCATAATCTTGAGAAAAAGAGAGAGAGAGATATCAATTGCCTCCCTATAAACACCCTTCAAACCTTCAACCTAGGCATGTGCCCTGATTGGGAATTGAATTTGCAACCCTCTGGTATATGGGATAATGCTCCAACAAATTGAGTCACCAGGTCAGGTGTCATTTCTTTTTATTTTAAAAAAACTTTTAAGGTTTAGCCATTTTACTCCTTAAGGGATCATTTGTTTTATGTATTAGCATTTGTGTTCCTTCCAGTTTAGTCTTCATTTCTTAAATTATTTGTTAATGACATTTCAAATTTTGCATCATTTTTCAGGCTTATAGCTGATTTGAAATAGTATGCTACAATTTTTACATTATCTGAGCCCATTTTTCTGGCATGCCTTTAGGATCTATAGGAATGCTATTCTGCAATATATATAATTCCCAAACATGTATGCACACTTTGAATAATTATAAAGGCAGTATTTATTAAAATACATTTCATTTTCAAAAAATATAATAGAATCAGCTGTTAAAGTGAATATACATTTTTGGGGCAAACATTTATATATGTATATATACATATATACACACAAATAAGTATGTGTGTGAGATTTTATGAGGTTTTATCTATATGTGCACACCACCACAGAGAGACCCGTTCTTCAATTCCCTACCAAACCTCCCTAAGAGAAAGGTGGTCTCATATGGGGGAATCTTGTGCAAAATGTGACTTTTTTATGTGAATTTACTTTTAAACATTTTTTGGAGGAGGATTGGTCTATTTAGCTTTTCTAACTGCATGGTGCTCCCGCCTGTGTTGTTGTTTCACATGGTGTTAGAAAAATATGGCAGCTTTCTTTCTGCTATTTTCTGTTTCTAGTCTCCTCCTTTACTTTTATCTGGACCACATCAGTTTTTTATCTCTGTAATTCCTATCCTGTCAAGTTTGATTCTGCCCCTGCAGTGGAGACCTGGAAGGATGCACTGCGAGTGGAAAGAACCATGCAGCTCCATCTCTGCTTTCAGACTTTCTAATCAAGTCCTTACATTCTTCTACTATTAGATGAGCAACATGGCTCCCGGTTTCAGCCGTTGTTCTCAGTGTGGCCATCTGTATTTCCCAGGAAACTCCCACTGCACAGCAGATCCATCAATGCCCTCTTGCCTCCCTGTGCTTTTTTTTTTTTTTACTGCAGAAGCCAATAATACACACAGCTTGTGGCTATTGGTGGTTTCACGCATTCACTTGTATTTTGGGGTTCACAGGGATACTTTGTCATCTAGGTTCATCGTAAGCGTTGTCTGTGTGTTTTTTATTTTGCATTTAGTTTATCTGTATTTTTTTTCTGTGAAGCATTGGAAAGAGGTCACTGCAGCACTCTCTTCCTAGAATCTCCCAGCAGGAATTTAAGCTGATGGAAGTCAGGGCTCACTGTTGAATCTCCAGAAGAACCTCATACGTTGTCCCGTGTAACATAAATTCAGTCAATGTATGGGGGGTGAAATGAAACTGTCTACCTCTGGAGTAGAACTCCAGCCCACAAAGAGTGCTTCTGGTACTGAATCCTATTTCCAAAGAGACTTCTGTTCATTGGGATGCCAGGGTACAGGCATCCTGGCGTGGGAGGAGTTCACCCTCTGGTGGGAGGAGAGTGCCTCTCCACTGCCTGTTATTTGGAGATAAGTTGCAAATGTTGAGTTGGCTTTTGGAGGTCACAGCCTGCCACTTTGAACCAAGACCAGGATGGAAAGTAGTTGGGCAAGCTGTGACTCCCAGTGCCTTTGTCTATTAAAGCACTTAATATAGCAATAACTTATCTACTTCTCAGCTTAGGCCCCTAATTAAAGCTGTTTTCAACCCAATAAACAGCCTCAACCTGGCTAATAGAGTCGGAAAACTCCTCAGTGGCCTCTTCCTCTGTCCTCCAAGGTTCAATGGCTCCCGGGTCAAGTTCCTGCCGCCTTCCGCAGGGCCACCCACTGAAACATTTAATAAGGAGAAGAGTATTGCTTCTTGGAGACATAATTATAAGAGCCACTTAGTGCGACCTTTTATGAGATAACAGGCCTTTGAAACACAGTATGTTGGGAGAAGCTTTAGCCCAGATCGGAGACCGCTTTAGCTCCTAGGAGTCATTAATAAGGCTGTGTTTTTGCCTTGGCCAAAAGGCTCTGGGGTCTGTTTCTAAAGTTATTACCCTTTTTTTTTTTTTTTTTGAGAGAGAGAGAGAGAGAGACTTGTACTTGGGACTTGTGGTTCTAAGTCTTTTCTTTCAGCTTTTTAGGCAGTAACTCCAGTCTGGTGGTTGTGGCTGTAGGTGCATCTGTGAAATAGGTAACTTGGCCTTTGACTCTCCCATCACTAGAAGCCAATTATATCCTGGATTTGGGGGCTCATGTAAACCTAGTTTTGTATTGAATTAGGATTTCTGAAGATGGGATACTCTGAGTGCAAATAAAAGCTACTACTGGGAGACACACGGGGGACATTTGAAGACTCATGTTGTGTCCCATCTCCTCAGGACACCGCCTGCCTTCCCCAAAAGTCACATGGGAAAAAAGTGACATTTTTACTCAGCTCTTAGATTAAATATACTTGGGAAGCCATCTACAACTGTAACTCTTAAGGAAATCACTTTGTTAAGTAAATACCCTTTTTGTAATGTGAGAAAATGTCTCCCTGATTTTTCTCTCTTAAAATTTCAACTTCACTCTGTCATCCTTCAAGGCAAATCTGTTATTTCCTTTTCTTTCTTTTGTTTCTTCCCCCTGTCTTTCCTTCAATTCCTGGAAAGGGGAAATAGTTTCCTTCACATAAAATGTGTGGGGTTTCTTTTTCCTCATCTCCTATATCATTGTTTCATTGTGTTTGATTCTTTTTATAGGAAACAGAGAAAAGATCTTAAACTGAGAGGGAAAGCCTAGGGTTCCCATCTAGCTTTGCTCTAACTTGCTGTGATAACTCAGCAAGCTAGTTAACCTCCCTTAGCCTTACTTTTCTTATCTGTAAAAGGGATATAAAAAATCTGTGCATGGTTTTGTTGCTACTGGATTAATGAAATCCTATCTAATAAAAGAATAATACGCAGATTGACCATCACTCCAAAACCCAAGAGGGCTGCCCCAGTGTGGTCAAAGATGGCTGCCCCCAGGTGGACACAAGATGGCCACCACAAGATGGCCAGCAGGGGAGGGCCATTGGGAGGTTCCAGGCCTGCAAGGGAGGGCAGTTGTGGGCCATCAGGCCAGCAGGGGAGGGCCTTTGGGAGGTTCCAGGCCTGCAAGGGGGACAGTTGTGGGTGATCAGGTCAGCAGGGGAGGGCAGTTGGGAGGTACCAGGTCTGCAAGGGAGGGCAGTTGGGGGTGATCAAGCCTGCAGGGGAGGGCAGTTAGGGGGGACCAGGCTGACAGAGGAGGGAAATTGGGGGCAAACAGGCTGGCAGGGGAGCAGTTAGACATCAATTAGGCTGGCAGGGGAGTGGTTAGGGGGTGATCAGGCTGGCAGGCAGAAGTGGTTAGGGGCAATCAGGGAGGCTGGCAGGCAAGCAGTTTGGAGCTAGCAATGCTGGATTGTGAGAAGGATGTCCAACTGCCCAGTCAGACATCCCTTGAGGGGTCCCAGATTGGAGAGGGTGCAGGCTGGGCTGAGGGACACGCCCCCAAACCCTCCCATGCACGAATTTCGTGCACTGGGCCTCTAGTAATATATATATAAAGCCTTTGGTGCCTGGCACAATGTAATGCCCCCCAAATAATTGCCATTAATTGGGAGCCCTCCTGCCAATAAAAATGTGACCTCTTGTGAAAGTTTATAATATTTGCTCTCAGCCTCCCTGTTCCCATAGGGGAGGCAGGAACTTCATTCCATTCTCCTCCTGTTCCCTTAAGCATGTTTCTACATATAAATTTATTTCCAGCCACCAAAACCAATCAGAAATACCCACTCTCAGTGATACCATACGCAGAGAAACTCAAGCCAGGAAGGTGGCTGTGCATCTTTAACAACGTGGGTGGTGTAATGGGGAGGAATCACTGTGACATCTCTTGGCTTCATTCCCATTTCTGAGTTTTCCATGCCTCAACCCTCTTCTCCTTTTATATGTGACTTAGAGGCCTGGTACATGAAAATTTGTGCACTTGGAGGGGTTCCTCAGCCTGGCCCCTCTCCCAGTCTGGGACCCCTATGGGGATGTCTGACTAATGGCCCACGGGGAGCGGGCCTAAGCCATTAGTTGGATATCTTTAGTGCTGCCACGGAGGCGGGAGAGGCTCCATGAGCTGGTTTCTGGCTGAGCAGCACTCCCCCCGTGGAAGCGCACTGACCACCAGGGAGCAGCTCCTGCATTTAGTGTCAGCCCCCTGATGGTCAATGTGTGTCATAGCAACCGGTCATTCCTGGTTGTTCCACTATTAGGGTCAATTTCCATATTACTTTTTTATGATATATACCCTGCCCTCCCTTGCAGATATGACTCCTATTGCCTGACAGGTCCCTTTGATCCCAGCATCCTCAGAGAAGCCCCTTTTGCCTCCTCACCATGATCTCCCAAGGGGAGGGTGTCTCAGGTAAAGACCCCTTTGCAAAATGTTGCTTGAGAGATGGGAAAGTCTATCTCATGTTGGCTGATGTTGATTTCTCTCCTGGCCTTCTGACCCTTCCTTTTCCCTCCTTGTCAGTATTTAAACACAGTTCCTGCCACCAACCTATGCTGGCCCTGATACACTCCACCCCGCCTGGCCTCCAACTCTTTTGTTCTGTCCCTGCCACTGCCTCCCTCCCCCCAGTACACTCAGCTTCATTGCTGCTTAAATGTCAGTTTTGAAACAACAGAAGGACATGCTGTTTCTGTGGCATCTCGGGGAAAATTTTATTTTGATCCATTTGGTGTTAAGAGCACTCACAAGAAATGTATTCAGGGACCCTCGCCAGCCTCCTTCACCGTGTGGTTCACATGTGGAGGTTGGTGATTTCACAGGCACATTTCCCCTCAGAAATGTCCATCTTCCCATCATCTGCATCCTTCTTCCTTACATGTCTTTGTCTTTCAGATCATTCTGTACTTGAATTATGGCAGTTCCTTATTTATTTTCAAGCTAAGGGGTCTATCTTGATCTAGTCCCTTCTTGGGCTTTTGAACCAGGTTCTCAGGGAACCTGGCCAAGTCTGGCTTTTTCCTCTGGGCTGTAAGATGGAGGGAGAGGATTGAAACACTTTGCTTCCCCTCTTTGACACCTAGGGAGCACAGAGGAGTCTGTCAGACAGCATGTGCCAGGACCTCCTGTCCAAAGGGGAGCAGTTGGTCTCCTCAGAAAACCAGGAACTCGGGGTTCCCTTTGTTCTTCATCTGCCTCTCTCCTCCAGGCCCTTCCATCTGTGATTATATGTATTCACACATCATTATTCCCCTTAGACTGGAGAGTTCTTTAGGACAGGATTATGTCTGATTCATCTTAGAGACCTCCAGTGTCTAGAATGAGACCCTACAGATGCTACCCATTTGCAGAAACACACACACACACACACACACACACACACACACACACACACTCACTCACTCAACTGAGTGTGTGGGAGGGAAGCAGAGAGAAGGACTCCCTTCCTCCAGACTTCATCCTGGCAACGCTATGCTGAGGAAGTTGTGTGCACACAGGCTTGTATCAAAAACCCAGAGATCCTCTGCATATTACAGAAAGTCCAGGTGAGCAATTAAGTTATGAAATGGAATTTTAATAAGCTTGTTGTCCTGGCCAAAACCCCTGATTGCAATACAGTGACTGGGATCATCCCCACCCATCTGAGTTATTCAAAGCCTTTAGGACTGTGGTGCTCTGCCTTTAGTTAGCTTGCCATCCACGAACACTCAGAGTGGGGGTTCAGAGCCATCAAAGCCAACGCCTCATGCCCTGGATGTACCAGAGGACCCTCAATGCAAGAGCAGTGGGAGGGATACTGTTAAGGCTTAGAATCTTACCTGATGGGTCTCCATTCCAGCTCCTTTGCCAGTCTGCTGTTCACTTCCAGCTCCTGGGAAGAAAATTGTAGGGCACTTAACAGGTAATACGTCCCTACTTGCCTTTCAGCCATCATAGGAACTTGGAGGAAAGGAGAAATGGCTCAGTTTTCACACACACAAATCAAGAGTTCTTGTTCTAATGACCTGTTCTGACACTCTACTTGATAGGAGGCTGACAACTCGAGGTTTGCAGCCTGAGTGACCTTCTCTAAAAGGATACTGTGTCTGCACTGATTTTGACTAGACCTTCATTGACGGGTGAGTCCCAGCAGAGTTTGGTCCCTCTGCCAATGGAGACCCAGCAGTCATCTACCCGCCCATAATTCCCCGGATGTAGAAATACCAGAGGTGTCCATTTCATGTATATAGGTCTTTCCTAAATGGCCAATCCTGTCTTCCTGAAATACCATTCATTGAGTCCGTCCTAAAAATCAGCCCAGGAGTAGGCTCCTTATGTAACGTTGCTCTTGGTGCCTCTCTATTGGAGAGCATGTTTCAGCCTCTCTTTATCTGCTTCTTCCTCACCTTTGATTCTCCTCCTTATTGAGGCTGAGCTTTGCCAAACAGCTATGGAACAAAATTAGAAGCTTTTCCCTAGGCTGACTTCTGAGGGCCTTCCTGGTTTTCTAAGAAGTAGCCAAAAATAATAAAAAATAAAAAAAGAAAGAGGAAAAAAAAAAGAAAAGAAAGAAAAAAAATAAAAAGTAGAGACTGGAAGAAGCAAACTTTCAGCTAATTATCATCCTTTTCCCCCCTCTGAGCTCAGAGTACTGTTCTTAATTTCCTGACCAGCTTGTGCCCCTCCCCCACTCCCTCAGAGCATCTGTGGTGGTTTCAAATTGAACCGCATACCTGCTGCTCTGAATTTCCAACATACCATACCAGTTGGTTTGCCAAACAGCGAACTGCCAGCCATCTGCCATCCAAAGTCAGAATTTACATTGTTTCATCTTAAAATAACGCCTCCGGAATAGCAAGCCACTCTATGCATCAGGTTTTAAAATTGACAATCAGCCAGAATAAAAAACAAATACCAAATGGGCATTAAAAAAAAAAAAAAAAAAAAAAAAGAGGAACTTGGGTGGGGTGGGGTCTGGCATTTGAAGGAGAGTTCATTTTTCAGCATCTTTTCCTGATTTTTTCACCAAAAAGGCATTGAATTATACCTGCCACAGCAGCAACTGCTTGCAGGCTGAGTCCACTGACTTTTACTCGACCATCTTTAGATAGAAAAGGACTGGGCTCCGGGCTGGAGCAGTGGTCCCGTCTCAGGGAGAGAGCTGTCCTCACAAGGGAAGGAGCCCCAAAACCGCTCCTCGCTGGGCTCCCTTGTTGCTCAGAAGGGAAAGCTAAGATAAGTGAAGGCGGGATACCTGGCCAAGGTCACAGGCTAGAGAGCGAAAGAACCTCCTAGCCCCCTGGCATCCCTCCAGTCACTTCCTGCCCTGACT
Source organism: Antrozous pallidus (assembly GCA_027563665.1). Classification (NCBI taxonomy): domain Eukaryota; kingdom Metazoa; phylum Chordata; class Mammalia; order Chiroptera; family Vespertilionidae; genus Antrozous; species Antrozous pallidus. The sequence continues at coordinate 78,708,870 of CM050516.1, read as the reverse complement.
AGTCATTATGGGTAACTAGTTCTTATCATCTCCCTGCAGCAACCTCCCATGCCCTGTCTCCCACTGCTTTAGGAAGACAGGCGAGAGGGGGTTTCTGAAGGATTTGAGGGACCCTGTGGATCTGGGATGTTGGCCTTGTCAGAGATCAGCCCTGAACCTGGAGAGCTTTCCAGAACAGATGGGTTCGAAGGAGATTTTATTTTTTAGGAGAAAAAGAGAAGAGGTTTTATGTTCCTTTTAGGGAAGCTGTTCTAAGTGAAGGCAGCTTGGGGAAAAGTGTGAAGTTATGAGTGGGCAGAGGAAGCAAAGGGCTCTAAATTTATATCAAAGCCTCCCTACCACTTGGCATCATGTGCCATGGGCATAAGCAGACAGAAGCAATTGCTTGTACCTGTCTGGGCTGGGTAGGGCACCGGGTGACCTCTTAGCCCAGCCTGGTGCAGCCTTCTTTGGAATTCTCCTTTAGCCGATGGTGAGGACAGGGGAAGGCTTCAACCCCATATGGACTCAGACATTCTGGAGGCCAGGGAGCTGCTGCTCAGCCTGAGTTGGATATGAGTGTCAGGGATTGGAACTGCGGTTGCAGCAGTGGTTAAATTTGGGCCTGATGGTGGCATCTCCTTCTGGAAGCCTTCTCCCAACCCTGACTAGATTCAGGGGCCACTCTGTGCTCCATAGCCCCTGCCTGAATATAGCTCTAATAGGCCTGCCCCACTAGCAGTCTTCACTGCTAGAACCACTGTCCTTCCTGGGAGACTCCTGTGGTCAAGGCGTGTTACTCATGGTTTCCGTCCTGAGCACCATTCATATGCACTCAACTCATGCTCGCTTAATGTTAATGAATGTATCAACGAGATGACAGAGCTTAAATTATTGTGTTGATCAGTAGACTCAGTTTTGTAGTATTTTACCTATGAAAGCTGCTTTTGACATATGCGAACTCTAGTGATTTTGTTGTGTCTCAATTAGCATTGTAGTTACCATCTGATATGGTGTAATTTCGATTATTGATGGTAATCCTGTGAAGTCATTGTTGTCATTATAGAGGTGAGCCCACCAAGGTGCAGAGGTGTGGATAAGTCCCACCTGAAGCACCAAGGCCGAGGCAGGTTGGAACCTGGGCACCTGCTAGAGCTCCCTTTAGTTGAACCTGCTGCTCTGTGTCTGGCACTGGCCAGGCCTCCCTGTGCCCCTGCACACCGGAGCATCATGCCCAGTCCTGGGACACAGCCCACGGGGAAGAAGGGAACCAAGATGGGTGAGGCTCTGTGAGGAAGGGTTGAGAAAGAGGTTCTATGGAGCCTAGACGAAAACATTGCAGTGAGGTGTGAAGGCTGCATTCAAGATGCTGTTGGGCTGCCGTTGGCAACTAGAAGGGGTGCTGTAGTGCTCACTCACTGCAGGGGACAGGCAAGGACTTGGGGTGAAAAAGTACAGTGAGGCAGGTGTTAGCCCATCAGCTGGGATTTCCAAGTGAATGGAGCTGCCCGTCAGTAGAATTCCCTGCCCTGTGAAGGAGGGTGTGCCCTGCACGGAGAAGTCTGGCAGCAGCGGGTCTGAGCCACTGAAAGGACTCCTGACCAATAGGGACCTAGGTGCAAGGGTGCCTTAGAACGTCCATTCTGACTCCAAAATCCCTTAATTCTGTGTTCTTAGTTTGGTGCATAAAACAATGGTAATTATGAGGGAACATGTTTAAAGCTTAAAATAGTCTTAACTTATTGTTACAGAATGAGTCATTTTAAGGCCTCCTTCCTCCCCTTATCTTAAAAAATCTTTGCAGAAGAATCTCATTTCTCAATTTGGAAAAAAAAACACACTCTGAAAAATGTTAAAAAAAATAGATTAAATGCAGCACTATCATTTGACTTCTAAAGAGGACCTGGAAGGTGAACATGTGATCCTTTCCAGAGACTCAAGAGGTTGTCACTGTGGGCCAAAGGCCCCATATCAGGGCCTGGCCCATGATTGCTTCTAGTGATGGTAGGCACTAGCTCTGAGTTTAAAACTCTGCCCAGCTATCTGAACAAATGCTGTTTGCAAGATGCAATGTTCTGTGATAGAAGATAAAAGCTCCTTTATAAAAAGCAGTTGTGAGACAGTTTGTATCTGACCCTGAGTTAGTGTGGTTACTAAGGGAACCGAAGAGAGATTATATTTAAATAAACTGACATCTTAAGATTCCTCTGGGCAGAAGGAATGTTTCTCCCCTAAGAAAGAGTAGAACATATTTTCTTCCATGTAGTAAATGTATTCATGGTGTCTGTTGCCCATGGGTGCTTGTACCTGCCTGTAACTGTTTTTTCCTTCGGCCTGAAAAATGGGACAGTCAACTATAAAGGATCTTCTAGCTGACCTAGTAGTCCTCAAAGCAAATCAAGTCTTCCCCTCTAGTAGTCTCAAAGAGCTTAGTAAGAAAACGGAATTCTTGCAGTTACAGGACACAGCTATGCCAACAGGTCTGTTGAAACAATGGACTTGAAGTTCAAATGTTAAAAGGGTGTCAGAATCCAAGCTCAGGGTTCTTAGTGAGTTTGAAATGAACTCTGCATTTAGTTCTGGGGATGCGGGAGTAACTATATTAACTAGGGACTGAGAAATTGAGAATAAATGGTTAAGGTAAAGTTTATAAAATTTATGTTACTTTATATCAAGTATTAAAAACTAAATCACTTTTAAAATTCTGTTAAAATGTGTTTTTTTCTTCCTTATTTATTTATTTTTTAAATAAAGAAGAAAATAGGCTCTCCTTTCTAGTAAGGAATAATCTATTGCAGACATAATCTTGAGTATAGCAGGGTTGTGATACCACTGCCACCTAATGGTAGGATGCCTTAATTGCAGATGAAGTACCTAAAATAAGCAAACACTAAAATTTCAAAACTAAATATAATTATAGCAAACCAAACACCACATACGGAGACTGATCTTGTTTATACTGTATAAATTACCATAAGATGCAAGTAATAGGGGGTCATCTTTTGACTTTTTCTTGCCTTTGACTTACGGTATTTTACACTTTAAAGCAGTCAGAAAGTGAGGGATTACAGAATTCTTTTATAGAATTTACAGTATGTCAACATTTGATTTTAGAATTAAAACTATTGTTAAAAATGGATGTGGTTTAAAATAATTACTAATATGTGCTAGGTAATGATTATTAATCATCATCCTATTTGAGCATTATTCATAGTTCAATAATATATTCAACTTAGGGCCAATTAGTCACAAAAACATTTTAAAAAAACAGTCATAAGAAGAAAAACACCTTCATGGGAATTATTCATCTGTTTTACAAGTTTAAAATCATCCTTAATAATGTATATCAGATAACAGAGGAGCAACCATTTCCTCATTCTCCTACATGGTGATGAAACCGTGAGTTCATAACTGAACAATCCACACAGTGACGTTTGGCATCTAATCTGTAGTGGACACTTGGCTCTACGTATGTTCTCTTCTTGCTTTAGCAGAAACCTGATGGTAAGTCCTCCATAAGGGTAGATGGGGACACTTTCATTAACTTTGTTTTGACATTGCTTTTGACATTGCTTGTGCTTTCTGGCTTAGTAACATCCAACATTTGTCTTATGTTTGACAGCTGCAGAATGCTTTCACATGTTGTTTTTATTCTCCCTGCCACTAGATAATTAGAACCTTTGTTTTACAGCTAAGGGAGCCATTATGGTCATAGAAATGTAATGACTTGCCCAAGGTCACATAGCCAGTAAGTGGCAAAGACGGGGGTATAAATCTAGAATTTCTGGCTTTCAAGTTCATGCTCCTTCTACTGGATGGCATGGCTTTCCAAGACAAGATGAGAATCATTCCTCAGGATGTAATTTCTTGATTCTGTGACATGTGGTAGAATAACATTCATGTGGCCAGGCAAGAAATAGCAAGTTAGAGAATCATCCAATGTCTGTGGCTTCTTAGGAAAGATATTTCTTACTGAAACTTCTAGTTATACTCTTCTTTTACTAAAATGTCAATTCTCACTTATTCGTTCATCCAATTGCAATTACTATAAGAGTAGCAGCCATGTTGCCTGCACTGTCAGCACAGGGAACCAGGGCCTGGAGGGCCCACATCCTAATAACCTGTGAAATGCCTCTCCCTCATTCTGAACCCCTTTTCTCATCTTCATCTGCCATCTTCACTCCACACTACATACTTAGAGGAAATGCTTATCAGAGTGAACAATAAGGAGGAAAGCATACTTTCTTCAAAATGCCTTGTGGTTTTCACCCTCCAAGGTCTTATTGGTCAGCCCGGAACTGGCACATGGGTCTGTTCTTCCAGGTGAGCCAGTCAACATGGGAACATTTATTTGAGCGAATATGGGTCAGGGTTGCCATGGAGAAAATAAAGGTGCTGGCCCTTTTTCTGGGGTGTGCTGTCACATATCCACGTGCGCATACGCAACAGCTCATCATTAAAAATGCATCTTCCGTGTGAGCCAAGTCTTCTTTCCACAATGCTGCTGCTACTCTGCGGCCCTTCCCACAAACGCAAATCTCACCATCCTGTGCTGTGGCTGCTCAGCCTGGGCAGATAGACCACAACCCCCTGGGGGTATTTTCAAGCCATGCTTTCTGCACTACACCTTGTGCAGTTCCAGTTAACAAATAGCCCTCTCCGTGTGCTGACACGTGGTTGATAGGAACTTAATTCATCGGTATGTTTAGGACATATTATTTGGAGACAAGATCAGGAAGGAGCTAAATATAGAAGGTACTTGAAAGTCAGAAAGGAAGTCATCTGCCATCAGCCTTCAGAGGTGGTGTAGATTTAAGTCTGGGGGAGCCCTTATGCCCATTATGGCAGAAGTCAGCTTCCAGGGAAGTGTGTCATCACACCCAAACCTTGGCTGTAGAGCACCTAACTTATTTTTCCTGACCCCACACGTGATGAATGCATAGTTGACAAAGGCCTTCCCCATATGGTCCCCACATTCGGGAGTGACATAATTGTATGTCTTGTTCTCAGATTTTTGCTTGAGCAAAAGTAAACAGCAGGAAGGGAACTGTTCTTACCAGTTGGGAAGGGAGAAGAGGAGATTGGTCCCCTGGCCAAGATAGCATTTGGACTCCTGCACATGGCATGCAAGGCTGTCCCCAATGTGCCAGCCTCCCTTTTCTCTGCCAACCCCCTTTTACTCCACCCTGAGCTTCTGTGTCCGCTTTGCCACCTCTGCGCCTGTGCACGCAGGGCCTCCTCTGCTTTGGAAGGCACCATGAGCTGTTCTCACCCAGGCAGCGGGCCCACCGACTTCCACCTCCAGCACAGCTCGGGGCTTTCTCACTGGGTGTCACTGGGCCTGCTGGGCAGCTGCTGCCACAGGAGCCAGAGGGGTCCAATTAGGAATTAAGAAATTGACTATTACAATCACAGGCCTCATTGAGCCGACAATGTTTAGGGTAATTTTCCAAGTAAACTCCATGGAGATTATTTTCACCATGCTTGCAAATAAGATGCAGATTTCTTATGCACGTGCAGTGCATTGCAGTGATAATATGCTTGTACATATACCACTGTGCTTTATCGCACCCCCTACAACAATGTTATGAGGTAAGTAGGGCAAGTGCAATTTTCCCTGTTTCTAGATATCCACACGAATTTCAGAGAATCTGACTTATACAACTACTGTGTTCCTAGCTACAGAAATGATCCAGTTGACATGATTCTACTCCCACCTCTCTCTCCCTGGATATGAACAAAGGGAGTAAGCCTACAATTAGACAAAGCTAAGATTTTCAAAACCATCATGCATAACACTGAATGATGTTGAGACAGACTATATGTGCTACAGGAATTTGCAAGAGAAGGGTGGAATAGTCAGGGAATACTAATTAAAATAATAGCTGCAGTTTCTGAGGGTTTAAAAGTTGAGGCAGACAACTAAAACTATTTTACAAATTCCAATAAAGTAAAACAATATGATTTCCTCTATAGGTTTGGCCATTTACCAGCCACTGTGCTGAGAGTTTACAAGCATGATTTCATTTAGGCCCCAATCTAGTACATGAGGCAGGACAGGACTGTCATTGTCATTGTCCAAGGATGGGAAGGTTAGGTGAGTTGTTCAGGGTGACCAGGTGGTCTGGGAGCTGTGGTTTCATCCCAGGCCTGTCTGACTGTGTTTTGATACGACACTGAGCTGCCACCTTTGCAGGCTTCGTGGAAGAAGCTTGGGCAGGAACTTGACCCTTGACTGGGGTCAAATTTGGCCCTTCTGGGGAGAGGAGGCAGAAGAATCCAGAAAGAAGTCAGAGTGACTAAGGCACAGGGGCAGGGCATGTGCAGTGTACGGAACTCTGAGGACACTTGGAGAGAGGGCAGATGTTACAGGAAATGGGGGCTATGGAGATCAAGTGGGAAACAATAAAAATGGGCTAGATTAGCTGCTTGACAGAGCAGCTTGGATGTGATGGAGCTGCCCATGGGGCTCTGGGAAACTTTTAGCAGATGCAGGAAGTGAGATGGGGGCGTATGTAAAGACCACTGGCTTTCAGAATTCAGGTAGAGGCTGTGGGCCAGGCTGAGGGCAGGTGTGTGAGATACTACCATGTTAACATCCTTCACCGTGGTGTCCGCCCGCCCCCGCACACTACACACCCCATTCCTGGCTTATCCGCAAGCACAGGGAACCCCAGTGGAGACGGTTTCCCTTGCTATTAGGCTGATTGATGGAGAAGTCAAGCCTCCTTCTGTTCAGTGTGGAGAGCTGATGGGCTTTTGTTCTTTAGGCCAAATTCCTGGGATCCTTTTGGTCCCAAAACACTTCGCCTGTGGAGTTGATGATAAGAAAGTACAGAAGTGAACACACAGAATATAATTTGGGGGTTGTGCATAGAGATAGTGTAGGGGGAAATAGCAATTCATCTGGAGCCTTGTAGTGTGGGATTGGTGGTATGGGGAGATTCTTGCACTGCCAGTGCTGTGGTAGAGATGAGATGAGCAACCATTAGTTTAGCAAATCCGGGCCCCAGTCCCCAGCTCAGTGCTTCACATGCATGTCTTACAGAACTCTATTAAGAAGGTATTAATTAGAGTGTGGCTCATTGGTTGAGCATCATACCATGCACCAAAAAGTCACAGGTTTGATCCCAAGCTAGCCACATACTCAGGTTGCAGGTTTGGTTCTCTAAAATCAATTAATAATAATAACAATAATAACAATAAAGAAAGTATTAGGAGTCCAATTTACATGTGAGTAAAGTAAGTCTCAGAAATATTAAATAACTTCCCCAAAGTCTTACCTAGTAAATGACAAATAAAGCTGAAGTGCAGGTCTCTCTGTGCCCTTCCCACTGTACTTTGGCAGGAAACTAATCATGCAGATATAGCCATCGGGGTCAAGGGTTTTTGCTTTGAAACATTGAGAGATTAACATTTTGCATTTTCCCCTTAATTTTGCCTTTGAAATCTCCTATATGAATTGAGAGAAGATGTTAAGAATGAGCTTGTACAGACCACTGTCTGCTCCTCCTCTGCAGATGTTAAGAATGAGCTTGTACAGACCACTGTCTGCTCCTCCTTTTTCTGGCACCTTCCCTTCTCCCTATCCCAAATAAAGTTAGAAGACAATAAGGCAAGCATCAACTCTGTAGCAATGACTTATTTTTTCATTTACTTACTGAAGAGAGAGAGAGAGAGAGAGAGAGAGAGAGAGAGAGAGAGAGAGAGAGAGAGAGAGAGAGAGAGAGATGGATTTGTTGTTCTGCTTATTCATGCATTCATTGGTTGATTCTTGGATGTGCCCTGACTGGGGATCAAACCTGCAACCTTGGCATATCTGGACAATGCCCTAATCAACTGAACTCCCCAGACAGGGTGCAATCTGAATTCTTGTTAGGTCAGGAATTAATGTCATCATGCACCACCTTGGCCCTGGAGGTGGACGAAAGCCTCCTGTGTGGGCACTATCACAACTGTTCTTGCAGACCTGAATCCATATGCTGTGTTTCCCTCTCAAGGCCCACGGCATGATGTTTTGTGGAGCTCGTGATTCTGTGGGTGTCTCAGTAGGAACAGGCTATGTTTGGGGAATCAGCATGGTCCAAGGGCAGGCTGCTCGTCTGCCACAACTGAGCACCAGCAGGGAGTAGAGGATTGCTGGGAGCTGTCCATTAGCCAACAGAGGTCCCTGGGCTTGGGGTTTTTCAGAATGGCAATCCATTGATAAATAAGACCTCAAGCTTGCTTCTGTCCTTCTGCCTATAGAAGGTCAGTCCACTCATGGGTATGGAATCGATCATTAGGTAAGTAAAGTGAGCATTATATTAGAGGCTTCTGTGTGGATTTCAGATGGGGTCAGTTATTAATATGCATTCCTATGTCATAGTGGCATCCCCTTCCCACACCAGATTAAGGATTTTTTTCTGAAAAGATTGTGTCTTCCTGAAACTGGACTTGATCTAGTCAGGTATCATCAGTAAGTTCTTTGCTGGATTGCAGTCTTACATTCCTGACAATCTGAGAGGCTTATTGTTGCTTAGGAGGTAGATCATCCATTTCTTCAGTGGGATCATTCAGCAGGCATTCATGCACCTTATATCCATGAGATAGTGCATTTCTTGAGGTACTGGTTTTCCCAGCATATTCTCCAAGGGTCCTCACAGCCCTGGCTTGTACAATGCAAACAAGAATAGCCAAAACCACTTGGACTGCTCAACTCTGAGGCATCTTCAGTCGGCACCTGCATCTCTAGTCCAGTGCAGATGAAGACAGTGCCTAGTTAGAGGCGAAACAGCACAGTGTCAGAGCTGTGCATTCTGCAGCCATATTACCTGCACCTGAATCTCTGCTTCGCTACTTACTGTGTGTGGTGGGCATGTGAGCATGACACCTGCCTCAGTTTCCCAGTCTGTAAAATGAAGATAACGGTAGTACCTTCCTCCTAGAGTTTGATACATAAAATAGTAAGCTATATGTAAATTATAGAACGGTGTCTGTTAGCTATTATTAAGCACTTGGAACTCTAAGAAAATTCTATTTTTAACTTTATTGGGGGTTTTAAGCCAGTTTTAGTTTAGTTTAGTTTAGTTTGAGTTGTCAATTCATATAACTACAAACATTCAATACATACATATATACAAGAACTGACATATGCTAAATGCCAAATAATTATGTAAGCTAAAGTCCTTTCCTCAAAGCGGTCTCAAGTCTAGTGGGCACTAGCCACAACCAATATGTGGATGGGGAGAGCCACAGCCAATATGCAGGTGCTTTCCTCACCATTACCATTGCATTTAAGGATAAAAAAGGAGAACTTGCCTAAAACCTGGAAAAAAAAGAAGAAGTGATGGGGTGTGTGGCCCAAGAAAACTCAGTCTTGGTCCAGATTCACACACTCTGTGAGCTTGTGGAGCCATTCAAGCTTTCCGGGTCTGACTGGAGTTCCTAATCTATAAAATGGGGCTGCAAGTCATACCCTAACTTCTAGTTATAGTTCGCGATATGCAGCTGGACGGAAGGACCATGGTGATCTCTCTTATTGAAAGTAATGATTACAAGGATGCGTGTGTGTGTGTGTGTGTGTGTGTGTGTGTGTGTGTGTGTGTGTTTGGAATAATTCACCTGTTATACAGGTGGACCCAGCCAAGAGGGTAAAAACCAGGCCAGTTTGCCTGCATGATTTTAAATTTACTGCATTTGACATTTTTGGTTGGCAACATCCCAAACCTGAGGGTGGCCTGATCCCCTTTAAGCAGATTTCTGCCAGCATGGATGTGGGGCCTCTGATGTGAGGCACAGTTTGACCTATTAAGAAGCAGACCCTTTGATATTACTAGTAGCATTCTTTTTCCTCCAGCAAATCTTGATTCTTTGTTCACTTCAGCAAAAGCTCATTATGACCTCAGTATCTGACTCCACTAGAAGGCATGGGTTCTCTGTGGCAATACCCTTCAGGTGGGTGAGAAAGGAGCATGAGGGTGGATAAAATAAGAGGTGTAGATATTTTTTACCTACAAACACCCCCTGCTCTTCCGACCTTTTGCCTTTGTATCTGCCCAGCTCATGGAGACCGCTGGAAGCCCCTGAGCTGGAGCTGAGGACAGCAGGCAGCAGTGAGTCTTTCAGAGACCTTGGCTGACTGGTTTTCAGGCTCTAAAATCAGATTCAAACCTCTGCTGGGTCTCTCTGAGCTGCTTTAATTGTGGCAAGTTCACAGGGCAAACTCCTGCTGGGAAAACACTTTTTCAAAGGAGGGTCATAAATACCAAAGTGCTGAGCTTGGAGGGGGCACGTGGCTCCCAGGGACAGCCAGCTGGGAGCGCCTAGCACAGACCCCAGGCTGGTCAGGAAGACATTTTCTAGCTGGTGCTGGTGGCCCAGGAGGGGCTCCATTTGAGCTTGGGCATTGGCAGCAGGCATGCGACCCCCCACAGGGCATGCTGGCCCCAGCACAGAAGCTTCTAATCAGAGACACCTGTTCAGGGTGAAGGGCTCGAGGTGGCCAGGCCAGCAGATGTCTTCATCAGTGACTGGATGTTGGCAGAGGAGCTCTGCTCACTCTTAGAGTAGGGCACTGGGAGAAAGCACTGGCCTGGCAGCTTAGAGCCCTGATTCTAATTTCAGCCTGCCACTAGTAAGTTATGTGGCTTCTCCCCTCTGGGCCTTGGTTTCTTCCCATCTGAGAGCTGGCAGTGAGTTTAGATAATGTGTGGGTCCCTCTGATTCTCGGGGTCCAGGCAAAAGCAGCCTGGGGAGAGCACTTGCTTAGGGTGAGTTTCCCTGAGTGGGCAGCTGTCCCAAAAAATGCTGGCTGAAAGCCCAGCAGTCAGGCCCCAGGGCTCCCCAGAAACTAGGGGGGCTGGTGGCTCACCGGTTTGAAATGCTCCCTCAGTCTCTGTGACCCGTGAGGAATGTTCCCAGTGACCTCGCTGAGTTGATGATCCTGACCATGAACAGAGCAGAGGTGACCAAGATTTCTATGCCCATCAGAACATAGACTGGCACCATCTCCTGGACTAGCTACAGCCTCACCACAGTGGTGAGGACTGACATCCTCTTCAGCAGCTCAAAGTTCACACTTTCATAGAGACCACCAGCTAGCCCAGTGATTCTCAGAGTGTGGGCCCAGTGGCACCTGTAGCATCTGGGAACTTGTCAAAAATATAAATTCTCAGGCCCTGCCCCAGACCTACTGACTCAGAAACCCTGGGATGGGCTGAGTTTAACAAGCTTTGTGAATGGTCTGAGGCAGGCTGACATCCAAGCACCGCTGTGCCAGCCTCTCTCTTATTTAAAACTGAATTTTATTACGAAGACAGTACTGCAACCATAAAGGTACTTGAGAAAATAACCCATAGGCCCCTTGCTCCATCACAGTAACTGTTTCCACCGTCCTGGGCTCTCTCCAGTCAGTCTTTGCGGATTTGCCCACATATTCTTTTACAGATGACATTGTACAGCGACATTTCTGTGTTGCACTTTTTCACTTAACGTTATTAGTGCCTTTCCCTCTTTCTTTATAACCTTCATACTTGTCACTTTCAATGACTGCAGAACACTTCCCTAGTGTGACTGGCTTTTCGAGCTTGACCGCCCTGCCCCTAGACATTTGGCGACTTGCAGCTTTTCTCTGTGGGAAAAGGCACCTGCCTCTCCAGGGCGAGGGCAGCTCCCGGGCGCTCCACGCGACTTCCTGTCCGCTCAGCGCCTGACCTCCCTGAGGTCCTCAACATGAGGTTATCTGCAAAGATCACTTAGTGTCAAAGACATCAACAAAAATCCTGGAACAGACACTAAATCTGCAGGGATGTGTCAGGACTGAAAGATCCCTGCTCTGCCCACTTTAGTTAACCTGATGCTCGCAGGTGGCATCAGCAGAGGGGGGCCTGGAGTGGGGTGGGAATGGGCACCTCCCCTGCCCTGATGGGATGGAAGCCTGTGGCCTCACCCTGTGCCAGGCCTGCTGTCGGTCATTTCCTGAGCATCCTGGTCCCCAGCAGGAAGGCCCCTCCTTCTTTTTCCTGCTGCCTCCACCTTCTCCCTCCCACCCCACCCCCCACCCCCCGTTGTATGCACTTTGGTCTCCTTCCTTCTCCAGCCAGGCACAGTCCTCTTAGAGTCCAAAACATACAGCCTGGCCAGGATGACCCCTACTGGTAGTCTCTTTGTTTTGATAAGACCACTGATCAATCTTAAGCTATATAAATACACTGTAGCTCTTACAATGATTTTCTTGGGATAAATCCCTAGGGATGGGATTACTAGGCCTATGGGTAACTGTTGGGGCATCTTTTATGCCATTGTCTGTCCTGAAAATAGCAATCTGAATGTGTGCCCTATCAGTGGCTCCCCATTCCTCTTTCTGAAATGGGGTTATCCTGACCACTCTACAGATGAAGAAACTGAGGCCCAGTGAGGTTAAGCGACCATGGAACTGGGGCGAGGATTGGTTGGCTGTGGGTCTTTGTTTTCTTCAGCAGATAGGGTCCCCTCCTTGCCCTCTTCTGTCTGCCTCTCTTGTTTGTCAGCACTGGCAACTGCTCAGGGGCCTGTGGCCTTGACGATGGCACCTCTGTGGTGCTCTTATGTCTTTTGGATGAGAGTCCAGGTCTTTGACCTCTTTAATATTTATTGCCCCATCCACGCTGGGTCTGAGGAGATGCCTGTCACCAGTCTTCCATGAACTGTTTTCAGTGCCGGGACCAACCAACTGGTAGCAGCTGGTGTGGAGGTTCAGCTAGGCCCAGGAGGGAGGCACACCTTGAGTGCCCTATTTGCAAAATGACCAGAGGCTGTCATCCTACACCTGCCTCTCATTTAGAGACCTGAGCTAGAATCATAAAGGCAGTGCCAGGAGATGGCTTTGCCAAAGCATCTCATGAAAATCTGGCTAATGGGCCTCTGGGTCCACGAGCTATAGTTTCACATGGCAAATACCTTAGCTCTGTTTTCATAGTTCGCAGGTGGCAGAGGTCTTGAATGGGCTGAAGGTCACTTAGAGCCAGAATGGTATTCCCAGACTCTTCTCCCCAAGCGCATGCCCCTCCCAGTTGTGGAAGATGAGGTCATACTTGGAGGAGGTCCAGCTCTTGACCAGCTGCTAGTACCCACTGACATCACCCCATCAGCTCCCTGGTGATTCCCCATCCCAGCCCTCAGTCAATCCCTTGTAGACATTCAGCTCCTTAAGTGTGTCTTCCTCTCAAGGTGCTGGACGGGAGAACAGAATTCCCAGAGCTTCATGTTTGGAAACAGGCAAGAGCTTTCCTGGAGATATGGAAGCATCCAGGAGAGAGAACCTCATCCTGCCACCCAGTCTCTGAGTTGAAACCTCTGAGGCCTGGTGATGAGGGCAGGTCTAGAGAGCAGTGGGTGGCCGAGTCAGAAAGGTCCAGGGAGTAGCACAGGTCAGCTTTGTGGCCAGCAGGAAAGCAAGGAGGCTGCAGGAGGAGGGCGGGGTCCAGCTGCAGGAGGCTTGCCTGTGTGAGCCATGGTTTAGGGGAGCTTAGAATGGCAGTGGGGTGAATGGAGTCGCGAGATGAGAAAAGGCTCCTGTTCATCTCACATAAGCTCAGTTTTTTCAATTGAGGTCTATTAGACTTTTAGGAATTGTAGCCCTGGCTCAGTAGCTTGAGTGCCGTCGCATGCACCAAAGGGTCCCTGATTCAATTTCCAGTCAGGGCACATGCCCAGATTCTGGGTTTAATCCCTGGTCAAGGTTCATGGGGAGGTAGCCGATCGATATTTCTTCCTCTCTCTTTCTATCCCTTCCCCTCTAAAAATCAATAAAAATATTTTTAAAGAATTGTACATAGTTAAAGTGTACAGTTTGGTTATTTGATTACATATATACTGTGAAATGGTCACCATATTTAATCTAATTAATATATTCATCTCTTCAGATAGTTACCACTTATGTATGTGGGTGAGGGGGCGAGGGGTGAAAACACTTAAGATCTACCCTCTTACGAAATTTGATTCCATTTTAAAGTGTGTGTGTGTGTGTGTGTGTGTGTGTGTGTGTGTGTGTGAGAGAAAGGGAGTTTTGTGTGGCCTATTCTAACTCATGCAGCTCCTGGGCTCTATTGAAGCAATTTCAATTTGGTTCTTGCGGCTTAAAAGGTCCCTGAAACACTGCAGCAAAATTATAGCTCCTTAATTTAGCTGCCTGTCAGTTATTTTTTTCCAGGTGGTTTAGGAGTGACAGTGAGTTTGACATTTATAAAAATGTTTTGGAAATCATATTAGACACCTTGGAATCAAAAGGAATATGAAGTACATTATTCCAGGAAGCATGGTTGGAGTTATTCTTTTGGCCACCCCACGTCACATCTCTTCTCTCAGCAGCCTTTTCAGACAAAGCGCAGCGATGGGCTGTGAAATTGTGGGTTACTCTGGGCCTAGTCGCCTTTGTGAGTTGTCTTCCTGCTCTTTGTTACCCTCACTTTGGTGGCTTCTGCTTCATTTGCGCACGGCTAAGGACAAAGCATTTCTGTTTTGTTTGGCAGAACATTGTAGGATGCTAGAAATGGAAAGAACTTTAGGGACTATCTTCATCTGCTCACACCCACTCCTTTCCTTCACATTGCTGAGACTCACCCCAAAATCAAGGACTCCAGATTACCCGTGCTCCATGAAGTTACAGGTTATAACACTCACTGTGACATTTACCTGCCAATTGAGGACAGCTGTGAGCCCAGAGCTTGTTCTTGAAATGAGAAATGCCTGACAGAGAGGGCTGTGTCACCCTGGAGAACCGTGTGACACCTTCTGTGCCCCTGAGATTAGAGGTGAGGGGCGGGGGAGGAGCAGCCTGCATGACATGGGAGACTCTCTGCTCCCACCTGCCTGCTCCGACACCTTCAGAGCAGTTCAGCAACTCCTCCAGGCACTCTGCCAGTGCTGCCGACCCATAGCGTGAAAACCAGAATTCCTGCCTCCCAAAAGTGACAGGACAGTGTGATGAATGCTCCAGGGACAGTCACCAGGATGCCTGTAAGAATGCCCTGGCAGAACTGTGTTCCTTCTTCAGGTGGTGAAGGGAGGATGTCTGGGCCACAAGTTCTCAGCCCCCGCTGCTCACTGGGTCCACCTGTGGAGATTTAAAAACTACCTCCCACCACACACACACACACACACACACACACACACACACACACACACACACACTCCTTTCTGGTGTTTAGCTCATCTGCAGTGGGACCTGGCCATAGGAGTTTTGTTTTTTGTGTTGTTTTTGTTTATTTGTTTTAGACACTTAGTTGTTTCTAGGATGTGGCCAGGATTGAGAACTGCTGGGTGAGGTGGAAGTCCCACATTTGAGTCCTATTTGGTCAACTGTTAAAGTAAAAATAAAATTATTCATGACACTTGTTAAAGTGTAAGGAAGACCAAGGGGGACTACTACAATGAGGTTTTGCAGCAGGAGAGAGAAATTGGGCTCAGTTCCCAATACAACAAAGAAATGTGGGAATTTATAGGCAATGGGTAGCAGTGGAGGGGATGTAGATGGAAAATTACTAAGAAGAAACAACAGTTTAAACTAATTTACCAGGATCTTGCTGAAGGCGGGCCAGGATGATCAGACAGCACTGGACGATGGTGGGGATGAACAACCCAACCAGTTATCAAGGGTGATCAGGTCCGTGTGTGTGTGTGTGTGTGTGTGTGTGTGTGTGTGTGTGTGTGTGTGTTTGTGTTGGGGGTGGAGGTGTCTGGTTAAACTGATTTAGCAGATAAAATTGGACAATGCAGAGATGAATATGGAAGTCCAAAGTCAGGGCCTTGTTGAGAAGAGTTCAGAGGGGCCTAAGTAGAAATTGATCAAGGAGAGAATTTGTTTACATGGTGGGTGGCATGTTGTGGCACAGGGTGGGTCTGGGTATGGGGCAGAGGGTAGGATAGGAGAAGTAAATGTTTGGGTTTGACATTTATGTTTGGGGCAGTGTGGGGGCAGGGCAGTGAGATCAGGTCTATGATTTAAAAAAAGGGTCTGAGTTTAATATGGGATATATCACATCTGAGGCCCTTGTTGGATGATCCTCATCGAGATTTCCAGGAGGCCTCAGAAACATCAAACTTAAAAAAAAAAAAGAATCAGTTCAAGAGACAAATTGTTTATTTCAGATCAAAGAATTGCAATACAGGTTACACGGATTTAAGTAGAATCCCAAATAGTGTCCTGATCAAAGGAGAGAGAATTGGATTTTAGTGGGAAAAAGGGAGAAAGAAAGGTAAGTTGTTTTTAAGAAAAGTTCTCTGGTGCTGACAAAGCTAGATTTGTACTTCACTGGTGGGCAGCATGCTCACTGGATAAGTGTTCACTTGACCAGCCCTTTGGACAGGAAACTCGCATCCTTGCTGATGTCGGGATGTTGGCAGTTTGCCCCAGTTCAGAAAAATGGACATGCAAGCCAGCTCTGCTGAATGGCTAGTTACTCAGCTCCACTTAAAATGACCCCAAATAGGTTACTTTTTAGAGAGTAAAGGTC
The DNA here is from genome assembly GCA_027563665.1 of Antrozous pallidus. Lineage (NCBI taxonomy): Eukaryota > Metazoa > Chordata > Mammalia > Chiroptera > Vespertilionidae > Antrozous > Antrozous pallidus. The sequence continues at coordinate 78,692,419 of CM050516.1, read as the reverse complement.
TGAAGCTGGGGTGCAGGTGGAGGAGATACAAAGGGCATGGTTCATTAGCATCAAAAGACTGCTTAAATGGTTCTTTCTCACTAGGTTCCACCTGTCACACCTAGTTCACAATGAAAGCGTTATCTATGATGTTAACTCAGTGGTCGGCAAACCTGGCTCGTGAGCCACATGCAACCAACACCCTCATTTCTTCTAACGCCACTTCTTCAAAATAGACTCGCCCAGGCCAAAAACCGACTTCTGTGCATGGGCAATGGAGTTTCAATCGCACTGTACCTGCAGCCCACATGTGGTATTTTGTGGAAGAGCCACACTCAAGGGGCCAAAGAGCCGAGGTTTGCCGACCTCTTTGTTAGCTCTTTAAATGGCTGTGTGTTGAAAGCCTATTGTTTCCTTGTGCAAAATGGGGGAGGGGGGGCGGTAATTATCTGGTTAAGGGCTTCATCAAAGACAGATGATCAGCAGCACTAGTCAGTCTGGCTATCAGCTCTGAGCAGGGTCATTGTTAGGGCTCCTACCCTTTGGGTGTCACAGCCCTGCTCCTGCTGCCTCCTCGGTCCCTCGGGAAGCTGGTGGCATCCGCAGTCCTGTGAGCACTGATGGTGCGACAAAAGCAACATGACAACTTCCAGTTGAATCACATTATTATATGTCTGGCTATTGTCACATGGTGATTTGGGAAACTCTTTAGATATTTATCAAGTCAAAGTAATAACTACAACAATAAAATGACACCTTGCAGTTGCTCAGTGAATTATGGCTGTCATATTACCTTACTTGAGCATCCTGAGAGGTGTGGACATGCACTAACTCCAATTTAAAGGTGAAGAAACGAGGATAGAAAATTACATTTTAAAAATAGCATGAGGTATTGTGTTCTGGGATTTTAAAGGTGAATTCTACCCATTCTCAAATGCAGCTCATGTTCTGGGGTTTCAAAAGCAAAAACAGAGGGAAGTAGTTTTCGAACTTATCCATGTTCAGACTCTATCAGAAGAACACTTTCATAAAAATGTTAACCTAATTTTGTCTTGACTTTTATTCCCCCTTAAACAACCCAGTTTAACCCAGTTATAAAGAGCTTTCTTTACTCATCACACTTGTGACAGTAGGAAGCCTGGGTTTCAGTCCCTCCCTGATACTTGGTAAATTAAGTTCCAGTTTCTTCTGAAATGAGCATGTTTACTCAGATGGGCCCTGTCTGGGGAAGACATTGTATTGTGAACAAGGGATCTTGTGCACTGCCCAGTGCCCAGAAGGCAATTATAGGTATCTGCAGCATTCTGACTGATTAAACCAAGTTCACGTCTTTAATTAATCTCTATTAAAATATTTTTCATCACTCATGGATAATTCTGTGGACATTTTACTAATATTAAATCCAATGAAGGAGCCCAGGAGGGTTTGATAGAGGCCATGGAAAGCCCAAATTACACAGATGAGGATGCTGAGGCCAGAGGTGTGGGTGTGTTCCTAGGTCACACATATGGCAACTTGACCATCATTGGCTGGCCAGGTTCTCCTTCTGCACGACCACATCTAATGTGTCTGCCACCCACTGTCCTAGCCTGCCCTGCCCTCGAGTTCAAGGAGAGGAATTTGTGGCCTTACTTGTTTGTGGCTTTATGTGTCCTATGCAAAAGGAAGTGATGGAGGAGTGGGTGGGAAGATGTTGACATCTTTCAATACTGCCCTTACTTACTAGGACCTTGGGTCACTGCCTAGTTTTGCCACAGTGCTGGTTAGGCAGTGACCATCCCCTGATCCATAGAAATGTCTAAAACATTTCTCTACATTTCTAAAAGTTGGTATTCAGACTTTCAGTTTTAAAGAAACTCACTGTGTGAACACAGAGTGCTCAAAAAATGAAGTAAGGAAGTTTGATGAATCGTAGCCTCCCCATTGGCTTTGTGGTGGAAGGTTCGCCTCTGTGAAGGGAGGGAGATGTGAGGATCTGTCTCTGTGTGATGATAACAGCTGACCTGAGACCCGCACAATGAGGGAGAGGAGAATGCAGGCGCACAGTCCGGGCTGGCCACAGCTGAATGGATGGACATCTGTCTCCTCTCCTCTTAAATTTCAATGCCTGCAAGCCAGGCTTCCTGGCACACTGGCTGATGCTCAGACCTCCTGCATCTGTCTGAATTATGAATGTTAGAAGGAGTGTGGAAAGAAGATGGCTTCCCTGAGACCAAACAGCTGGGTGTTGAGCCCACCTAGGATCCCTTCCCTGCTGGCCCCACATCCACCCTCCTCTTGGAGCTCCAATTCCACCCTCACCCCCGCTTCTTCCCTCTTTCTGGATCTGCTCATGGTGCTCTTTTCGTTATCAGTTAATGTGCTCAGTAGCCAAGTATATTCTGTAATTAAAAATTAATCTGGTGGCTAAGTATATCACTGTGAATACATTTCGTCCTTTAATCAGCAGTGTGGTCTGGAGCCATCACTTTACCTCTCGGCAATCCGTGTTTTCATTTTTGAATTAGCTGACGTCAGAGGAGCCTCTCCCCACTAGAGAAATGTTCTGACATCCCTGTGCCCTTAGTTATACATGACAAGGGAAAAACCCCAGCTCCTCATAGCTACTCCTGAATCCCAGAATGCGGTGATGGGAGGAGGAGACAGAAAGCAGAGCTGTCCCCGCCCCACCCTCGTCTCCAGTGTGTGCAGAGGAGTCACGGCCTCTTCTGCTTTTAGAATGGAGACAACATCAGCTTCATGGTCATTTTTTTCTGCCGTTGGTTGGACACATTTTCCTGTTTATTTTTCCACTGAACTCACCATAGTGGGGTTTTTAGACTTGAATCCAAAGCTTTTATAGCAAATGCTGATGTAGAGCTGACAGGCATTTCTTGGCTTTTAATGAAAATGGGCCTTGTGTTCTGGGCAAAAAGATGCCATCTTGAAGGGAATCGGCACAATCATTTCATGCCTGCGACATGGTCACCCACTCCTGTTGTGAATACAGTGCTGTGGCCAGCACCTAGGTATTAGAGATGCACCAGCACTGAGGCATTACAGATGCATCAGCACCTAGGTATTAGAGATGCACGTAGGTATTATTGACTGGGCAGTCAAGCATAGAACCTGTAGTTGTGGAAGCACAGAATTTATGTGGAATTATTCTGTGTATTTTATTACAGCATGGGAATTGCCAATATTCATGGGGGTCAGCATGCAGTTGTCCTGTATAGTTTATGACCTGCACAGGGCAGCAAGTGTGTCTAATTGTGCAGTCAGCATGGGGGCAGCAGGCACGTGCAGTGATGTGGCTAACAAGCGAGTGTGCGCAGGTATTGAATGGAGAAAGTGCTGTGACTGGTCCTTGGGCCTCATGTGTGCTCTTCTGCATGGTCACTCTGCAGGTTTCATGTCTTTACATGAAGATGCCACGTGGGTGGCTGTGTGGTCCAAAGACAGTGTAATGTATGGTGGCCACATGGCCAGCCCACAGGCCTTGTGTCGGGTAAGCTTTCTGCGATAGGTGGCAAAGTAAACGGCAGATGGGAGAGACCCTAAGACAACATGTCCAGTGTTAGCGAGGGGTTTCTAGGGAGTTGATAGGAAGTATTAGCTAAATGGCATATGCATCATGTGTATTTATAATCACATTTAAATATTTTACTAGTCTCTTCATCTTCTTGTTATGATGAGTTTTTTTCACTGACCTTTTCAAAACCAAAATAGGCCATTCAATATTTTATTATAGGAAATTAACATAACACTATGACACTTTGTATCTGTATTTTTGGAAGCTAGAACCCTGTGATCCTCAAAGATAATTTTTTTCAAAGAAGCTATCCCAAAGTATCAGACCCTTTACCAACACATAAATAGAGCTCCCTACCCTTCCCATCACATTCCTTCCCAGTACAAAGGGGGGTATTAACATATATTAACCATGAAAATTTGCCTGTCCCAGTAAGAGTTACAAAAATAATTTTGTAAGTTTTCTCATTCGAATAGCATGTTTTTAGTTTTTAAATTTCTTCCATGTGTATCATCTCATTGATTCTCTAAATAGCCTTATTAGGTTAGCAAAATTCTCATGTCCATTTTATAGATGAGGAAACCAAAGCTCAGAAGGTGTGCAACTTACCCAAAGTCACACAGCACCTAGGAGATAGAGCTGATTCACAAACTGGTCAGATTTCATATCTCTCACCACCCTTGGGTAATGAACTAGGACTTCTTCTTTCTTCCAGTCTCTCCAGAAAATGGTATCAGCTAAATAATTTGTACCAGGAGGTACTAATGTAAATTGGCTTATCTAATTGTTACCTAATACCATAGTGGGCTGTTGGTCTGAATTGGATCCAGATATTGGTCATACTTCTTATTGATGATAAATCAATTATCTCTGATTATATATTCCATTCAGTCAATACATGGACTGAGTACCATGTTTAAGATGCTGTCTTAGGCCCTGGGGTGCATGGGAGAGTGGTGGGACCAATAAAAATGATTATTGCTAAACCTCTGCCTTCAAGTTGGCTTCCAATCAAATGGAAGAAACCAAAACACACACAGCCACCTAGAACAATGTGATAAAGGTGGCAACAAGGGTGAGTTCAGGTGGCACTGGGACACACATTCGGGAGCACTGTGTTCTGACCTGGAGAAACCAGGAATGCTCTCCAGAGGACACCCCTGTTTAGAAGCATGACTTGAAAGATGATTAGGATTTTTAAACAGAAGTGCAAGTGTTTGTGTGTTCGTGTGTGTGCACATACACATGTATTGACAAAGGACTGTGGTTGGTAGGGGAGACAGACTGCCTCCCTGGGAGAATGAATAATCTAAACAAGATCTGGAAGACAGTGTGTTCATTGGGGCAGAACAACAGGGTGTTTAGAGAAAGGAGTAGGGAGTGAAGGAACTGAGATTGCAACATTTGACTTGAGGCCAACCCCGCTTCTGGGTATCTGCCCGAACATTTGAAAACATTGATTCATAAAGATACATGTACCCCTATGTTTACTGCAGCATTATTCACAGTAGCCAAAACATGAGAACAACCAAAGTATCCTTCAGTCGGGTTAAGCTCAAGAGGGCCATGTCTTGTCTACATTTTGTATTGCACAATTTTTGTTGAAATAACCTGTCTGAGGCTGCTCACTACCCCCTTCCCACCCCACCCTCTGCTACAACGGGCCCTTAGCTGCAACCTTTTGTCTCTCAGGCTAACTTCTCCTGACTGCGGGGCCTGATCCCCCACCTTCTTTTCCTTCAGGGTCTTTTTTTTCCGTTGGCTAACTGGTACCAGTGGCCAGTTGAATTACAGGGAGAAGCAGGTATTGTGATTGACAGTCTCTGTGCTGGGTACAGGTGCCAGGCCCCAGGGAGAAGCACTCATGCACTTGGTCAGTGCTGCTGGGCTTCACCTTCGAGTCCTCTCTACCCTCTATCCCCATTTCTTGGCACATTGAGTAGCAAAGGCTATGCAAAAAAGTGCAGCATGTCTGTGGAGGGAGATGCAGCACTTCAGTAACTTCTCAAGTTCCTTCAGTGTGATAGGCTGTATCATTAAAGAGAAATACTGTTTGGAGGAAAACCAGATCTGTGTTTAGTGGACATGGGACTAGTGACTGGAAATTATGCCGTGAGAACTCACATTGTGATACTCTGAAAGTATCCTGGCTGGAAAACCTTTGGGAATGATTAAAGGTCATTTCAGATTCCCTGAAGTATGAAGAATTCGGGTATGGGCCGAAGGTAATTTGGGAATTAGAACTTTCTAGAAGGACGACATTTTTTGACAGTTGAAGGACCTTGTCTCTTTACTCAAAGAAACTGCTGCTAGAAATGTTTCAAGACCAATACATCCACTTAGAACCTCAAGGTTGTTAAGTAAGTGAAATTACCCAAGTCAGACGAAGTTGAAAACCTTGGGTATGGCCCTGAAACTCAGGTTTCAGCCCCTGTGTTGACCCCTGGCAATGGTCAGTCAGGCAGCCTCTGTTTAAACAGAATTAGATGTTTTCTTGCTTCAGCTTTAGGCCCTGGTTAGCAGGGGCCACCATTGCTTGAGGAATTGTGTAGCATTTTTCTTCACAGTACCACTTCCATGCTGCTGTTAGTAGCAGCAGTGATTACTGGCTTGGCGATATTTGGCAATCTCCTCATCAAAGTAGCCTAATTTAGGTGAGACCTCTTGAGTAAAGCCTTCCCTTACCCACCCAACCAAAGTTACTCACTTGGACATTCATGTGCCAAGGCATTAAGTCTTGTCTGTCCATGTCCCAGTTGGTATCCAGGCAGTGAAGGTTTCAAGTATCCACTGTGTACCAGCTTCTATGCTTTTTCACTCCAGAAATTCGTGTAAGGGTTGCCTTCCATCCCAGCCAACTGGCTGTCCTAGTCATCCATGGCATCAAATTTGCAGTTCTATTTTAGCAACTATGTAGGACCTTCTGATCTCCAATCTCCCGCTTGACCTTGCCCTAGAGTATGTATTTGTCCTGGTCTTGTTTTATTTTTGTAAGCCATCTCTAATGCTCAGGGAATAAAGCAGAAGCATAAACAAACAAATGGGCACATATTTAGAAGCTTCTCCTAGGCCCTGATATTGACTCTGGTACTTTGTGGGAATTTAACAAGCATTTGCTCAGAGTGAGCTCATTTGAAATAACAGCAGCCAGCACACCAGCCTGTTGACTGACAGAGAGTCCAGGAGGCTGGTGTGAGAGGTGAGAACAGCCTGGTGTAAGCAGAGCACCAGTATGAGGCAGGGTGCGAGTGTGCTTCCCCAGGAGTGCCTACCAGGCCAGCTTCAGGGTGCCTACCAGAGATCCCAGGAGGCAGTGGCCACCCCTTTGGTATGTCTTCATCCATGACCATCCATGGTGAGCTAAGGCAGGACCAGGCCCACTTCAGATTGTGATCTCTAACTTTGAATTGGGAGGCCTGCCACCAGTGAAAGTTATGTTTTCTTGTACCAAGCTCATGTATTCTAGCTTTAGATTTCCTTTTAAAAATGTTCCACATTGAACATGAAGATGTTTTTGGAGTGCTGGGTATCTGTATTGAATATAAATGTGAACGCTTTCTTTGAAGAACATTCTGTTTTCTCAGAGTCTTTAGGACTTTTTATTCTTGTTGTTCTAAATTACGAAAAAAGAAAAAGGCGGAAGTAAAGGAGCCTGCCCATTGTAACAGCTTGGCAAGGAAGAGAGGTGGGGAGAGGCCCGCTGTTCTCTCTTGTGTTAATGTGGACAGCCTTGAACTTGAGCTACAATATCAACACTACAAAAGGTAGTGTAGATTCAGCACAAAGTAAAGACTGGCAATTTCTCTGTGGCTTTTATCAGAGCAGATCAACAACTTTGTAATTTAGTATAAAAATTCACCTTGGAGTCTATTAAAATGTTGGCATCTACCATCCAGCTGCCATCCACAGCGATAGCTTCCATCCTCTACTAATTGGTCTCCATTGGCTTCCCAATCTTGAGAAGCTCAGTTTTCACTTCATCCAGGAGCCCCCCTTATGCACTCTCCTGGCAATGGTCAGTCAGCCTCTGTGGGAACAGGCCTGAAGCAATTCATCCCCCATCAGACCTCTGATTAGAGCTGTTCTTTGTGATGAACTAGATAATTTCTGCCTTTGAGTAGTTCCCACGTTTGTCCTAGTCTCAGGTCTAGAGCAGGACAGGCCTGCCCTTTTTCAGACAAGAGCTTCCTCTGGAGGCTCAGTGAGGTTCCCCTGAAGTGAACTGTTTGGTGGGCTGAGAAGCCCTTTCTCCTTGAGGATCCCTTGACACTGGGATTGCCTTGGCTCCAGACAGACTTCTCATTGTCAGTGTCAGAGTGGGCCCCCGTGTCCAAACAGGGGTTCTGCTCAGGCCATGTCACTGCCCCTATACGCTGTGTGGGGGAGACGCTGCCAATGCCAGCAATTCCTCCACCAGCTGCTCAGCCAAAAATAAATTCTTGGCTGCTGAGGACTGATCTTCCTGCTCCCCTTCTCGGAAGCAGGGCGTCCAGTGGTCTGCCAGCTGGAACTGGAAGATTGGGGAATTTTTTCATTCCAGCTGAAAGGAAAAGCAGTTTGAGGCTTTTCTTTCTTTTTTAACCTTGTTATGTCAAAGTCGTTATCTTGTTCTTAAGGGCAAAAAATATCACCCTGGCTTCTGAATTTGCTTTTAAAATAGCACTGAAATGGTAGGTTCCTGGTTCCTGGCAGAAGCTCCTATCAGGAGCGTCAGATGCGGCTTCCACTTGGGTGCAGGGCGGCTCTGGGAGAGAGCCGGAGGCTGCGCTCAGCTTCATGGATCTGCTGCCAGCCTTTGGATTGATAAGCTGCCTATTTGCACTGAGGACACAAGCAGCTGCCCAAACTGTGGAATTTTCCAAAGGCTGCAAAACTTTAAAGTGGGAGCTTGAAGTCATTCCTCTATTTACCAAAAGTGTGTTAATACCTGCTTGGGGGCGAGACACTGTCCTCAGATCCCTCACTGTGTAGGGGGAGAAATGGAGAAGGAAACAAATGAGAGCAGTATCAGTAGTGTTGTATGGTGTCCCCCAGCGTGTTGGAATATGGGCGATCTGCAGAAATGGTAGTGGTAGCATTATTACTGTTGTTGTTACTAACAAATTACAAAGGATGCACAACACAACATATATGAAGGAGCAGCCAGTCTGCTTCAGGTGCTTATGACAAAATGATCCAGAATTGTCATAGAGGAGGGGATATGTGAGCTGCTTTGGAACACTGATGAGACACCCAGGAGTAAGGACTGCCCTGGCAAGAGGAAAGCAATGTGCAAAAGAATGATGATTAAAAGGATTATTTTGGGACCAGCAGCAGTTTCAGTGCATCTAAGACACTGTGTGTGTGTGTGTGTGTGTGTGTGTGTGTGTGTGTGTGTGTGTGTCTTGGGGGAATAGTTGGATAGATTGTGTTCCTGGAAATGGGGGTCTTTGAGGAGCAGAGTGGTGGAGATAAAGTCTCATTCTGGAGGAGCTGTGGAAGCTGGGCTGGCCGTGTGGACCTGGGGGCAGGAAAAGGGGTCCAGGGTAAGAAATGATGAGAAAGAGACTGGAATAAGGCAGTGGTGGAGAGGATTAAAGGGAGATGGTAGATTTAAGAAAAAATAAAATGGGGGACTTCATGACCTGTGACATATTCAGTCTCTTTGTATGGGGGTGATAGTTATAAGTAATGAGTGAATGAGGGCTGGAGCTAAGAATAACCTTATGGTTTCTCCTTGTATGGTTGATGATGGAAATGAGAGAAGGAAAGCAGGAATGGAAACAAATGGGGAAGAACAGAAAGAGAAGTGTGTTGATAGTGCTGACTTTGAATGAGGAACCTGCTACCTAGAGGCAACGATGATCTGGTTGGAGGATTTGGGGATGGGCCTTTGGGGAAGTTACATTGCTGAGGTCATGGCAGAAAGAGAAGGGTAAGGGGCAGTTTTAAAAAAAGGATGGCTGACCCTGGCCAGTTGGAGTGTCATCCCGTACACAAAAAGGTTGCAGGGTCAATTCCCAGACAGGGCAGATGCTTGGGTTTGCAGACTCAATCCCCAGTAGGGATTGTGCAGGAGGTAGCTGATCCATGATTATCTCTCATCATTGATGTTTCTATCTCTCTCTCCCTCTTCCTTCTTCCTTCCTCTCTGAAATCAATAAAAACATTTTTTTTAATGAGCAAAGAACTTGTATGGACATTTCTCCAAAAAAGATATGCAATGGCCAATAAGTACATGAAAAGATGCTCAATATTATTAGTAATTAGAGAAATATAAATCAAAGCCATAATGAAATACTGTTTTATAACCATTGAAATGGAAAATAGCAGGTATTAGTGAGGATGTGGAGAAACTGGAACCCTTGTGCAATGCTGGTAGGAATGCAAAATGGTGCAGCCACAATAGAAAACAATTAGGCAGTTCCTCAAACTGTGTAGAATTACCACATGACACAGCAATTCCTATCCTAGATATTTGCCACCAAAGAAATGTAAGCCTTGGGAATGAGCCTAGTTCTCCAGGGTCAATGTCATGGCGTTGGACACAAATACATATACATTTGTTTGTTTATGCCTCTGCTTCATTTTCTGAGCATTAGAGATGGCTTACAAAAATAAAACAAGGCCAGGACAAATACACATTCTAGGGGAAGGTCAAGTGGGAAACAAAGATGGAACACACACACATGGAGGTAATAGGTCCTACATAGTTGCTTAAGTAGAACCACAAATTTGACTCCATGGATGACTAGGACAGTCTCCTAGCTTTGAGCTGGGGACAGGGAGCTTCGAGCTGGCTTTGACATTCAAGAGATCTTCATGACCTAGTTCTCTGAGATGGTGAACAGGGATAAAAACTAAAGCTGATATATAGAACTGTTTTCAGGAATTTTAAAAATCAGGTAGTTATCCCTTAGCCAGTGGGCTCAGTAGATAGAGCATCAGGTTCTATTCTGGTCAAGGGCACATGCTCGGGTTGTGGTCCTGTCCCTGGATTTTATATTAAAAATCAGGTAGTAAAATATAGGAGGAGGTATTACACAACAAATACTTGAGAACATGCTGGACAGGGGGGCAATAACTCACTGGAGAAGATTTTTCATTAAAAGTTACTACAGTATTCGAGGTTTTTATTTCATCATAATGGAGTAAACTTTGTTTACCTAAACAAAAGTCCTTCAGAGGACCCAACCCTGAGCCATGTCATTCTCTGATGCTCATTCAAGGCGTCCCCTCACCCAGTGATACGATATGATGTCTTGTTCTCAATAGGGCCAGAGACATGGGGTCACTGTTGTTTCTCTTTGGGCAGGGAGGCCAGGATCTCACTTTGGGAGAGTCTGGGCTCAGACCTCCAGGGAGCAGCTGCCCTGGCATTTTTCTCTTCCCAACTATGAATCCTGAATGCGTTTCTCCCCAGCTCCTGTGGCAGGTGACTGTCATGCCTGGTCCCAGAGTCAAGGACAGTGTGGCTCCCTCCACCCTATCGCCCCCTCCCCCACTTCCTTTGCAGAAGTCACAGAACAGCCAGGATTTCGTCACACCCCCTCCTAAGTGTGACGGGCTTCCAAGTGAACAGTTGGCATTCCTGTGGGGACAGGCCCTGTGCGCCCTGAAAGGCCACCCCGGGTGGGGCTGCCTCCCCTCTCTCACCTACGCTCTGCCATCAACAGCTGTTTGCGACAGGTGCTCAGGCTCTCCACAGCAGATGGTGACCAAAATGGGCCTGTTGGCAGGTTGTACCACAAGCCGCCCTCCCATCGCACACATTGATGTGCATGCAAAAACGTCTGAGCTCTCGGCTTTGTTCTACAGGCGCCTGCCTTGGGTTTCAGGTGACCTCAGGGGGCTCATTCCAGAGGACACCCTTGGTCCCAGGGCCAACCCTCAGTCTGAGACGCTTCAGAATTTGGCCACAAGACATGAATGGGGTACGTGCCTGCTCCCAGGCACAGCTTTCTGACTCCTCCATTCTAAGACTGTGCATCTCCTCGCTGCTGTTTGCCTGGGAATGTGGCTGTTCCCCCAGGGTGCCCCATGACTGCTTTGGGCTCAGCCTGGATCGGAAGGCATGAAGGCCAAGCTGCATGGGCCAAGGTCCACCGCCACTAGATGCAGAGGTTGCACTGTGCTTTGCACCTCCATCTGTTTCCCCAGTGCAGCCCTGCAAACATTGGATGAAGAGATGGGAGCAGGGGCTACTTCACTGTGGACTGGATCCCAGATACACTGAAGCCTTGTCTTCAGAAAATAGCAAGTCATGGCTGTGCCCAGTGCCAGGGCGACTGAGGTCTCAAAGCTCATTCCTGGGAGAGAGCTGCTGTGCCCTCCAGAGGACCCCTGCCCTGAGTAGAGTTGCTCCTTTCCCTGGCAGTTCCCCCACCCTCTGAGGATCCGGGCATTGCTGGGGCTGCCACCCAGCTCAGCCCACAGCCTCTCAGGACCCCCGTCTGCACGGTGTTTGGGCTGCTCATTCCAAACAACTAAGCAGCCAAGGCAACCAGATGAGGTGACATCTGGCTTGAGTCTGCTGCCAAGTCACTCCTGTTCCATCCCTGGCAGGAAGGAGGTGAGCTTTCTGTGCCAGATTCTTAAAAAGAGAGAATAAAAATATCTGTTCCACGCCCCGCATTTTTCTTCTTTTTACCCTGACTCCTCAGCTGTCACTTTGCTTTCCCTGGAACTTGGACCTTAAGGATCCAAGACCATCCCTATTTTAGACCAGACTTTGGTGCCTAGTGGTGAACAAGGAAAGCATTGGAGTAAATGATGTGAAAGGGGTGGAGTAGCAAGGTTCAGATGTGAACTCTGAGGGGAAATATCCACAAGTGCACACACACACACACACACACACACACACACACATACATGCTCATGCACATACGCATGCACATGTTTGCACACGTATACCCAGACTCACACACATACTCACACATACAAACATGATGGATCGTGAGGCAGGTTTCAGAGGGTGACAGAGAGGGCTGTGCACTGAGTGTCTGCCATAGGTAAGCTCTGCACTGTGTGAGTTTCTAGTGAACTGAATAGGCTCAGAATACGACAATAGGAACTCAGTACCATGCTTCCTGCTCAGTATGGAGGAGAAATAGTAATGATTTTTATTGCATCTGATTCTTCATAGAGTGTCAGGCACAGCCTGGTGCCTGTGGGCCAGGATGGAACTGGAATCCAGACTCATCCACTTGTGCTGGGTGAGAGGGAGAGGGGTGCATGCACTCAGCCAGGGAGGCTGAGAGAAAGTCTAGCTGGCGGGCCAGGTATGGAATCCAATAGCCATAGCAACTTGATAGCTGTGTGACCTCGGGAAAGTTATTTAACCTTTCTGAGCCTCTGTTCGGCATCTGAAAAATAAGAATAATAGCCTTTTAATAATTGCCTTTTAAACTTTGAACAAACACCTCTACAAGGTAGTATTGTCATTTTAATTTTAGAGATGAGGAAGTTGAAGTACAGAAAGGCTAAGTGACTTGGCCAAAGTCATTCAGGTAAGTGGGGTATCCTGACCCAGAAGGGGAGAGAAAGTGGAAGGGGATGTTCAAGAGCGAGCAGGCTAGGACTTACTTCAGTCAGCAGAGTGGGCAGCAAAGCCTAGGGCGTGCTAACATTACCCCCTCGACGCTGCCCCATGCACTGCCTGCTCATACCTTCAAGGCAACCCCTTTCTCTCTGGGCATCAATTAAGCTGGCAGCCTATGCCCCAACACAAAAATGTGTTAATTTTTCACATGTGACCTGTGTCTCCCTGCTCTGTGCTGGTTCCTTTGATTTATTTGAAGTGTGCAGGTTTCTTTATCTCTTTGAAACATCTTGTTGTTGGATCTACTTTTGTGGCTAGCTGAGAACTCCTTGAAATATATCCAGTTCAAGGAACCAAGGTGAGACTCATGCTGAGAAGGGCCTTGAGTCTCGCCTTGTCAGATGTGACATTTGCTTTGTGTCATTTGTGAATGTGATAAACAAGGCATATATTTCACAGTGTAGAGGTGGATGTAACATACCCTTGCTCTCACTGTCAACCTTTCATCAGGCCCCCCTTGATCCTGGTCAGGGTCAGGGATAGATTTTAGGATCATGGAATGAGTCAGCAAGACCGGATGGAGGGTTGTGACAACAGCCCAGACAAGGTCCATGGTGGCTGGTCCTGGGAAGTGTCAATGCGGATGGGGCAGGGTTGTGCACCATTGGGGATGTAGTGTCATGGTTTGCTTGGTAAACGTGAATTGTTACAAGACATCAGACAGGGGTGAGTTGACAATAGCAATGAGATGTATGGCTTGGGGGAAATGTGGCTGATGATGTTGTGTACCAAGAAAGGGGACAGGATAAGATAAATAACTTTAGGAGGAGAAGAAGAAGAACGGCTCCAATTTTGGATGTGCCAAGGCTGAAGCTTGTGGGGAGGGGGGGAGGGAGGGAGTGAGGGGTGAGTGGCAGGTTTCAGTAAACAGGTAGAGAGAAGGGTCTGGATCCCAGAAAATATAGAGTCTGAGACCCTCATTGGTCTGAACAACACATTGGCATCTAGCTTGCATTTTCATGATCACTATATTTATATTTGAATGCCTGTTCTGCATCCTATGATGATTGCATTCGGAATTCTGATTAGATACCAATTCTGAGAGTTTCATCCAGGACCACTTAAATCTTTAAGCTACTCTGGCAATGCAGAGATTCTCTGAGTGGATTAATAGGATGCAAAGAAGAACCAATAGATTGAACTTCTTAGACTTTCAATAAGAAGCAGTGGATAGGCTAACAAGCTTTTACACCAAATTCTCATTTTGTTTCAAGAGTAATTATGAGATCAGGAGCACAGCAGAAAACCTATGTTGTCACCGACAGAGACCTGGCTTACTGACAGAAAACAAAAGCCAGAGATAAATGGCCACATTTCGGGGGACGGGGGGTGGGTATAAAAATCAAGGTTCTCAGGATCATGTCCTTGGAGCAACTTTATTTTGCATTGTTATAGTGATAGTCAATGGGGAATCTGTAATTTAAACATCCAAGTTTTCAGATGATGTTAGTCTCTTTCATCATCTGGTAAGTGGGTAATGTGAATAAATACTATACCATCAGCCCGGTATATTGTCACACAGTGTACTAAAGTACTTTTTAGTTAAGAATGGGCTCCAGAGTTGGACTGCCTTAGTTCAAATCCTAGCTCTGCTCTTCTCTGTGCCAAGTGTCCTCTTTACAGAAATGGGGATCACAATGGGTCTTTTATCAGAGGGGCTGTTAGGAGTAATGCAACCAGGATGGGCCTGGCCCAGAGTAAGCACTCAGTGAAGTTGTCAGTGTCCCCTCTAAGCTCCTCTCCATCTCTACCCTCCCCTAACGTGCACATTCTGTTCCTGGCCTTACAGAGACACGGATTTTCACTGATGTCTTAATAGACATTGATCAAGATATTTCTTCATTTAAAAAAATCAAAGATTATCCTCAGAGACCTGTGTCCAGATTCTCCTCAATGGCATGCCAGTCCCATCCACGCTGTGCAGCTTGTGACATTCAGTACTGGAGTGGGTGGAGAGCTTGGCCATTGGCCACCAGTGCTCTGGTGTGGGACATCTGCTCTACAGACTGTGCCTTTGTAGTACCCAAGCTCTGCATGACATGTGAACATGGGTTGTGCTGGGGGAAAACAAGAAAGAACAACATGAGGGTTCAGTTAATGAGGCTCTGGTCTTCCCACCTTCTCTGGGCATATCCCTGCCACCTCAAGTTCCATAGTGTGACATTCCAAGGGCTCCAAAAGAATCATAACATCTTCAGAAACAATAATACAGAGTGA
This sequence comes from Antrozous pallidus, assembly GCA_027563665.1. Lineage (NCBI taxonomy): Eukaryota > Metazoa > Chordata > Mammalia > Chiroptera > Vespertilionidae > Antrozous > Antrozous pallidus. Next base: position 78,677,132 of record CM050516.1, on the reverse strand, counting down.
ATTATGCTACTGAAATGGAGCATACTATTTTGAATATGTAATCTCATCATTCCTTAAAACAGTGCTGAGAGGTCAGTCTCTTATCCCCATTTTGCAGACGAGAAGGCCAAGCCTCAAGGCCACATGGTTTGATAGAACCAGGGGTAGAACTTAGATTTCTCTTGTCACATCCATCTGTACAGACATGACTTACTTGAGGGCCCCTGGGGACCTTCTGAGGAAGTTTTGATGCTTAGAGATACAAAGTGCTCCTTTAAATATAAAGTGCTGTTGTCTTAACTCCAGTTAACATGGACTTACATCATCTCAACTGGTAACCACTCCACTTACATTGCTTTACCAAGTTTAAGTTGTATAATTATCTTATGTTCTTGCCAGCCTCTCTCAAGGGAGTTCCAGTCCTCCTACTGCTTCTGAGCCTTGAAGAAAATTAAAATTATGCCTTGGCAAAGAGCACTCGTAGCCCTTTCTCAATTCCTTCTTTTTCGTTTTCCCATTTTCCCCTCCCATCGTCCTGCCCACCCTCCTTTTCCTCTCTAGGAAAAAAAAACCCTGACTGTACTTCATTGCTAAGAAGCTTTAGAAAGCCTGAATAGTCTCTGTTAATCCAGACCCCTCCACCTTATCTCCACTCGGGTTTTACTTTTCCCTTTGTTAACTTATTAGCAATTAGAGAGCCAAAGAGTGAGTCTTCCAACGTTACTGCTTAGAAGTTGAGATGGTGGTGCCCCAAACCAGGAAGCAGCATGCCTGTCACCTGCAGCTTCTGGACAGCACGCTGACAGTGCCTCAGGGGAACAGCCTTGCTGGTGTCCCCCACTTACCACACTGTGCCATTACAGAGCCTCAGCATAAAGGGACAAAGGCTCCTTTCTTTCTTTCTTTAACATCATTTTATATCCTCTACCATGTGAGTCTGGAAGCTAAAGCATTAAAGCAAAACATATCTTAAATGAATTTCTCATAGAGCTTATATTTTATGGTATAGTCCTATTTTTAGTTTCCTCTGATTAAAAAAAAAAAGATCCCAATCATTTAATTCTCAGTCCTAGACAAGATAGTATGAGGTTACCTATATTTCAGCCCTAAGGAGAATTTCTGCTTGCAAGCTGGCCGGCCTGTTTGCAGGTGACAGATGTGACCTACTCCAGGGCAGAGAACGTCTCGAGGGAGGTTTTAATATCTTAATATTGAAATGAGCACAAATTTTATTGTCTTAATCAGTGGATTAAAAAAAAAACAATAAAGTTGCTCAGGCTCATTTTTTAAACTCGGTGTAAGAGGATTTTAAGAAATTGCCATTGCTTTTTAAGCTGCTCTGTTCAGTAGATTCTTCCCGCAGTTGTGAGGATAGATTGTCACAAGGCTGTCTGCTGCGTAGACACTGCCACTCGGCAGGGAGAAGATGTGTGCGCAGATGTGTTCAGAGTGGTTGTACTTTGTGTTTGAAGAGAACAGGACTTGTATTTCATCACTTTGCATGGGCTCAGGCATAGGCGAATCCATTTAAAAGGCAGCATAATCTTTTAGTGTGAACTGCCTTTTTTCAGACTATATGTTGCTTTATGTTGCATTGAGGAATATTTTTATGAATGAAGAAAGGATTTATTTATGATAATTAATGGACTTTACAAAGTCATAATGAACATGTTTCAACCATTTGTTTGAACAAATTATTTATTTTATAAAACGCTGATGTGTTACATACAGTCATTCTTGTGTATTTCTTAATTTAATCCAATTTAAAACCACATTTCTTAAAAGGGAAAGCTCTTCAATTGCACGGGCCATGTGTTATTCAATTCTGGTTCCCTGATACCTTGCACAATGCCTTAAAGGGATACATTAGTTTCTTGAACTAAATTGAAAAAGAAAATTGCCTAAGGAGCCATATGTGTTTATGTGTATGTATGTGAATGGATATAGATATAGCATTCAATATGTTATAAAGGTAAAGCCAAGATGCTCAATACCAGTGTCTCTGTGCAGGGGTTATACATTCAAAATTATTGTCAAAACTCAACTATAAAGAATTGTCAAAACTCAACAATAACAACAAATTAATTTTTAAAAAATAGGTAAAAAATTGAACAGAGATGTCACTAAAGAAGATATACAGAAGTCAAATAAGAACATTAGAAGATGCATAGCAGTATCTTGTCATTAGGAAAATGGAAATTACAACCAAGTTGAAAGACAGTTCCTACACACCAGTTACAATGGCTAAATTAAAAATAGTAAGTGCTGACAAGGATGCAGGGCAAACAGTGCTAGTGGGAATGTGAAATGGTACAGCATTTTGGGGAACCATTTGGAAATTTCTCATCAGATTGAATACGCATTTGCCATGTGACCCAGCAATCCAACTCCTAAATGTTTACCTAAGAGAATTAAGATTTATGTGCACACAAAAACCCATACTGGAATATTTATAGCAGCTTTATTCATAATAGCCCCAAACTGAAAACAACCCTGATGTCCTTCAGTTGATGAATGGATACCCAAACTGTGCTGTGTATTCAGCCAAGAAGGTCCTACTATCTCACCTCTAGCTGACTTTGAGGCCCTGTGCAGGCAAAGAGAAAACAATTAGGCAGAACTAAAAGCATCTGTAGCCACGAAGTTCTATGTTTGCTCCAATGTACACACAGCCAGAAGGTGGAAGACATTGCTTCACCATATGTAAGGAACCCTGATTATTTGCTAGCTGTGTGGAGATGTCAGTGTCCAAACAAACTTTACAGAATTAGCCCAGGAAAGTCACAAACCAATGAACAGCAGCAGCAGCAGCAATAACAAACTGATTTTCAGATTTACATTATATAATTTTAAATGCCCAGTTTTCAAGAAAAATGTTAGGAGACAAAGAAACATGGAAGTACAGCTTACTAGACAAAGACTTTAAATCAGCTATTGTAATCTGATATGAGCTATTTTTATGCTGGAAGAGCTAAAGGAAACTATGTCTAAAGAATTAAAGAAAAAGCGAGAACAGTGTCTCACCAAATAATATCACTAAAAAGGCAGACATTACTTTTAAAAAAGAACAGACTAGAAATTCTGAAATAAGTAGAACAAAAACACACAAACCAATCACTAAAGGGGCTGTGTTGTCAGAAGAAAGATGAGGCAGGGGAGATAAATTCATTGAGATTATTCAGTGTGAGGGACAGAAATGGAAAGGAATGGTGATATTTGTTTTTTTATAGTGTGGTAAATAAAAGTTATCTGGAGGGAAAAGATGCACAATTTAGAAAAGGCTCTGGAACTCAAGGCTCAGAGAGAGAACATGTTTAGTAAGAGGGTGAGCCCCTAGCTTAACTTCTCATTTTACAGTTGAAAAAACTGAGGCGCAGATGGTAGAAAACTGCCCAGTGATGGACATGGATGTCTACCTGTTCTACAGTTGCAGTGGGGACCATCCCAGTGGCCCTCAGACCGCACTAGTGCCACATCCTGAGCAGCTCTCTAGTCTAGGCAAGTCATGACCAGTGGCCACTCTGCGGTTCAAATCCAGATGAGTCCTCTTTCTCCGAATCCCTGAGACGGGCATGAAGGAGAAATGATGGCATTCAGAAAAGTTCCTTTTCCTCACTGAATTCAGTGCACTAATCTGAAGCTGCTGGCATTTTGCTTTAAGTCCTTTTCTATTCAACCTTTCAGAATGAAGGAGCTTTCCTCTTTATGTAATCTGCATTTCATCCCCAAGGTGAACGCCTGTGTCCTTGGTTTCCTCTGGAAAGTGACAAGTAGGTTCCTTTGTATACTAAATGTGAAGGTTATAACAAAAACAGCTGATGGGTTTTCACTTCAGATATGAAAAATAAGTTAATTGATTACAGATATGAAAAAAGCAATTACCACCCTTAGAGCTATATACAGGAAAGAGAGAGACAGACAGACATTTCCTATAAAAATGAAAGCCATGAAGAGAAAACTCATATAAGAAATGTCATTTTCATAGGAAATGGAATTCTTTTTCAGAACCACAGTCCTCAAAGGAAAGATCAAATCCAGAGAAAGCAGCAGCCCTTGAATGTGTGATTGACATTAGTATCTCATGGGTGCAGGAAACACTGTGAAGCCAAAGCAAATGGGCAGTGGCACCTTCCAGCCATGCAACCTGACCTCTGGGGGGGAGGGCAAGGGATGCTGGAGACCTCTAAGGCCATCTGCCACACTGTTGCCTGGGGCAGAGCTTCTCAAATTCTAACATGTACTTGGATTGCCTGGAGATGATTATAAAAAAAATTCTGATTCAACAGGTCTGGAGGGAGGCCCCATTTTGCACTTCTGACAAGCTGACGGCCCATCGTCCACACTGAGGAGCAAGGGTGAAGCTCTGAATCCTTACTGGCCACACTGACCACCTCTTTCCCCCTTCTCTGCTGGTAGCTGTCATTTTATGTTGCAAACCAAGAAAAATACCCTTGCCAGTCAGAAGGCACTTGTGATTTACCTCGAGGGTGAGAGGGGCACAGAGGAATGGATAACGAAAGCTGCAGAGTCTGGGAAGGGCAGAGCGCAGGGACACGCCACTGCTCTAAGAAGCCAAAAGCATCCCATTTAGAGGCCACCATTTGCATCAGCAGGTTTTGTTAATGGACCAAATTAGATCTAACCGTGTCACCTCTTTTTCTACTCTGCCTCCCTTTGTCCCATAAAGCTGTGAAGGGTCAGTGCTGCTCCAGCTGGGCCCCCTAGAGGCCATGGCCCCTTTGGGCACTGTCCTTGTCACTGTTGCACAGTTGTGCCAGGGGTCTTTCGCTCACCCTGATTTGTCGCCCTTGTTGTGCAAACAGTCCCTGATGACTCACAGGGGTGATTCTGTGGTTCCAAGCCTGGAGCTCCTGTAGTTCCAGAGTTCACTGAGGGCGGGGAAAACTTGCTTTCTTTACACCTGTTGTTTTGTGGGTGCTCTGAGCCATCCTGAACTGGAAACACATGAGCCTCAGCTCAGCTTAGAATACATGGTGTTTTTCTTTCTGCTAGTTTTCTTTGAAAGCCATGCCAGTCATTTTATGTCCTTTCCCAGAAGTTCTGATTGATGGCAATCTGGTCAGCCAGAAGCTGCCAATGGACTAAAACTGCTGACTTGGGCACTGGCCTTGGCTGAGCTTATTAAGCTTCAACAATGTATGCATGTGCTTGTGTGTGTGCACGTGTGTGTGTGTGCACGTGTGTGTGTGCACGTGTGTGTGTGTGTGTGTGTGTGTGTGCGCACGTGTGTGTGTGTTCGCGTGTGCACAGTCAGGATGGAAACAGAGCATGGAATTCCATGCAGTTAGACCTGGGAGGAACTGAAGGGGTCTCTCAGTTCCCACAGGAAAAGTAGGACCCAAGGAATGGACTATGCCTGGTACATGCTCCCTGCTGTCACTAGAGGGCGCAGTGAGCAACAGAATCTCTGCCTCCTATGTCCTGCCCCACAGCCTTTGTCTCTAAGGCAGGCCTGTTGGCCCCTGGGCAACAGTTGCAGGTGGAGTTCTTAAAAGTCAAACCCCAATTTTCATGATTTGGATTTTAGTTCACGGAAACATATTTCTCACCAGTAAAATATTTTTCAAAAGTGAGCCTAAAATAAAATGAAACACACATTTATACTTTAGGAATAATTATCTAAAAACCCAACACTCAAATAAGGCTAAAAATTCCTTGAGTGGGTGGAGGAGGTGGCATTAGCCTGGCCCAGACATAATGAGGCTTTAAAACACATGAATCTGATGAGGTTGGCACTTGGTTCCCTTCTCCCGCTCCTGCTGGCTTTCCCATTGGCAGCACAGCCCTTTCTCCGGTGTGGGGCTTTGCTGTGCCTGAATTAGTCATCTCTCTTAACAACGTCCAATTAGATATGCCTGTGTGTTTCCAGAACCCTGTGAATGGGCAATGGGCGGTGGTCATGATGGCTCTGGTCTTGGTGGTCCCTTCTGAAGATTCTGAATACTGGGCCATGGGTGGTGTAGATGGAGGCTTACGTAAGGAGGGCAAGATGACAGGCAAGCTTTCCTCCAGTCTCGGAGGTGATGGGAAAGAGCCAGTACTGTTGTGTAGTTACAAAATGCCAGGTGCTATGCACTATTTATGCTTTATCTTTGATTCTCACAATAGCACAGGGAGCTGGAGGTTGTGCCCCATTTTACTGACAGAAAATCTGCTTCCAGAAGAAAAAATGATAAGAGAGAAAAAAAAAAAGACATAGGAGGCTTCCTGAGCCTATCTGAGAAAGGGTGAGGTAAGATATGTGAGAAAGCATGACCAATTCCATGAGGTGACCTTCCAGAGATATCTGAACCAGGTGGCACAGCCTGTAACATCAGCAAGAAAAAATATGCCACAATAAAGACATCAATAAGAGGGGGAGGTAGAAGAATGGGGGGTGGGGCATTAGGCCCATATCAGCTCTTCTCTGGAGCTGTCCTGGTTGAGGAACCTAGAAGAGAAAGGGCTTGAGGAGCTGGCTCGGGAGGGGGGGAGGAATTGGAGGAGGGCAGACTTAGCCTGAAGCCTGGAGAGGTGGAGGATGGGCTCTGGGGAGGGAAAGACAATGCAAAACTGGCCATCACAGACAAGATCTAAATAAGCAGAAAGGCCGGGAGGGGGCCCTGGATTATTGACACTGCATCCCGCTGGATGTGTCTGAGCAACAGGCCCTGGGGAGGTGGGTGAAGGGAGTGAGGGAGTGACTTCCTCTTGTCAAGTGAAAAAACAGATGCCAGGCTGTGAGGAAGAAGGGAACATGGAGACAAGGTGGGATTTTTCCTTTGTCTGCTTCCTCTTCTTTCATATCCATTTTCTTCAGTGCATTTTTGTCCCACTGCCCCCAGTTTTGGAGCCACAGCTCTGTGCTGAGTGGCAGCCTCAGCCTGGAGTTGGTGGCCCAGTGTGAACTTAAGGCTCTGGGCTCCAGCATGTGTCTGACAGACGGACACGGCCTGTCCAGAATGTCCCACATGAAGGGGAGGTGGAGGAGGGCAGCATAGCTCTGTGTCTGTGGATTTTCATCACTCTTGATGGTGTTTGCCTCTTAAATAAAAGTGAATTGTGTGCCATCTTGTGGCAGAAGCCTGATACTGCCTGGGCCCCGCCTTGAGGCCTCCCTTCCAACTGCTCTCCCAAAGCAATGCTGCCCCACTGGGCTGGTGGGTGAGTGGGAGGCCGGTGAGAGCTGGTGTGGGGAGGAGGAGGGAGTCTGGCAATTTTGGCCAGAGTGTCACAGGCCCCAGGCGCCAGCCTCAGGTAGAGAAGCTTCTGGGAAGGCCGTCCTTGTTGATACAGGGAGGACTGCTGTCTGTGAAAGGGAAGCCCATTCTGCGGGCAGTGCCTGAGGAGGTGATTCCCAGAGAGGACAGAGCCCATGTGAGGCAGGTGAGCAGAGAGGTGGGCAGACCTGGAAGCCAGCCATGGCCCTGAATGATGGAGACAGAGGACCAGGGCATGGCGTTTCCAGGGTGGAGGATCTCAGCAGTGTGGCCATAATGGGGGGAATTCTGAGGTCAATATCCAATGTCATGCAGAATGTGGAAGACTCTTGTCAGTGTTTGCCCAGCGTCTGGGGTAGGAGCTAGGAGCTGGAGGGGCACAACTCCCCATGGCTGTGCCTGCAGCAGTATGAGTGGAGGAGCTGGGAGGGGAGCACCTCCATGGCTGCACCTGCAGCAGTGTGAGTGGAGGAGCTCAGAGGGGAAGGGAGCACTTCCCATGGCTGTGCCTGATGCAATGTGAGTGGAGGACCTCAGAATATATGGGAGCACCTCCATGGCTGCACCTGCAGCAGTGTGAGTAGAGGAGCTCAGGTAGGTGGGAGCACCCCCATGGCTGTGCCTGTAGCAATATGAGTACACAAGCTTGAGAGTGTCCCTGAGTTACAGACCTAGTGAGGGTGTGAACTGCACTTGAAAATCCTAAATCCTTAGGAACCAACCTTTTATTTGGAACTTGGGTACAGCTATCAGAAATAAGAGGTTATTTTAAACCCACCCTAAACTGGCTCTCTGAACTTGGGCCAGGAATGCCAAGTTCCAACCTTGCATCATTTTCTTCCCACAAGCTCTCAGCCTGGACATCCACAGACCTGGTGCTTATCATCATCACCAGAATCCTCCCAGCCACTGTCCCAAAAGCATCCTTCAGTGGCATTTCTTCATGTGCAAATACTAGTGATAAATGAATGAATGCATGGCCGCTGTACACATTGGCGCTGATCCATTTTCCATCACAATAAGGTCCTTCTCAACTCTAACTCTAACCAGCACAGTTAGGCCATCCCAGCTTCTCTCATTCTCACTGTCATTCTGCATCCTGCAAACAACACAGCAACAAATGCTGAGTTAGCCAGTGTTCAGTCACAGAGGCAGAGAGCATGTGAGGCTTTTGGAGCAGATGGATTTTCCAAATGGAATGTGGTGCTTCCAGAATCGTTAGAAGGCCATTGGAGTGAAGGGAAAGGCACCCCTGGATGTCAGAATGTCAAGAGTTACAGAAATTGCTAGAAACCATTGCCGATGACTCTACTCAGCAGCGTGGGAGTGGGCAGCTCTCAGGAGGAGCGGCAGTCTTAGGTGTGCTCTCTGGATGCCCCTGTGCCCATTCTCTCAGCTGCACCTTGAGTGCCATCGGGGACCCCCATTCTCCCTGGACTTGGCCTGCCAGGTCCCACCAGTGCCCCTCCCGTAAGTGACATGTAAACCTGAGCGCTGTGGCAATAGAAACAGGAACCATCTGCATTTCCAAGCTTCCAGCCGATGCAATGCCAGGGCAAGCTGAGAATGCCCATATCGGACACACTCTGTTAAAGACAGATGATGATAATAGAGCCTCCTGCAGATGGCTATTGTGAGGCTAACATGAAGCCATGGTGCAGGGTGCGGCATATGGCAAACCCTCGATAATTGCTGGTTTACAAAAAAGTGTCAAAACTGAAACCAGAATGGCTGCTTGTCATTATTTCTAACTCTAAGGAGACTGGCTGCTCCTGAGCTTGGGGTCCAACCTGCCGCTGTGGCAAGGATGCTGCCCCCCCTCTCCATCCGGCCTGCTTGTCAGATCCTCACTGGGCTGCGAGGAGGTTCAGGAGAAAGGTACAAGTTCTCAGGGGGAATCATGCTGAATATTAACATGGATTCCTGACACACTGCAGATGTGAGGACTGACGGACAGTCGGAGATGGGTCAGTCCCCTTATGGAAGCACAAGCCCTTGGCCCTGCCTGGCACCCCTGTCCAGAATGGGATCAGAGACGCTGGGGCCGAGTCTCTGTAGCCTTGTGCTCAAATGCTGCAGGCAGCCTGGAACAGGAAGAATTGGGGCACAGCTGAAATTCAAACGGGAAAGCAAACAGCTAAGATCCATAGGGAACAATGTCTGTTTCTTAATCCGTCTCCTGCCCCAAATAGGTCCGCTCTCCTCCCCCAACTTGTGTTGACGTGTCTATTTCTTTCCCTGGCAGCAGGTGCCACCAGGCCTTCAACTAGGTCACAGGGATGGTTATGAGCCCACCCAGGCCCTCAGGCCATGTCCACCCTTAACCGCACTCCCCAGACTCCCTAGCCTGGAGTTACAAAGCCCAGACCCCAAGTGATCTCTTCCTGCCCAGGCTGTGTCCCTGCTCCCTAGAACCACAGGGAGCAAGTGGGGGATCCTGTGAGTGGGCAGGGGCACTGAGCTGGAGGTAGAGGGCAGTCCTGGGTGGTACTGCAGCCCTCCCTGCCCCATTCTGCAAGTGCCCCTTCATCCCCTCCCTGCAGCCCTGCTGAGTACCCTCAGGGACCCCCATTATTTCAGGACAGCCAGGGAACCACTTGCTTCTGCTGTTTCCCCCTGAAAAGTCAAGGATGATATAGCTTGCCAGGAATAACTCAGCTGGGAGCCCAGGCTCATAAGGACCAACTGCACATTCCTAGCCACCAGTGTCAGCCTTCCTCCCAGCCTGATGTGTCCGGCTCTCTGTCTCAGGACCATCTCTGCGCAGGATCAGGTCCTGATGGTGCCTTTCTCCACACAGGTCCTGTCTGAGAATGGCTACGGCCCGATCACAACCGACATCCGGGAGGGACAGACGTTCTACTATGCCGAGGATTACCACCAGCAGTACCTGAGCAAGAACCCTGACGGCTACTGCGGCCTGGGAGGCACCGGGGTGTCCTGTCCGCTGGGCATTAAAAAGTAACATCTCCCCATGTGGCTGGTCCTGGAAGTCACAGCCAAAATGCTTCAGACAAATTCAGTAGTTCCGTGCTTCACATCATTGGCTTTTAGAAATGCAAGAAGCACAGAGGCCTTGGTAAACACCTGGTTTATTGAGGTGTGATTTACATGAAGCGCCATGCCAAGTTGATAACACCTAATTTATCTCCTAATCAGCAGTGTGGGAGTAGAGCTGCGAAATTCTTTGGATCATTTGGGGTCTGAATGAGGATAATGGATATGCTGTGTTCACTTTTCTCTTGCTGGGGTGCCTGCCATGGAAGCCAGGGAAGGAGGGGGAGACTGTGGGCTGGATGGGTCATGCTGGAAATCCTCCATCTGAGCCCGGCTCCCTCACATGCCCTGCGCCTTCCAGTGCCTTAAAATTTGCAAACCTTTATAGCCTCAACGAATCATTCCCTGAAATACTTTGCTCTCTGGCCCTGCATATGTGTAAGGCGCTCTCTCTCTCCTCAGCCCTCCTGTGGCAGAGAACATGGGGGGAGAGCTTGATGAATTCTAACGCCCTGCTTGCAGCTATGAGAATTGCTTGTTTTAATAAAGGCTACAATCTAATAATACAAACTGTGTAATGTCTCATCTGACTTTTACTTGGTCAGGTAGAATATTCCTAAGCATTGTAAGATAAATGCCTGAGTCATTCTCCCCGTAATGGGAAATAAGATTGAAATTTTTGAAAAACAGGTACACCTCTGGCTCCTTGCAACTTGAGTAAAAATAACTGGTTTTCACATACATGATACAGCTATCACATTGGGCACTCTGCTAGCTCAGAGTCTTTATACTCAAGACAAGAGGTAGGGGCGTAAGTAGTCAACATGTAACCACATGAATAAATAAGACAATTGTGGGCCCTGAGAAACAACATGGAGGTGATTGGTAGGATAAGGTAGTAAGTTGTGTCTGAGGTTGTTGCCTCAGGCTGTTTCAGCTACACTGGTCAGTAGAGGCCTCTGTGCAGTGGGGAAGCTTACATTGAGAACTGAATGATCTTAATGATGCAAGGGAGACATGGAAACACAGGTTTGGGGAGAAACATAGAGCTGTGTGGGGCAGGAGACAGATTAGGAAATAGACATTTTTCCCCATGGATCTTAGTCTGTCTCTTTCTTTTCCCTCTGGGATTTCTGCTGTGCCCTGAACACAGATATACCTAGTCATCGTCAGCACCCTCACTTTGGTTGCTGGAAGGAAATGCTTTCCAAGTACAAATGGCCAGAGACAGAAAGGAATGTGTGGCGGTGGAGAAACAGAAAGGCTGGGGCTGGAATAGTGTGAATTCATAAGGGTGAAGCCCCCATAATGGGAGCTCCCTCTCTTGTGAAGACACAGATCAAAGGCTGTTGTCCACCCTCCAGGAAGCAGGGTCTCACCAGGCACCAGACCTGTTGGCGCCTTGATGTTGGACTTCCCAGCCTCCAGAAATGTGAGAAATAAATGCTTGCTAGTTAAGCCACTTAGTTTATGGTGTTTGTGTTGTAGCAGCTCAAGCTGATATCTTTTTGTTCCTCCAGATCCAAACTCAACTTTTCTTCATCTTGCTCTGTGTCTTATGACTCCTGAAGGGGCTCTAACTATAGCCTTCCTTGCTCTCTTGCTCCAATCTGGCTCTGACTGGATTATGTAAAACGAGGGGGCACTGCCAGCAGATTGAGGGAGGAAGAGGAGTTAGGTCACAGGATGTGCTCTCCCTACAGGACCCTATAGGTTGGCTGTCTGTGGGTGGTATAAGCTCCATACTGAGGCTCATTTGGGACCTATAGCACCATGCTTTGGGGGTTTACCTAAACCCTGTTCACTTTGTACCTGCGCCGTGTATGAAGGAGCCTCTCCTTCATTATCCAGTTTGAGTGTGCCGTTTCCCGCCAAGACCTTCATAGACACAAATAGGGAAGGTAAACATTCTTTCATAATCAATTCCAAAAATCACTATAAGAAGATGCTGTTGTTTTATGTTCAGGTCAATGAAGTAAAGGTATTTTTAAAATATTATGTAAACCACAAGTTTTAGAGGTTAAATTACTTTTATAAATGATTTTATTATTTTTCCCTTTCTTTTTTAAATCTTTATTGTTGAAAGTATTACATATGTCCTCTCTTCCCCCCATTAACCTTTTCCAGCCTGCTCCTGCCCCCGCCCCCCGCCCCCCCCACACACACACAAGGCTCTCACCACCCCTTGTCTGTATTCATGGGTTACACATATATGCATACAACTTCATTGGTTGATCTCATCCCACTTACTCTTCCCTGCTTTCCCTCTGAGATTCAATAGTCTGTTCATGCTTCTATGTCTCTGGATATATTTTTGTTCATCAGTTTATTTGGTTCATTAGATTCCACATATGAATGAGATCATGTGATACTTATCACTCTCTGACTGGTTTATTTCGCTCAGCCTAATACTCTTCGGGTCCCTCCATGCTGTCTCAAAGGGAAAGGGATCCTTCTTTTTCACAGATGCATAGTAGTCCATTGTTTTTTTAAAATTTCACTTTCCAATTATTTACTGCCAACTTATACAAATACATTTGATTTTTGCACATGAATTCTGTATGCTGCCACCTTGAAAAACTCATTAATTCTAGTTTATTTCTTTTTAGTTTCTATGGGATTTTCTATATAGATGATCATGTCATCTGCAAATAGAGACAATTATTCTTCTTTATTTTTCATCTGTGTGTCTTCTCTCCTCATTTTTCCTTATGTAGAACTTGGTCTCCTGTATGATGTTGAATGGAAATGGTAAGAGTGGGCATCCTTGACTTGGGGAAGCTTTTCACCATTAAATATGAGTTAGTTGGATATTTCATACAAACTCTTTGTCAAGTCTCCTTCTATACCTAGTTAGTAGAAAGTTTGTGCTTTTTAAAATATAAATCAGGAATATATGTTGGATCTTGACAATGATATTTTGAAACTGGGAGATGATCATATAGATATCTTTTATTAGTCTGTGAAAGTGGTGAATTACATTGACTGTTTCACTTGTTAAATCAACCTTGTATTCCTGAGATAAATCTATGTGATCATGATATAGATTCCCTTTTATATAATGTTGAACTTGATCTGCTAAAATTTTTTAAAGAATTTTTGCTTCCATGTATATGAGGGATATTGGTCTGAGTTTTCTTGTAATGTCTTTGTCTGATTTGTGGTATCAAGTTAATGTTGGCCTCACAGAATCATTTGAGAGGCATTCCCTCTTCTTTAGGTTTCTAGAAAAATGAGTTAGAATTGAAATGAGTTCTTCTTTAAATGTTTCATAAAATTTGCCAGTGAAAACATCTACATTTTCTTTGTGAGAGGGTTTTTCATTACAAATTCAATTTGTTTAACAGACATCAGGCTATTAAGATTATCTATTTCTTCCTGAATGAGCTTTGCTAGTTTTTGTTACATGACATTTATCTATCTTATTTAAATTGTCAAATTTATTGACATAATAGTCCCTTCTCTTCTTAATAACCAAAGAATCTCTAGTGATATTACTTTTCTCATCCCTGATAGCAGTAAATTGTTTCTTCTCTTTTTCTAGTCATTCTTTCTACTGGTTTTTCAATTTTCCTGATTTTCTGACTGAACCAACTTTTGGACTCATTTATTTCTCTGCAATATTTCCTATCTAATTGATTTCTGCTCTGATCCTTAAAATTTTATTTGTTCTGCTTACTTCAGCTTTGGTTTTCTCTCCCTTTTAGTGACCTCTATGTGGAAGCTAATATCATTGATTGGAGACTGTTTTTCTTTCCTCAGATAGGAAATTAGTGTTATAAATTTCCTTCTACTACCTTTGTGGGACCTCACAAGTTTTATATACTGTGTTCTCATGTTTCACTTAGATAGCAATTCTTTTAAATTTTTTGATGTTTTTCTTTTACTTATGAGTTACTTATAAGTGTATTATTTAGTTTCCAACTATTTGGAGATTTTCCAGAGATCTCTTATCAGTTTCGAATTTCATTCCATTATTATAAGAAATCGTACTTTATATACTCTGAATGCTTCTGAAATTATTGAGGCTAATTTTACAGCTCAGAGTATGTTTCATTGCAAAGGTCTTGAATGCACTTGAGAAAAATATATATTTTGCTGTTGTTGGGTGGGGTGTTATATAATTAACAATTATTCAAGCTGGTTGATTTTGCTGTTTAAGATGTCTAAATTTTTTACTGATATTCTATCTAGTTTTCCCATCCATTTCTGAGAGAGCAGTGTTGAAATATCCAGCTGTAATTGTGCATTAGTTTATTTCTCCTTGCAGTTTTGCTTCATGTATTTGAAAATCTTGTGCTAAGGGCATAAACATTTTGAGATTTTTATATTCTTTTGATGACTCGACATTTTTATTAAAAATATTTTTTTTATCCCTGGAAACATTCTTTTTTCTGAAATCCACTCTGTCTTAGATAAATATAGATATTCCATCTTTCTTTAGAGTCATATTCACAGTACTTATAATTTTATATCATTTCACTTTCAATCAATTTGTGTCTTTATACTTAAAGTGAATGGGTATGCAGCATATAGTTGAGTTGTGCTTTTTAAACTAATCTACTATTTCTTATTTTAATTGGGGTGTTTAGACCATTAAATTTAATGTGATGATTTATTTGGTTAGGTTTAAATATTCAATATTTTAATTTGTTTTCTATTTGTCCTACCTGTTCTTTGTTCCTATTTTTATTTTTTTCTCACTTCTTTCTTTTAGGATATTGACTATTTTTTGTTCCATTTTATCTCCTAAGATATATGGCTTATTAGCTACATATCATTGTTGTATTATCTTAGTGTTGCTTTAAGGTTTATAGTAAACATTTTTTATTTATCACCATGCACTTCATTGTTATTACATCACTTAAATGTATACTAAAACTACTTTCAAACAATATAATTTCATACTTCTATTCTGGTCATTGTGCTATTATTATACACTAGAGGCATAGTGCACAAATTCGTCGGGGCGGATTGGGGCCAGGCCTGTCAGAAGGAGGAGACAGCAGGAGGTTGGTTGGCGGGCCTGCCCCTGATTAATGTGTGTGTGTGTGTGGCGGGGGGGTTGCAATCAGGGATGGAGCTGGCTGGAAGAGGAGCCACAGGCTGATGGGGTGGTGGGGCTGACTTGGGGCCTGGCCAGCCATGGGCATGGGCTGTGGGTTGTGGGCTGGCCAGCTCTGCCCCCAAATGGGTTGGGGGGGACCCATTGGGGGTAGGAGCTGGCTGGGGAGAAGGGCTGCAAAGAGTTGGCTGGCCAGTCCCACCCCTGTTCAGGGTGGGGGGTGATTAGGAGCAGGGCAGGCCAGGGGAAGGGCTGTGGGGGTTGGCTGGCCAGCCCCACTCCCAGATCTGGCTGGTTTGCTGGTTGCAATGAGCATCATAGCAACCAGTCATTCTGGTGGTTATGGCATTCTAGTCACTGGCTTTTTATATATATATTCTATGTATATTATAAACTCCCTAATACATTGTTATAATTTTTTGTTTTAAACAGTCAATTATTTTCTATTTAAATAATAAGAAAACATGTTTTCTATTTACCCACATAATTACCATTTCTAGTGTCCTTCATTCCTTTGGTTGATCCACATTTCCATCTGGTATTATCTTCCTTCTGTTTGAATGACTTCCATTAGCAATTCCTGTAGTGCATTCTGCTAGTGATGAATTCATGCAGTTTTTGTATATCTGAGAACATCTTCATTCATGAAACATATTTTTATTGTATAAAAATGTTACATTGACATTTTTTTCTCCAGAAATATATCAAGATGTTGCTTTATTATCTGTTTTGGTTTGTGTTGTTAACAATGAAAAATCTAAATCTATATCCTGTGAACATAATTTTTGTTCCACTCAATTGTCTGCTTTTAAGATTTTCTCTTAGTTTTAAGTAAGTATATTATTGTAGAGTGTAAAATTGTGTCCCCTTCCCCCCAATAAAATGTGAGCTTATTTGGAAATAGAGTCCTTGCAGATGTCACCAAGTTAAGATGAGTCACACTGGAATAGGATGGGCCCAGGAAGGCAAAAGTGAGCAGGGCCCACAGTATCTCCAGTAGCTTTGCATGCAGGCAAAAGAGAACATCTTGACTAAGAGCTGGGGTGGACATTATCTCTCAACAGGGAGACATTGAAACCACGTAATTTGCTGAGCTCCCTGATGGAGCAGGTTTCCTGGGAAACAAGCAGAGAACAAAGCTTGAGGCCTTGGTTTGGTCCAGGATGGAGTGGAGAGAGGAAGACAGATAGTGAGAGGCTGTGCTATGGGTAGCAGGACCTTTAAAGTAAGCCAGCCCAGAGCAAGTTCCCTTAAAAATTTCTCAACCTGAGTTTACTGGTTTCTAAAAAGGAGTTAAGAAGGGCCTTGAGAATTCAAGGAGCGATATGTGGAAGTTTTGTGTAAAGGACATCACTTTCTGTGAAGAGCAAGAAAGATCTAAGTAAAAGAAACCAAAATTACATAGAGGTAAGTGGGCCTACAGTCACCAAGGATAGAAGTGGGAGAGGCCTTTGGGGCCCCTTACTCCAACTTTCACACAGGAAGACACAGCGGCCTCAAAGACATCAGGGACCTTATTATGAAGGGACTCAATTCCTACAGAAGGAGTTTGGGAAGTAAGGTTTCCCTGATGTCAGTCATTACAATCCTGGGAGAGTTAGGAGGACTGGCCCATGCTAAGTATCAATACCAGTTGGTGGCACAGAATTTTGCACGTATTTAAGATGACACTTTAAGACTGCCTCCGTTTGGCTATTAGGAGGACCACATGATATAATACTTGGGAAATAGGTCCTTAGTCCTTAGAATTTGCCAGCTTGCAAAGACAGTTTTCTCAAGGTGTATTTAAGATGACTGAGTCTTCAATCTTATTTTTTGTTTGTTTGTTTATTTTGTTAATCTACACCCAAGGATATTTTCCCCATACATTTTTAGAGAGAATTTTAGGGATAGGGAGAGAGAAACATCAATGTGAGAGAGAGACATTGGTTGGTTGCCTCCTGACTGGGAATGGGGATGTAGCCTGCAACCCAATGATGTGCCCTTGAATGGAATCAAACCCGAGACCCTTCATTCTCATCTGTGGGCTGATGCTCTAACCACAGAGGGAAACGGGCCAGGGCCTCAATCTCATTTTTAATCCCATTTGGGGAACTGGCTGATTTGGTTCCACCTTTTTCAGCCTTGATCAGATTCCTTGTTTAGCACCACAGGCCTGCTTAGTTTCAGGATCAACAGTCTCCTTTATTCTAGCTCAGAGGGTGAGTGGGGATTTAGAATTCCAAGTTAGCGCTCAGAAAAAATAAATAAATAAATAAATAAATAATAAAATAAAATAAAACACAACAAAGCAAACAAAATAGGAATTAAGAAAGAAGGTCAATATTGAGATTAGATCTATCATTCTTAGAAGACTTCAGTTCATCACTCTAAACTGAATCTATCAGAGACTAATTAATTTTTCAGTGAAGGCACAAGCGCAGGACCCACCTCACCCACTCTGTCCCTCGTGGAATTAATGAAACAGGAGTGGAGTCTCTGTCATCCTGTGCTCAATACCCTAGCTGGCTGGGAACAAGAAAGAATCAGGGCATAGCTCGAATACAGAAGTGGAAAAAGAAACAGGCTACACTCCCTAGGGAGAACTTTCTATTTCCTAATGTCTCCTGCCCCAAATAGCTCTGCTCCTCCCCATTTGTGTAATGTGCTAGCTCCTTTCTCTTGCAGCAGATGCCACCAGACTGACAGTGTCTGAAGTAGGGCAAGAGAGTGGTGATGAATTGACACAGGCCCTGCAGCTAAGTCGTGCCTTATCCTCATAGCTCCTCCAGTTCCCTGACATCTCAAGCTGTCCCCTGTCCCCCAGGATCACAGGGGTTTGGGAAACCCTCTGTCCAGCTCCAGGGCCCTGGACTTGCAGGTTTCAGCCCTCTTGGCTGGAATGACAGGGTAAGGTAGATCTTCATGTCTTCAGCACTTTTGGCGTCTCCCTAATCCTGAGCCCTCTCATTCCATTCTAGCTCTGATGAAATTATTTCAGAGGTCATTTATCTGTTTTGCACAGAAGCCAGATACCACACTGCCCTTCTAGTACTTTTGTTGCACTGGGGCTGTTTCAAACAGACAGACAAAAGCAAAGTTGGGGTTCCCCTATGCCCAATGTGACAGCTTTGGAATAGTGACTAAGGAATAGTTTTTGCTGCCAAACAAACCTATTTTAAACACCAGGAGACTGAGAGAAATAAATGGCTCACCTAGCGTAACCCAGACTGGGGTAGAATCCAGTGTTAAACCACAAGGTCTAATCTAAATATTGACCTTCTTTCTTGATAATTCCTACTTCAACCCACTCTTTGCTACATCATTTAAAATTTGCATTCTCCATGAGCATCTGTCTCTTTCCTTACTAACCTTTGTTAAGGCTCTAGGTTCAGATTTCTCCTTTTCCTCCAGTTTCCCTTTAAGAGGATAGCAGTAACATGCTATGACTAATATTTCAGAGGAAAAAACATTATATTGAAGATGGCCAACAGCTTTGTTGAAACAAAAATCCTAATGGATACTATGAACTTGGGGAGGTGGATATTGTCAGAGAATTTTGCTTTCCAATGGATTAAAAACTATTTTATCCATTTTCACTTCTTGGTAGTATGCTGTAAGTTATGGTAGACCAGTACTCCTACTGTGTCAACAGAAAACCCTGAGTAACTTTTTGGAATCACAGCATAGGAAAGCTATGAGATCAGTAAGAAAGGGACTAGATATTTCAGAGAACCAACACTGTTACAAAATGAGATGATATTGCCAAGTTGCCCATGGGTTTTTGTCCTTCCTCTCCCCTGGGGACATTTGTCAATTGTGAGTATAGGCTGAGCCTCAGACTTGGCTCAGAAAGAGGCCATCCACAGGAGCAGAGAGAAACCAGTAAAGCTCTCAGGTGTGGTGTGGGTTTGGAGGAGAAACAGGAAACTTGAGAGGCCCCAAGTGCACAATTTCAAGCTGAATGAATGACTGGCAGGAAACTAGGCTAACAAGCACTTACAGGGCAGAGGGAGTTGCCATGCTCTCTCCAGTGCTTAGGGAAGAAACCTGCCTCAGGATCACCACTCCTGTCCTCCTCAAGACAGCAGCCAGGTTGAAGGTTCTGAGGTGAGAAGCTGGAGATGTAAGTGGGGTGCCCAGGTCTCCTGTAGACTTTCAAGGCTGAGGAGTTTGAGACCTGCCAGGCTCTCAATCAGAATGGCAAAGGCCATTCCCCAGGAAATATGGATGGGGAGAGAAAGACTGAGTCTGTCAAAGGCAGCCAGGACCCAGCTGACACTTGACTGGATGGAGGTGATCAGCCCTCTAATTTATCAGCCAACAGAGGACCGGGGGGCTTTTTCCGGTGGAACCAACAGTCGGTGGATGGAATCTCTTTTCCTTTCCTTTTTCTAAATGCACACTGTTGAGTATTTGAACTGATTCCATTTAATTAAAATTAAAAAATTAGAATTACTAACCTTACAAAGAAACAAGAACATATACCTCACAGTCTAGACATTAGTATTGCCAAGTATAGATGAAAAAGAAAACCAACTATGTACCAGTAAGTGTGTTAAATATAAGAACACAAAGGTAGAATGTAAAATAATAGGAAAGAAATTATGGAAACACTCTCCAGAAAATGACTTCACCCAAAGCAGACTGGAAGGCATGAAGAGACAGAATCACTGGGATTCAGACACTACTGCACCAGATATGGAGCTTTAGATGACACATAATAAATGTTAAATAGAGTGAGGGAAGATGGACAGAGCGAATGAAAAGATTGAAAACTTGGTGAAATTAGTAAAACAACAACAAAAGGCAGGAAGATAAGACATAGGGAAGTTAAATACCTGGCCCAAGGTCACATGCCTTGCAAGTAACATGGCCAGAACCAGACATGCTTTTCGCAACTGCACCAAGTTTCCTGGGAGCAAGGCGAGAGCAGGTAATTTCCATCTCAACCACACTGGGTTCTGCAGACTGGAGTTCTGCTTCCCTCATTTCTGAAAGTATTTCTTCAACCAGCAGTCAGCAGCTAATAGTGAGAACTTCAGGGAATAATGTTTCTGAGACAGCACTGCTGGAGGAAGCCAACTGGATTCAAAAGTCGATATGAGACTTCCCAGGCTCGTGCCATCTGCTCTAATCTACCCCTTGTTCTGGCTAGATGGTCATTTGGGAAAAATCTGTGCTCTGAAATTATCTAATTCTAGAGTTGCCTGGAATCCTCCAGGAAGGAACATTTTATGCTGTCCCCCCCCCTCCCGCCCCCGAACCCCCACTGGCAGGGCACTAGGAGGAGGCTCTGTGACTCCTTGTCTAGCATACTAGTGGTCCATGATCTAACTCACTACTAAAAAACCTCCGATATTTGGGCTCCCTGGAAAGTCCCTAGGAATGACAACAAGCATAGCTCTCAAATTTTGTAGGACAGCACAAAGTTAATGTAATTAATCATTAAATGTGTTTAGCAATATCTGAATTGTTACCTCTTCGTAAGAATTTTGGCTTTAAAATTTTAAAAATATATTTTATTAATTTTTACAGAGCAGAAGGGAGAGGGATAGAAAGTCAGAAACATCGATGAGAGAGAAACATCGATCAGCTGCCTCTTGCACGCCCCCTACTGGGGATGTGCCCACAGCCAAGGTACATGCCCTTGCCGGAATCGAACCTGGGACCCTTCAGTCCGTAGTCCGACGCTCTATCCACTGAGCCAAACCGGTCTCGGCAAATTTTTAACAACTTTGTTATGATTTACATATCATAATGTCTGCTCACTCTAGGTATGCAATGTTTTTCAGTTTCTTTTGTTGTTGTTGTTGTTTTTTAGAAGTTTATAGGTGTGCTGCCATCACTACGATCCAGTTTGGGAACATTTCCATCATCCCAGAAAGTTTCTTTATGCTCCTTTGCAGTTAGTTAATCCCCACTCCTACCTCAGCCTCTTCTGATCTGATTTCTGTCTCTATTAATTTGCCTTTTATAAATATTTCATGTAAATTGACATAAACAATAGGCAGTGTTATGTGTCTGGGTTCTTTTACTTGTCATCAACATGGTTTTGACATTCATCTGTGTTGTACAACATATTAGAGGTTCACTCCATTGTATTGTTATTTAGTATTCTAGTGTATAGATGAATATACCACATTTGCTTATCCATTTACCACCAGTTAATGAAAATCTGGGGTATTTCTAGGTTGGGGCTCTAATGAATTATGGTGCTAAGAACATATACATACAGATTGGGTAGATTCTTAGAAGTAGAATTCCCAGAAGTGTTAAGTGATACATTTTTAACATTTTAAGAAATGCCAAACTATTTACGTTACCACCAGCAAAGTAGGAAGTTTCCAATACCTACACATCCTTGCCAATATTTTTATTGTGTTTCTTTTTTTTAAAATTATAGCTCTTCCGGTTGGTGTATAGTGGTACCTCATTGCAAATTTAATTTGCATTTCTCTAATCACTAATGATGTTGAGTATATTTTCGTATGCATATGAGCCCTCCACTTAGCTTATGAAATGTCTCCTCAAATAATTTGTCAGGTTTTTTTTCTTGAAAGCTGGGTTGTTTTCCTTCTTATTATTTAAGTTGAGGAATTCTTTATATATTCCATCACTGAAATTTTTATTACTTTTATTACATCAGTGATTACATTGTTCATTTTTTATAAGACTAGTTGTTTTTTCAATGTATATGTTGGGGTCAGACAAGGGTGATAATTCACCCAAGGTCAGCAGTCCCTGCACTGGCAATAACCTTGGTGGCAGTTGTGCCCACAGCCTAATTGAGCACATAGGTTGGACAGAAAATACAGAGGACAGAGTTTGCCTTCTTCCATCTCTGTCATTAACCAGAACCATTCCCTTGAAACTGTGCAGGAGGCCCTACCTTTAAATTCTCTTTGTGACTATCCAACCACAGCAACTGAGATTTTTTAAAAAATGGGTCAAGGGACCTTAGCTTGCATCTTGGAATCTCTCTTGGAAAATGTATTTGGCCCCACTGGATAAGACAGAAGCCAAATTCAGGTGGAAAAGCTATGACAGCCCAAAACATGTTATGCTAATTTAGCTATGATGTGGGAAAGAGGGATCCTTTCAGAAGAACACTCTGATGTTTTGAACTTGGCTAGAGACAGATATATAGCATCTTCTGGGGAGGTGGGGATGGAAGAGTTGTTCTTTCCTATGGAAGAGGCAGCAGCTATATGCTATCCTCATTCACAGTGTGTTGCTTTCCCACTGTATCTCTAGAACTTTTCTATTCAATGGTTTCCTGACTCTGAATCTTAGCATCATTGTGCATGATCTATAAGAACCAAAAGCAACATTTATGGGGCTCTGGACTAGGTGGTTGATACGGAAGCAAAGGAGGATAAAGAACAAGGATCTTTCTGTAAAGCAAGTCTGTAGGTCTGGGGGATTAACTGCAAATGAGGGGAGAGGAGCTGGATTGTTTCTTATTTCAGGAGCAAAAGAAAATTGAGAGCTACCAATACCTTTGAAAGATGAAATAAGTTGTGGAAGGATACCTGTCTGTAAGAGAGGAAAGAACAGGCTTTCTGTTTCAGAGATCCCATGGAGGGATCCTCCCCCCAAGCCTGTGGAGGGGACTCAGGCTGAAATTGGTAACTTACCCGAAGATCCAGGGGAACAATAGGCATGGTTGTGGGCCCTGGGTTTTTTAAGCACCCCTATATGTATGTGATTACTTTAGGCACAACTAATCAGATGAGAATCCCTCCTCACAGCCTTCACCATGCCCTTGACCTTACTCCAAAAACTGAGAGGGACACTTGGTTTTGAGGTAGTACAGTGTTTAGTCACAGGGTTGATAGAAGCATCACAAAAGAGAGTAACAAGATGGGCAATGGTGATAGAAGCAAACTGTGCCCAGAGTCTGGCTCATGCATATAGGGTCTTCCTGACAGGTTGGTCTCCACATTAATCCATAAAAGGTAATTAGCCACCTTCGTGTATACTCCAGGCCTATTTTTCCGGCCACAGCCCACTCCCCAGCTGACAATGCCCAGCTGGTACCATATGTTTTTGTCCTTTTTCTGGCAAACCAGAGGTCCCCCACTGTCACCCTAGAAGAGAAAAGTTGTTTGGGAATAGAAGGAACAGTAAGGAATTAGTAACAAGTTACTCCCATAGCCTATTGTGTAGGCACCTGGTACACACTAACTTTCGATGAGCAGACATTTTAAATTTTGATTAGACTCTCCAACTACATGGCTTTGCTCCCAGATCTGTGACTGTCAGAAAGACTGACAAGCAGTTTGGTCAAAAGCAATTATGATAAGTGACAACTTGGTCATAAAAGGAACATCTGTCATCACCTTCATCTAGTTGTGTGCATTCATTTTAACATACAAAGAAGTGCTAATCCATGTTGCCTCTAAGCACTTTTTAAAATTTCAGAATTATTTCAATTGTCTCTCTGCCTATTACTTCAAAGTCACTTTCAGCTAGCCCATATTGCTCTTTCTGGATTGTTCACCACAGCAAAAAGTGAAGACACAAACACAAAAAAATCTGTTGTGCCCATAATAGGTCATTGGTTGAATACAGCAGGCCTACCAACTGACATAGTGCACGGGATTTCTAATTCCAACCATGAAGAGGGAACTCCTTAGTTAAAATATTACATTATAGTTTAAGACATGAAATTTTAAACAATTTACACTTTTAAAATATCTCACGTCTATCAGAATGACCATCATCAATAAGTTAACAAACAACTGCTGGCGAGGATGTGGAAAAATGGAACACTACTACACTGCTGGCGGCAATGAGACTGGTGCAACCCCTGTGAAAAAAGTATGCATTTTCTCAGAAAAATAAAATGAACTGCCATTTGACCCAGTCATCTCATTGCTAGGAATATATCCAAAGAATTCCAAAACACCATTCAGAAAGAATATACATACCTCTATATTCATAGCAGCATTATTTAGAATAGCTAAAGCTTGAAAACTGTCCAAGTGTGCATCAGTAGATGAGTGGATTAAAAAAAAGCTGTGTAACATTTACACAATGGAATACTATGTGGCTGTTGAAAAGAAGGAACTCTTACCTTTTGTGATAGCATGGGTGGACCTGGAGATTATTATTCTAAGCAAAATCAGCCAGACAGAGAATGATATATACCATATGAATTCACTTATATGTAGGATCTAATGAACAAGAAAAACTGACAAACAAAATAAAATATGAGGCAATGATACCTGGAACAGGCTGACAGATATCAGAGGAAATAGGATAAATGAATGAAGGTGAAGAGATTAGCCAAAGAACATTGTGCATAGCTATGGGCACAGACAACAGTGTAGTAATGGCCAGAGGGAGGGTTGATGGGGGCTGGGTGGAGGTGGTTAAATGGGGAGCGGGGAGAATGGGGAACATCCATAATAGGCTCAACGATAAATAAAAGAACATCATGAAAAAGATTGCCAATAATTACAAACAAAAACATTGTTGACATGAAAATTGAGGCCTATTTCACCTTTTCATGCCTCCACACCTTTTGTACCACTTTTTAAATTATATTGAAAATAAGGTGTCTTGAATAAATAAAAGTCAGAAAACTCAGATAGAAAAACATGAAAAATCCCATAATTATATAAATAATTAAATTGATACATAAATACACGATTGTGTATAAGAAGAATGTTTTGGGTAGACTATGGGACTCTGTAGCAATGGTTTCTCTGGGAAGTGTCAGAGGTAAACTGTGTGCCAGCTTCACCACTTGAATTTTCTTTACCAGGTACTCAGAAAAATAAGTGCAATAAATAACATTTGTAATTCCAACCATGCAGAGGAAACACCTTAGTCAACTCTCTACATCAGATCAGGCAGTACATCTCATTTCATAGCTTACAAAGATTTATCTCTGAAAATATTAAGTAACTCAAAAAAGTTGAAAAGGGGCACCATGTAATATTATGCAAAAATCCTAATGAAAAAAAACATTAACAAACAAACAACAGGACATGCTTTGATTTCTTTTCACCAGAATGTTCTCAGGAAGAAGTTGCTGTGCCCATCACATTACTTGGAACCAAACTCTCCTTTACCAGATTCTTTGAAGTCACTGGAGAATCCCATGACCTTTCTTTAAAATGAATTGCAGGGGAGAACCAAGATGGCGGCATAGGTAAAACACCTATCTTGCCGTCATACTCAACAATTTTAATACTACAACTTAACGAAAGAACAAACACCTTACAGAATCACCAGAAAGCTCGCCGAGTGAAAATTCCACAAATAAAATTGAAGATAAGACACTGTGACTCAGAGGAGCGGCAGTGGACAGTGTTGAAAGATTTGCACGGAGAGAGGTTTGGAGCTCGCACCAGCGGAGAGGGCGGGCGGCTGAAAACCGGCCAGTTTTCTCGAATGGGGAGACAAAGACGTCCCACTGGACTGATTCTCCAGCTCTGGGCGAAGTCCAGGGAACCAACCCACTATCATATGGGGTGAAAACTGGACAGTGGGAGGGCACGCCGAAACTCGGGCGCTGCAGGGGTCTCCCGGCTTGTGGAGAAGGCAGCTTGCGCGAACAGCTCAGCTGCGTGACTGTGCAGAGAGCGCTCTTCGTCTAGCTTTCTCATTCGGAAAACCGGCAGTCTGCTTTGTTTTACGACCCTGGGTGAGACATTGGGCGTGCAGACTCATTTGGAGAGAATCTGAATTCCCTAGCAGCAGGTGGAGCTCCACAGCGGCTCTTTCTCAGAGGTGCTGGCAGCTATTGCCCCTGGCACAGAGTCCCTGGGGCCGCATAGGGCAGAGCTAACGCTGTCTGCTTGGCCCGGAGACTCCGCCCATCCAACCTGAGCACAGCTGAACTTCACAGACAATTGGCCTGGAGGTCAACCCCTCCAAGTGCTAACAACGATTAACCTGAGCTTAACTTCAGCAAGACTGTGCAACCCATATCCACCTCAGGTAACTGGGGAGGTTGAGCCACTGTCCCTAGTAGGAAGTCTACCACACAAAGCTAATTGACCAACTCAGGGAAGCAGCCACCATGCAGAGACACGGAAAGAAATCAGATGTGAAAGAAATGGAGGAAAAAAAACGACTGGACATGGAATTCAAAACCACGGTTATAGGGCTTCTCAAGAGGCTCCAACAAAAGGTCGAGGCCTATAAGGAAATAAGCGAGACTGCAAAGGAAATGAATGAGACC
This sequence comes from Antrozous pallidus, assembly GCA_027563665.1. NCBI lineage: Eukaryota > Metazoa > Chordata > Mammalia > Chiroptera > Vespertilionidae > Antrozous > Antrozous pallidus. The sequence goes on along the minus strand of CM050516.1, from coordinate 78,650,692 downwards.
TGCAAGGAAATGATCAAGACCAACGTGGAAATGAAGGAGACCCTCAAGGATATAAAGGAGACTCTCAAGGATATGAAAAAGGACCAACCAGAAATTAAGCATACACTGACTGAAATAAAAAATATTATACAAAGACCTAAAAGTGCTCTGGAGCACCCCAAGAACCAAGTTAAAGATTTGAAATACAAAGAGGGAAAATCCACTCAGCTGAAAAAGCAAGAAACCAAAAGAATCCAAAAATTTGAAGATAGTGTAAGGGGCCTCTGGGACAACCTCAAGCATACCAACATCCGAATTGTAGAGTTGCCAGAAAAAGAGAGAGAGCAAGACAATGAAAACCTATTTGAAGAAATAGTGACTGAAAACTTCCCACACCTGGTGAAAGAAATTGACTTAGGAGTCCAAGAAGTGCACCGAACCCCAATATATAGGAACCCTAAGAGGACCACACCAAGGCACATCATAATTAAAATGCCAAGAGCAAAAGACAAAGAGAAAATATTAAAAGCAGCAAGAGAAAAACAGTTGGTTACCTACAGGGGAGCACCAGTACGATTGTCAGGGGATTTCTCAACAGAAACGATGCAGGCCTGACGGGAGTGGCAAGAAATATTCAAAGTGATGAACAGCAAGAATCTACAACCAAGATTACTCTATCCAGCAAAGCTATCATTCAGAATTGAGGATCAGATAAAGTGCTTTGCAGATAAGAAAAAGCTAAAGGAGTTCATCACCACCAAACCAGTATTATATGAAATGCTGAAAGATATTCTTTAAGAAGAGGAAAAAGAAAAAGATAAAAGTGTAAATTAGGAACAACAAATACACATCTATCAAAAAATGAATCTAAAAATCAAGTGAATTAATAAGCTGATGAACAGGATAAACTGATGAATGTAACAGAATTACAGACATAGAGAGGGAATGGACTGACAAGTCTTGGGGAGAAAGGGGATGTGGGAAGTGCAGCAAAAGACTGGACAAAAATCATGCAACTATGGGAGAGGACAGTGGAGGGGGTGAGGGTGGAGGGTGCGATGGGCACCAGGTGGAGGGGAACTATAGAGGAAAAAAGGGAACAATGTAATTAATAAACTGAACAATAAAGATTAAAAAAACAAAAAAATAAAAATAAAATAAAATGAATTGCAATCACTTCTCTGGAAAAGGAAGGACCTCCATGAAAGATGCTAGGCAGAGCACAGTCAAGTTAAGAACCTAAATTTCTGAGGCCAAACAGACCTTGGTTCCAATCCTAGGGTGAAACTTCAGCAGAGAGAATGTGAAAATCTTCCTGTTTTAAGGTTTGGTTGTTGTGCTGGTGATGATAACTGCACGTCTCCTGCGACGGCTGTGTGAATGGAAGGAAATGAAACGTGTGCAGCACTTAGCCAGGCCCTGATGCGTGGCGAGCCTGTACTCAGGGGTAGCTCTCAGCACATTTGTGGTTGATGAGCAGCATAATCTGGGCACTAGCAGGCTGGGCAGCTGGCATTGGAGCCCCATTTCTACTGGACTCAAAAGAATCCTAAGTCAGTGTGCCTTCCTTAGGATTCTGGGTCTGTAATTTACCTTGCTGGTGTGTCCTCCTCAAGAGTGTCAGCTTCCCTGAACTTCTGTCTGCCCATCTGAAATAGGCCTGCTTCCTAGGGCCAGTGCTTAACCCTTTTATATGTTTGTGTTGAGCACCAAACAGGTGTAAGAGATGGTAATTGAGAACACAATATTCACAGCAAAATGAATCCAGTCCATGTTGTCACTCCTTTGCCCATCAATATGTCCCTCTACATTTCTCCAAGTCACCCCTCTGATCTGAAAACCTCTGCCCGGGTCGTCCCCGAGGCCTTCTCAAGGTTTGCGTTCCTCCTCAACCGTGCTGTGCATTGAATCAATTTCCACAACAGTTCTACAAGGTGGGAACTTTTAGTATTCCCATTTTACAGAAGATGAAATCTGAAAGGCACAGAGGGATGTCACAGCCAGTAGAAAAAGAAGCCAGGAGAGAAGCTAGGGGAGCCTGCTCCCCCAACCACTACCCTGCACATCCTCTGTTTGATTACAGAGCATCTGTACTGGGTTGAAGAGTATCTCTCTCAAATTCACATCCACCTGGAACCTCAGGCTTTGACCTTATTTTAAAAAGGGTCTTTGCAGATGTAATTTGTTTAATTAAGATGAAATCCTATTCAATTAAGGTGGGTCCTCATCCAACACTGTTCTTTAAGAGAAAATAGAAGAGACATGACCACGTGAGGAGATGAGGGCAGAGGTTGGAGTGGTGCTCCTATAAGCTATGGAACATCAAGGATTTGAACCAGAAAAGACAAGGAAGGATCCTCCCCTGGAGTCTCCAAAAGGAGTGTGGACCTATAGGTACTTTGATTATGGACTTCTGGCCTCAAGAGCTGGAGAGAATACATTTCTGTTGTTTTAATCCACCCTCTTTGTGGGGGTTTGTTACACCAGCCTTAAAAAACTTATTCAGGAGAGGAAGAGGGGAGCCAGTTATCCTGGAAAGGTTGGCCAGCCCTCTGTGCAGCCCTTTTCCCATCAAAGGTCCAGCTCCATTACCTGGCAGGCATCCTTCCCACCATGAGGGTTCCCAGCACACAGCATGTTCCTGGTGATTATAGGCATGATATGGGAGCACTTTCTCCATTTGACCAGCTGGATGTTGACTTTCTGCAGCTCTTGATGCACACCTCCCAGAGGAACTGACCCAAAGAAGAAGCAGATTGGGAGAGGACCCTGAGCTCAAAGTGTTCCCTTTGAGTGGAGGTGAAGCATCCACCCACATTGTATCTTTTCACCTCAATGACAAGGGAACTTTCCTATGGTCCGGAGAACAACTCACATGTAGACCAGGTAGGGAGAGTGTCAGAAGAAGAGCCAGCAGACTCTCATGCCCCCCCTCTGAATACAGAGGTCCCCAGAACTGGACTCTACTGAGTTTCAGCCTGTGTGCACCATATTCTAGCCTCGTGGAAGTTTCCAGTCTCCAACCAGAGGCTAAAAATATGTTTTTTAAATATCCACAAGGATAGAGAGATCCCACAGTTACAAGTGCTGTCCTGTGCCTCACACACATAATGGTGGATTGTGTAAGGGCCCACGAGGAGGTGAATATTCACTCCTCAAAGATGAGGATAGTTTTGTCTTTGTACAGTATTGCTGAATCCCTAGAACTTATAATACTGTTTGGATCGTAGAAGAGGATCAATGAATATGTGCTGGATGAAGCATGAGGAACTCTACGTTAAGAAGCTGGCCCTTTTTGAAGCTCATGATAAACTTCTAAGGGCATTTCCCAGGAAATCTAATGTAGCTCTGAGCTTTGGGACCATGTGGGAATCTGATAAAGTCACTGGGAGGACTACTGGGAAGAGGACTACTGAATGGAATACACTTTTTATGCTCTGTTAATTATGGGGCAAGAACACACGTGCCAAGATGAAGAATGAAGGTCACCATCTTGTTTGGCTGGGAAAAGGGGTGGGAGTAGTTTGCAAGTTGACTGTATAAAGACAATTTCACATTCACTTTATGCCTTTCTTCTTGATCTGTGATTTTCAAATGTTTTAGCCACTGAGCCTCCTATCCCAAGGGCACAGAACTGACACCATCAGTTGGAATAGAACTGCACAGGATGACATGGGTATGGATTTCCTTGAGCGCAGTCCATTTTGCCACCCCTTTTCCATAAAGATGTCCCTCTACATTTCTCCAAGCCACCCTCTGGCTCTGAGAACCTCTGCCTGGGTCATCTCTGAGGCCCTATTCAAGGTTCGTGTTCCACAATCTGGGCATAAAACTTGCTCCAGGAGGCCAAGAAGGCCCAGGAAGGACAGCTCCCATGAGAACTGAAGAGAAGGTTCATCATGGAGCCTTAAAAGCCCCAAATCCACCAGGCAGCCTTCCCAGGGCCAGCAGAGTCTACAGTTTTTTGCTTCTCCTTGCAAACATCAGCCAGAGTGCTACTCTCCAGTGGGCTGAGCTACAGTTACTCACTGGTAAGGCCCCATCCAGACACCCAGCAGTTTCTCCATCTATGTAAGTCAGTGACCTCTGAAAGGCAGATGGGGACTTGGGTGACACTCAAGTGAAATGGGGATTGGAGCAAAAGTAAAGCAATGTCATTATCCAAGATCCAGCTGTCAAAGTAGGGGTGAATAATTAGCTTGTCCACTTTCATCCTTGTCAAGTTCATGGTGATATCATTTCTGTTATCATGTATGATCTCCAAGGTAGATCTTATTTCAAAACAAAAGGAAAAAAGGGTAAGTGATGGAAGAGCAAAAGGTGAATCTTATGAGAAGAAAAATTTCAGTCTCAGGCTCTGATCCTAGGAGCTAGGGAGATGGAGCATCTGGAGCCACACTCTTGGCATAGAGCCAGGTGAAGAGCCCCTACTGAGCAAGAGGAAGCAGACACAAGTTCCAGGTCCACCCTGTTGGCAACAATTCTTGGCAAATTTACTTATAAATTTCATCAACAAATGTCTGGGAAGCCATGCTATGCACAAGTAATTGGGGGAATTATCTCTGGATTTGCAACAAGGGCTGGACTAGCTCCAAAGAACACCTGGGAAGTTTCTCAACAATACTGATTGGAGTATGTAGGCTAAGACAGGACCTCAAGAGCTGCTGCTATGCAGCCAGGCCTGGAGCAAATGTTTAGGAAAGCAAAATGCAAAGAAGTCCAAGGAACATTTGCTCTGCCATTTGATATAAAATATATCTACACAGCAAGATATAAAAGCTCCTAGAAGGAGAACAGTGTCTCTCCTACCTGTAAAGGGTGATGTTTAACCATAAGGGTGTATATTTAACCTCCTGGTAACTTCTATGACAAACCTGATGGAGACTCCAGGAGCAAACATACTAAGCAGGTAGGAGCAAATATTCTACCATACTGGTTTAAAAAGAAGTCTATTTGTAATACTTACATATTTTTTTTTATAAAGCAATGGGATGCAGACAGAATCCACCACTCACTGAGAATCGATCCTCCACAGAGATGTTTCCCTTGATCAAGAATCTTCACCAGCCATGGGAACTCTGTAATGTCTGTAGGCTCCCCGCCCAGGATTTTCAAAATGTTTGGTTTTTCAGTTTGGGTGTATATTGTTTGGCCACATGTCACTAAAAGCAGAAAAAAGAAAGAGGGTCAGAGTCCAATAGTCAAGGTTGGTTGGAACGGAAGAGACTTAAAGACAATGTCCCTTCTCCTAGCCCCTCCCCATTCTAGCACAAAGATAGCAGGGGCCTAGCCAGGGAAACTTCAGGTGCGAAACCCGTCAGACAAAGTGTACCCCCAGGCCTGTCAATGGTGCCACAGTTGTAAGGATGTGCCTATGGAGAGAAGTGGTGGTTGCCTTCACCATAGCTGAGCTTCTTAGATGGCTCCCTCACTGAGGGCCTTTGGGGAGGAGACACAACCACAAGCCTTGGGCCTGGATCTTGTTGTTGCCTCCGAAGAGGAGGAGCCCAAGTGGACACATTCATTTATATGAAATTAGGCCTCATTGTCTTCTGAAAACAGGGCTCTGATATATTGCCTTGACGTAGAACATTCTCCTCAGCTCTGGGCAGATATCTTCAAGGGCCTCTCACATGGACCACACAGACACCAGAAATCTTACAGCCCAGGGAAAGGATGAGACCCTCCCTTCCTCACTGGTTCTTCTTCTAAGTTTCTGACTGATTACTGGTACCATCTTTCACCTAATTTTAATTCTAGAGATTATCCTTGAGAGGAATAAAAATTTTGCATTTCCTATGTAACAGGATTACTTTGACTTCTTTGGAAGTCTTTCAAATGTCATTTGAGTCATGAGAAAAGTAAACATCATAAAATCTAAACTGTTGAACACTTGCTAGTTGCCAGGAACCATTCTGTTCTCTCTAAAACACTTAAAGTATCTGTAAACCCCATGAGGTAACTGAAATTACTATTGCCCATTTGACAGGTGAGACAACAGAGGCAAGTTTAAGATTAGAATATCTGGCTAAGACCTAGCAGCTAGTATATGACTGAGCTAACATCTGAAATTGAGTAGTCTGACTCCAGAATTTGTTCTCATAACCATGGGGCAAACTTCCTTCTAAGTGTTAACCATGTTTACTCTCAGAGAGAAGGCAGTGACATTAAACACTTTTCATAAGAAAATATAATGTGAAAAGTATATATATTCAAACCATCTCAGCACCACCCCCACATGTATCATCATTCATCACATATCATCCATCACCACTACACAGCCCCATGCCACTACCTCACCGCCTGCCTTCCACTCTCGTCCCCGCAAGGTCTGTCCTCTGTACCAGACAGAGCACCTTTCTCAAGCGCCTCTTATTTCTTGCTCGCCCATGTACACTCGCTGATGGTTTCTCATTGTAATGAGAATAACAGCCAAAGTCTTTATTAAGCTTCTATGGGCTTAGCATGATCCGGGCCCTCCCCACTTCTCTGGGCACACCTTTCTCCTGTTCTCCCTTCCCACTCCCTCTACCCCAGCCGCACTGACCTGTCTGCCTCTGAAACATACTAAGCATCACTGAGGGGACTTTGCACTCACTTTCACTTCTGCTTGGAAATACATAATCCTTATCAGATGGGCCTCAACACATGTCTGTTAGTCTTAGGAAGGCTTCTGTGACCACCTATTACAGTATCAATAACCACCTGCAGACCTTCCATCACATTAGCCAATTTTATCTGCCTCAGACCACTTAATAGGAGATGAGATCAACTTGTTTGTGGATCATTTATACATTTAATACTTCCTTCCCCTCACTAGATAGCAACATTGATTAAGGGCAGAAAATGAATATGCCATTCTCTGTTATAAACCCAGCTCCTAAAACAGCTCCCAGCATGTGGTAGAGGTTTGATATTTGTCAACCAACACACTGAACATAATGCAGGTTCCATAAATTCTCAGGATCCAGGGAGATGAAGCCAGCATAGGTGTTAATATACTACCTTCATTATCTCTCTATATAAAAGCCTAAGCAACCAGTCAGTCAACTGCTTGTCTGGTCAACTGGTCACTATGATGTGCAATGACCATCAGGGGGCAGATGCTCAATGCAGGAGCTGCCCCCTGGTGGTCAGTGCGCTCCTACAGCAGGAATACCAGAAGCCAGGCTCACTGCTAGTGCAGCTGCTGCATTGTGAGCCTCTCCCACCTCTGCAGCAGCCCTATCTAGTGGTGGCAGGTGCATTGGGGTCAGGATGAGCAGGAGTGGCTTGGTGCTCATGCTAGCTCAGGTTCCTCCCCAGCTGCTTGCTGCTTCATGCATTGCTATATCCCTCAGGGGATGTCTAACTGCTGGTTTTGGCCTGATGATTGCAGGCTAGGCAGTATGACATCCCTTGAGGGGTCCTGGATTGCAAGAGGATGCAGGTCAAGCTGAGGGACCCCACTGGTGCATGAATTTGTGCACTGGGCCTCTAGTCTTATATATTACTAGAGGCCCTGTGCATTAAATTTGTACATGGGAGATGGGGGATATCCCTTAGCCCAGCCTGCACCCTCTCCAATCTGGGACCCTCGAGGGATGTCTTGACTGCCTGTTTAGGCCTAATCCCGGTAGGATCAGACCTAAACGGATAGTTGGACATCCTTCTCAGAATTCAGGACTGCTGGCTCCAAACTGCTCACCTGCCTGCCTCCCTGATTGCCCCTAACCACTTCTGCCTGCCAGTCTGATCACCCCCTAACCACTACCCTGCCAGCCTAATTGATGTCTAACTGCTCCCCTGCCAGCCTGTTTGCCTCCAGCTTCCCTCCTCTGCCAGCCTGGTCACCTCTAACTGCCCTCTGCTGCAGGCTTGATTGCCCCCAACTGCCCTCCCTTGCAGTCCTGGTCCCTCCCAATGGCCCTCCCCTGCTGGCCATCTTGTGGTGGCCATCTTGTGTCCATATGGGGGCAGGATCTTTGATCACATAGGGGCAGCCATCTTGTGTGTTGGAGTGATGGTCAATTTTGCATATTACTCTTTTATTAGATAGGATAGAGGTCTGGTGCATGGGTGGGGGCCTGCTGGCTTGGCCTGAAGACTATCCCAGATCAGGGTGGGGTGGCCTGGGTGAAGGACCTGTGTTGGTTTTCAGGCTGGCCATGCCCCCTGGCGACCCAAGTGGAGGCTCTGGTATCTGGAATTTATTTATCTTCTATAATTGAAACTTTGTAGCTTTGAGTGGAGGCTAAGACAGGCCAGAGCAGGCAGGAAGCTTGGGTTACTCCATTGCCAAGGAAAGCCAAGTCTCCTGCTCGCTCCGTGGCCATAGCCATTTTTGTTGGGATTTATTTATCTTCTATAATTGAAACCTTGTAGCCTTGAATGGAGGCCTGGACTGGCCAGGGTGTGCAGGAAGCTTGGCTTCCTCCATTGCCAGGGAAACCCAAGTTTCCTGTTTGTTCCGTGGCCACAGTCATCTTGGTTGGGTTACTTTGCATTCCCACTCCTGATTGGCTGGTGCGTGTGGCTTGTGGGTGTACTGGAGGTATGTTCAACTTGCATATCATGCTTTTATTAGATAGGAAAGGCCTAATATGCAAATTGTTCCCATTACTGGGTATTCAACCAAGAAGCAGGGCCAACTGGTCAACCACAAGAAGAAAGGCCCCAGCCAGTAGCCAGCAACCAGCAGCTGCTAAGGATCCTGCTGCATGAATTTCATGCACTGAGCCTCTAATATATAATGCCATGGTTTTGCATTATACCAGTTAGGCTCCACATAAGCCTTCAGAAAGTATTCTAGGAGAAAACAGCAAGGAAATCCTTCCTAGGCTTATCCTTGGCCTTAAAGTTGCAGAACATGGCCAAGTGGCACCTTCAGTTCTCAGAAATGTTTGCTTACATTGGCCAGTCACTCTGGAAAACTCTGGTATTTAACACAGCTGTTAAATACACACATGCACACACTCACACATATACATGGTTCCTCCACATATAACTTTAAATGTTTGGGGTAGTGTGGGAGCAATGATCTGAAAATCTGGCCTAGGCACCCCTCCATCACATTCACCTGAGAGGCTTATTGAATGTGCAGTTCCCCGGCTCCCACCCAGAACTAGAGAATCAGCATCCTAGGACTTGGCCTTTTGAACAGAGCTTCCCTGTGCTGTGAGGCACAGACATAAGAATACCATGAGAGACCTACATGCCAGGGAGCTGTGTGCCCAGCGCAGCAGCAGGGCGATGGGCAGCAGAAACACTGCTCTTCTATCCTGTCCTTGCATGCTCTCTACTCAAACCAATGGAGAGACTTCTCCTGAGCTGGTACATAGTCAATTCAGGCAGACCCAGTTGTGGCTTTGTCCTCTGTTCTTGATTTCTCTCAGCCCAGCTTGATCTCTGAGGTCACAATAAGGCACTGGGTGGAGCTGCCACAGTCCAGTCAAAGCATCCAGCTGGTGCCCTGGACCCAGGACTTGATGGTTTCCATGAGCTAGTCCTCTGAGATAAGGATGTCAGTGTGGAACTGGGAGGCCAGAGGGAGCAGAGTGGGAGGACTCCATACCAGTCAGGGCATCTCAGATTCACTAATGTGTCAGGACAAAATTGCTGAAGACACTCCCTGACAGAAAGGATCTGAGGCTGCTGGTCCAAACAGGTCAGATCAGATACAGCTGAGTGAGCACAGACTCAGACTCCTATAGAGCAGAGCACACATCGTCAGTGGTCCTTAGGAAAAGCTACTGAGCTCTGAGCCTCAGATTAGTCATCTGTAAAATGGGGATGATAACAATACATCATTATATTGTTGGGAAGATGAATAAACTAATTATGCATTCTAGCACAGGACATAGCAAACACCAAGTCTGTGACTTTAAATCTATTAATTTAATTTCTCCTAGTGTATCTCTCTACTAATTGCATCTCTATTAATGTCTTCCAGCAAAAGAAGGCATGCTGACCAGCACTTCTATGAATAAGACATTCATAAAGTACAGATCCATTCGGAGATCAGCTGCAAGGTGCTTTTCCTTGATGCAATTCATTCATTTGTTTGTCCACTTGGTTAGTTAGCATTTTTTGGAGCCCTCTCTATATCCAGGCTTGGGGGTGGTGCAAAGATGAACAGTATTTGTTCTCTGTCTCCTGGAAGCTCTCACTCATTGTAGAGAGATGCTAGCAAAGACACCACCTTAATGCAATGGGGGAAGAGTATTAGTGTCATTGGGAGCTGTGGAGGGACATCCAGCCCAGTCTGGCAGGAACATGGGTGTGTGGTAAGTGAGGGTAGGGAGGGAAAGAGAGGCCATTAGGTAAGATTCTATAAAGGAAATAAACTCTGTCTGGGCTGCATCAATCTACAAAGAAATGGCATTGGCTAAGAACAGAAACTTTTATGGATGGTGCCCTCCCCAAGTTCATCTATTGAAGTCTTAATTCCTAGAACTCAGAAAGTGACCTTCTTTGGAAATAGGACTGTAGCAGATGTAATAAGTTAAGATGAAGTCATACTGGAGCAGTCTTGGCACCTAATCCAATATGACTGATGCCTTTATTTTTGTTTGTTTGTTTGTTTGTTTGTTTATTTATTTGTGTTGATCCTCACCTGAGGATATATTTCCACTGATTTTTAGGGAGAGTGAAAGAGAGGGAAAGAAAAATATCAATGTGAGAGAAGCACATCAATTGATTGCCTGCTGTATGAGCCTTGACCAGGGCCCAGGGCAGGGAAGAGCCTCCAACCAAGATCCCTGCCCTTGACCAGAACTGAACCCAGGATCCTTTGGTTCATAGGTTGATGCTCTATCCATTGAGCCAAACCAGCTAAGGCTGACTGAGCCTTTATAAGAAGGGAAATTTTGGATACACACTCATACCCACACAGAGAAAATGCCATGTGAAGATTGGGGTTATGCTGCCATATGCCGAGGAACTACCAGAAGCTGGAGAGAGCCCTGGAACTGATCTAGCCCTTCACCTTCAAAGGGAACAGGACCTTGCTGACACCTTGACTTTGGACTTATGGCATTGAAAACTACAGACAATAAACTGCTGTTGTTCTAAATCACCCAGGTTGTGGTACTTTGTTATGACAGCCCGAGGACACTGACGCATTCTGGATGGGCAGAAACCATGTGCAAAGGTATTCCGGTAAACAGGAACTGTGGATACATTTAAGTTAAACCATATAGAATTACTATTTTCGTCTAATGTTGGCAAAATTAAATAATTCACACTAAAATATGGAGTTGGAATATTGTAGGAGATTGAGTGCTGGACAGGCACCAATTTTTGGAATAAAGCTTGAATCTGAACAAACAGTTCTCCCTTCTATGTAGCCACTGAATAATTCTCCTAAGAAATCACCATGGATGTGACAGGTATGTGGAGAACAGTTATTATTACTAAAAATTCTATTTTTGGGAGTTGTAGGTGCAATTGTTTTCTAATATTTCATACATAATGGATTTCCATTTTAGAGAAAATGGCTATGGGACTTGTTCTTCCTTTAGCTATTTTTGAGGCTTTAAAATTTATCTTAAAAATTATTGGAAGTATTCCATCAGAATAAGTGAAGGCATATTTAAAATTAGGAAGTTAGTTTGTGTTACTGGATATAAACAAGGCATTAAAAGTAATCAAGCTAATTCATATCTTTGCTCTGACTGGAGGGGGACTGAAATGAGAAGAGAAGGCCTCCTGACCTCTGTTCTTTGGAAAACATCACAAATTTGAGCTCAGTAGAGCAAAATGTTGCATTGCAGCTATAAGTTTGTAAACATGTGGCAGTGGAGGGCATGTGTTCATATGCAATAGAATGGGGCATAGATAAAGAATTCCTAGTATTACCCACAGTCCTGCCCAACTTAACCACATAGCTTCCATGGCCAGCCCAGGGTTCAGAATGGGAGATGCAACATACCAATTATCTTCATTCAGACCCCAAAGAATCCCCAAACCTTCCAGCATATCAGTAGATGAATTCACATTGTATCAAAATACATTTGCATGAAGATGTATGTCCACATGGAAACCAATACACAATGTTTATAGTGACTTGACTTAAAATTGCTAAAATCTGATGACAACCTACGTGTATAACATCAAGTGAATGGATAAACAGTGGTGCATCAGACAACAGCAATAGTATTCAGCAAGAAGGAGTAGGACAGGAGGAGGAAAAGGAATAGAATGAGAATAAGAATGAATGAGAATGAGAATAAGAATGAATGAGAAGGAGAAGGAGAAGGAGAAGGAGAAGGAGAAGGAGAAGGAAGGAGGAGGAGAATAGACTAAGTCAACGAAGCCAGACACGACATTCTGTATGATGTCATTTATACAATATTCTGGAAAACAAAAAATGACAGGCAGAGAGAATGAATCAGTTACTGCCAGAGCCTAGGGTTGGTGGAAGGGGATGGTTCTCAGGGACTCAGGGCAACATTCTGGGGTGGGAAGGTTCTATGTCTAGATTGTGGTGGTGGTTACACAGCCATTTGTATTTGTTAGAATTCATAGAACGGTACACCTTAAAAAGGTGAATTACTAAATAAATACATATTACGTCTCAAAACCTAAACTTTTAAAATTATGGACTTGGAAAAAGCAGGAACATGTGGCTACCTGGCTGCCTTGGAAGAATGAGAGGTTCCTGAGACAATTCATCAGGCTGCAGTGGGAAGGGATGAAGTGTCACTGACTACATGGGGCACGGAGGGCTGCAGAACTACCCAGGGCTGCCCTCTGCCTCCAGCTCAGGGACAGGCCCTCACTCTCTGTGATTCTAGGGAGGAGGGACCTGGCTAAGATGCCCTGGGCAGCAGGAGATCACTTGGGGTCTGGGTTTTGTAACTCCAGGCCTGGGATCCTGGGAGTGGGGTCAGGGGAGGACATGGCCTGAGGGCCTGGGTGGGCTCATCACTGTCCAGTGACCTAGTTGAAGGCCTGGGGGCACCTACTGCCAAGGAAAGAAACAGACACATCAACACAAGTTGGGGAAGGAGAGCAGACCCATTTGGGCAGGAGACGGATTGAGAAACAGATATTGTTCCCTATGGATCTTAGCTGTTTGCTTTCCCGTTTGGATTTCAGCTGTGCCCCAATTCTTCCTGTTCCAGGCTGCCTGCAGCATTTGAGCACAAGGCTACAGAGATTTCACTGATTCCATTCTCACCAGGAGTGCCAGGTCGGGCCTGGGGCTTGTGTTTCCATAAGGGAACTGACCCATCTTTGACTGTCTTATGGGTCTTATCTCTTGAGAAGGGTGGGCCTAGTCTTCCTGTTCAGCATTAGTCCACTGCCTGGCCTTCAGCCCGGCCCTGCCTTGACTTTCTGAGGCCAAGTCAAGGACACTGATGGTTCTGGATCTATGGGCTCAGGTGTTTAGGAAGATGACCTTGAGTGTATCAACCATGAAGGACCCAGAAGGAAATAGAATTCCACTCAATAAGTTTAAATGAAGGTACTTTCATAACAGGACTATGAGTTGTGAGCATCTTAAAGGGACCCAACAAGTGAGAAGTAGGTGGTCCAGAGACGAACAACAACAACAAAGGCCAGGGGCTAGAATAGTGTGAAATCATGAAGATGGAGCCCCCATAATGGGATGAGTCTCATAGGAGAAAGAGACAGGAGCTCTCTTTCTCGGTCATGTGAGGACACAGATCAAAAGCTGCTGTCCACCCTCCAGGAAGCAGGCTCTCATCAAGCACCAGACCTGTTGGCACCTTGACCTTGGACTTCCCAGCCTCCAGAAATGTGAGAAATAAATGCTTGCTTTTTAAGCCACCTAGTTTATGCTATTTGTGTTATAGCAGCTCAAGCTGACTAGGACAGTGGCCTGTGCTGATATCTTTTTGTTCCTCCAGATCCAGACTCAGTTCTTCTTCATCTTGCTTTGTGTCCTGTGACTCCTGAAGGGGCACTAACTATAGCCTTCCTTGCTCTTTTGCTCTCTCATCTGGCTCTGGCCTAATTATGTAAAACTAGGGGGCACTGCCAGCAGATTGAGGGAGGAAGAGGAGTTAGGTCACAGGATGTGCTCTCCCTGCAGGACCGCATGGGTTGGCTGTTTGTGGGTGGTATATAAGCTCCATACTGAGGCTCATTGGGACCTACAGCACCATAGTTTGGGGGTTTCCCTTAACCCTGTTTACTTTGTACCTGTTCCCTGTATGAAGGAACCTCTCCTTCATTATCTAGTTTGAGTGTGCCATCTGTTTCTTGGCAAGACCTTCATAGACACAAATAGGGAAGGTAAAAGTTCTTCTATAATCAATTCCAAAAATTGCTATAAGAAAATGCTTTGTTCTATGTTCATGTCAATGAAGTAAATGTTTTTATTTTCAAAAAACATTTTTTAAATATGTTTTTATTGGAGAGAGAGAGAGAGAGAAAGAGAGAGAGAGAGAGAGAGAGAGAGAGAGAGAGAGAGAGAGAGAGAGAGAGAGACATCATTGTGATAGAGAAACATCGGCTGCCTCCTGAATGCACCTCAACCAACCTGGACAAGTGCCCTGCTCCAGAATTGAACTGGCAATCTTTCAGCACATGGGATGATGCTCAACCAACTGAGCCACACTGGCCAGGGTGTAAAATGTTTTTAAAATACTATACCTTGGTATGTAAAACCACAGGTTTACAGCTGGAAGAAATTTTATAAATCAGTTAGATGACTGCCTTCATTTTATAGGTGAGGAAGCTGAAGACTCAAGAGGCAATTTTTCATTGTTGGAAAGGGCCCCAATTCCTTTACCTCTTAGAAAGAACCCTCCTTCCTGGTTTTCAAGCCACTGGCTTTGGTCCTCGCCTCTGGAGCCACAAAGGAAGCCTGACCCTCTTCATTAGGAGATAGAGACTTGAGGATGTTTGAAGAACACACTCTCTCCAAATAATACTTTTCTAGGTAAAATGTGGCCTTCTAGATTCCTTCTAAAATCCTGATTCACACCTGATGACCAGTACTGCTAGATGCTCTTACCCCAAACTTACTGATATCTCTCTCTCTCTCTCTCTCTCTCTCTCTCTCTCTCTCCCTCCCTCCCTCCCTCCCTCCCTCTCAAAATTAAGGTACTTTGTCTAAGATTCTGTTGTCCAACATGTAGCCACTGGCCACAAGTGGATATTTAAATTTAAATGAATTAAGTCAAATTCCTCAGTTGCACTAATTTTAAGTATTCAGTAGATAGCTACAAATGGCTAGTGGCTACCATATTGGATTTGCAGATTTAGCACATTTCCATTACCACAGATTAGAACATTTCCATTTCTACAGAAAGTTCTACTGGATAACACTAGAGTAAGAAGGGAGTTTGATGAGACTTGTATGTCCTTTGCTTTTATGATTTCCTTTTATTAATGCAGTCAAGTCATCTTGCTGGCCCATAGGATTAATAAAAGCCTAAGTACTTTTCACATGAACTACCATCAAGACAGAGCTCTCCATTAATATTCTTATACCCTTTATTATTACCATTTGAACCTTTGTTATAGGAATTGACTTTCATTCAATTTGGGCTCTGCATTTCAGTTTGTTAAAATAATTTAACTTAGACTCTGACATCTAAAATACTGTTTTCCTCTCCCAGCTTTGTGTCATGCATGGGGTTCATTAGCATGTCCTCAATGTCTTCTTGAAGCTCATTATGCAAAATATTGCACTGGGCAGCTCATTCAGAGAGACAGGTCACTTCTTTAAGGTCTTAGAGCATCTATTATTCTTGGCTTGCCTGTTACTCTACTGCCGTTTCTGATCCTTCCTCCCACAATCTCTATTTGAAATTGCTGGTAGATTTGATGATTTTTTCCTGCTGAGTCCAGAATTCTTGGGGGCAGTCCCTGCTAACCCAACACTTAGCATAAGCATATTGGTTTTCCAGGTGGGACCCCTTTTCTTCCAGGCAGACCCAGAAATTTTGACTAATGATTGGGATACAATGTCTCAACCAGTTTTAAGTTCACCGATGAGAACATTATACAAACATTATTTTAGCCACAACATGATAATCAGAGAATGGGGCAAATGCTTTGTTGACATCTAGAAATACCATAGAAGCTGATGGAGCGATCAGCTGGAGTCAGACAGACCTAACTGGAAATGCTAGATCTGCACTTCTGAGGTTGAGTGACATCCAAAAGGTCACATGATCCCTCTGAGACTCAATTTTTTGGTGTGTAAAATGGTTATGATACCTATGTCGCAGGGTTGTTGAGGAGACAAAATACATATTTATATATATACTAGAGGCCCGGTGCACAAAATTTGTGCATGGGGGCAGGGAGGGTGTCCCTCAGCCCAGCCTGCAACCTCTCCAATCTGGGATCCCTCAAGGGATGTTCAACTGCCTGTTTAGGCCTGATCCCAGCAATCGGACATCCCTCTCACAATCCAGGACTGTGGACTCCCAACTGCTTGCATGCCTGCCTTCCTGATTGCCCCTATC
Organism: Antrozous pallidus; assembly: GCA_027563665.1. Taxonomy (NCBI): domain Eukaryota; kingdom Metazoa; phylum Chordata; class Mammalia; order Chiroptera; family Vespertilionidae; genus Antrozous; species Antrozous pallidus. The sequence continues at coordinate 78,634,283 of CM050516.1, read as the reverse complement.
TGCTTCTGCCTGCCAGCCTGATCACTCCCTAATAACTCCCCTTCTAGCCTGATTGATGCCTAACTGCCCTCCCCTGCAGGCCTGGTCTCTCCCCAATTGCTCTCCCTTGCAGGCCTGATTGCTCACAACTGCCCTCCCCTGCTGGCCATCTTGTGGTGGCCATCTTGTGTCCACATGGGGGTAGTCATCTTTGACCACATGGGGGCAGCCATCTTGTGTGTTGGAGTGACAGTCAATTTGCATATTACTCTTTTATAAGATAGGATAAAAGTCATTCCCTGGAAATTTTGTAAACTATTCAAACAAACTAATAATTTTTGGGAAAGGTCACTGATCATTCTGGAGGCAGGGCAGATTCACAAAAGTACATGAGATTAAAAGTCTCATTAAATAATCTCCTTTTCATAAGAAGACTTAACAATATTTACATGTAGGCTGCACTTAACTATGTGTCAAGCTGAATATATAATATACTAGAGGCCCAGGACACAAAATTTGTGCACTGGTAGGGTCCCTAGCAGTTGCAGGCTGGGGCCTTTCTCCCCTTCCCCTGGTTGGCCCCACCCCCTGGTCAAACTCCCAGACGACCTCCCAGTTGAGGGGACAATTTGCATACTATGCTTTTATTATATAGGATCTGATATATATATATATATATATATATACACATACACACACACAAACACACATATATATTATACAATATACATACTTTATATTACTGTATCAATATACATTACATATCTTATTTTTATGTTGTATTATTTATTATTTATTTGGTCTGTATCTAAAAATCCTCCCCCCAATGCAGTCTTGAGGCAATCTGCTCTTTACATTATAATTTGCATTTCTAGAATTGTATATAATTTAACTCACACAGTATTTACTCTCTCTGTCTTTCCCTTTCTTCCTACATTCATCACAAGCATATTGAGGTTCATTGTGAAGATATCCCACCACTTGTTTATCCATTCACCTGTTGATGGACATTGGGATTGTTTTCCATTTGTGACCATAGCACATAAAGCTCCCATGGAACTCACAAGTCTTTGTAGGGACATACATTTTCTTTTCTCTGCATAAATATCTAGGCATAAAAAGGCTAGATAATCTGACAGGTGCATGTCTAATGTTTTAATAATCAGACAGACTCTTTTCCAAAGTGGTTGTAATATTTTTCATGATCAGGAGCAGCATATAAAATTTCAAGTTCCTCCACATCCTTACCAATACTTGGCATGGCTGGTCTTTTTTTTTTTTTTTAGACATTTCAATAGGTGTAGAGTGGTTTTGATTTGCATCTCCCTGATGATAAATAGTGTAGAGGACCTTTTCGTGTGTTTATTAGCTATCTGCATATCTTTTTTGGTGACATGTCTCTTTAAATCTTTTGCCCACTTTTCATTAGGTTGTTATATGAATATTTAGTTTTGAGACTCCTTTATATATTGTAGATACAAGTCCTTCATCAGATGTCTGTTTTGCCAAGTTTGTAGTCTGTCTTGTTATTCTCTTAACAGTACCTTTCAAAGACAGAAATTCTTAATTATGATGAAGTCAAATTCTTCAAGTTTTTCCTCTATGAATTGTGCCTTTGTTTTCAGATCTAAGATACCTTTGCCCAACATTAGAAGTTTTATAGTTTAAGGTTTTACATTTTGACTTATAGTCTATTTGATTTTTATATGTGGCATAAGTATGAATTGAAGTTGAAGTTGTTTTTTTGCAGGTGTATATCCAGTTGTTCCAGCACCATTTTTTGAAAAGACTACTCTTACTCAAGAAAATTGATTTTGTGCATATATTGAAAACCAATTGTTCATATAAGTATGGGTCTATTTCTGGGCTGCCTATTTTGTTCTATACATCTACTTGTCCATCTGTATGCCAATACTACACTGTCTTGATTACTATAGATTACTAGATAAATATTTTTTCACTCATTGATCAAACACTTATTGTCTGCCTGATATGCGCCAGCTACTGGATTAGCTTAAAGCATAATTAATATCTTACGATATATATTTTTATTCTGCTTGGAAAATTAATCATAACAGTTCACCTATCCCAAAATTTGTACTCAATCAATATATTGATTTTTAAATAAAATGGTGAAAAAAATAGCCCTTTAAAAGTGTATGCATGCACTTATCTTGGAATAATGTGGTTTAAATTCACTGCCCAATCATGTTGACTTCTGGATAAGTCTTAAAATCAGGGAGCGTGTCCCATGAAAATCAGTGAAAAAAATTTAAAACCTTCTCTAAATTTAAATCAGGTACTTAAATGGTTCTTTTTCATCATTCAGCATAAATATTCCCTATATGTCTCTGAAGTTTGAGTTTGCTCTTCATTTCAAGGAGGGGAATAAGACAATGAGGAATCAAAACCTGTTGTTTCTGGCCCAGCCAAGTTCATGTAAAACTATCACACAGGAATTGAATTTTCCCAGCAGCCTTCATAAGAGCCATATGGCTCCATAACAGTGATCTGCGAGCAGCCCTGGGAACAGGACTGCGTGGCCTTCTGGGAGGGGCCATAGGGAGGATTTAATCTACATACGAAATTGGTTGGGAATACAATTGTTTTTAAACATCTCTTTGGAAATGTAGGCTTCAATAGTTTATATCTTCCTTCTATAACTTATTAACCACTTTATAACCTTTAGCAAAATCAGGTGGTGTAAGTTCTTCAACTTTGTTCTCTTTTAATGTTATTCTTGGTTATCTTGGGTCCTTTCATTTTCATATGAATTTTAGAATCGGCTTGTCAATTTCTATAAAAAAGCAGTCTATTTGGGTTTCAACTGAGATTACATTTAATCAGAAAATTGATAGGGAGAATTTACAGCTTAAAAATATTATCTTGCAATTTATGAATGCAATATAGTTCTCAGTTTATTGATTGATTGATTTTTATTTCCATGAATAATGTTTTATAGTTTTCAATGTATAGGTCTTGCTCATATTTTTTAGATTTATTCCTAAGTATTTCATATTTTTTTTAGAGTTGTTATAATATTATTTTTTAAATTTCACTTTCCAATCATTCACTGCCAACTTGTACAAATACAGTTGATTTTTGTATACTGATGCTGCCACCTTTGAAATTCATTAATTCTATTCTCTTTTTAGTAGTTTACATGAGATTTTCTACATAGATGGTCATGTCATCTGAAAATAGAGATAATTATACTTCTTTGTTTCCAGTCTGTGTGTCTTCCCTCTCCACCTTTCGTTATATAGAGCTTGATCTCCAGTAGGGTGTGGAATGCAAGCGATAAGAGCAGATATCCTTGACTTGGGAAAGCATTTAGTCTTAGTTGTAGATATTTTATACAAAGTCTTTATCAAGTCTCCTTCTATTCCTGGTTAGTGGGAAGTTGTGGTGTTTTTTTAAATCAGTAATGGATGTTGGATTTTGCCAATGATATTTTTAAACTAGAAGATGATGATATGGATGATTTTTTTGAGTCTGTGAATATGGTGAATTACATTGATGTTTAACTTATTAAATCAACCTTGTATTCCTGGGATAATTGATCATAATGTAGTACCCCTCTTATATAATATTAGATTTAACCTGTTAAACTTTTCTTAATAATTTTTGCTTTTGTATTTATGAGGGATATTGGTCTAAGTTCTCTTGTAAGGTATTGTATGATGTATGATATCAAGATTAATGCTGGCCTCATAGAATATTTGGAAGGCATTCCCTCTTCTTAAACTTTCTAGAAAAATTAAAACTGGTATGAGTTTTTCTTGAAATTTTTTATAGAATTTGCTTGTGAAACTATCTACATTTTTAGTTTTCCTTTTTGTGAAAGGGCCTTTAATTGCAAATTCAGTTTGTTTAATAGACATAGGGCTATTAAATTATCTATTTCTTTCTGAATGAACTTGGCTAGCTTTTTTTTACATATTTGTCTATTTTATCTAAGTTGTCAAATTTCTCTTCTCAATAACCATAGAATCTCTAGATATTTTGCTTATCTCATTCTTAATATCAGTAATTTGTTTCTTCTCTCTTTTTTCCTAATCATTCTTTCTACTAGTTTATAAATTCTCTTGATCTTCTGAGTGAACTTTGATTTCATTGAATTTTCTCTGCAATATTTCCTATTCAATTGATTTCTGCTCTATCATTATTTTCTTTATTTGGCTACTTTAGATTTGCTTTTCTCTCCATTTTAATGGCCTCTAGTTGGAAGATAAGATCATTGGTTTGAGACCATTTTCCTTACCTTGTATAGGTATTTAGTGCTAAAATTTTCTCCTACTACCTTTATGGGACCTCACAAGTTTTGATATACAGTATTTTCATGTTTCACTTAGTTCAAAATTTTCTTCAATTTTTTTTCAATTTTTTTCTTTGACATATGGGTTATTTATAAGTGTGTTATTTAGTTTCCTACTATTTGGAGATTTTCCAGAGATCTGTTATCAGTTTCTAATTTCATTCTGTTGTTGTAAAAATTCATACTTTATATATCTTGAATACTTTTGAAATTATTAAGACTAATTTCACAGCTTAGAATATGGTCCATTGTAAATGTGTTGAGGGCACTTGAGAAGAATATATTTTGCTGTTGTTGGGTGGGGTGTTCTATAATTGACAATAATTCAAGTTGGTTGATTATGCTGTTTAAGTTTTCTATGTTTTTACTGATATTCTGTCTACTTTTTCCACCACTTACTGAGAGAGCAATGTTGAAATAAATATCCAGCTATAATTATTCATTTGTCCTTAGTAATAGTCTTTGTTCTAAAATCCACTCTGCCTTAGATGAATATAGTCATTCCAGTTCTCTTCATATTCATGTTCATGGTATATATAATTTACATCATTTCCCTTTCAGTAATTTGTATCTTATACTTAAACTGAATTGGTATGCAACATATAGTTGAGTTGTGTTTTTTAAGCTAAGCTGACTATCTCTGACTTTAATTGGGCTTTAAATTTGAGGTGATGATTTATATGGTTAGGTTTAAATCTTCTATATATTTGTTTGTTTTCTATTTGTCCTACCAGTGTTTTGTTCCTCTTTTCATTTTTTGTGCTTTCTTTCATGATATTGAATATTTTTCTCCCATTTTATCTCCTTTGTTGGCTTATTAATTGGCTATATATCTGTGTGGTATTATCTTAGTGTTGCCTTAAGGTTTATAGCAAACATCTTTAATTTATCACCATCGACTTCATTGCTATTACATACTATAAGTATCTTCAAACAATATATTTCTATATCTCTACTTCTGATCAGTATGGTATTACCATACATTTTATTCTATGCATGTTATAAAATCTCCATACATTATTATTATTTTTGTTTTAAACAGTTATTTTTTATTAAAATAATAAGAAAAATATTTTATATTTACACACATAATTACCATTTCTAGTGTCCTTCATTTCTTTGGTTAATTCACATTTCCATCTGGTATTATCTTCCTTCTGCTTGAAGGACTTCTATTAGCAATACTTGAGTGCATTTCTGCTAGTGATGAATTTGTGCAGCTTTTGTATGTCTGAGAACATCTTCATGCTATCTTGGTTTATGAAACATATTTTTATTGTATGTAAAAGCTAGATTACATCTTTCCCCCCAGTAATATATAAAGATGTTGCTTTATTGTTCTTTTTTGGTTTGTGTTGTTTCCAATGAAAAATCTATCATCCCCTGAATATAATATTTTCACTTATTTGTCTGCTTTTAAGATTTTTTCTTAGCTGCCAGTTTTAAGTAGATTTTTATAGTGTGTAAAATTTCATTCCTGCAAAATAAAATGCCTAAATCCTAGTCCCTGATATCTGTGAATATGACCTTATTTAGATATAGAGCCCTTGCAGATGTCACCAAATTAAGATGAGGTCATGCTGGATTAGGATGGGCCCTGGAAGGCAAAAGTGAGCAGGGCCCACAGTATCATCAGTAGCTTTGCATGCAGGCAAGAGAGAACATCTTGGCTAAGAGCGGGGGCTGGACATTATCTCTCAACAGGTAGAGATTGAAACCCTGTAATTTGGTGAGCTCCCTGATGAAGCAGATTTCCTGGGAAACAAGCAGAGAGCAAAGCTTGAGCCCTGGTTTTGGCCCAGGATGGAGTGGAGAGAGCAAGACAGACAGTGAGAAGCGGAGGTGTGAGAAACAGGGTCTTTAAAGTAAACCAGCCCAGAGCAAGTTCTCTTAAATTTCTCAGCCTGAGTTTATTTGTTTCTAAAAAAGAGTTAAAAGGTATAAATGACAAGATTTTCTTCAAATATTGTTATTGAAGAACAAAAAAGCTGTAAGTAATGGAAACTAAGAGAGGTGGGTAGAAGTGGGAGAGGCCATTGGAGCCACTTAACAAACTTCCACAGAGGATGACACTGAGGCCTCAAAGACATCAGGGACCTTAACATGAAGGGACTCACCTCCTACAGAAAGAGTCTGAGAAGTAAGGTTTCCCAGGTTTCAGTCATTACAATTCTGGGAGAGATTAGGAGGACCAGCCTGATGTGGAATAGCAACACCAGCAGGTGGCACACAGAATTGTATATGTACATCCCCCGTTTGGTTGTTAGGAGGACAAAGTGATATAACACTTGGGACGTAAGTCCTTAGTTCTCAGAATTTGTTAACTTGCAAAGACAATTTTCTCAAGACATATTTAAACTGAGTTCTTAATGTAATCTTTAACACCTTTTAGACAACTGGCTGCTTTGGTTCCACGTGTTTTGGCCTTGATCAGCTTCCTTGCTCATCATCACAGGAATGCCTGATTTCAGGACCATCAGTCTCCCTCTATTTACCTCATATGGTAGTGGGGATTCAGAATTCCATGTGAGTGCTTGGCGGGGGGGGAGAAAGGGGGAAGAAATTAAGGAACAAGGTCAATATTGAGATTAGATCTAACATTCTTAGAAGACTTCAGTCCTTCACTATAAACTTAATCAATCAAAGTCTAATTAATTCCTGTGTGAAGGCACAAGCGGAGGACCCACCTCACCCACTCTGTCCCTCGTGGAATTAATGAAACAGGAGTGGAGTCTCTGTCATCCTGTGCTCAATACCCTAGCTGGCTGGGAACAAGAAAGAATCAGGGCATAGCTCGAATACAGAAGTGGAAAAAGAAACAGGCTACACTCCCTAGGGAGAACTTTCTATTTCCTAATGTCTCCTGCCCCAAATAGCTCTGCTCCTCCCCATTTGTGTTATGTGCCAGCTCCTTTCTCTTGCAGCAGATGCCACCAGACTGACAGTGTCTGAAGTAGGGCAAGAGAGTGGTGATGAATTGACACAGGCCCTGCAGCTAAGTCGTGCCTTATCCTCACAGCTCCTCCAGTTCCCTGACATCTCAGGCTGTCCCCTGGCTCCCAGGACCACAGGGGTTTGGGAACCCTCTGTCCAGCTCCAGGACCCTGGACTTGCAGGTTTCAGCCCTCTTGGCTGGAATGACAGGGTAAGGTAGATCTTCATGTCTTCAGCACTTTTGGCGTCTCCCTAATCCTGAGCCCTCTCATTCCATTCTAGCTCTGATGAAGTTATTTCAGAGGTCATTTATCTGTTTTGCACAGAAGCCAGATACCACACTGCCCTTCTAGTACTTCTATTGCACTGAGGCTGTTTCAAACAGTCAGACAAAAGCAAAGTTGGGGTTCCCCTATGCCCAATGTGACAGCTTTGGAATAGTGACTAAGGAATAGTTTTGCTGCCAAACAAACCTATTTTAAACACGAGGAGACTGAGAGAAATAAGTGGCTTGCCTAGTGAAACCCAGACTGGGGTAGAATCCAGTGTTAAACCACAACTTGATGATTCCTACTTCAACCCACTCTTTGCTACCTCATTTAAAATTTGCGTTCTCCATGAGCACCTATCTCTTTCCTTACTAACCTCTGTTAAGGCTCTAGGTTCAGATTTCTCCTTTTCCTCCAGTTTCCCTTTAAGAGGATAGCAGTAACATGCTATGACTAATATTTCAGAGGAAAAACATTATATTGAAGATGGCCAACAGCTTTGTTGAAGCAAAAATCCTAATGGATACTATGAACTTGGGGAGGTGGATATTGTCAGAGAATTTTGCTTTCCAATGAATTAAAAACTAATTTATCCATTTTCACTTCTTGGTAGTATGCTGTAAGTTATGGTAGACCAGTACTCCCACTGTGTCAACAGAAAACCCTGAGTAATTTTTTGGAATCACAGCACAGGAAAGTTATGAGATCAGTAAGAAAGGGACTAGATATTTCAGAGAACCAACACTGTTACAAAATGAGGTGATATTGCCAAGTTGCCCATGGGTTTTTGTCCTTCCTCTCCCCTGGGGACATTTGTCAATTGTGAGTACAGGTAGAGCCTCAGACTTGGCTCAGAAAGAAGCCATCCACAGGAGCAGAGAGAAACCAGTAAAGCTCTCAGGTGTGGTGTGGGTCTGGAGGAGAAACAGGAAACTTGAGAGGCCCCAAGTGCACAATTTCAAGCTGAATGAATGACCGGCAGGAAGCTAGGCTAACAAGCACTTACAGGGCAGAGAGAGTTGCCATGCTCTCTCCAGTGCTTAGGGAAGAAACCTGCCTCAGGATCATCACTCCTGTCCTCCTCAAGACAGCAGCCAGTTGAAGGTTCTGAGGTGAGAAGCTGGAGATGTAAGTGGGGTACCCAGGTCTCCTGTAGACTTTCAAGGCTGAGGAGTTTGAGACCTGCCAGGCTCTCAATCAGAATGGCAAAGGCCATTCCCCAGGAAATATGGATGGGGAGAGAAAGACTGAGTCTGTCAAAGGCAGCCAGGACCCAGCTGACCCCTGACTGGATGGAGGTGATCAGCCCTCTAATTTATCAGCCAACAGAGGACCGGGGACTTTTTCCGGTGGAAGCAACAGTCTGTGAATGGAACCTCTTTTCCTTTCCTTTTTCTAAATGCACACTGTTGAGTATTTGAACTGATTCCATTTAATTCAAATTTTAAAAATTAGAATTACTAACCTTACACAGAAACAAGAACAGCCGAGACCGGTTTGGCTCAGTGGATAGAGCGTCGGACTGCGGACTGAAGGGTCCCGGGTTCGATTCCGGTCAAGGGCATGTACCTTGGCTGCGGGCACATCCCCAGTGGGGGGCGAGCAGGAGGCGGCTGATCAATGATTCTCTCCCATCGATGTTTCTGACTTTCTATCCCTCTCCCTTCTGCTCTGTAAAAAATCAATAAAATAATATTTTTTTAAAAAGAAACAAGAACATATACCTCATAGTCTAGACATTAGCATTGCCAAGTATAGATGAGAAAAAACCAACTATGTACCAATAAGTGTGTTAAATATAAGAACACAGAAGGTAGAGTGTAAAGTAATAGGAAAGAAATTATGGAAACACTCTCCAGAAAATGCCTTGTGAAGCTGTACTGCACTCAAAGCAGACTGTAAGGCATGAATAGAGACAGAATCACATGGGATTCTGCACCTGATATGGAGCTTTAGATGAAACATCATAATAAATGTTAAATAGAGTGAGGGAAGATGGACAGAGCGAATGAAAAGATTGAAAACTTGGTGAAGTTAGCAAAACAACAACAAAAGGCAGGGAGCTAAGACACATGGAAGTTAAATACCTGGCCCAAGGTCACATGCCTTGCAAGTAACATGGCCAGAACCAGACATGCTTTTCGCAACTGCACCAAGTTTCCTGGGAGCAAGGCGAGAGCAGGTAATTTCCATCTCAACCACACTGGGTTCTGCAGACTGGAGTTCCGCTTCCCTCATTTCTGAAAATATTTCTTCAAGCAGCAGTCAGCAGCTAATAGTGAGAACTTCAGGGAATAATGTTTCTGAGACAGCACTGCTGGAGGAAGCCAACTGGATTCAAAAGTCGATATGAGACCTCCTGGGCTCAAACCATCTGCTCAGATCCATCCCTTGTTCTGGCTAGATGGTCATTTGGGAAAAATCTGTGCTCTGAAATTATCTAATTCTAGAGTTGCCTGGAATCCACCAGGAAGAAGCATTTTATCCTCCCCTGCCCCCGCTCAGTAGGGCACTAGGAAGCTCTGTGACTCTTCCTATGACTCTTCTTGACCCAAGATACTGGAAGATTCCTGATCTCATTTGCTGCTTAAAAACCCCCCATAGTAGAGCTCCCTGGAAAGTCCCTAAGAATGACAACAAACACAGCTCTCAAATTTTGTAGGACAGCACAAAGTTAATTTCCAACAAAAGTTGATCTTTAAATGTGTATAGTAATGTATGAATTGTGATCTCTTCATAAGAATTTTGGCTGTAAATTCTTTCAACAGTCAGCCTGGTTGTTGAGAGTCGACCTATGAATTGGGATGTCACAGCTCCATTCCCAGTCAGGGAATATGCTCACTTTGCAGACTCAACCCCCAATGTGGGGTGTGCAGGAGGCAGTGAATCAAAGATTCTCTCTTATTATTGGTGTTTCTATCTCTCCCTCTCCATTCTTCTCTGAAATCAATCAATTTTTAAACAACTTCATTAAGATAGAATGTAAAATAAGTTTGCATATCATAATATTTACTCCCGGTAAGTGTACAACAATTTTTTTTTTATTTTAGTAAGTTTATAGTGTGCATACATCACTACGATCCAGGTTGGGAACTTTTCCATCATCCCAGAAAGTTTTTCTGTGCTTCTTTGCAGTTAGTTAATCCCCACTCCCACCTCAGCCTCTGATTTCTGTCTCCATTAATATTCTTTTCCTGACTATTTCATGTAAATTGACTTATACAGTAGGCAATATTATGTGTCTGGCTTCTTTTACTTGGCATCATGGTTTTGACATTCATCTGTATTGTACAACATATCAGAGGTATATTCTATTGTTGCTATATAGTATTCCTGTGGGTGGATATACCATATTTGTTTATCCATTTACAACCAGTTAATCAAAATCTGAGTTATCTTTTATTGGGGCTCTAATGAATAGTGGTGCTAAGAACATTCACATACACGTTGGATAGATTCCCAGGAGTAGAATTGCTGTGTTGAGTGATACATTTTTAACATTTTAAGAAATACCAAATTATTATCTTGTATCACCACCAGCAAAGTAAGAGGATTTCAGTATCTACACATCCTTGCCAATATTTGTAGTCCTTCATAATTATATGTCTTCTGGTAGGTGTATAGTGATATCTCATTGTGAATTTAATTCTCTAATAACAAATGATGTTGAGTATATTTTCATATGCTTATTAGCCATTCATTTATCTTCTCTACTGTCTACTTAAATAATTTATCAGCTTTTTTTTTCTTGCAAGTTGAGTTGTTTGCCTTCTTATTATTGAGTTGAAGAGTTCTTTGTATATTCTGTTTATGAGTCTTTTATTAGATACACTAGAGGTTTGGTGCACAAAATTTGTGCACAGGGGTAGGGGGTGTCCCTCAGCTCAGCTTGCACCCTCTCCAATCTGGCACTCCTGGAAGGATGTCCAAATGCCCGTTTAGGCCTGAGCCCCATAGGATCAGGCCTAAATGGGGAGTTGGGCATCCCTCTCACAATCCAGGAATGCTGGCTCCAAACCTCTTGCCTGCCTGCCTGCCTTCCTGATTGCCCCTATCCACTTCTGCCTGCTAGCCTGATCAATCCCTAATCACTCCCTTGCCAGACTGATTGATACCTAACTGCTCCCCTGCCAGCCTGTTTGTTCCTAACTGCCCTCCCCTGCTGGCCTGGTCACCCCTAACTGCCATCCCCTGTAGGCTTGATTGCCCCCAACTGCCATCCCTTGCAGGCCTGGCCCCTCCCAACTGCCCTCCCCTGCTGGCCTGATTACCCACAACTGTCCTCCTTTGCAGGCCTGGCCCCTCCTAACTGCCCTCCCTTGTTGGCCATCTTGTGGTGGCCATCTTATGTCCATGTGGGGGCAGCCATCTTTGACCACATGGGAGCAGTCATCTTGTGTGTTAGAGTGATTGTCAATTTGCATATTACTCTTTTATTATGTAGGATAGAGGCCTGGTGTATGGGTGGGAGCCAGCTGGTTTTCCCTGAAGGATGTCCCAGATCAGGGTGGGGGTTTCCTTGGGGCATGGGATGGCCTGTGAGGGGCCTGTGGTGGTTTGCAGGGCGGCCACACCCTCCAGTGACCCAAGTGGAAGCCCTGGTATCTGGGATTTATTTATCTTCTATAATTGAAACTTTGTAGCCTTGAGCAGAGCCACGCCTCCTGCTTGCTCCATGACTGAAGCCATTTTTGTTGGGATTTATTTTTCTTCTATAATTGAAACTTTGTAGTCTTGAGTGGAGGCCTAGGCTGGCCAGGGTGTGTGGAAAGCTTGGCTTCCTCCATTACCAGGGAAACCCTCCTGCTTGCTTTATGGTGGCAGCCATCTTGGCTGGGTTAATTTGCATACTCACTCCTGATTAGCTGGTGGGCATGACTTGTGGGTGTAGTGGAGGTATGGTCAATTTGAATATTACTCTTTTCTTAGATAGGATGATTTACAAAATTTTATATCAGTCTTTGGCTTGACTTGTCATTTTCTTGGTGATTTTTGAAGCAAAAGGGTTTTGATTTTTTTTTCAAACAAATGAGATGGTAAATGACATTTATTTTGAGCAATATAGAGAAATTCCCACAAGACACAGATGTTCTCTACCATTTGAGAGAAAATTAAATTCACTATTTGAGAAAGCAGAAAACCTCAATTAAATAAGGCCAGTAATGGAAAACATACCGAGGCATTTGGGGGAAAACAATTCCATCTGTAACATTTCTTCACTGAGGCTGTGCGTTCCAGATTGAATGAAGGAATTATCATGCTTTTGGATGACACAACAGTGGATGAAATAGCAGAACAGAATAAAATGTTCCTTCCATGATTGGCAGATTTTGCCTCTGAGGATTACAGAGGGGAGATGCCTGACAATGTTATGCCAAAGTTATTTGGAACCATGGTCAAGGAGGCATCACACCCAGTCTCCTATGCATCTGGCCCATGCGTCTGAAGCCAGTGTTCTGTGAATACTTTAGTCTGAATCAGCCAGAGCCAACAGAGCTCACTGTCTGTGTGGCTTGACCTAGAAACTGATGGGCTGTTCCCTGGCATGCAATGGAGCAATATGGGTATTGAGTGCCCCCAGGTATGTAAAGCTCCTTCCACATTCGTCACAAGCAAAAGGCCTCTGTGATTGTGCAGATGGGTCTTCAAACTTCTCTTCTGGAGGAAGCTTTTGTCGCTTTTGAGACACATGAAGGGCTTCTGTCCACTGTGCGTGTACAAATGTACCTTCAAACTCCCCAAAATGCAGTAGCTCTTGTCACATGCTGGACACTGGAAGGGCTTATCACCATTGTGAATTCCAATGTATTCTGTGAGCCTGTACTGCATCTGAGTGAAACTTTTGCTACACTTAACACAGAGAATGGGTTTTGGCCACTGTTGGAGCAGGTGGCTTTTCAATTGTCCTTTGAGATAGAAACTCTTATTGCACTCAGGACACTGGGAAGGGCTTCCCCCATGTGGATTCTCACATGCTCAGTGAGCTGAGACTGCTGAGTAAAAGCCCACTGTACTCACTACATGGGATGGGCTTCTCGCCTCTGTGCATCTGCTGGTGGAACTTCATGGAGGCCTTCCAGCAAAAGCTCTTGTCACACTCCGGACACTGGAAAGGATCCTCCTCACTGGGAAGCCACTTGTGCTCAATGAGGTATGAGTATCTGTAGAAGCTCTTGCTGCACTCAGCCCAGGGGAATGGCTTTCCTTGGTGTGGCTTTTCCTTGAGGTGCTCCATGAGCCTTGACTGCTGAAGAAAGGTCTTTTGGCACTCAGCACAAGAGAACTTACTCTTCTTGCTGTGAACTTGGCTGTAGCAAATGAGCTTGGAGGGCCGGGTCAACCTCTTACCACACTGTGCACAAGAGAATGGCTTCTCCTCACTATGAAGACGCTGGTGGGCCTTCATGGTGTTCTTCCAGGAGAAGGTCCTTCCACACTCTGGACATGGGAAGGGCTTCTTCCCGCTGTGCTGATAGATGGATGGGCTTTTAGGCTTCTCTTTAGGTGAATAGCTTTCTTACACTTAGGATGCTCAAGGGGCTTCTCTCCAGGATGAACTCTGACATACTCAGTGAGCCTGGTGGGTGAATTTCCTATCACGTTGATCTCAGAAAAATGGCTTCTCCCCACTGTGTAAACATCTGGTGGGCCTTCACAGCTGCCTTCTGGGAAAACTCTGGCTTCATTAGGGACAATGGAAGGGCTTCTCCTCACTGTGAAGGTGAAGATGGGCCTTCAAACTCTTCTGCAGGTAGAAGCTTCGGTCACACTGTGGACACTGGAAAGCCTTCTCTCCAGTGTGCACCCTGACACAATGTGCTCAGTGAGCTTGGACTGCTGGGGGAAACCCTTGCCACACTCCTGGCAGGAAAATGGTTTCTGACCTTTGCACAAACACTAATGCTTCTTCAAAGTGGCTTTTCACACACTGGAAGGTCCTGTCACATTTGGGGCACTGGAATGGCCCGTGTCCCGTGTGAACGACCTGGTGTGCAATCAGGATGTATTTCATGTGGTCGCTCTTCTCACGCTCACCACATTGGAAATGCTTCTTCTCACACAGGACCATCCGCTCCCCCTGAGGTCAGGGCTCCTTCTGCTCTTGGACTTCGGATATTTAGAGGGCTGGTTCTTGGAGTGGCTCCTTCTGTGGTTTACTGGCACAAAAAGAAGGTCTTTCTTTTTGTGGAAGACCTTCCTGCAGACAGAGCAGGAATAAAAGCTCAGCCCTGATGGAACTTCCACGTGACCTGGGGGACCCATCACCTTATGCCATGGATCATTCTTGTCCTAATTAGATGCTGTGATGTTGACATTTTTATGCAGAATATCTTTTTCTTGGAGATCTTGTAAGGCAACGCTTTGATCTGATAAAATCTTATTTTCCCTCCCTGCTTTTGGAAACGATTTAAATGTCACTCCTCCTCTTTTGCCCCGATTAAGTTTATGAATTTGAATGGATTATACATTTGGTATTTTATGTAAAAACTTTTGCCAAACCTGAAGGTCATGAAGACTTTTTTCTATGTTTCTTTAGGAAGTTTCGTAGATTTAGCTTTAACATTTAGGACTATGGATCCTTTTGAGTTGATTTTTGTGCATAGTGTGAGTCAAGGGTCTATGTTAATATTTTTGTTTTGTTTTGTTAATCCTTTTCCACTGATTTTTGGAGAGAATGGAAGGGAAGGAGGGACAGAGGTGAGAGAGAGAGAGAGAGAGAGAGTGAGTGAGAAGAGAAGGAAAAAAAAAAGAAGAGATGAGGGATGAGGGAAAGGCATATCCATGGGTTGCCTCCTTTGGTGCCAGGGATCAGACCAGCAACCCAGGCACATGCACTTGAATCAAACCCATGGTCCTACAGTATGTGGGCCAACACTCTAACCACTGAGCAATACCAGAAAGGGCTATTTTGTTTTTTACTTATTCAGTTGTCCAAAGGCCATTTGTTAAAGAGATTAACTTTTGGGAGGAACCAAGATGGCAGCAAACGTAAACACCTATCTTGCTGCTCCATACAACAATTTCAAAACTACAACTTAATGACAGAATGAACATCATCCAGAATCACCAAAAAGCTGGCTGAGTGGAAATTCCACAAATAAAAGTAAAGATAGTACACTGTGACTCAGAGGAGCGGCGGAAGGCAGAGTTGAGGATACACGCAGAGTCAGAGGTTTAGAATTGTGCGTGTGTGAGTGGATAGGGTGGGCAGCTGGATACCTGGCTGGTCTTCTCGAATGGGGAGGGAGACAAAGGCATCCCATAGCACTGATTCCCCAGTTCTGGGTGAGATCCGGGGAACCCACACCCATTCGGGCTGAAAGTGGACAGCAAAGGAGGAAGCATGCTGAAACTCAGGCGCCCCGGAGGTCTGCAAGTTTGCGGAGAGGGCACGTAAACTTGGGAACTGCAGAAGCACATGAGCACACAGAGAGGACTAGTTACTTGCTCTCTCGTTTGGGAAGAAAAAAAAAGAAGGGAAACCACCGGACTGCATTGTTTTACAACCCTGGGTGAGACTTTGGGTGTGCAGATTCATTTGGGAAGAGGCTGAATTGTCTGGTAGTAGGTAGAGCTCAGCGGCAGCTTTCTCTCAGCAGTGTGTGCAGCCATTACCACCAGGCACAGAGACCCAGATGCCACATAGGGCAGAGCTGATGGGAAATCAAAGCTGCCTGCTCAACCCAGAGACTCCGCCCATCCAACCTGAGCACAGCTGATCCTCACAGCCAATTGGCCTGGAGGTCAAACAACAATAATCTAGGCTTAACTTCAACAAGACTGTGCAACCCATAAAGGGCTGCACCAAGAGTATCCACCTCAGGTAAGTGAGAAGGCTGAGCTACTGTCCCCTAGAGGACATTTACCACACAAAGCTAATTGATCAACTCAGGGAAGCAGCCAAAATGCAGAGATATGGAAAGAAATCACATGTGAAAGAAATGGAGGGGAAAAAATGACTGGACATAGAGTTCAAAACCAAGGTTATAAGGTTTTTCAAGAGGCTCCTAGAAAAGGCTGATGAACTTAATGAGACCTTCAAGGATATGAACAAGACTCTCGAGGATATGAAAAAGGACCAACTAGAAATTAAGCATACACTGACTGAAATAAAAAATATTATACAAAGACCTAAAAGCAGTCTAGAGGACTGCAAGAATCAAGTCAAAGATTTGAAATACAAAGAAGCAAAATCCACTCAGTCAGAAAAGCAAGAAGCAAAAAGAATCCAAAAAATTGAAGATAGTGTAAGGAGCCTCTAGAACAACCTCAAGCATACCAACATCCGAATTATAGGGGTGCCAGAAAAAGAGAGAGAGCAAGACAATGAAAACCTATTTGAAGAAATAGTGACCGAAAACTTCCCCCACCTGGTGAAAGAAATTGACTTAGGAGTCCAAGAAGCACACAGAACCCCAAACTATAGGAATCCAAAGAGGACCACACCAAGACACATCATAATTAAAATCCCAAGAGAAAAAGACAAAGAGAGAATATTAAAAGCAGCAAGAGAAAAACAGTTAGTTGCTTATAAGGAAGCACCCATACGATTGTCAGCGGATTTCTCAACAGAAACTATGCAGGCCAGATGGGAGTAGCAAGAAATATTCAGTGATGAATAGCAAGAATCTACAACCAAGATTACTCTACCCAATCATTCAGAATTGAAGGTCAGATAAAGTGCTTCACAGATAAGAAAAGAAAAAGCTAAAGGAGTTCATCACCACCAAACCAATATCATATGAAATGCTGAAAGGTATTCTCTAAGAAAAAGAAGAAGAAAAAGATAAAAATTATAGACAACAAATAAACATCTATCAACAAATGAATCTAAAAATTAAGTGAATTAAAAATATGGTGAACAGGATAAACTGGTGAACATAACAGAATCTTGGGCATAGAGAAGGAATGGACTGACAATTCTTGGGGAGAAAATGGTTGTGGGAGGTGCAGCAAGAGACTGGACAAAAATTATACACCTATAGAAGAGGACAGTGGTGGGGGAAGTAAGGGCAGAGGGTGGGATGGATACCAGGTGGAGGGGAGGTATAGGAGGAAAAAAGGGGAACAATGTAATTAATAAACTGAACAATAAAGATTTAAAAAAGATTAACTTTTGCTTGGTTGAATTATTTTAGCATCTTTGTAAAAAATTGACCCTAAATT
This sequence comes from Antrozous pallidus, assembly GCA_027563665.1. NCBI lineage: Eukaryota > Metazoa > Chordata > Mammalia > Chiroptera > Vespertilionidae > Antrozous > Antrozous pallidus. Next base: position 78,616,616 of record CM050516.1, on the reverse strand, counting down.
TCAGAACTCTCAATTCTGTACTATTGATCCATATTTCTATTCTTGTGACAATGTTACCCTCTATGGATCACTGTAGTTTTATAGGCAGTGATCCATAGTTTTGAAATTGGGGACTGCCAGTCTCCCAACTCTGTTTTTCTATTTCAAATTATTTTTGCTATTCAAGGTTCTTTGCATTTCCATATATATTTTAGGATCAGTTTACCAATTTCTATCAAAGTAACCTGCTGGGATTTTTATAGGGATTACATTGAATTTAAATATGAATTTAGGGAGAATCATTGTTGAGATAATTTTGAATCTCCTAACCTATAATATGTCTCTCCATTTCTTTATATCTTTAATTTCTCTTTGCAATGTTTTATAGTTGCTCTCATGTACCAACACCATCTATCACTCTGGTGTTTTGTGTTGCTTCTGTTACACCAGTGGTTACATTGTCTGTTGTCTCAAGACTTAGTTGTCCTTCTCAATGTGTATGCTGGGGTCAGACAATAGTGATGATTCACTCAAGGTCAACAGCCCCTGCACTGGCACTAACCTTGGCTGCCCCTGTGCCCACAGCCTAGTTAAGCACAAACATGGACAGCAAGTGCAGAGGATAGGGCTTGCCTCCTTCCATCTCTGTCATTAAGCAAGATCATATCCTTGAAACTGTGCAGGAGGGCCTATCTTTCAATTCTTTGTGTGGCTATTCAACCATGGCAACTGAGATTTTTAAAAATGGGTCTTAGCCTGCATATCGGAATCTCCCTTCACAGATGGTTTTGGTCCCACTGGAGAAGATAGAAGCCAAGGCCAGCCTTCAGGTGGAAAATCTATGGCAGTCCAAAACATGTCATGCTTCCTAATTTAGATATGAGGTGGGTCAAAGGACCCTTTTAGAAGAACACTCTGATGTTTCGAACTTGGCTGGAGGCAGATATACTGCATCTTTTGGGGAGATGAAGATGGAAAAGTCCTTCTTTCCTGAGGCAGAAGAGGCAGCTTCATGCCAGTTTCATTTTAGGAACAGCCAAAGTTGTTCCCATGGGGTTGTACTAATTTGTCCTCTCAATAGCAGCCTATGAGAGTTCCTGTGTCGTCATATTCTGTCAGCACTCAGTGTTACCAATATTTTTAATGTTAGTCCTTCTGGAAAGTAATAGAGTTATTTCATTGTGGCTTTAATTTATATTTCCTAGATAATTAATATGTAGAAAACATTTTATATGTGTTTATAGGCTACTTAAAGATCTTGAGGTCTTGTTTTTTTAAGTGTTTGTTCAAGACTTGTGCTCAAGGAGGCCTCTAGTCATCACATGTAGTCATTTGTTTTTGGTTTAAATATGTCAATTAAGACCTTAGTGGGCTTTATTTCATTGCTAGGAACCCCATTACTGGTGACCACTGCCAAAGATCCCTGCTGTTCATACTATTACAATGATTTTCCCAGTCCTGTTATTTATCACAATTGCTGTGTCCATCTTTCTTCTAATAGTCAACCGTTCTGGCCTTTGACTTTCCAGGATGATTTTATTTTTCAGTATTAGTTCTGTATTAATCACTGCTGCCCATTTCTACCTCAACATCTAATACCGTGTCTCTTCTCAGATGACAGCTGCTAGGTATGTTGTCAGGTATGCTGAGTTTGGTAAATATGGTAACACGTCTTGCTATAACACAAACTTAAAATTGTAAAGGCTTAATACAATACATTTTATATTTCGTTCAAGTAGCATTCAAATATGGGTATCCCTATTTAATGATCAGTTTCTTCCATATGATCCCTAAATTTTACTTTTAGGTATTTACCCAAGAGAAATGGAAATATCTACACAAAAACACTTGTCACAAAATGCTTCATACTCATTTTTCTTATTAAGTAATAACCCCAAACTGGAAACAGTTCAGGTGTTCATCGAGATGCACGTGGAATACCACTCTGCAGTATTAAGGAGAGAGCTACACACACATGCAACAACATAGATGAAGCTTAAAACTATTATGTTTAGCTATGGGAAGCAGACATGAGAAAGTACATACTATGTTACTCCACTAATGGAAAGTTTTATAACAGGCAAAACTAATACCCAGTAAAAAAAAAAGCAAGAATGGTGTCTGATCATGGTGGGATAGATGGAGTGTGGCAGCAAGTTGGAGTTGGTAGGGGAAGGACTCAAGGGGTCTTTCCATGGCAATGGAAGTACTCTATATCTTGATAGGAGTGTGGATTTACATGTCTATAAGCATTTTTAAAAATTCATCAAAGAATATACTTGAGATAGAGGCATTGCTCTCTGTTTAAATTATACCTTAATTTGAAGGGGAAAAACCTTAATCTGATCTCTCATTTCTTCCTTTCAGGATTGATAAACATTATAGTTTGACAAAAAGCAGCCCCTTTTTTGCACAGACTTCCTTTCTTAGGAGCCTGACTGAGGGGCCTGCCTGTTTCATCTTCTCCATCAGCCTGTTTTCCTGAGGTGAGGGTACGAGACCTGGGCCTCAGTCTCTTCCAACTCTGCTCCTCAACTGGAAGGCCAGGCTTCATCCCTGCCTTTTCACAAAAAGAAAAATTGTTTAAATATATTTTTATTGATTTCAGAAAGAAAGGAAGAGGGAGAGAGAGAAAAAACACTAATGATGAGAGAGAATCGTTGATCAGCTGGCTCCTGCACATCCTGCACTGGAGAACGAGCCCGCCGCATGGGCATGTGCCCTGATCAGGAATCGAACCATGACCTCCTGGTTAATAGGTCGATAATCAACCACTGAGTCACACTCGCTGGGCAAGAGGAAATTTTTAAACCTACCTTCTCTTGGACCCTATCCCAACTGCTCCTAGACGTATTTCCTTGCCTACCAATAGCCAAAATTCTTGTGGTAACTTTGAGGGTTGGGAAAACATAACTGTATACTGATTCTTCCTTCTCTTGCTCACTTAGATGCTGCTCCATCCACCCTCTCTCTAGATTCAGAAGCAACCAAGCTGTCCTGTTCTGATGCAGCTGATGATGGCCAATGTAGATAAACTGTCTTTTCCTCCTTTCCTTTTTAATTTTTCAATTACAGTTGACATTTAATACTATTTTATATTAGTTTCAGTATTTGTTAGATATTTACATAATTTATGAAGTGATTCTCTATGATAATTCTAGTGCCCACCTAGTGGTGGGATTACAAATTGATGCAACCATCAAGGAAAACAGCATGGAGGTTCCTCAAAAAGATAAAAATAGAACTATTTTATGTCCCAGCAATTCCACTCCTTGGTATAATTTCAATAAATAAAAACCACTAATTCAAAAATATATATGCACTTTTATATTTATTGCAAAGTAATTTACAAGAGCCCATTAGATGAGTAGATGAAGAAGATGTGATACATATATACAATGCAATATTATTTGGCCATGAAAAAAATGAAATCTTGCCATTTGTGACAACATGGATAGACATAGAGGGTATTATACTAAGTGAAATAAATCAGAGAAAGACAGATGTCATCCTCTTTCTCCCCTCTCAAATTGCATATGCACAAAGGTTGAATTTTTTTTCCTTTTACATCTTTGTTCACATTTCAATTAATTCCACTGCAGGCAAATTCAAAGGAATACACATCTTTTTGAATACTCTACTCTTCTGCTTTCCCCTCTCTCTTCAAAACTGTTCTGAATTGCCTCAGAAGAGAAGAATGCCACTTACCATGTATAGCCTGATTGGAAGAATTATGCTCATGGATGATTGCATGAAGGATAGAGAGTCTACCCACTCTTCCTGATGGCCCCACATGCAACCCAGATTAAGTCCCACTTAGAGCTGTTTGCTAGAATAGCCTCCCAAGTCTGTGCTGCTCTTCCTTTGATTCTGTGCTATTTACCCCAGTATATTACTCATTTCCTTGTTTGCTTCAGGTTCTGTTTCTGATACTTGCAAGCACAGGTGCCTTGGTTACCACAACCCATTCACAGTGTGTTGCTTTCCGACTGTATCTCTAGGACCTTTCTGCTTCAATGATTTCTAGGTCCTGAATCTTGGCATTTTGGCTCATGATCTATAATAGCCCAAAGCAGCATTTATGGAGACTCTGAACTAGATGGTAGATATGGAAGCGAAGGAGAGCAAAGAACAACCATCTTTCTGGAAACCAAATCTGTAAGTCTCATGGATGACCTACAAATGATGGGAGAGGAGATGGAATGTTTCTTATTTCAGGAAAGAAATTGAGAGCTACCAACACCTTTGAAAGATGAAATAAGTTGTGGATGGATACCTGTCTGTAAGAGAGGAAAGAACAGGCTTTCTGTTTCAGAGATCCCATGGAGGGATCCTCCCCACAAGCCTGTGGAGGGGACTCAGGCTGAAATTGGTAACTTACCCCAAGATCCAGGGGAACAATAGGCATGGTTGTGGGCTCCGGGTTTTTTAAGCACCCCTATATGTATATGATTACTTCAGGTACAACTAATCATATGAGAACCCTCCTCACAGCCTTCACCATGCCCTTGACCTTACTCCATAAACTGAGAAGGACACTTGGTTTTGAGGTAATACAGTGTTTAGTCACAGGGTTAATAGAAACATCACAAAAGAGAGTAACAAGATGGGCGATGGTAATAGAAGCAAATTGTACCCAGAGTCTGGATTGGGCATGAAGCTATTTCCTGCTGCTGTGGTCTTCTCAAACATCCATAACAGGTAATTAGACACCTTCGTGTACACTCCAACCATATTCTTCTGGCCACAGTTCACACTCCAGCTGACAATGCCCAGCTGGTACCATGGGCTTTTGTTCTTTTTCTGGCAAACCAGAGCCCCCCCACTGTCACCCTAGGAGAGAAAAGTTGTGTGAGAATAGAATGGACAGTAACAAGTTACTCTATAGCCTATTGTGTAGGTAGCTGGTACAAGGCAAGAAGCACTTACAGCATCTTTTGATAAGCAGACATTTTAAATTTTGATTAGACTCTCCAACTACATGGCTATGTTCCCAGATCTGTGACTGTCAGAAAGAGTGACAAGCAATTTGGTCAAAAGCAATGATGATGAGTGACAATATGGTCAAAAAAGGAATATCCATAATAATCCTCAGCCAGTCCTGTGCATTCTTTTTGATGTACAAAGAAGTGAGTTGCTAATTCATGTTGCCTATGAGCATGCTTTCCCCCCCCTGGAATTCTTCTAATTATCCCCCTGCCTTTTTAATTCAAAGCCACTTTCAGCCAGCCCATATTGCTCTTTCTGGACTGTTCACCACAGCAAAAAACGCTCCGTAACAGACCATTGGTTGACTACAGCAGGCATACCAACTGATATCTATATATATCTATATCTATATCTATATCTATATCTATATCTATATCTATATCTATATCTATATCTATAAAACACTTAAGTGCTGGTTGGAATTAGAAATTATATATATATAATTTATATAAGCACTTAAGTGTTATAGTTGAAAACATGAAATTTTAAACAATTTGCACTTTTAAAAATATCATCTCACATCTGTCAGAATGACCATCACCAATAAATCAGCAAACAAGTATTGGTGAGGATGTGGAGAAAAGGTAACCCCATGCATTGCTGATGGGAATGCAGACTAGTACAGCCACTGAGAAAAACAGTATGGAATTTACTCAAAAAATTAAAATTCTCTTTGGACCCAGTGATCCCACTTCTGGGAATATATGCTAAGACTCCTAAAACACCAGTCAGAAATAATATATGCACCCCTATGCTCATAATAGCATTATTTACAATAGATAAGATCTGGAAACAGCCCAAGTGCCCATCAATAGATAAGTGGTTAAAAAGTTGTGATACATTTACACAATGGAGTACTACCCAGCTATAGAAAGAAGTAACTCTTACCTTTTGTGACAGCATGGATGGACCTGGAGGTTATTATGCTAATTGAAATAACCAAGAGAAAGACAAATACCATATGATCTCACTTATATATGGAATATAATGAAAAAAAAGTAAACTGACAAACAAAATAGAACCAGAGGCATGGAACAAACTGACAGAGGTCAGAGGGGAGGAGGATGTGGGGGGCACTGAATGAAAGAAGGTGAAGAGATTAGCCAAAAAACATATATGCATAGTCCACAGAAGCAGACAACAGTTTGGTGATGGCCAGAGGGAGAGCTGATGGGGGCTGGGTGGCGTTGGTTAAAATAGTGGGAATAGGGGACATTTGTAACAGTCAACAGTAAATAAAGAACATCTTGAAGAAGATTGCCAAAAAGCACAGATAAAACAGACATCATTGATGTGAAAAATTGATGCCTATACCACTTTTCATGTCCCAACCTTTTGGACCACTTTTTAAATTCTATTGAAAAAATAAAGTGTCTTCAATCAAAAGAAGTCAGAAAACTCAGATATGGAAAAACAACATGAAGAATACCCAAATTACATAAATAATTAAATTTATACATAATCTCATGATTGAGTGTAAGAAGGTAAACTATGGGAGTCTACAGCAATGGTTTCTCTGGGGAGTGTAAGAGGTAGACTGCGCCATCTTCACTGCTTGAATTTTCTTTACAACCTATTCAAATAAGTGCAATAAGTAACATTTGTGACTGCAACCATGCAGAGGAAATGCCTGAGTCAATTTTTCACATCGTTAGGCATGCAAATATGCATACGTCATTATTATTTTACAGAAATAAGACCAAGCAGTACATACGATTTCACAGCTTACAAAGAGTTATCTTTGAAAATATTAAGTGACACAAAAGAAGTTGAACATTCAATAATATGCAAAAATTCTAATGCAAAACTGTTAACAAACAAACAACAGGACATGCTTTGATTTCTTTTCACCAGAATGTTCTCAGGAAGAAGTTGCTGTGCCCATCACCTTACTTGGAACCAAACTCTCCTTTACCAGATTCTTTGAAGTCACTGGAGAATCCCATGACCTTTCTTTAAAATGAATTGCAATCACTTCCTTGAAGAAGCGAAGATCTCAGTGAAAGATGCTCGGCAGAACACAGTCCAGAATTTAAATTTCTGTCTCTAGCTGGTTTGGCTCAGCAAATAGAGCTTCAGCCTGTGAACTGAAGGGCCCTGAGTTTGATTTCTGACAAGGGCACAGTGTAGGGCATGCAGGAGGCACCTGATCAATGATTCCCTTGCATCATTGATGGTTCTCTCTCTCTCTCTCTCTCTCTCTCTCTCTCTCTCTCTCTCTCTCTCTCTCTCTCTCTCTCTCCCCCCCCCCCCACCATCTCCCCTCCCTTCTTTCTCCTCTCTCCTCTCTCCCTTCCTCTCTGAAATCAATAAAAATAAAAATAAAATTTAAGAACCTAAATTTCTGGAGCCAAACAGTCCCTGGTTCCAATCCTAGGGTGAAACTTCAGCAGAGAGAATGTGAAAATCTTCCTGTTTTAAGGTTTGGTTTTTGTGCTGGTGATGATAACTGCACGTCTCCTGCGATGGCTGTGTGAATGGAAGGAAATGAAACGTGTGCAGCACTTAGCCAGGCCCTGATGCGTGGCGAGCCTGTACTCAGGGATAGCTCTCAGCACATTTGTGGTTGATGAGCAGCATAATCTGGGCACTAGCAGGCTGGGCAGCTGGCACTGGAGCCCCATTTCTACTGGAACTCAAAAGATGGCTCTCACCCCAGAAGTCAGTGTGCCTTCCTTAGGATTCTGGGTCTGTAATTTACCTTGCTGGTATGTCCTTCTCAAGAGTGTCAGCTTCCCTGAATCTCTGTCTCCCCATCTGAAATAGGCCTGCTTCCTAGGGCCAGTGCTTAACCCTTTCATGTATTTGTTGAAGTGGTTTGTGTTGAGCACCAAATAGGTATTAAGAGGTTGTGATGGAGAACATGATATTCACAGTATTTGCTGTGACCCTCCCTTACTGTGTGCTATTCTACAAGGTGGGAACTCTTAGTGTTCCCAGTTTACAGATGATGAAATCTGAAAGGCACAGAGGGAAGTCACAGCCAATAGGTAGAGAAGCCAGGAGAGAAGCTAGGGGAGCCTGCACCCCCAGCCACTACCCTGCACAGCCTCTGTTTGGTTCCAGAGCATCTGTACTGGATTGAAGAGCATCTCTCCCAAATCATTTCCATCTGGAACCTCAGGCTGTGACCTTATTTAGAAATAGGGTCTTTGCAGATATAATTAGGTTAATTAAGATGAAGTCCTACTGGATTAGGGTGGATCCTAATCCAACACTATTATTTTATTTATTTATTTATTTACTCATATTTTTATTTATTTCATAAAGGAAGGGAAAGGAAGAGATAGATAGAAACATCAATAATGAGCTAGAATCATTGATCCACTGCCTGCTGCATGCCCCCTACTAGGGATCAAGCCTACAACTGGGCATGTGCCCTGACCAGGAATCAAATCATGACCTCCTGGTTCGTAGGTCAACAGTCAACAAGTGAACCACACTAGCTGGGCCAGCACTGTCCTTTTAAGAGAAAGGGGGAGAAGGCCATGTAAAGATGGAGGCAGAGGTTAGAGTGATGTACCTGTAAGCTAAGGAATATCAAGGATTGTCATCAACCACCAGAAGCCAGAAAAGGCAAGGAAGGGGCTTCCCTGGAGCCTCCAAAGGGAGCATGGACTTACTTGTGGATACTTTGATTTTAGACTTCTGGCCTCTGGAGCTGGAGAGAATACATTTCTGTTGTCATAATCCCCCCTGTTTGTGGTGGTTTGTTACAGCAGCCTTAGGAAACTTATTCAGAGGAGGGAGAAGGGAATCATCCCGAAAAGATGGGCCAGCCCGCTGTTCAGCTCTTCTCCCAGCAAAGGACCAGCCCCATTACCTGGCAGGCATCCTTCCAGTCTTCAGTGCTCGTAGCACACATCATGTCCCAGGTGATCATAGGTAAAGTATGGGAGCACGTACTCCATTTAACCAGCTCCACGTGGACTTTCTGCAGCTTTTCACGCACACCTCCATGAGAAACTGACCCAAAGAAGAAGCATATGTAGAGAGGACTCTGAGCTCAAAGTGGTCTCTATGAGTAGAGGTCAAGCCCACATTGACCCACATTCTATCTTTTCACCTCAAGGACAAGGGAACTTCCCTGTGGTCCAGAGAACAACCCACATGTGGACTGAGTGAGATGGAGTGGGAAGGATGGCCAGCAGACTCTCAAACCCACCTTCTCTGAATCCAGAGGTCCCCAGACCTGTACCCTACTGGGCTTCAGAAGCTGAAGACTCCAATGAGAGCCCTAAAACATGTTTCATTTAAATCCACAAGGATGTAAAGAGAACCCGCAGTGACAATTTTTGTCCCGGGGCCCACAATACATAAAGATGGACTTACGGAGCTGACTCATATACCTCAAATGTTCACTTCCCCAGAGATGAGGATAGTTTTGTCTTCATACAGTATTGCTGAATCCCTAAAATTTATAATACTGCCTGGATCATAGAAGAGGATTAATGAATATGTGCTGGATGAAGCATGAGAAACTACATTAAGAAGGTGGCCCTTGACAAAACCAGTTTGGCTTGCTGACTGAAAGGTCCCAGGATCGATTTTGATCAAGGGCATGTACTTTGGTTGTGGGCACATCATCAGTAGGGGGTGTGCAAGAGGCAGCTCACCGATGTTTCTCTCTCAATATTTCTGACTTTCTATCTCTCTCCCTTCCTCCCTGTAAAAAATCAATAAAATATTTTTTTTAAAAAAGAAGGTGGCCCTTTTTGAAGCTCATGATAAACTTCTAACTTTGAGGTTGGAGACCATGTGGGAATCCACATGCAGCCATTAGGGGACTGCTGGGAAGAAGAGCACTGACTGGAATACATTTTTTTTCTGCTCTGTTGATTATGGGGCAAGGCACATGTACCAAGATGAAGGACGAAAGTCACCATCTTGTGTGGCTGGGAAAAGGGGTGGGAGTAGTTTGCAGGTTGACTGTATAAAGACAATTTCACATTCACTTTATGCCCTTCTCGGCTTGTGGTTTTCAATATTTTAGCCACCGAGCCCCTTATCTCAAGGGCACAGAACCAACAGCATTAGTTGGAACAGAACTGTGCTGGATGACATGGGTATAGATTTCCTGGTTCCAGTCCATTTTGCCATCTCTTTGCCCGTCAATATGTCCCTCTACATTTCTCCAAGTCATCCTCTGGCTCTGAGAACCTCTGCCTGGGTCATCTCTGAGGCCTTATTCAAGGTTCGTGTTCCACAATCTGGACATAAAACTTGCTCCAGGAGTCCAAGAAGGCCCGGGAAGGACAGCTCCCATGTGAACTGAGGAGAAGGTTCATCATGGACCTTAAATGAAAACTTAAAGGCTCCAAATCCACCAGGCAGCCTTTCCAGGGCCAGCAGAGTCTGCAGCTTTTGTTTCTCCTTGCATACATCAAACAGGATGCTGCCCTCTAGTGGGTTGGGCTACAGTAACTCACTGGTAAAGCGGCAATTTCTCCATTCTTGTATGTTATTGACCTCTGTGAGGCAGATGGGGGATGCCATGACACTGAAGTTAAATGGTTTTTTGAGCAGGAGTAAAGCAATGTCATTATGCAAAAGCAAGCTGTCAAAGAAGCTGTGAGTAATTAGCTTGTCCACTTTCTTTGTTGTCAAGTTGTTGGTGCTAGAAATTCCATCATCGTTTATGACCTCCAAGGTAGACCTTAAATTTAAAAAAAAAAAAAAAAAGGAAAAAAGAGTAAGCGGTGAAAGAGCAAAAGGTGAATCTTATGAAAAAAAATTTCAACAGTCTGAGGCTCTGTTCCTGAGATCTGGGGACATGGAGCATCTGGGGCCACACCCTTGGCATAGAGCCAGGTGAAGAGCCCCTATTGGGTAGAAGGAGACAGACATGAATTCCAGGTCCACCTTGTTGGCAACAACTCTTGGCCTGATGGCCTCTTGCTTGGGCAAATTTACTTGTAAATTTCATCAACAAATATCTGGGAAGCCATACTATGCACAAGTAATTGAGGGAATTGACCCTGGATTTACAAGGGTTGCCCTTGCTCTCCAACAAACACCTGGGAAGTTTCTTGACAATATTGACTGGAGGACTCAAGCTAAGATAGCACCTCAGTGTTCCCATCTCCTCCTTGTAGGGTTTTCCAACTCTGTGCTCACTGTTAACCTAGTCTCTCCCCAGGTGGAAGAAAATACTTTGGAAAGTACTTTCCATAGAATTAGACCAGGATTACATGGAAAGATGCTGAGATACCCAAAGAACATTCACTCTGCCATTTAGGTCTGACACAGCAAGCTGTAAAAGGTCCTAGAAGGAGAACAGCGTCTCTCCCGCCTGCAAAGGGTGATGTTCAGCCACATGAGCATATATTTAACCTCCTTCTATGGCTGACAAACCTGAATGGAGAGGCTCTAGGAGAACACTAAGCAGGTTGGGGCAAATATTTCTACCACACTTGTTTAAAAAGAAGTCTGTTTGCAGTGCTTACTTATCTTTGTTTATAAAGCAACGGGATGCAGATAGAATCCACCACTCATTGAGAATTGATCCTCCACAGAGATATCTCCCTTGGTCAAAAATATTCACTTTCCATGGGAACTCTGGAATTCTAGCATTCTTCTTGTTATTGGTTTTCCAAAATTTTGATCTCTCAAAATCAGAATATACTGTTTCACCACATTTCACTAAAAACAGCAAGGAGAAAGAGGATCAAGACCCAATAGTCAAAGTTACTTGGATTGGAAGAGACTTAAGGATAATACTGCTTTTCCTAGCCCCTGCATCCTTCCTGATGTACAGACGGCAATGGCTTAGCCAGGTGGGAGACCCATCAGGTAAAAATGTGCCCTTATCAATGGCACCACAGTTGAGAGGATGTGCTTATGGGGAGAAATGATTGCTGCCTTCTCCATAGCTTAGTTTCTTGGGTGAGTCTCCCACTGTGGGCCTTTGGGGAGGAGACACAACCATAAGAGTTGGACCTGAATTTTGCTGTTGTTCCCCAGAAGGAGGAGCCCAAGTGGGCACATTCATTTATTTGAAATTGGGCCTCATTGTCCTCTGAAAATATGGCCTTGGCATATTGTCTTGGTATATTTTGGACAGATATTTTCAAGAACCTCTCACATGGACCACACAGACACCAGAAATCTTACAGCTGAGGGAAACTGATCAGCCCCTCCCTTCCTCACTGGTTCATTTTCTGTGTTTCTTACTGTGGTTAGTGGTACCAATTTTCTCCCAATTTTAATTTTAGAGATCCTCCCAATGGCACCTTGAGAGGAATAAAATTTTGGCATTTCCTATGTAACAGGATTACTTTGACTTCTTTGGAAGTCTTTCAAATGTCATTTGAGTCATGAGAAAAATAAACATCATAAAATCTAAACTGTTGAACACTTGCTAGTTGCCAGGAACCATTCTGTTCTCTCTAAAACACTTAAAATATCGGCAAACCCCATGAGGTAACTGAAATTACTATTGCCTGTTTGACAGGTGAGACAACAGAGGCAAATTTAAGATAGGGATATCTGACTACGACCCAGCAGCTAGCATATGACTGAGCTAACATCTGAAATTGGGCAGTCTGACTCCAGAATCTGTTCTCATAACCATGGGGAAAACTTCCTTCTAAATGTTAACCATGTTTACTCTCAGGGAGAAGGCAGTAACATTAAACACTTTTCACAAGAAAGTATAATGTAAAAGTATATATATTCAAACCATCTCAGCACCACCCCCCACATGTATCATCATTCATCACATATCATCCATCACCACTACACAGCCCCATGCCACTACCTCACCGCCTGCCTTCCACTCTCGTCCCTGCAAGGTCTGTCCTCTGTACCAGACAGAGCACCTTTCTCAAGCGCCTCTTATTTCTTGCTCGCCCATTTTCACTCTCTGATGGCTTCTCATTGTCAATGAGAATAACAGCGAAAGTCTTTATTAAGCCTCCATGGGCTCAGTGGGATCTGGGCCCTCCCCACTTCTCTGGGCCCACCTTTCTCCTGTTCTCCCTTCCCACTCCCTCTACCCCAGCCGCACTGACCTGTCTGCCTCTGAAACATACCAAGCATCACTGAGGGGACTTTGCACTCTCTTTCACTTCTGCTTGGAAATACATAATCCTTATCAGATGGGTCTCAACACATGTCTGTTAGTCTTAGGAAGACTTCTGTGACCACCTATTACAGAGTCTCAATAACCACTTGCAGACCTTCCATCACATTAGCCAATTTTATCTGCCTCAGACCACTTAATAGGAGATGAGATCAACTTGTTTGTGGATCATTTATACATTTAATACTTCCTTCCCCTCACTAGATAGTAACATTGACTAAGGGCAGAAAATGAATATGCCATTCTCTGTTATAAACCCAGCTCCTAAAACAGCTCCCAGCATGTGGTAGAGGTTTGATATTTGTCAACCAACACATTGAACATAATGCAGGCTCCATAAATTCTCATCATCATACACAGCCTTCATTATACTTATACCGTGTTATGGTTTTGCATTAGACCAATTAGGCTCCACATGAGCCTTCAGAAGGTATTCAAGAAGAAAGCAGCAAGAAAATCCTTCCTAGGCTCATCGTTGGCCTTAAAGCTGCAGGATTTGGCCAGGTGGTATCTTCAGCTTAACAGCTGGTTATTGCTCTGAGGGTTTGCTTACATTAGTCATTCACTCTGAAAAACTCTCGTACTTAACACAGGTGTTAAACACACACATACACACACACACACACACACGCACACGCACACACACACGCACATGCACACACACACGCACACACTCACACACGGCTGCTCCACATATAACTTTAAATTTGGGGTAGTGTGGGAACAATGATCTGAAAGTCTAGTCCAGGTGCCTTCCATCACATTCACTTGAGAGGCTTTTTGAATGTGCAGTTCCCCAGCTCCCACCCAGAACTAGAGAATCAGCATCCTAGAACTTGGCCTTTGGAACAGAGCTCCCCTGTGCTGTGAGGCAAGAACACCATGAGAGACCTATGTGCCAGAGAGCCATGTGCCCAGGGCAGCAGCAGGGCGATGGGCAGCAGACACACTGCCCTTCTATCCTCCACCCTGTCCTTGGGCTACACCCAGCCAATGCCTGAGAATGGCAGGGGTTGTTAGTCTGTTCATTACTGGCCAACCTGGCAATCTTTTTCAGGAACTACTATCAACTTGATGGAGACATTCTCAAACCTACACTGGAGTCTAAAGCTGCCGTGCCTCCTCCTACTCCCCCACCCTTTATCCGTCTCAGGCATTCCCCTCAATACATCTCTTTCACATATACTGAATTCTATCTTGACATCTGCTGCTAGGAGGATCCAAACCAACACATATGAAGGTGGGATTGTGATTAAACTGGAAAAACAATGATTATCAGAGATGGATATTGTAATTTATGAGAACGTTGGCTCCCCAATTTGGGAAGAGGTTCAGAGTGTTTTTACTTTTCTTTATTAGACAGAAAATCAGTTATTATGTAGAATATACAACATACATATCAACATGGTTTACCAACTTGATTTAATATACATTTTCAAACTCCATCCAGTGGCAACAGAATACATCCCTCTGCCATACAAGTCCCAGAGCATCTTACCAGAGAGACTATATTCTGGGCCATAAAAGAAGTCTCAATAAATTTGAAATGATTCAAGTTATGTGCTACGACCATAATGTAATCCAATTAGAAAACAACATAATGATATCTGGAAAGTCTCTGAAAATTTAGAATCTGAATACCATACTTCTACATAATCCATAGGTCAAATAAGAAAGCAAAAGAGAAAATAGAATGCAATTTAATTTGAACAAAATGAAAACACAACATAGAAGATTTAGGGAAATGATTCTAAAATATTATTGGGAGGAATTTTCAGTACTAAACCTCTATATTAGAAAATAGCAAATGTCTCAAACCAGTGAATTCAGCTTTCATCTTATGAAGTTAGAAAAAGAATAAGTGAAACTCAAAGTACTTAGAAAATAGGAAATTATAAATATAACATCAAAAATCAATGAAATAGTCCTGGCTGGTGTGGCTCATTTGGTTGGGTGTCATCCTGTGAACCAAAGGGCTGCCAGTTCAATTCCCGGTCCGGGCATATGCCTGGGTTTTGGGTCTGTTCCTGGTAGGGGAAGTGCAGGAGGCAACCAATTGATGTTTCACTCTCACATCTCTCTCTCTCGCTCTCTCTTTCTCTCCCCTTCCTCTCTCTAAAAAAAATCAATAAAAATATTTTTTTAAATCAATGGAATAGAAAGTGAATAGGGAAAATTTGTTTGCCAAAAGCTTAGTCTCTGAAAAGCTCAATAAAATTGATATACCTGTAGACAGATTGATCAGAGGGGGAAAAAAGATGACACAAATTGCCAATATCAGAAATGAGAAAAGTAATTCACTAAAGAGTACACATATATTAAAAGGACAATGAAGATTATGCAGATATTTAAAGGATAACATTATGAAAGTTTGAGGATGGAGGTTGAATAAGTAGGTGTAGCAGAGGCAATGAAACTAATCTGTATGATATTGTAATGGTAGACACACATCATTACATATTCGTTAAAACTCAAAGAATGTACAACACGAAAAGTAGCCTTAAGGTAAACTATAGACTTGTTTATGGTAATATATCCACATACAGTATATGGTGAGGGCAGATGCTGCAGCTCCCTCCAAGCCACTTTATTATTCTAACTTTTTATTTGGATACTAGAGACCCACTGCATGAAAATGCATGCACTTGGCGGGGAGGGTCCCACAGCCCAGCCTGTGCCCTCTCACAGTCCGGGACCCCTTGGGGAATGTCCACCTGCGGGCTTAGGCCCGCTCCCCAGGGGATTGGGCCTAAGCTGGCAGTCAGACATTCCTCTGGCAGCCAGGGAGCCCTCCGGAGATGTCCACCTGCCAGCTTAGTGGGCCTAAGCCACAGTCGGACATCCTGCCAAGGAGGTGGGAGAGGCTCCCTCACAGCCATCAGCCCAGCTTGTGGCTGAGCAGAGCTACCCCTGTGCAAGCACACTGACCACCAGGGGGCAGCTCCTATGTTGAGTGTCTGCCTCCTGGTGATCAGTGCTCGTCATAGCCATCCGTTATTCTGCCTTTAGGGCCAATTTGCATATTACTCTTTTATTATATAAGATATTAAGGGGAAGAAAGGTATGGTCTCTAAGTCATAATCTCCCCACTTTCAACTCCAAACAGGACAAGAAAGCTCTGATCCTAACTCTACTATAGATTTCCTTTCATGAATGGCCCAGTAGATTAAAGCATTTGTATCTCAGATGAGGAGGTCCCAGGGTTTGGGTCTATGCTAAGCACTGAACTGTTGTAATATTGTAGATAATATAGACAATATTGTGTTCTATGAGAGAAATAAAATTATTGAGCAGAACAGAATGTCAGAGTGATGAAAGACCTTAAGATTTATCTGATCAGATCTCCTTGTTTGAAAATGACTGTGGTCCAGAAACATGAAGTGATTTTTCAAGGTTGGTTTTCCAGTGCTGTCCTGAGTTTTCCTTGAAGAGATGTGTATGCAGCCCAAGTGAAGACAGAAGTTTGTTCTTCCCCTTGCAGAGCTTGTCCCCATTGCTATGTAAGCAGAAACACCCCTCTGGATAGAGCAGGGCTGAGGCTGGACCACCCCTCCTGGTGTCAGTGGACTGATGGCTGGTGAGCAGGTGCATGGAGGGATGTTAGGAGCTGAAAGCTTATTCATCAGCCTGGGGGCCTGAGGCCTGGGGTGTCCTTGTGGGTGTGGGACATCTACCGTGAAGAGGTGTAGGGAACTGGGGGATGATCAAGGAAAAAGATGTGACCGCAAGGTGGCAGTAACATGTGCAATCTTTATCTGAGGGATGCTGTGGCAGGTCTGCCTGCAGGAGAAGCCCTTTACAGCATGAGACTATACAGAGGCTAAGGCATGGGGACCACCATCCTGAAGGGGAGGAAGATAAGGGAACTCCCAGGGGGAGAGGGAGGGGGAAGGTATCAGAGAGGGGCTTAGTGTTTAGGTGATGTCACTGAGCAGCATGCTTGGGAGTCTGGGCCAGAGAGTTCTGAAGGGCAGCAGTGGGTTTTTTCTTACCTATGGCTAGCCTATGTTGGGCATGTTTTCATGGGGTATGCAAAGCAGGCAGGCTCTAAATGGCTAAAAACTGCTCAGTTGGGCTATATTGAAAACAGTTATATGTGTCCAGAATTTAATTTGGCATCAGCAGGTTTTGAACTAATGGGTATCAATCTGCTGTGAAAAAATAAGCAACCATAGGCCATCTTTTGGCCATTTATAAAACAGGATGTCACCAAACAGTGAACAGCGTTCAGGTTCATAAGGGGATCCATAGCTGGAGCCCAGCACCACTGGATGTACCTCCTGCCCTGGCAATCAAGCTTTAGCAGCAAGGAGAAGCAAACAGAAGCCTCCCGGACAGAGCCAGGAAGAAAAGGTCCTTCATTCTACGGTATTTCTAGCCCAATACTGAGGGTGGTTTTGTTTTTTAGCTTTATTGAGGTAAATTGATGTATGGCAGTGTATGGATGAGTTTAAGATGAATAACATGTTGATTTGATACACTTACGTATTGCAAAATGATTACCACAATAACCTTAGTTGACACCTCCATCATGTCTATTATTACCTTTTTTTTTCTGAGAACATTTAAGATCTAATTTCTTAGCAACTTCAAGTATCAGATACAGTGTGACTTCAGTCACCATGCTGTACATTAGATCTCTGAGGCTTATTCATCTACAACTGGAATTTTGTATCCTTTGACCACTGTCTCCCCATCTACCATCCCCCCCCCCCCGCCGCCCTGATAACCACTGTTTTCATGAGTTTGGATTTTGAAGATTCCATATGTAAGTGAGATCACACAGTATTTGTCTTTCTCTGTCTGATTTAATTCACTTAATATAATGTCCTCAAGGTCCACTCATGTTACAAATGGCAGGATTTCCGTTCTTTCTTGTGGCTGAATTTTATATATATATTTATATATATATATATATATATATACACACACACACACACATCTTCTTTATTCATTCAACCATTGATAGACACTTAGGTTATTTTCATATCTGGGGTATTGTGATCTTCAAGATCTGTTTTCTCTTGCTTTGGCTATCTACCCAGAAGTAGAATTGTTGGATCATATGGTATTCCTATTTCTTAATTATTCAAAGGACCTCCATAATGTTTTTCATAGTGGCTCTGCCAATTTACATTCTCATCAATAGTGTAAAAGGGTTTTCTTTTCTCCATACCCTCACCAGCACTTATCTCTTGATTATATCAATTCTGTGATTGCTACTTGTGGATTTGATTTCCCTGATAATCAGTGATGTCAAGCACCTTTTCATGTACCTGTTGGTGATTTGCATGCCTCTTTTGGAAAAATGTTTATTTATTTATTCTGCTCATTTTTTAAACAATCAAATTGTTTGGATATTTATTTATTTTGTATTTATTTATCATTAATCCTCACCCAAGAATATTTTTTCTTCCATTGATTTTTAGAGAGTAGAAGGGAAGGGGAGACACACACACACACACACACACACACACACATCAATTAGCTGCCCCCCCCCCCTAATTTCACCAGGAATCCAGTCTGCAACCAAGGTAGGTGCCCTTGACTGGAATCAAAGCCATGACCCTTCAGTCTTTGGGCCAAAGCTCCAACCACTGAGTAAAACTATTCAGGGCTGGATTTTTTTTTTGTAGGAGTTCTTTATATATTTGGGGGATTAATCCCTGACCTGATATGCAGTTTGTAAAATGTTCTCCCATTCTGTAGGTTGCTCTCTTATTTTGTTAATTGTTTCTTTCACTGCACAAATGCTTTTAAGTTTGATGTAGTCTCATTTGTTGGTTTTTGCTTTTGTTCTTTTATTGTCATATTGAAAAAATTCACTGAAATGACCAATGTCAAAGAGCTACTTCTCTATGTTTTCTTCTAAGAGTTTTATGGTATCAGGTTTTATGTTTAGGTCTTTGATCCATCTTGAGTTAATTTTGTAAGTGGTGTAAGATAGGGATCCAATTTCATTGCTCTATATGTGTTTATTCATTCTCCCAACACAACTTGTTGAAGAGACTATATTTTCTTTATTGGGTGATCTTGGATCCCTAGCCAAATATTAGTTGACCACATAAGCAGGGGATTTAATTTTAAGATTCCTATTCTGTTCCACTGGTCTGGATGTCTATTTTTGTGCCAATATCATACTGTGTTCATTACTGAAGCTTTGTAGGATAGTTTGAAATCAGACATTGGATGCCTTTCCATTTGTTTATGTCTCTTCAATTTCCTTTGGCAAAGTCTTGTAGCTTTCATTGTCCAGAATTTCTACTTCCTTGGTTAGTCTTATTCCTTAATAAGTGTTTTATTCATTTTAATGCTATTGCGAATGGGATTATTTTCTTTCTTTTTTCAGATGTTTCATCCTTAATATATAGAATTGCAACTGGTTTCTGTATGTTGATTTTGTATCCTGCAAACTTTACGGAAATTATTGGTTAGTTCAAACATTTTTTTGTTGTTGTGTCTTTGGGATTTTCTATATACAAAATTATATTATCTGCAAATAGCAACAGTTTTACTTCTTCCTTCCTGATTTGGATGTATTTTATTTATTTGTCTTGCTAATTGCTCTGGCTTGGGCTTCCAGAACTATCTATAATAATAAAAGCATAATATGCTAATTGGACTGCCCAGCTGAATGACCTTCCGGATGTCATTCCTTACAAAACCACAGCAGCAGAGACTGCGGCAGAGGTGGTTAGGGGTCATCAGGCAGGCAGACAGAAGGGTTAGGGGCTATCAGGTAGGCAAGCGAGTGGTTAGGGGCCATCAGGCAGGCAGAGGTGATTAGGGGTGATCACGCAGGCAGGCAGAGTGGTTAGGGCAATCAGGCAGGCAAGTGAGTGGTTAGGAGCCAGCAGTCCCAGATTGCGAGAGGGTGCAGGCTGGGCTGAAGAACTTTTCCTGCCATCTCCTGTGCATGAATTTCGTGCACCAGGCCTCTGATATTGAATAAAAGTAGAAGGAGTGAGCATCCATGTCTTATTCCTGATCTTAGAGTTCACACAATGCTACAGGTATGATTGTGTTTAAAATATTGCAATAAAAAGTTTTTTCTAATTCATCAAATAAAAGCCAAGAACCGGAAGTAAAAATATTGCTGGATTGTACATAAATTTTAAATTTTTGTATGCCCAAAATAGAATTGGAGAAAAGATTTTGCAGTACATATTAGAAAAAGAGGGCTAATGGCATTTAAAAATTTTTTTAAAGATTTTGCAAATCTATTTATAAAACCCACTCAAATAGGAAAAATGGAAAAACTATAGGGACAGGTAATTTTCAACAGAGCAAGTAGAAAATGTTATAAATACAGCTGTAAGTGGGAGGAAAGGGTGGTCTTGTGCACAGAAACGTTTCAGGAATAGTGGATTAAATAAAATTAAACCATTTTCCTTACTGTGAGATTTTTCAGAACCCTTAATATGTGGATCTTTACTGTGACTTTACAGAAAAGGTGACCATAGAGCTCCTCTCTGCACAGCTTCTAGCAGGAGAGAGGCTCTAGGAAACATACCTCAGGAAATGCTGCATTAACTCATTTGCTCCTGCAACACCTCCTATAACTTTTCCCACTGAACAAGAGGACATAATGTGGCACCGGTGGCCTAAATTAAGTAAGTCCCTCTGCCATCACAGCTCCACTGCTTCTCCCAGAACTGGATCTTTAAGGTCTTTATAAAGAGGGGACTGGAAAAGCAAAGGCATTTGCGAAATTGTTGTTCCAAATCCCTTGTACTTCCAGAACTTTGGGTCCAGACCTTAGGGCAGTGGTTCTCAACCTTTCTAATGCCACGGCCCTTTAATACAGTTCCTCATGTTGTGGTGACCCCCAACCATAACATTATTTTCATTGCTACTTCATAACTATAATTTTTCTACTGTTATGAATCGTAATGAAAATAACCTGTGTTTTCCAATGGTTTTAGACGACCCTGCTAACAGTTCTCAACCTGTGGGTGCTGTAGAGCCTAAGATCATTGGAAAACAGATATTTACATTACAATTCATTAACAGTAGAAAAATTACAGTTAATGAAGTAGCAACGAAAATAATGTTATGGTTGGGAGTCACCACAACATGAGGAACCACTACCCTACTTGGGGATCATCTTAAATGACATATTCACTGAGCCTAATGTGTTTACTTTGATTGTAATCTCTTCACTTCCAGAGCCATCTGCTCTCGCTCAGTACCCCCATGGGCCTCTCACTCAGCTCTGCAGGAGTCAGGTAAGATGTTGCAGGCCTCTCCCCATCCTCTGCACTGGGTTTGCCTGGGACAGACCTGGAATATCCTTGGGGTATCCAGTGAACTCCAGGATCAGTGGAAGGAGAAACTGGAGCATCTTCTTTTCATTCCAGTCCAGAATTGCCCAACCTGTGCCTCCAGCCCAAGGTGATAAAATCCCAGCTGCAGCTGCTTAGGTTGTGACCATCACAAATACATGGTCCTGGTGACATCACAGTAAGCTGGGGGTTATAGAGGAAGTAGGGGGGCAAGGTAGACTGGTTGAGTCTGCAGGGGAGACTAGGGGGACTCCATTGCAGGCAAATGGTTGTCTGTACACTCCCCTTTCACCCTTGACTCTGAGCCTCCTAAGGAGTCCTATATTCTATCATTTGCTTTGGCATTAATGAGCTTTGGGTCTTTGGGCACATTTTCATGATCTCTGGAATCAGATCTCAAAACCTCTATGACTTGTTAGGAGATTTGGATTTTATTGTGAAGTTGGTGGGAAGAGTGGTGGAATGAAAGCAGGTCATATAATCCATGTGCATTAAAAGATTATTCTGGGTGTAACATGGAGATTATTTGAGAGATGACTAGAAAAGAGGCTATCATAGATGAAGTGGTTTCAATTATACTGATGAGAGATGAGGTAGCCTAAAGTAGGAAAGAGGGTGCGTGTATTCATTTGCCAAGGCTGTCATAACAGAATGCCACAGACAGGGCGGCTGAGACAATAGAAACGTCCTGGTTCTGGAGGCTGGAAAGTCCAAGAGGAAGGTGTCTACGGGGCTGGATTCTTTCTGAGAGCTACAATGGAAGGACCTGCCCAGGCCTCTTCCTTTAGCATGCAGGTAGCTACCTTCTTGCTGCTCTTCACACTGTCATCTCTCTGTACATGGACACTCCTGGGTCTCTTCCTCTGCTTATAAGGACACAAGTCCCAGTGAATTAGGGTCTTGCCCTGAGGGTCTCATTTTACCTTGATTACCTCTTTAAAGACCCTGTCTCTACACATGGTCACATTCTATGGTACTGGGGGTTTAGACTTCAACCTCTGAAACAGATGTGAGATACGAAAGACGTTGAGTGTGGAAGTATTGTGATTGATAAGCCCTGCAGGGTGAGTTGGCAAATACACTGTATATTCAGGCATTGCATTGGGGGTGGGGGGGTACATATACTGAAAAACATTTGTTCTTGACCTGAAATTCAAATGTAACTGGGCATCCTATATACTTATTTGCTCAATCTGGCAGCCTTAACCTGCACTGAGTGTGCTCCCTAGTCCAGTTCCAGAACTGCTGGCCAGGATAGTGGTAAATAAAGTCACTACAATAGGGCCACCCTGGGGACCTCTGGAGCCTCAGCCAGGCAGCAGTCCAGGGCAGCCTGTGTCACCACGTGCCTCCTTTGTTCTTTGAATTTCTATAGATTCCTTATAGAGCTTCTCTCCACACTTGGGCCCCCATGTTCACCCAGTTCCAGGGTGGAGCCATTCCCATTGTGATCTATAGGAACGGCGCCCTCTGGAGTTGTGGCTAGGCATGGCAGTTTTGTCTCACCCAGACATTCCATCCAAACATGGTGTGGCCCACTGTTATTGTGAAGAAGCTTGGCAAAGAAATGCCATGCAGTGAATGAATGTCTCAAGCAATAGGGCCGATGTTCATAGGAGAGATACAGCGCCAATTGAAATGAGTCTTCTTAGAGGTGAGCTGTGATTTTGTCCAGATACTTTTCAAGAAAGTGAGCAGCAGTGGCGAGTGGATGTGCCTGTCATCCCTGCATCCCCACTGGATAGATCAGCTGTCATCCTCCCAGTCAGACCCTGCCCAGGTTTCTCCTCCTCTCCTTTCCCCCCGAACCAACAGAAGGTGAGCAAAGGAGAAGCTGCAGGCATTTGGCCAGGGTTGGTGGCAGGGGAGGGAGAAAGCTGAGTTCAAAGGAAAAGCCCAGAGCTTCTTGGTGGCAGGCCAGGCCAGGTGGCCTGGAATCTTTGGGACCTTTACCCATACGCCCTTACAGAAAGACTTAGCCTTTCGTCAGGGTCAGGATGTTCTGTTGAGGACGCAGATGAGATGTTATTCAGGACAGGTGAGGACAGCACCATCCATGCCCACACAACAGGCTGGCCCAACTCTGATAGTGGACACCTGGGCACTGAAGAGTGGCTGCAGGGAGGGGCCACAGAGAGGAGCAAGTAGCTGGAGGTGTAGTACAAAGAGGCCACACACCTGGGTCACATAATCTTGTTTTGAGCTTCACAACTTTACTTGTGAGCATTGTTATCCTTTTTCTCCAGATGAGTAAGTTGAGGAGATGACCCATGGGCATGTTAGGAACTGAAATAAGCACATGACTCACTTCCAACCATTGGGCCTGCCCAGCAGCCAGCGAGGCTGTCCTGAGGGTGTCTGAGTCCAGTCCACCTGAGTCAGTGCATGGTAAGTGTGAGGTAAATGGGAAGGTCCAAATCCATGACACAGGACCAAACCCGCTGATGTGAGGGGAAGCCATAAACCAGGCATGTGCATTTGTGAGTCTGAACCTTTCATCTTTAGATGTGGTCAGGGACTTACTTGGGGTGGGGGGGGCATCATGTGGAATAAATCTGGAAAGTGGTGAGAGTGGGGATTGTCACCCACTAGGCTGGGCATGAAGGAAGACCAGGCCTCTGAACCCAGCCTGTGAGGTCCATGTTGGCAGCCCCAGGTCAGAGGCAACTGCCACCCCTACCACCCACCACCCACCACCCACTGTGTTAGTACTGGGGAGGCCCCCTGGGCCTCCTGAGCTCCTCCCCATCCTCGAGGTCCAGCATGGGAGTCCCTCGCTCAGGCCTCTGACGCACATTCTCGGGACCTCTGACGTGACAGGCTCTGTGAGAGAGGAGGTATTTGAGCCTTAAAACAGGCTGCTAAGCGCAGGGACCACAAGCAAGGTGCCCACCAAAGACTTGGTGAAGGGTAGGCCATGCCCAGGTTAGCAGGAAGAGGATCTCAGACAAGACGATTTCAAGGACGAGGGCCCTCTGTGCAACCATATTAGGAACAAATGGCAAGAAGAGAAGTCTGCAGAACCCAAGTTCTCAACCACCCAGCCCATTGTGACATCGCCAGCTGGGCTGGCTGGGAGAGGAGAGGCGATGGCAGGATCTTTCCCCTCAGCCCTGGCCTCTACCACCTCCTGGGCCAGCAGCAAAGCCAAGGGCCATGCTTCTGTTATCAGTTTTGCTGCTCATGTCCCAAGCCAGAGGAGCACATCTTGGTATGTTGACTCCTCCCACGCCCCCCCCAACCCCCATCCCCCATGGCCAGAGCACCTCTCCCAAGCTGGGCGGGGTTTGATAATGTCCCCTTCTCCCAGTCAGTGGTGAGCATTGGGGGCAGTGGAGGGAGTGGTTAGTAAGCTCATTGATTAATTAATTGATTACAACAAATACTAATGGAGTGGCTTCTCTCCTGGGAGCTGGGCAGGGACTCTCTCCAGAGACAGATCTCTCTTCTCTGCACATGCAGCTGCAGTCTGTGCTTTCAGCCTCCCAGGAAACACAATGTTCTAGAACAGTTCAGGGCTTCTGGACTTTCAGGTCCTTTCTGGGGCCTCTCTGGTTTCCCACATGAATTAGTTCCCTAGGGCTGCTGGAACCAACCACCACAAACTTAGTGGCTTCAGCAACAAACATTTCTTATCTTACTTAGTTCTGTTGAACACAGATCGGACACGGGTCTCCCTGGGCTAAGATCAAGGTGTCAGCCGGATGCATTCCCTTCCAAGGCTCTCATGAGAACCTTTGCCCTTTCTAGCTTCTGAAGGTCATCCCCATCCCTCAGCTTGGAGCCCCTTCTTCTATCTTCCAAGCCAGCAACATGGCAGTTCTGTGCCTTTCTTCCCTAGTCACATCTTTCTTCTTCTTCTGCCTGATCCATTACCTTTAAGGACCCTTCGGATTCATTGGGCTCACTCAGATCACCCAGGACAATCTCCCCAGTTTGTTTTTATTTTAAATATATTTTTATTGATTTCAGAGAGTAAGGGAGAGAGAGAGAGAGAGATAGAAACATCAATGATGAAAGAGAATCATTGATCAACTGCCTCCTGCATGTCCCCTAGTGGGGATCAAACCCGCCGCCTGGGTCCGTGTCCTGACATAGAATTGTACTGTGACCTCCTAGTTCATAAGTCAATGCTCAACCACGGAGCCACGCCGGCCAGTCCAATATCCCCATTTTAAAATCAGCTGATTAGCAACTTTAATTCCATCTCCAAAATCCCCTTTGCCTTATAAGGCACTATCCACCAGGGCATGGTCCATTAGGACATGGACATTTTAAGGGGAGGGGAGTGTTATTCTGCCTGCCACTCCATAGTTGGTGTTGGACAAATCTTTTCCTCTGATTTCTCTTGGGTGAGAGCAGAGACAAGCTTGGTGAAGACTCTCCTGAGATCACAATGCTTGATGGGGCAGAGCCAACACTTCTGACCCATGTCTCAGGCGCTGGCTGAGAACATCAAGTATCCACTGGCTTACTCGTATACCTGGGTGCTTCCCTGAGCCAGCCTTAGATTCCTCATGTCTAGAATGAGCATAATGGTAGCTACCTAGAGGCCTCCTATAGATATTGATTGAGTGGTTTCATCTTTTCCCTCCTCTTCCATGCCACCAGAATGCGGCAAAAGACCCATTTTTGAGGAAAGATCTCAGTATTCTAGAATCATAGAGGGGATGGAGGCTGAGGAGGGCGAGTTCCCATGGATGGTGAGTATTCAGGCAGGAAATGAACATTTCTGTGGCGGCACGATCATCAACAATTGGTGGATTGTCACTGCAGCTCACTGCTTATCTAATGAGGAAGTAAAGTAAGTATCAAGAGCCTATCCAGATTGCTTCTGACACTGCCCACCCCTAGAGCATCCCCACACTCAGGAAGACCTGACTGCTAAGGGGAGGCCCAGGGCCTGTCAGTCCCAAGTCAGACAGGGTGGCCCTGACACTGAGGAGGCACTGAACTTTGCTGTGCCCACCTCAAGGTCACCCAGGGCCAGTCAGTAACTAGGGCTTCCTTTCAATCACACACTCCAGGAGCATCTGGCCTGGCAGAGTTAAAGGACTTGGTCCGTTTAGCCTCCTAGGACAGACAAATCCTTTCAGGAAGAAATTTTTCTATTTCTGAAAGCCTGGATTTCCAGGCCATCGGACACCCCCACTTCCCTGCTCCCTATAGACTTTTCTTTAAGCTCCAGGAGATGGGTGGCAAAGGCAGCATTTACTGATTACTGATCTTGGCTGAGTGACCATGTAAGCAACTACCTCTATTATTTCAATGTACAACAACCCTCTGAGGCAGATAGAATAAACAACTGTGTTTTATAAAGAAGGAAATTGAGATACAACTGACTTTAAAGAGTAAATGGAACATCTGGGAAAGTTTCTCCGTGGTATGGCCACGTAGCTTGTTGCGTCTGCCCACGTGGGATACTTAAAGACTGGCTATTGGAAAGTTCCTGGCCATTCTGCCTGGAGGGAATTACCGAATTATGACTGAAGACTCTTTCTGTTTAATCAGTGGCATGTCTGGATTAAACTCCATTCTGGGGTCTCCAAGTTGCTGACAGGCCAATCAATGTAATCCTACCTTACCTCTCTGTGGGCTGGTTTGATCTGTGCCAGGTGGTGGGCTCTTTGGAGCAGCCAAAGCTAAGCTGTGCCTTGGCCCCATTAGGAGGGATGTCTCCTCCACACCTCTGGAACTGTGCTGGTATCTGTCCACAAAGACTGCTCTGCCCTCCTTCTTTACCTTTTAAAAATTATCATGTCTTTTTAGCAATAGCCCTGGTAGAACAAGTTGTAAAGGCCCCTAGAAATATATGGGATGTAGGTTTTGGGGCACAGCAAATTCTGGGTGCTTTATGACTTTCCTTCCCCTCTACCTGCCCTCTCCGGTTCTGTGCCGCCCAGTCCCATAGACCTGAGCGTTGTGCTGGGAACCAACGACTTGCAGAGCCCCTCCCTGGAAGTGAAGGGGGTTACCAGCATAGTGATTCACAACGACTTTGAAAGGGCCACCATGGACAACGACATCGCCTTGCTGCTGTTGAACACAGACATCAGGTTCAGTGGCCTGAAGGAACCCATCTGCATGCCCAGGCAGCCTGGCCCTGCCAAGTGGAACAAATGCTGGGTGGCAGGATGGGGGCAGACCAAACCTGGTACGTGACTGTGCAGTAGCTTCCAAGAGCTGCTGGGGGAGGCACCAATCACAGGCATCTGGAGATGTGCCACTCAATCTAAAGGAAACAGGAAGAGGGTGAAAGGAGTGAGGGCTGAGGGTCGAGGGCGAGAAAAGAACTTGCATTGGAGCAAATTCCTACCAAGCAGAGGCTCCCAGAGGCCCAGTCTAAGCCTCTGAGGGCCAAGAGGGCATCACCCCAAGGCCAAGACTGAGATGCCAGGTCTGAGACAGTCCCAGGTGTGGTCGCGTTCCGCCAGCACAGAGCAGTCTTGTTTGCTTGTGTAATTGAATTTAAACTCTCCAGTTTGCCCGGGGGCCACTCTCCTCTTTACTCTTTCACATCTCCCTTGATTCACACACCGATGTCTCCCACCTGATTTGTACAGGCATTCAAGATGCCTGTCCCAGGACCTTTGATGGTCCTGGAGTGTTGCCCAGCCAGTCTGAGAATCTGTTGTTACTTGTTACCTGTTGTTACACTGTTACTTGGCCAAAATAGGAGGAACTTGTACCAGGGTGGAGAGGGATTATGAAAGCCTTGCTGGACTGTCCCCAAAGAAAACTCAACAAAAGCAAGAGCCAATAGGTAGGGGTGGGAACAGCTCAGCACTATCTCAGGTCCGAGAGAGACTCTGGATCCACAGGGATGCTTTGCACTGGGCTGAGGTCTGGAAAATGGTAGATATTGCAGGAGTTCAGTAGCTAGAGAGCCACTACTTCTGTGCTCCAGGCACCCCTCGAAAGTTAAAAGTGAAGGAGGAGGCCTCCGAATTAAAAAGAGTCAATAAGGAGAAGAATTTTGAAATGTCTATGTGGCCAGAGTTGGTGAGCTAGAAAGAAGCCGGTTGGAAAGGGCCCTGGCAAGTCCCCTGTGAAGATCTGCAGCCAACCTCCCCTGCCTGGAGAACCAGAAAACTTTCCACTGGGCATGCCGGTCCATGCTCAGCAGCCCTGTGTCAGGGGAGGGCCATCCTCTCATTATTAAAAGTGGCCATCGGCAGGCAGGAAAAGGAGGCAGTACTGTGCTGAGAAATGACCAATAGCCACTTCCAAGAGGTCAAGTCTGTAGGGCTGGTTGGAGTCAAGCTGGAAGTCCTCTTGGAAGCAGGGGTCTGATTTTGAATGAGAGGAGTGATTCAAGTAGGTGGGGAATTGTGGGAAAACCTGGAGTGGTGGAGTGAGGGTAGGAAGTAGCGAGGGGGGGAGGGAAAAGTGAGGATGTGGAGGAAGGTAGGGGGTAGCTGGTGGGCTGCAGGGATGTGCAGGGTGGTCGAGGGCAGGCCACTTGCATTGCTGACACACACAGACTGCTGTCCAGCGCCTTTCCTGATATGCTTTGTCTTTGGGCCAGGTGACAAAAACTCTGAGTCCACTGACCTGATGAAAGTGCCAATGGTCATCATGGATCGGAGGGAGTGTTCAAAGGTGTTTCCAAAGCTTACGAAAAACATGTTGTGCGCTGGGTATGCGAATAAGAGCTACGATTCCTGCCAGGTAATTAGGGATGTCCCTTCCCTGCCTCTCCAGGTCCTCATCCCCTCAGGGCTGCAGGCATGGGTGTCCTCTCTCCACTGGGAATAAACATCGAGTCTGGGAAATGTGTGGGAATCAGGGCGTGGCCCTGGGAATGGGGACATGGATTGGGAAATTCTCATTGTGAGGTTCTTAGAATGATACCAAAAACACAGGTCAAAAGAGGAAAAATTGATAGACTGGACCCATCAAAATCAAAGATTTTTCTCTGTGAAAGACCCTATCAGGAGGATGAAAACACAAGCTATGTACGGATTGGGAGATAATATCCCACAAAGGAATTATACTTAGAATAGATCATGAACTTTCAAACTCAACAGTAGAAAAACAAACGATGCAATTAGAAAATAGGCAAAGACATGAACAGACATTGCAGTGAGGAGGATGACTGGATGGTAAATAGGAATATGAAAAGATGTATAGTGTCATGGTCATGAAGCCAATGCAAATTCAACCCACAATGAGGCGTCACTACATGCTTCTCAGAGTGGATAAAATAAAATAAAAATAATAGTGACAACGCCAAATGCTGTCAAGAATGCTGAGAAACTGGACACATTGTGGTGGGACTTGAAAATAGCCAAACGGCTCTGGAAAACAGTTTTCCAGTTTCTTAAAAAGTGGAACATGATCTGGCCACATAACCTAGCAAATGCTACTCTCAGGCATTCATTTCAGAGAAATGAAGGCTTGTGTTCACACCAAAACCTGTACAGGAGGCTCTATAGCAGCTGTATTTATAATAGACAAACATGGGAAACAGCATCCTTCAAGGCATGGATAGTTCAATAAACGGTGGTATATCCATACTGTGAAATACCACTCAGCTATGATAGAAACAACTATTGATTTATGCAACAACATGGCGGGGTCTCCAGAGGCTTATGCAGTGTGAAATAAGGTCCTGCACTGCATGATGCCAGCTACATAACATTCTTGAGATGACAAAACCATAGAATTGGAGACAGGTTGTTGGTTGCCCTAAGGGTCTAAGAAGGGGTTGGGGATGAGAGGGAGGTGGATATAGCCTAACAGGGAGCCCTGTGGCGAGGAAAGTGTTCTCAATTTGACTATATCAGTACCAGCATCCTGGTTGTGACTATTATCCTGCAGTTTTGCAAAATGTTGTTCTTGGGGGAAACATGAAAAGGGTACATGGAATCTCTCTGTATCATTTCTTACAAGTGCATATGAATCTATAATTGTATCAAAAATTAAAAAAAAAAAAACAGCTCAGCCGGCATGGCTCAGTGGTTGAGTATCAACTTAGTATGAACCTGGTGATCACAGGTTCAATTCCCAATCAGGCCATATGACTGGGTTGCAGGCTTGATTCCCAGTGTGGAGAGTGCAGAAGGCAGCTGATCAATGATTCTCTCTCATCATTGATGTTTCTCTCTCTCTCCCTTTCTGTCTGAAAAAACAAACTCTATAAAAAATTTAAAAAAAAAACAGCCCTTTGCTAGTATGCTCACTGGTTAGAGCCCTGGTGGGCAAACTGTGGCTCGTGAGCCATATGCTACTCTTTGGCCTTTTGAGTGTGGCTCTTCCACAAAATACTATGGCCTGGGCAAGTCTATTTTGAAGAAGGGGCATTAGAAGAAGTTTAAGTTTAAAAAATTTGGCTCTTAAAAGAAATTTTAATCGTTATACTATTGATAATTGGCTCTGTTGACTAATGAGTTTGCCGACCACTGGAGAGCATTGGACTTGCACTGAATGGGTCGGTCAAGGGGTTGAGAATTTGATTCCTGGTCAAGGACTTGTGCCTGGCTTGCAGGTTTGATCCCCACTAGGCCCTGCTCAAGCACATGCAGGAAGCAATCAGTGTGTCTCTCTCACATCGCTGTTTCTCTTTCTCCCTCCCTCCTTCCCTTCCTTTCACTCTCTGTAAATGGAAAAATTATCATCCAGTGAGAATTACCAAAAAACAAAGAGAAGACAAAGCTTCCCACACAAAGCTTCCTTTAACCACAGTAGTTAAAGGAAGATCTGGGATCACAGCCCTGCCATAGACCTAAGGGAGCAACCAGATCAAGCTGGAGCTGGAGACAAAGGGCTCCAAATAGCAATAAAAGTGGGGGACAGCATTCAACAGACAGTGTGAGTAGAAAGAGAGCATCCCCAAGAGAATGTGGGGAAATCAGAGGCTATAAACAGTATCACGTGTTCAGGGAAGTTCCAGTGTTTCAGAAGCCAGAGGTGACAAGAGCTGAGTGTGGGCAAGGGAGCCAGTAAGAGAAGTCATGCCATGTGTGGTAGACTACTGTTATCCCAGGCTATCACTCCTATGCTCATGCAAGAATATAAGAAGCGGGCCCCACTCATACTCTACTCTCTTTCCAATCTCTCTGATTCAACCCCATCCTCTGTTTCAATGGCCAAACCAACTGTGGCCACATCAGAAATCACCAAGTGCCATTCGGTGACG
Organism: Antrozous pallidus; assembly: GCA_027563665.1. Taxonomy (NCBI): domain Eukaryota; kingdom Metazoa; phylum Chordata; class Mammalia; order Chiroptera; family Vespertilionidae; genus Antrozous; species Antrozous pallidus. The sequence goes on along the minus strand of CM050516.1, from coordinate 78,585,139 downwards.
TTTTCTGCACCCTCTGCTGCAGTAGCAGGATATACACCTGGAGTCTAGGCTTTTTGTTGCAATCAATCTCTTGCAACAAAAAGTGCACTTTAATGAGAGCTTTGAAAATTAATCCTTTATTAGTTAAGTGTTCTGTAAATAAATGTGGTGTTATTATTTTAAGCCCCCCCCTTTTTTTAGTTGTGAAATGAAAAGCTTTGCCCTCTGTTTAGAAAACTTTCTATTGTTGACAATAAGCTGATAGTGATCCAGTCAAGGAAATTTTTCTGAAATTATAGAACATCATCATCATTTTAAAACAAAGAAACCATTTAAAAATAATTGCCCTTTAAAAATAAAATCACACTTTTAAATTTAGCAAACTTTAAAAAAGCATGTAATCACATAATTAAGGGAAATGATCATTTTAGGATGATAACATTTAAATATGTTCAAAATAATGGCAATAACATTATGCTATGCTTAAAATACAAATTATCAGTAAATGCTAAAATTAAAAACAGATATTTTTGGTTTACTTTTCCCAGAACTTTTCTTTGTAATCTCCTGGTTAACCTTATAATGTGAGGGGAAAAAAAGTTCAATTTAAAAAAATAACCATTTTTAAGTGGCATAGTCAAGCAAAATATAACATCACACATATACTGGCTAGTAACAATACTTTGTGAATGATTTACAGATTTTTAAAAATTTAATCTGTTGACAATCTTGGGAAGTAGTTGGTATTATCCCTATTTTAATGACATGGAAACTGAGGCTTTAAAAAGTTACTTGCCCAAGGACAGTTTTCTCCTTGTTATGTAAGGAAATACCTAACCAAGGCAATCTATTAATAAAATTTTTATAACATAGATGCCTTCATAAAATTGAAGGAAATTCTAAAAAACATCATTTATGGGAGGAGCTATTTGAGTAGAGATCCTGTTGATTTGGTTCTTGTCCCATGACTTTGAAACAGAAGTAGCACCAAAAAAGCACATGCCCACAAAAAACAGACAAGTAGTAGAGATTTCCTTGGGCAGCCTGGAGGAGAGGAGGCCAATGGGTCCTCTTCCATCCATGAAAGTTACTGCACAAATGGGCAGCTTAGAATGAGACTTGCTACTGAACGGTGTTCTCTGCCCACAGGGTGACAGTGGAGGGCCTCTGGTCTGCACCACAGAATGGGACAGGAAGTGGTACCAGGTGGGCATCATCAGCTGGGGAAGGAGCTGTGGACGGAAGAACATGCCAGGAATTTACACCTTGCTAGATAATTACGGCCCCTGGATCAAGAAGGTGACAGAGGTGGAGGGAAGGTTCTTTGACCCTGAGAAAATAAGAACTGAGGAGGTCAGAACTCCTTCCTCAGAGACACAGATGAGATCCAAGGCCTCAGAATTCCCAGAGCCAGGTGGCCCCGGACTCTGGCTCCTGCTCTGCCTTCTGTCCTACATGCTGTTCTACGCCATTTCCTACTGGTGATAAAAACAAGTGCTATTCCGTAACCAAGGAGGGTGGGTGAGAATGTGTTTGAATAATTGTAGCCATGTGGCTACACTGGGGAGAAGCCGGTAGTAAGGTGGAGAGAACAGATGTTGACAGGGACTGTTTCTCAAAAAGGGCTTCCAAGTGGAGGTCACAATGACCCCAGTCCCTCCAGTTTGCATCCTACAGCTAAGCAGCCTCGGTGGAAAGAGCACCTTATTCCTGACAATTCTAGTAAGTCTGTGGTCTAACTCTTATAACTCAGAAGCCCCACAAATGACCTGAAAGCTTCTACATCTGCCTGGAAGGGGACACCTATCTCCCGTAGCCACAGGGCTGCGATGGCTAAAAATCAAACTCTCAACTTCATCCTGCAACTGGCTGAATTACAGGGTGAGTTATTACTCCAGCCTTGCAGGGTGTCTACTGTTAAAGGCATTGATTGAGAAGGAATGTGATCCTGAACATTTGAATGGAGATGTGTGAGAAGACCTTGATGGAACTGGGATATTTACCCCCACACCTTCCGTTCTGATGAGTTTTCTTTGCCAGTGGCCACAGTCTCCTGCCCCCACCCGGCCCCTCAGTAAGAGGGACCTCTTTGCCCACCCCAGGGTGTTAACCCTGCAGTGCTGAGGAAAGGGTCATGGCCTTCCCTGAGGCGGCTGTCAAGCAAGACAATGCTGATTCTCCTCGGGACCCCACTTCACCGCCCACTCCACTTCTATAACTAGACTCAAGTCCCGGCAGACTCCTACAGGTGAAGTACAAAGTGTGACCCATGAGAAGGGACAGGCACACAAAAAGAACCTCTTGAGTTTTCTCATTCATACCGATAGAAATCTGGGCAATGTGTGGGAATGGATATTGAGGGTGGGGTAATAGTGGAAGGAACATATGTTTCCATCAGGTTAATTGATTGATATGGGTTCACAAAGCAGGGATTCTGCATCTAATGTTACATCTGCATCTACTATTTCCAGAGTCAGGAAGGGCTCTACCAGTCTGTGTGGTTGAAGCATGCACTAAAGGAGACCCACCGAGAGTGAGTTAGAAAGGCAGGGCCTGCCTTGGTGTAATGCAGAGGGGGATTGGAAAGTTGGCGTGGATTTGTCATTAAGATCTACTCACCCACCTGGGAAAAGACATAATTTTGCGAGTGAGCCCAGCATCCTAGGAGAGTTCTGTGGTCGCTCTTCCTTGCAGGCCAGACCTCACAGGGGTACCTGCAGTCACTGAATTGGGAAACCTGAATGCAATGGGGGTAACTGGATCCCTGGAATGGCAGGGGGAAATGGGATACTCAATCAACAAAGGCAAGGTGGGTGTGGTTACTGAATGAAAAGAGTCAAAGCAGCAATTAGAATAGTCCTATATGCACAGAGCCATGATGTTGGCTCACTGATCATGGTGTTCTGTGTACGCAGAAAAATTCTAAGTCAAATGAATAAAGTCTAATCTGAATCATAAAAATAGAGAGTTGTGGCCCCTCACTATGTTCTCAGACTTGAGCCAGTTTACAGCCCAGTACCCCTTGAATGAAGGGGAGGCTGGGTTCCCCAATGAGGGACTCCCATGCACTACCAAATGTTTATACATTAATCTTTCTCCCAGCCTTCCCCAAAGGGACCACAGCCTTTCGCCAGGGTAACTGCACTGGTGAAAAGGAGATAATAAGGCCTTGGGGGACCACTGCACACTGGCTCTGACCCAACAGATTCCCTGTGGCCCACCAGTCAGTGAAGGGGCTTGTGGAGGTCAGGTGAGCAAGTCCATTTTACCATGGGCCAGGGAGTCCCCAGATCCATCCAATGGTTACTCCCCAGTTCTGGGATGTGTGATTATGATAGATGCACTGAGCAGCTGGCAGCATCCCCACACTGGTTCCTGGCCTGGGAGTGAGGGATATTATGTGGGAAAGGCCACATGGAAGCCACCAGAACTGCCCCTACCTGGAAAATAATGAACCAAGTAACACCACGCTCCTGGAAGGATTGCAGAGATGAATGCCACAATCAGGGCCTACAGGACGCAGGGGTAGTGACTCCCCCATACCCCCACCCATCCTTCCTATATGGCCTTGAAAGAGAGTGCTGGGTCTCTTGAGAAGACAGAGGATTATTGAAAACTTAAGCAGGCAGTGACTCCAGTTGCTGCTGCTGTGCCACATGTGGTTTCATTGCTTGAGAGAATTACCACATCTCCTAGTATTTGCTGTGTAGCTATTGATCTGGAAAGTGCCTTGTTCTCCATCCCTGTGCATAAGATTCACCAGAAGCAGTCATCTTTCAGCCAGCACGACCAGCATCACACCTTCAGTGCTCTGCCTCATGGCCATATCAGTCCTCCAGACCTGCATCAGAGTTAGTTTTCAGGGCTCTTAATCACAAGACCCCTTTCCCTTCACAAGATACCACACTGGTCCATTGCATTGACGACACTGTGCTGACTGGACCAAGTAAACAACTACTCTAGACTTATTGGTAAGACATTTACATGCCAAGCGATGGGAAACAAATATGAAAAATTTCATGGTCCTTCTACCCTTGGTGAAATTTCTAGATCACCCCACCAGGTAAGGAACCATGACTAGCTGAGGTGCTTGCTGAGGGCAAAGAAAATGCAGAATAGGTATTGGAAAAGGTAGTTATAAATACCAGCTATGACCATAACCAGTTACACTAATGGACTATAATTGTCATGAGTATTTTTCTCTTATTTTGTTATGCATGTTTGTGTATGTATATATTAAGCAAATATATTTTTCTTATTATTATGTAACATAAGGTATGTTGACTTTACATCATAGTTGTGTGTGTGTGTGTGTGTGTGTGTGTGTGTGTGTTAATCCTCACCTGGTGATATTTTTCCATTGACTTTTAAAGAAAGTGGAAGGAAGGGTGGAGAGACAGAGAGAGAAACATCAATGTAAGGGAGACACAGTGATTGATTGCCTCCCACATGAGCTCCAATTAGGGCTGGGCATTGCGCCTGCAACCGAGGTATATGTCCTTGATTGAAATAGAACCTGGGACCCTTCAGTCTGAGGGCCGATGCTCTATCTACTGAGCCAAGTGGGCTAGGGCTATGTCATAGTTTATAGGACTTTATATGGAATAGTACTTAAGTTACAGGATATCAAGAAGACTAAACATCTGTTGAGGACTGCCTCCTTTTCTGGAGGAAGGATTAGTTCATTTTCAGTGCTTGAGCATCAACCTATGAACCAGAAAGTCACAGTTCAACTTCTGGTCAGGGCACATGCCTGGGTTACGGGCTTGATCCCCAGTAGGGGATGTGTGGGAGGCAGCTGATCTATGATTCCCTCTCATCATTGATGTTTTTATCTCTCTCTCCCTCTCCCTTCCTTTCTGAAATTAATAAAAACATATTTTTTTAAATTTAAATTATGAAACTTTTAGTAAATAGATATCCTTTCATAATGTGGGTGCGTATCATCCAATCAGTTGAAGTGCTAACTAGACAAAAAGACTGGCCTCCCTGAACAAGAAGTTGTTCTCCAGTAGACTGTTTTTGGACTTCATCTGCACCATAGGCTCTCCTGGGTCTTGAGACTGCACCCCACACTGCAGATTTGGATTTGTCAGTCTCCACAATCACACAAGCCAATTCCTTACGATGAATCTCTATACATATATATACATACCTTCTATTGGTTCTGTCTCTCTGACTAAAACAGTGAGGAATATCTTCAGTACAACAAGTGAAGAGGGTCGCTACGATAATGAGCTGGAAGCAATGTTGCCATTTAACATTGAACGGAGCACTGCATGCAACGCTTTATCATGATATGGAAATAGTGAGTTTGAACACTATCCAGTCAGTTCACCTATGACTGGTCATCCGAGATGATTAGCATGTATGACCTATCAGAGTTTAATGCCTAGCGCTGCAGTTCCTAAACTGTGTACTGAGGTGCTCTGGGCACTACTATAAACTCACAGGGACACAATGGAAGCACAGAGACATCTGTTGGACATAGAGGGAAATGGCTCTGAGTGGAGAGCTACTATTAAGTCATTTGGACTTAACCACTTAATAAATTCAGTCTCTACGCATTTATTTTGGCCTAAGAGTGTGTAAAGAAAACTACTAGGACACTAAAGGGCCATGAACTAAGAAACTCTGGGAACCTCTGACCTAGTGGATAACTGCTGATGTTAATACTTGTATTTCAGAATAAAGCATGAGCTGTAATAGAAATTTTGTGCATCTTGGCTGTGACATAATTCTCAGATTTTCCTTGTTTGTCATGAATTTGACCATTTTTAGAAGTGCTAGTCAAGTCTGCTGCTGATGCCAGTCTATTGGAATTTGATCTTTTCCCATGGCTAGACTGAAACTATGGGTTGGGTAAGGAAGATTAACTGCCATTTTGATCACATTTTTGTAAGGGTGTGTGTCATTCATGTGATTTACAATTGTTGATGTTGACCTTGATCACCTGGCTAAGGCGGCGTTAGTTGGATTTTTCCACCCTAAAGTTACTTTTATACCTCCTTTCCATACTGTACTCTTTGGAAGGAATTCACAGTGTCAGGCTCACCTTAAGGTGTGGTGAGTTATGCTCCAATTCCTTTAGGGGAGAGTATATTTACAACTGGAAGAGTTCTGACTGATAAAAGGGGACCAGACTCACTCCTGCACACTTTTTTAAATGTTTTATTTTTGACAAGTAAAAATTGTATTTGTTTAAGGTGTACAATATGATATTGTGATATGTGTGCACATTATAAAATGAGTACCAAATTAAGCTAATTAACATATCTGTAGCCTCCCCCGTTACCTAGTGTGTGTGTGTGTGTATGTGTGTGTGTGTGTGTGTGGTGAGAACACTTGAGGTCTCTACTCTCTTAGCAAATTTCAAGTTTGCAATATACTCATGATGCTGTACATTAGGTCTCCAGAACTTGTTTTTTTTAAATAATATATTTTATTGATTTTTTACAGAGAGGAAGGGGAGGGATTGAGAGTTAGAAACATTGATGAAGAGAAACATAGATCAGCTGCCTCCTGCACACTCCCCACTGGGAATGTGCCCACAACCAAGGCACATACCCTTGATGGAAATCGAACCTGGGACCCTTGAGTCCACAGGCTAATGCTCCCTCCATCCACTAAGCCAAACCGGTCAGGGCTCCATAACTTGTTTCTCTCATAACTGAAAGTGTGTACTCTTTGATCAATATCTCTCTCTTCCCCCTACTTCCCAGCCTCTGGTAACTACCATTCTACTCCCTGCTACTATGCGTTTGACTTTATTTTTATATTTCACATATATGTGAGATCCTATGATATTTGTCTGTGTTTGGCTTATTTTACTTCATGTAATATCATCCAGATTCATCCATGTTATTGCAAATGGCAAGATTTTCTTCTTTTTAAAGGCTGAATAATATTCCATTGTGTATATGTGCCATATTTCTTTTTTCATCCATCTGTCCATAGATACTTAGGCTGATTTTCATATCTTGGTTATTATGAATAATGCTGCAATAAGCATGGAGTGCAGATATCTCTTTGAGATAGTTATTTCATTTCAGAATTAGATTGCTGTTTTTTTTTTTAAGGAACCATCACATAATTTTCCATAATGGCTGCACTAATTTACTTCCCACCAACAATGGACAAGGGTTCCCGCTCCTCCACATTCCAACCAACACTTGCTGTCTCTTGACTTTCTGATAATAGCCATCCTAATAGGTGTCAGGTGATATCTCATTGTGATTTTGATTTGCATTTCCCTGATGATTAGATGATTAGTTGAACATCTTTTCATGTACCTGTCGGCCACTTGTATGTCTTTTTTGGAAAAATGTCTATTCTGTTCCTTTGACCCTGTTCCCTTATATATTTTGCATATTAACCCCTTATCAGATATATGATTTGCAAGTATTTTCTCATATTTTGTGTGTTGCCTTTTCATTTTGTTAATTGTTTCTTTTGTTGTGCGTAGCCTTTTGGTTTGATGTAGTTCCACTTGTTTATTTTTTCTTTTCCCCATGTGTTCTAGGTCTTTACATGATCAGATCTAATGTTTAAATCTTTAATCCATTTTGAGTTGATTTTTTGTCTGTTGTAAGACAATGGTCCAATTTCTTTCTTTTTTAAATATATTTTATTGATTTTTTACAGAGAGGAAGGGAGAGGGATAGAAAGTCAGAAACATCGATGAGAGAGAAACATTGATCAGCCGCCTCCTGCACGCCCTCCACTGGGAATGTGCCCGCAGCCACGGTACATGCCCTTGACCGGAATCGAACCCAGGACCTCTCAGTCCGCAGTCCGATGCTCTATCCACTGAGCCAAACCGGTTTCGGCCAATTTCTTTTCTTTTCTTTTCTTTTCTTTTCTTTTCTTTTCTTTTCTTTTCTTTTCTTTTCTTTCTCTTCCTTCCTTCCCTTCCTTCCTTCCCTTCCCTTCCCTTCCCTTCTTCTTTTCTCTCTGTCTGTCTTTCTTTCTTTCTTCTTTCGTTCTTCTCTTTCTTTCTTTCTTCCTTTCTTTCTTTCTTTCTTTTTGGCATGTGGCTATCCAGTGCTCCTAATGTCACTCATTAAAGAAACTATCCTTTCTCCATTGTATATTTTTGGCAATTTTTAAAAATTAGTTGACCTCCTATATGGGTGTATTTCAGAACTCTCTGTTCTTTTCCATTGGTCCCTGTGTTTGTTTTTATGCCAATACCATACTGTTTCAATTATTGTAGCTTTGTAATACAGCTTGAAGTTAGGAATTGTAGTGTCTTCAGCTTTGTTCTCATTCCAGATTGTTTTAGTTGCTCTGCTGGGTGGTTAGGTTGCTAGGTTGGTTGGAGTATCATCCCATACACCAAAAGGTTGGGGGTTTGATCCCTAGTCAGGGTATATATGGGAAATAACCAGTTGATCTTTCTCTCTCTCTCTCTCTCTCTCTCTCTCTCTCTCTCTCTCTCTCTCTCTCTTTCTCTGCCTTCCATTTTTTCCTACTTCTATGAAAATGTCTTTGGAATTTTGGAGAGATTGCACTGAATGTATAGATCACTTTGGGTAGAATGGACATTTTAACAATATGAATTCTTCCAATTTGCATACTTTAAACTTAGATTTGCCTATAATATTTAACTGCTGAGGCTAATATGATAGAAAAGGTCCAAGAGACCATTAAGGTCTGACAATAGGTGAAAAAAACAATCTGGCAAGATTTAAGAACATACAGCACTTTAACCCTGAACAGTGACATCATTGGCTCCAGGCCCTTGTTGACTCTATTGTTTGAACATCTGGGGCAATAGAATTCCCAGTCCCACTGATTGGCATTCAGAGGGAAGTCGGGAAGGGGAAGAGGAGGGAAAGAAGGGAGATGTAGAGTACAGATTTTGATGTGTTGAGTTTAAACTCTCTGTGGGACATCCAGTAGAGGTGTTTAATAGGTATTTGAATACTATCTGGCTTGGAGCTCAAGTGGGAGAACTGACTGGGAGAAAATACATTTTACACTCACATAAAAAAGTTAATTGAAACCAAGACAAGGGCAAGATTGTCAAATCAGATTCATAAATCAAATCTTTTACCCAGTATCAAGGTTTGCTAACAATTTCAAGGACATGCATAATTGAAGGGCATAGGCAAAGCATGGCAAAGTCTGAGGCTGCCTGACCTGGATTTAGTATGTGAGGTCTCTAAGTGATGGTTGGGGTACATCACTTACACAAGAAAGAACTGTTTAATTTAAAATATCTCCATTTTCTATTTGATTAGGTACATAATTTATTCCAGGGGTGGGAAACCTTTTTTCTGCCAAAGGCCATTTGCATATTTATAATATCATTCTCGGGCCATACAAAATTATTAACTTAAAAATTAGCCTGCTATATTTGGTCAAATATTTAACTAACTCACTTCTAGTGCCTCAGCAGGGTCAGAATAAATGATTTTGCAGGTATTATATGGCCTGAGGGCTGAACGTTACCCACTCCTAATTTGTAAGATATTTCCCAGAACATAATAACTATAAATTCATAGATTCCAGGTTTATTTACCATAGTAATACTAGATAGACCAGGTACATCTGAAGAACACCTTCTGGAAAAAAAAAGAAAACAAAAAACTCCAATCTGGATGCCTACTATAAGAAAATGTCTCTAGGAGGAAACCAAGATGGTGACATAGGTAAACACCTGAACTTGCTGCCTCACACAATAACTTCAAAACTACAGCTAAAAGACAAAACTAATATCATCCAGAACCACAGGAAGGCTGGCTGAGTGGAAATTATACAACTAGAAGGAAAGAGAAAAGCTCACTGAGACTGGGAGGAGGTGCGGAGGTGCAGAAGTGAAATGCAGAGGAATGGAGGCGCATGCGTGGAAAGGGGTTGGCAACTGAGTACACTGTTGTCTTTTTCAGTTGGGAGGGAGACACAAGCTCCTGACTGCTCTGAACTCCAATTCCAGAGTGAGACTCTGGAGACCCAGACTCATACAGAGAGAAACTGGACTATCTGGCATCAGGCCAGAAAACAAGGGCGACTTTCTCTCAGGTGCTTGCAGTGATCATTGTTCCTACATGGTGCTTGGAACACAGAAATTTGGGAACCTCTTCAGGGTAGGGCTGACGGTCAGCCATTGCTGTTTGCTCTGCCCTGATGATTTCCTGAGACCCTGACCACACAATTTACAACCTCACCCAAGCTGTGTGCAGAGGCTTTTGCATATGAATGGCCTGGCCCTTTGCAATCTGAAACCTAACATACTGCAGTGGGTCAAAGAGCCCCATAGCTTCCAAAAGAAGACCCAAGGCTGGACAGCAGCTTGCATTGCTTCACAGCTGGGTCTCATCTGGGCACCTCCAAACCCCAAACAAAGAGGAAGAATCTGCATATCTCTCTGTAACTCCTGTTGGGTGGCCTCAGGCAGTGGCTGACTTTGCACCTTCTTGGAGATCCAAGAGCCAGCATACCCAATGGTCAGAGTGAGACCATCCCAATTACAACTTTTCACATCCATAAGAGACACACTCCGGGGGCAGACTCAGTGAATGCCAAAGCCCCACTGAAGCAAATCTTGCCCCATAAAGGTGTCTACAGCACAGAAGTTCTCCCATCATAGGCACAACTGGTCCCCGCAGCCAATTGGCCTAGAGGTCAATTCCTCCCAGTGATACCAACAACAATCAAGGCTTAACTACAACAAGACTGTGCACACAGCCCCCAAAGGGGTGCACCAGGAATTTCCACCTCAGGTAATTAGGGAGGCTTGAGCCACGGGCCCTATAGGACACCTAGCACATAAAACCACTCTATCAACACAGGGAAGCAGCCAAAATGTGGAGGCAAAGAAGTAGGTCACAAATGAAAGAAATGGAGGAAAGCAAACTACTGGATAAAGAGTTCAAAACCACAGTTATAAAATTACTCAAGAATCTTCTAAAAACTTCCAATAAATTTAATGAGAGTCTCAAGGATATGAAATTAAGCATACACTGACTAAAATAAAGAATAATATATAGATATCCAATAGCAGATAAGAGGATCCCAAAAATCAAGTCAAAGATTTAAAATATAAAGAAGCAAAAAACACCCAACCAGAAGACAAAAAAGAAGATAAATCCAAAAATATAAAGATAGTGTAAGGAGCCTCTGGGACAACTTCAAGCATACCAACATTCAAATTATGGGGGTGCCAGAAGAAGAGAGAGAGCAAGATATTGAAAACCTATTTGAAGAAATAATGACAGAAAACTTCCACTACCTAGTGAAAGAACTAGACTTACAAGTCCAGGAAGAGCAGAGAACCCCAAACAAAAGGAATCCAAAGAGGACCATGCCAAAACACATCATAATTAAAATTCCAAGAGAAAAAGACAAAGAGAGAATATTAAAAGCAACAAGAAAAAAACAGTTGGTTATCTACAAGGAAGTACCCATATGATTGTCAGCTGATTTCTCAATAGAAACTATGCAGGCCAGAATGGAGTGGCAAGAAATATTCAAAATGATGAATAGCAAGAACCTACAACCAAGATTACTCTACACAGCAAAGCTATCATTCAGAATTGAAGGTCAGATAAAAAGCTTCACAGATAAGAAAAAGCTAAAGGAGTTCATCACCACCAAACCAGTATTATATGAAATGCTGAAATGTATTTTTTAAGAAGAGGAAGAAGAAGAAAAAGGTAAAGATAAAGATAAAAATTATGAACAACAAAGTGACAACAAGTACATATCTATCAACAAGTGAATCTAAAAATCAAGTGAATAAGTCTGAGGAACAGAATAAACTGGTGAATATAATAGAATCAGGGTCCTAGAAAGGGAGTGGACTGACAATTCTCTGGGGAAAAGGGTTGTAGGGGGTGTGGGAAGAGACTGAACAAAAATAACAAATCAATGGATGAGGACAGTCGGTGGGGAGGCAGTAAGGGCAGAGGGTGGGGTGGGAACCAGGTAGAAAGCTATGGGGAGAAAAAAGAGGAACAACATTAATAATCTGAACAATAAAGATTTACTTAAAGACTCACACACACACAAAAGAAAATGTCTCTAACTTCTCTAGTGTGTTTCCCTGGTTACTCTTTATTTCAGCACCCTGCATTTAGCACTGCATTTATTTACTCACTATCTCTCTCACTAAATTTGTAGTGATGGCCCATGAGGTTAAAGATTATGTTTTTCACCATTCAACACGCAGAGCCCACCCTAGCACTTAATAGAACAGGTGATTACTAAACATTTGTTGAATAAGTGATGAAATAAAAGAAAAAAGAAGAGAAAGAAAGAGAGATGGGGGTGAGAAAAAAAGAGAGGGAGGAGGGGGGAGGAAGGAAGGAAGAAAGGAAGGGAGGGAAGAAGGAAGGGAGGGAGGCTGTTGAACTGGTCCAGAGTTGGGTTTTGGTGGCAGGTAAAACAGAAAGACAGTGGGGCAATTGAACCATGGACATGATAACAGTGCAATTGGGGAAAAGGTGTTGTGAGAGAGGACCCGACCAAAGGCTTTGAGAGGTAAAAGGTTTGAGCCTGCCTTTGGCTGCCAGGATGAATGGAAGCTCTGAAGTGAGAAGGTTACATTTGAACAAGATCTTGAGGACCAGCCTCCAGGATGGAGCTGAGCTTCTGTGATTGGATCCATTAACAGAGTTGTCCAAGATATGCAGAGTGGGGAGGAAGCAGTGGGTAAACACACAGGGTTGACTCTTGGATGTAAGGGAAGTCTGGAGATAGGCAGCTTCTGGTGGTATGACTCCCAGAAACCCAGATTCCTTCTCTCTTCCTCCTCCGTTATCTTGACTATAAAGGACCAGATGTCTGAGTTTGTTTGGCTTGTGTGACATGGGACTCTGAGAAAAACCTCGCCTGTACATCTCTCCCCATCTCAGCACCAGAGCTGAGTTCTGTGGGAGCAACCCAAGGCTAGTTCTGACTAGGACTACTGAGAGCTCTTTCTCTTCTATACCTCAGTTTACCTGAATTACATTCAATCTTCATGGGTTTTATGATGGATTTTCTCTGTTAGTTCTAAAACATTAGTATAAACAAAACAAAACAAAATAAAACCATACAACTTAGCATCCCACCCCACTGCAGGTGGATTTAACCATGTATCATGTTCAAAGGGCACCCAGCTGGTGCCAACCTCTCTCCATCTTGTTGCTTAGATGCAGAATTGAGGACAGAAGAAATCTCAGATTATTCTTCGTAGAATCCGGATTTGAAAACCTGGTGATAAAATGTTAAACGTTCACTGTTTCACTGGGGGGGTCACTTCCAAACAAATTGTTTTTTGTGATTCTCAACTCAGTGGGGACTTTGTCCCCTTCTCCTCCCCTCAGGAGACACGTGACAATGTCTGTAGACCTTTTTAATTGTCACACCTGGGACCTTAGGTACTATTGGCATCTATCTGCTATTAAATATTCCATGATGCACTGACAACCCCCACAACGAAGACTCATCCAGCCCCCAGGATCAGCAGCGCTGAGGCTGAGGAACCCTGGGCACTGTTCTGATCACTAGGTTGGCAGTGGCTCTCCAAGTTCATGTTGGTGATGTCAGCACTGGATATCAGAGTCAGGCTTCCTTCCAGGGCCCCTGACAGCCTTCCTTCAAGTTGAATTCCCTTCCCATCTCCCCTTCCCTCACCATTCACCTCTTCTCTGCCTCCTCTCTACACTGCCTCCTGCCGGCTGGATGGTCCCACCTACAAACTCCGACCCTCACATTTCCTTCCTCTTAGGCACGTGTCCCTGGTGAGCAGGCATCAGTGAGCTCAGTAATGCCTGTGTCCAGCCTCTGCTGCAATGTAGCCATTGCACCCTCTGGGGAAAACCCATCCTGCTCCCAGGCCTCCCGAATGACCTGCACTGGGGTCTGCACTCTCTCATCACAGAGAGTCCATTACCCACAGGGAATAGCTCCTTGGGAGATGTGTGGTGGAATCTCATACACAGGCAGCATCTTTGTGTTGGTTGGGGAGGAAAGAAAGGGAGAGAGAGAGAGAAGGAGCCAGAGCAGGGCGAGGCTAGGAGGGAGGAGGGAGAGAAAAGGCAGGCAGCAGCCAGAGATGAGATGGCATGGGATGGATGGGGCGGGTGGAGGAGGAAGTGTCCGTGTTTCCTGCCAGCTCCTGCCATCCATCACCCCTTCCTGGAGGGGAAATCAGTATTCCTCCCTCTTCTCTACCCAAATGTTCTGAATTTAGAAAAGAAAGAGCGAAACCCTGACAAATGCATATTGTTTGCTGACTATAAATGCTGCATCCGCTTCCACCCCCACACAGATGTCGCCGCCTCTTCCCGGCTGCTGGGTGTCAGTGTCGCAGGCCTGGGCTTGCTGCCACCACCGCTGGCAGTGCCTGCTGTGAGCGCAGATGGAGCCAATGAAGTGAGCTGTTGGCTCGCCACTGGAGGTCACCTGGCTGCCTAAGAAGCAGATTCTGGGCAATTTCTTGCAGGATGAGCATTTCCGACTCAAAACTCTGTTGGCATTTCCTCCTGACAACTCACTTGTGTGGAAAATAATTGTGAAACCATTTAATTTTCCTATTTAAAAGCCCCGATAGCTCTTCCCCGGTGCCTTTAGAAGTAGCAAAGCAGGGATGACTGATTCTTTTGTTCTGATGAGGAAACTGAGGCTCAGAGAAGGGAGCACATATACTCAGAGTGAACAGTGCTAAGAACCATGGTTAAAGGGAGATGCCCTTAAAGCACCCAGGGGCTCCAGGGCCTGAATTCTATATTTCAACCCCTAATTCAAGCCAGAAATGTCTCAGATTCGATCCCCTTTACTCACATGATTGAGTAGCTTTGAGCAGAGACGTAAGAAACACCATGCAACCCTCTTTGTTCATAATGGCTGACATTTGCATAATGCTGCTTATGTACCAAACACTCTTCTACATACTTTTATTAGTATTTAAATGAATTAAGATACCCATCGATCCTCAGAGGAACCTTATGAAGTATTATTATTGTTTACAGATTGAAGAAACCAAGGCTCAAGGAGGTGATGTGGCTTGCTCAAGGTCTTGCTGCTAGGAGGTGGGGGTTGGTAGTCACACCCACAGCATCTGGTTCTAGAGGCAGCGGGCCTAACCACTGGACACACTGCCTCCACACACTCTCCAAGGCCAGGACACTGGCCCTTGGGTATGATACCTGGGTTTAGGGCCTCAGTTTGTACTCACTCTAAGGGATTTGGTCAAACTTTGTATCTTTAGAAAAATCTAAGAACTCTTTGCAGAATAAGAATGAATGATTTTACTTTTTTTAAAAAAAGGAGCAGCATCTCAGCTCTTTCTCGGGGGTAGGACTGCCCTTTCTTGGAAGAGCAAATTCCTCTTAGGGCCTCTTCAATCAGACACATAGAAGACATCAGTCAATTAGCCAGTCAGTCAACACACATTTATTTGGCATCTATAGTGTCCCCGGGTCCAGGCACATCACTCTGTTGAGGTAGGCATGGTGAGTGACTCCTGGAGCTTGTGTTGTCGTAGGGAAGCCAGCACTGCACAATCAATGACAGAGGGACAAATTTCACTGAAGGAAAGTCCAGGGTTCCATGGCAGAGTTAACCAAGTTGAGGGTTTGGGGAGACACAGCTGAGAAATGAGCAATAAAACTGAGTTCCCAATTAAGAACTTCCCTTCCCCACCTCACGGTGGTTCACACAGTGCTCTGCAGACCAGTGAATTTCCTGTTCATTGTAGTACATTTTTGGCACTATGATTTCTCTGGTGCTACAGAGGTCTCTGTGCTCAAGTCATTTGTTTGCAGTTGGCAATCATCACTCAGCATCGTGAACAATGGGGATTGTTTGCTAGGCTTATTGGAAGCGAACAGGGTAATCTATAATAATAAAAGCATAATATGCTAATTAGACCAAATGACCTTCCAGACGACCTTCCAGATGAAGCTACTATTTGCATCAGTCCTCTAGTGAGTATATAAGCAAATGTGTGGAGAGTGAGAGGCTAGAATGATTTACATAAAGGGCGAAGCAAAGCTGAAAATAGGGAGCAGGTGCCTAACCTGGAGACCAACCGCTTAATGCCTTCTTTAGGCATTAATTTGCTCTTCCAAGAAAGGGTACTTTCCCTTCTCCCCCAACAAAGAGCTGAGGTGATACCCCAACATTCATTGATTTTTATTCTGCAAAGATTCTTACATTTCTCTAGGGATTCCTTTGACTAAGGAGGATACCTGGTTCCCCTATACTTACTTCACAGGCAATACACAATACATGACTACAGGCTTTTCATAGTAATATTCAGCCAGCAGCTGCTGAGAACATACACAGTGCCAACATTTCCTAAGCAAGGAACAAGACATACATGGTCCCTGAGCTGAGCCAAGGGTTCCTATCCTCAAAGCTTTACTTTGAGTAATGTGAATAGAGCGGGGCTGCCTTGGGCCAGCCTCAGCATGCCATCGCGTTCAGAATACATACAGATCTAACTCCCCAAACTTTGAGGTGCATTAGAAGTTCTTTACTAGAAATTTCTTGAAGGGGAGATAGAAAACACTGGATTCACACATTGAAACTTGTCACATATCCTCTAGTCTCAGCTCTGTTCCCAAAATGTACATTTCACAGCAATTGCTCAGATTTATCCTGCCTCAAACTCCCAGGCAGCCTGCTCTTCCTCCCCATTCCTGCATCTCCTGTTGGCAAGCTGCCTTTCCCACCCTCCTCTTCTTTTCCCCGAGTGTCTACGTGTCCTCTCATGCATATAACTTGAGATAACTTGAGATTATTTCTCTCTCTCCAAGTTTGCTTTTGCACATATCTTCCCCATTAATGTCACAAAAGCCAAACACAACATTCAGGCTCCTGTGAGTTCTCCCTGTTTGCTCTTCCTCTTCTCTTTGCTTGGGAGTATTCACCCCTTCATTCTCCAGTCCTCAATCCCTCTACAGACACTGGGTTAGAGGACTCATTCAGTGTCCTGCCTTCAATTAGGAATGCCTACCGACTTAGCAGCTGGACTTGCATTGCTCTCAACAGTCACCAGCTCTCCCTGGATGATTCTATCAAGCCTGTACCCTAGGCTATAAAGTCTCTGGTTAGCATGTAGAGGCAGTGGGAATCTCATTAATCCTTTTTCTGTTGAACTTTTCATTCATTTTTACTGCCATCTCCTAAAACTCAGTAAGTCTGAATCTATACACACTATCTTACTCACAGAAAGTTCTCTACCTTCGCTTGGCCTACTTCTGCAACTGGCACCAGCCTCATTATCTTTTGACCAGGCCTGGAACCTAGAGCAGGTCTTCCTCTGGGCCCCTGGCCAGGACTCAGGCTCATAGATGAACTCATAGAGCGCTGTAAAGCTACTTGAGATTGTATAGTCACAAAGCTGAAGACCAAGGGTTGGAAATGGAAGAAAATATTTGCAACACATATATCACAGGACTTTTACCCAGAATATATGAAGAATTATTGCAACTCAGTTAACTTAAAAATGTGTCAAACACTTAAGAAAGCTCAGTTGACATGGCTCAGTGCTTGAGCATCAACCTATCAACCAAGAGGTCACAGTTCAACTCCCAGTCAGGGCACAGGTTTGCTCCTCAGTAAAGGGCATGCAGGAAGCAGCCAATCAATGATTCTCTCTCATTGATGTTTCTATCTCTCTCCCTCTCCCTTCCTCTCTAAAATCAATAAACATATATTAAAAAGACTTAAGAGATACTTCACAGAAAAATATTTACAAATCATCAATAGACACATGAAAGGATATTCATTAGTCATCAAGGAGGTACTACTATGCATTCACTAGAAAAGCTAATATTTAAGACTGGCAGAGACCAAGTGTTGACAAGGACATAGAAAAACTGGACTTTTCATACAAGGCTGATGGGAGTGTAAAATGGTACAACCCATTAAAAAATGAGTTTAGTAAATTCTTTAAAAGTCTAACATATACCTAACTCCCTTAGGACCCAGCCATCCAACTCTTAAATATTTGCCCAAGAGAAATGAAAGCACAAGTTCGCACAAAGGCTTTCCATATGAAATTTTACAGTAGCTTTATTTGTCACAGCAAAAGCTAGAAACAACCCAAATGTTTGTCAACTGTTGAGTGGATAAAACTTCTGCGGTTTATCTCTACAATGGAATACAATTCAACTATTAAAAGGAGCCAACTATTGACACATGTGACAAGATGAATAAATCTCAAAATCACTATTCTGAGTGAAAAAAGGCAGACAAAAAGGTGCATACTGTGTGATTCAACTAACATAGAATTCTAGAAAATGCAGTCATCTGCGACAGAAAGCAGATCAGTGGTTGTTTAGGGTCCAGAGGGAAAAGGGGAGTGGCTTTTGAAGGAGCACAAGGTCACCTTTGGGAGTTATGGAAATGTTAAATATTTGGATTGAGATTATGAATGCATCTCTCAAAGCTCACCTTGGTGGACACCAGATATGTGCAGCTTGTATTAAATTCAACCTTAACGGAGGTGTAAGAAAATATATGTTGCATGTCAGTGACTCTTCTGTGTTTGATTAAGAAATCTCTTTCAGTATGCTATGAGACCTTATTTTGAAATCTGGCATTGATTTTTGTTTTTTATTTTTTGGTTAATCCTCACCTGAGGATCTTTTTTTCCAATAATGTTTAAAGAGTAGAAGGGAGGGCCGAACCGGTTTGGCTCAGTGGATAGAGCGTCGGCCTGCAGACTGAAGGGTCCCAGGTTCGATTCTGGTCAAGGGCATGTACCTTGGCTGCGGGCACATCCCCAGTTGGAGGTGTGCAAGAGGCAGCTGATCGATGTTTCTCTCTCATCGATGTTTCTGACTTTCTATCCCTCTCCCTTCCTCTCTGTGAAAAATCAATAAAATATATATTTTAAAAAAAAAGAGTAGAAGGGAGGGAGGAGGAGAGAGGGAGGGAGACAGGGAAAGGAAGAGAGAGATAGAGATAGAGATAGAGATAGAGATAGAGATAGAGATAGAGACGAGGGGGGGGGGAGAGAGAGACAGAGAGAGAGAGATCGATTGGTTGGCTCTGGCATTTAGGGGGCAAACTGAGAACTTGCTACCCAGTTATGTGCCCTTGACCCGAAATCAAACCCAAGACCCGATGCTCTATCACTGAGCTACACCAGGCAGGGCTGATTTTGTTGTTTTTAAAATCAGCATCACAGTGGTTCTCAGAGTCAGTGTTGGAGTCATAGAATAAAAAATCTGGAAGGGCCCTTAAGAAAACAGAGAGAGGTGACTTATTCAAGGTCACCCAGCTATTTTGTGACAAAGATGGGTTTGAACTTGGGTGTCCTGATTCAGTCACCGGTTACAAGCACAAGGAAGGCTCTGTGGCTCCAGGAAGGTTGGTCGTGACCATGAAATAAGGGGCTGCACAGTGGGAACCCAGCACAATGCCTGACACAGAGCCCATTGTGAATGAAGGGTGCCTCCTCCTTGCCATGCATTTAACCACCTTCTGTGTCTGCTGTGACTGGACCCTGAGGGTCAGGAACTGACCATGCCCCTGCAGACACCACCATCAGGAGCAGGACCGTGTCCCGGACTGTGCCTCTCAAACCATTGCTTTTGGTTTTCCATTTTAAATTTCTAACTAATTGCAAATAAATACCTTCATAACAAAATTGAATTCGTAGAAAAATGAACATATAAAATGCAAGCCCAAACATTCATTATTAGATTTAACCCACCTGTAGTCACTATAAAATGACCATAAAAGCCTCTAAGCATCTACTCTCCATTTCTATTCTTATCTCTATGGGAACCAGGAATAAGCAGTGGCAGGCCAGCGGTGATCATTGCCTCACACTTTAAAAAGTATTTTCCTAAACAATTCAAATCTTGTCTCCAAGAAATAAGGGGACCCTGGTCGTCAAACCCAGGCTTTCTAAGGTATAGAAGGTCACATGAGACTATAGATTGGGCTGGAATGAACCTTTCACTGTGACTCATGAGTCATCATTTAAATTGCAACTCCAGACTTATGTATTATTCATTGTCTTGAGCAATGAAACCTCGCAAAATCCCTAACTGCCCGCAGGCCCGAGAATAGCTTAATTGGCTTTGGGGTGCAAAGTGCCTGTTTCATTCTGACTTCTGCCTTTCTGTTTTGTTTCAGAACAGGCCAGTAAGAAGCACCTTCTATCTCTGGTCCCTGCTCATTTCCCTCTGGTTCCACTATGAATGGGCCACCCCTCCCCATGGGGTGTCCTTCCCCAGTACTGTCCCCAGGTCACACAGGGGCTCAGTACTGTGTAAGCAGCTGCCAGCATAGACACAGGGAGGACAGGCAGCCTCCCGCTAGGGTTCATAGAACAGGGTCAGACCTGTGTCACCTCACTAAGGGGAACAGACAAGGCCTGGACTTCCTTGTCCCGAGCTGTGGGGTCAGGTCCAGAATCACACTGGCCAAAGCTCAAGTCTTAGCCCCAAGAACATGAGCATCTAAGCTCCAGACTCCTTGCCTGTAAAATGAGGAGAGGCCCTATCTGGTTTGGCTCAGTGGATAGAGCATCTCCTGCAGACTCACGGGTCCTAGGTTCGATTCTAGTCAAGGGCACTGCCCAGGCTGTGGGCTCAATTCCCAGTAGGGGGCATGCAAGAGGCAGCCAATCAGTGATTCTCTCTCATCATTGATGTTTTCATCTTTCCCTCTCCCTTCCTCTCTGAAATCAATAAAAATATATTTAAAAATAAAATAAAATGAGGAGAGTTGTCACATGGACTGCATAAGGCCAAGGCCAGGTGCACTGACACAGATGAAGTGATGAGCAAAGTCTGGCACCTGGTGACATCCAGTAGACACCCATCATAGGGCAAAGCTATATGACAAGATCTCAGGTTGGGATCAGCTATTAGTGAGTTCTCTCTCATCTCCCCACCCCTTTCTTGGCCCAGAATTGAGGTTCACTATAGAAATCCCACTAGTTCTTCACTTGAATGCCACAAATGACAGAACTCACCTCCTATGCACAGCCCTTCTCAGCTTTGCACAGCTTTGCCCTGGAGAACAATGTCCCATGCTGAGCTAATGGGCTTCCCTGAGCCCTCTTGCCCACGCACTGAGAACTGCTCTGGGGGTCACCCAGATAGCCATGAGCACATGCGAAGACCGTGCTGCGGGCTCATAGAGCATTGAATTCTCCAAGCTACACGTCCCCGGCTTACTGTTACCTCTCCTATTTATAGGTTTACAATTTGCACCATCCTGTCACTTGTCTTAGAACACCCCCACATACACACATGAAGTTGCCTCCCAAAGTGAAATCCATTCCCACCCATCCTACCCTTGTGGGGTTCTCTTTGTGGACCCCAAAAGTGGATCTCACATCTGATCTTTCCAAAGCCTTGAGTGTGCATAAGTGCCTTCAGTTCCCTTGTTCTTGTCTTAACACAATGGCTGTCTCTCTCTCTCTGAATCCTGGGGCCTACTGCCCTTCTCTTCCTCCTATTGACTCCCACTCAGCAGATACCATCCATACTCAGGGGACACACTCAGTACTAAAGTCTTAAGCTACCACCCTCCAGCCTCGCCTTCCTTCTCCCTTCCCTTTCTCTCCCTTTCCCTTCCCTCCTGAACAATTTACCCCTAAGCTTTGCTGGAGCACCTATTGTGCCCTTAATTCAGGGACAAGAGAGCCAGAGTATCTCAGGACTCTGCGAGAGCAGCGAGGAGGGCATCCACAAGGAAGAGTGGCCTGGCAAAGGGTACTGGAGCCCAAGCCAGGTGAGGAGGACTTCCTCAAGGAGGCGTGGGCCAGAATGAGAGGCAAAGCCTGGATGGGGCATCAGGGGCTCCATGCAGCAGGATGAACAATATGGGGAGTCAGAATCCAAGAGAGATATTCTGTGGAGGGGGCCTGGCAGTGAGAAACACTCTATAAAATAACTGGACCATGATCTACAAACGTATCAAGGGGGTGAAAATCAAGGCAATATGGAGGAATGGTCCCAGACTGAATAGAACAAAAGAAAAGTGACAACTCAAGACAGTACCTCATTCTGAATGGACCCTTTTGTTTCAAAAGGCCTTAGGGGCCAATTGGTGAAACTTCATGGGATCTGAGGATGAAGAAGACTTTCAACCAGATAGGGAAAGGTTTTAGCATATAACTGTACTTTCTAAGTTTTCTTTTTTAAAAGAGATTTTCAGAGCAGGCTCTGAATTAGAGCTTGCCCAACTCTTTATTTATGGGATGAGATGAAGTGACTTGATCAAGGACTCAATAGCTAGTTGGACTAAAGCTGGGATCCAAACTCTTTTTTTAAATCTTACTATTTGATCTAGTCCAAATCCCTCATTTTACAGGTTAAGAAAGTGAAGTCCAGAGCCATGCAGAGATTTGCCCCAAAATGAGATGAACAAATTTCAGTGTCAGTTGTTTGGGACAAATTTAGGGAACTTCTTAGGTGTCTCAAGTTGAACTCTAAGTCCACATTGATAGAAAGTTCCCCTAGATGTTGGTCCTAGAGCCAACTTCCTCCTAGAAGGGAAGTTCCCTGCCACATACTCAGGATTTTGGTTTGCTGCTATGCAGACAGGCCTGCTGCTTTGCAAGCGGGTGTCTCTATGGCTTCTGGAATTTTCTATCCTCTCAGTTACTGATGGCCTGGGTCCTTGCCTTTCCATGTCCCAGTCATCAAGCAACCAGCTGGCAATCTGAATAGGCAGAAGGCATCCAGAGGCTCTCTAAGGTGGCATTCATCTGATAAGGGGGAAGAGGTGGGGTGGACTGTTATGGGCTGAATTGTGTCCCCAAAATCCATATGTTGATGTTCTAAGCCCCAGCACCTCAGAATGTGACTATGTTTAGAAATGGGGTCTTTAAGAAACAGTTAAGGTAAAATGGAGTCATTAGGGTGAGCTCCTATCCAATATGACTGATGTGCATATAAAACAAAAGAATTAGGAGGCAAATGCATACAGAGGAAGACCATTAAAGGATACAGAGAGGAGAGGGCCATCTATGAGCCAAGGAGAGGAGTCTCAGAAGAAACCAACGCTGTCAATACCTTGATCTCAGACTTGCAGCCTCATCTGTGGTACTTTATTATGGCAGCCCAATCGGATTACTACAGCATGGGGGAGGAATCTTAGAAAACAGCTTTTCACTCTGACTGGTTTTGCTCAGTACATAGAGCGTCCACCTATGGACTGAAGGGTCACAGGTTTGATTCTGTTCAAGGGCATGTACCTCGGTTGCAGGCTCCTCCCAGGCCCTGGCCCTAGTTGAGGCGCCTGCAGGAGGCAACAGATCGAGTGTTTCTCTCACATTGATATTTCTGTCTTTCCCTCTCTCTTCCACTCTCTTAAAATCAATAGGAAAGTATCCTCAGGTGAGGATTAACAAAAAAAGAAGAAGAACAGCTTTTCTACAGACCACAGGCTCTCTGCACAGATCCGTCTGCCCACACTGTAATGTCATCTTCCGCCAACAGTCTCCCCATTTGGACACTAATCAAGGAAAACTGGGAACAGAATGCTTGGAGTTGTATGATCTCAGGCTAGTCATTTAATCTTGCTGTGCCTTAGTTTCCATATGTAAAAACAGGATTCATAATTTCTGTTTTAATATATCCTAGAACAATTGAGAAGATCAAGTATAGGAAATGACAAAAACTATAAAACAGATTATATATGTGAGGGGTTGCTATTAATGATAGTAATATCATAGTATACATAATAAAAATATTTATGTATTGAGCTTCCGCTTCATTTAGGAAATGCAAACTGTATCTTTTTGTAATCCAGGAGGAAAAAAAGATTAACACAAATAAAGCTATGTGCAAGATGGCATATAATAAATGCAGTTCAGGAAACGAAAATCAAGGGTTAAGAGAAAGCAAAACCATCACAGCCCGTGTGCATTTGGCACAGTTTATTCATTCATCAAACATTTACTGGGAGCTTTGTGTGCCAGCGCTGTCCTAGAGCAGAGCAGGGAGGGCTAGGGCCCTGAACAGCACAGCACGCCCTCGGAGAGCCTCCGTTCCAGCAGTAAACAAACATGCTACTGAATATGACTGGTGGAGACAGCGCAGTGAAGGAAAGGAGAGAACAGGGAGGGCATGGGAAGGCTGCATGTGGGGACAGGCTGCTTTATAGCAGTTATTAGTGAGGTCCTCGCTGGGAAATCAGACCTAGAGGAAGGGAGAGACAGAACCGTGTCGCTATGTGGGAAAAGAGCATTGTAGATGGTATCAGGTGCCTTTACCAAGCAGAGCTGCACAGCGCTTTGCGAAATGAATAGGACTTGATTAGGTTGCTGGGAAGGCTGAGGCAACCCAGACAACAAAATTATGTGGGATTGGCCAGGATGGTGTTACAATTCTCAGATGTCGCCACCAGGTGGCAGGGTGGCTTCAGGCAAAAGGTCTACCAGGTGTCTGGGAACAAAGTTCTTTCAGACTCCAAAGGAGGAGTGTTTGGATAGGTCCCAAGGTACCTACGAAGCTGGAGAAACAGCAGATACAGCCTGAAGGGTGAGAAGGTAGAATAAGCTCCTTGCCTGATAACTGGTTGAAGCTTTCTGAGAGTCACTGTATTTCCCCATCCTCCCAATGGCTGCCACCCCCAGCTTGGCAATAATGCAGAGCACTTGTTAAACTACAGGCATTTTAGATACCCAGAGAATCATCACTATTCCATAGAGCAGTGGTCGGCAAACTCATCAGTCAACAGAGCCAAATATCAACAGTACAATGATTAAAATTTCTTTTGAGAGCCTAATTTTTTAAACTTAAACTTCTTCTAATGTCACTTCTTCAAAATAGACTTGCCCAGGCCATGATATTTTGTGGAAGAGCCACACTCAAGGGGCCAAAGAGCTGCATGTGGCTCATAAGCCATTGTTTGCCAACCACTGCCATAGAGAATATAGTAAAACCCTGCCATGACCCCATAGGTAGGGTAGTTAAATTCAAGCTCCTAAAATGCAAGGTTGGGATGTGGCAAGTTGATGAAGAAATGGTGGGTCCCAGCCCACGTTCTTGCTTGGCGCCACCTGTTGGCAGCTCTCTGTTCTGGCTTTAAAATCATAGCTTATTCTGGCTCCTAGGACTTTTGCTGGGACTTCCAAGACAGATGCAGATTCTAGGATTCCCCTAATTGGTGCCATTTTGTTGGTCTTTATGGAGAAAGTTGGGGCACAGGGACCCATCATCTACTTCCCTGATTCCTCAATCAGGATTGCCTGAAGTTTCTCCAACCAGCTTTGCCCTTTCCTCCCAGCTTGTCCCCACCATGAGAATATTTCATGCCAACTTTCTTATATCCAAGTTCCTGGTACCCAGGGCTATGTTACCTTGGGTTTTCACTATATTGGATTTTTACCTCTTCTGAAGAAGCACATTTCTATTAGGTACCTGTGTCTACCACATGATCTATTTCCCAAAGAACCTGATATGCGTGCATTTCTGTGTGAGCACTTGTACATGTGTGTGGTGCATGTGTGTATGCATGCACACATTTCTATAGGGTGGAGGGAGGGCTTGAAAGAAGGGTATTTGCTTAGTTATGCTGTCTCCTTTCACATTCAGGTGACTCTCAATAAATAAACTAGTTCCACCAAGACTTTTCCTACCCCATCAGCCAAAATGCACCCAGCCTCCCTCCAGAACTGCTTTGAAATTCCCTTCTGCTGCCACCTTTCCTGATTGTCTCCTTATTTCTGCACATGCTCAGAAGGTCCTAACAGTGGTGGGGTCTGAGCACCATCCAATCTCCTCTTCCTTCTGGGAGGGCAGTGGAAGGATATCCTTTAAAAGCAGTCTGTGCTCAACAAGCAGTAAAGGTCATGCTTCATAGCTGAAGGTTAAAAGGCACAGGAAGCAATCCTGCACACTGGGCTTCTCACTGATCTCTTCCTCAGTGGCCTTCTTTCTTCATGAGACAATGACCTTGTGAGGCAGAAATACCCTTGGCTTCAAAATGCAGTTATTCATTCATCCATTCATTTATGCATTCACTTATTCATTTTGTCATTGATTCAAGTAAATGTTAAGTGCCTTTCTCTGTGCTGGAGAACACAATGGCAGGCAGTGCATGGTCACTGTCTGCAGGGAGCTCAATATCTGGGGGTAGGTGAGGAAGCCTGAGTCCTCAGCAGTATCAGAGGTTGATGGATGCCATATTAAAAGTGCAACATTGGCCGAAACCGGTTTGGCTCAGTGGATAGAGCATCGGACTGCGGACTGAAGGGTCCCGGGTTCGATTCCGGTCAAGGGCATGTACCTTGGCTGTGGGCACATCCCCAGTAGGGGGCGTGCAAGAGGCAGCTGATCAATGTTTCTGACTTTCTATCCCTCTCCCTTCCGCTCTGTAAAAAATCAATAAAATATATTAAATTTTAAAAAGTGCCACATTGGAGAGATAAACTGAGTGCTATGTGTCCCAGAGGACCAAGGAAAAGCTTTTCTGTGACTTATTTTGCCTGTATAACCTTGTTCAAGATTCAGGAACTGCACAGAGGGGTGTCACTTCCTAACCCTGGCATTGCTGACCGATGAATCACTGCAGAGAATGAACAGCTTAGGATGATGGAACAATGTCTCGTCACCTTGCACTGTCCCAGAAGCACTCAGTGACTAGGGAGAAGTCTCCTCCCATCCTGATTGCTTTGTCCTGGGTCAAGTCCCAAACTATCCTATATAATAAAAGATAAAGATGTAAATTGACCATACCTCTGCTACGCTCACCAGCCAATCAGGAGTGAGTATGCAAACTAACCTGACAAAGATGGTAGGTTAATTTGCATATGCAAGCACTGAGCAGCCTGGGTCCTGAGAATCCTCAGAACCCAGGCTGCTCCTAGCCTGTAGGCCCGCGCATAGGCCCTGAGCAGTCGGGGTCTCAGGATGTCTCCAGCCACTTCTGGCCTACGGGCACAGGCACTAAGTGGATATTCCCGCCCCATGGCCACTTGCACATGCACTGGCACCAAGCAGTGGCCTGGGTCCACACAACATGGGGCTGCTGGCCTGAGGGCTGTGCCCCCGGCGGCGGCAGCCACTGCATGGCCCAGATCCGCATGCCCCCCAGCCTGGTACCCACAATGTGGGGCTAGCTGCCAACTTTGGGGGCATGCCCTCCCCCACTCTGGGTGTCAGAGACACGCCCCTAGCCCAGTGGACACAACGCAGGGGGTCCTCTGTGCATGAGCTGCAGAGGAAAGACCTTTTTCTTAAAAATATTTTTTATTGATATTTTACAGAGAAGAGGGGAGAGGGATAGACAGTGGGAAACACTGATGAGAGAGAAACATTGATCAGCTGCCTCCTGCACACTTCCACTGGGGATGAACCCCCAACCAAAGTATATGCCCTTAATAGGAATCAAACCTGGGACCCTTCAGTCTGCAGGCTGACACTGTATCCACTGAGCCAAACCAGTTCAAGCATAAACACCTTTTCTAACTGCTCATTGGCTAAGCTCCCTGTATACCACCACTTGCAATGTTCTTGGTAATTTGGGTTATAAGAATCCAAGAAGGTGATCTAGCCGAAACCAGTTTGGCTCGGTGGATAGAGCATCAGCCTGCGGACTGAAAGGTCCCAGGTTCGATTCCAGTCAAGGGCATGTACCGTGGCTGTGGGCACATCCCCAGCAGGGGGTGTACAAGAGGCAGCTGATCAATGTTTCTGACTTTCTATCCCTCTCCCTTCCTCTCTGTGAAAAATCAATGAAATATATTTTTAAAAAAGAAGAAAAAAAAGAAGGTGATCTAAGGTTTTTCCACCACACTCCTGTAGGAAAAAAACGAAGGACTGAGGCTAAGAAATGTCATAACCTGCCTTAGCTGGTTTGGCTTAGTGGATAGAGCCTTGGCCTGTTGACTGCAGGGTCCAGGTTAGATTATGACCAAGGGCATGTACCTAGGTTGCAGGCTCCTCCCTGGCTGAGGCCCAGGTCAGGGCTCATGCAGGAGGAAACCAATCAAAGTGTCCCTCTCACATTGATGTTTCTCGCTGTCTCTCCCTCTCTCTTCCACACTCTCTAAAAATCAATGGAAACATATCCTCAGGTGAGGATAAAAGAAAAAAGGAAGCAATGTCATATCCTATGAAAGATACATCTTGAAAATGCCTAAAGAAAGTTGCCATTTTTTCATGGTGAAAGGACTGAAGTTCATGTTGATGAAAACACCTTGGCAGCTGCAGTGTCTGGCAGTGGCTGCAGCAGTTGGGTGATGGGGCTGGTACCTTCCCCTGATCAGCCCAATCACCTCCCACAGAGGGAGGCCAGACTGCTCCCATGGGGAGTGGGCTTAAACCATCAGTAGGACATCCCCTGAGGACTCCCAGTCTGTGAGAGAAGACAGGCTGGGCTGAGGGACCCCCCACCCAGTCCAGTGCACTAGTCTATATATATAAAAGGCTAAGTGTCCATCCGACTGGAAGCTATGATGCACACTGACCACCAGGGGGCAGATGCTCAACACAGGAGCTACCATGACAGGCATTGGCCATTTAAAAATAAACAACTCCATGGACTTGGTGCCAACAAACCAATACTCAGCTTCTCCCAAGTTGGACATAAGCCCCACCACCACCCCAGAGCAGCACCCCACCAAATCACAGCTGATGTTGCTGACACCCCATGGCACAAAATGCAGCCTACAGCCCAGCCCAGCCCAGAAATGGTTGCTGTGGGTGCCAGGCTTCCTTTCCCTAGAGACTAGCCTCCTTTCAGTTTCTTCACCTCAGGAACAGGACTTGCTTTATAGCCAGGTGCAAACATTTTACAGTTTAACCAACTATTTGTGAAGCATTTTCATATGCCTCATCTCATTTGATCCTCACAGAAGTCCTGGAGTAGGTAGATACGAGACTTAGTAGAATCCTATTTTCTTTTCATTAGCAAGATTCAAATAGCGATATTAAAATCTTTCTTCTAATTAATTTTCTTTCAATGTGCACAAATTCGTGCACCAGGAGACTAGTCCTCATATAAAGCATCCATGATTCCCTTTTCTTTCCATGGGTCTGTTTGATAGGAGCCAATAAACCACTTCCAAAAGTAGGACCTTTGCAAAATCCTGCTTTCAAATGTCCCTGCCCAAAGGGACAGTTAAATGACAGAACTATTGCACATTTGGATAACAGCTCTGGGGAGCAACTGAGTGATGAAAATCACTGCAGAAAATGACTGGAGATCACTGGGGGGAAAGAGGACTCATCTCCTGCCTTCATCAGGCAGCCTTCATGTGACTATGTAAAAGGGACTTTCTTCGTGTGTTGGAAGAAAAGGATTGGGAGCTACTGCTGAAGAAACCTCTCATCCTCCTTGTAGTTTAAAGCTAGGGACATTTGAGTGAAAAGAGAGACCCATTTCTAATTCATTGATGCCCTAAAGTTGGAACTTCCAAGAAATCCTTTTCTTTGACAGAGTGAATGAAATCATGGGAATGTGAATAATGGCAAAGCTTTAATGGCTGGACGCGGAGGGAGGGCAGGTTCCTAGGGACCATCTCTCTACTCTAATCTTCCAAGCATTGAGTTAAAAAAGCAAACTTGTCTCTGGCCTGGCTGCTTAGCTCAGTTGGTTGGAACATCATCCTGATACACTAAGGTTGTGGGTTCAATCCTCAGTCAAGGCATATTCAAGAATCAACCAATAAATGCATAAATAAGCAAAACAAGAAATTTCTCTCTCTCTCTCTCTCTCTCTCTCTCTCTCTCTCTCTCTCTTTCTCCAAGATCAATAAATTTAAAAAATTTAAATTAAAAAGCAAATAAGAAGAGCCATGTAGATTCATTGCTTTCATTTGAAAAATCTATGCTTTCCTTTTTCTTCTACATGAGCCATTTTTCAGGCCAAAAACATATTTCTTAGACATAGTCTCAAAATGAATGGAAAAATGAAGATAAGTCTCTCCATTTTTTATAATTCTCTGGCTTTGTGGTAGAAATAGCCTTAAAGTACTGTTAAAGGTACCATTTTTCCTGCATAAACATGAAAATTCAGGTAATTACTAGAAAAAGAAGCAAGTTACACTGATAAGAAGAATTAGGACTCTCTAGCTACTCTATGGGTTTTATTCCATGGCAAGCAGGGAAGCTGGGAGTGTGTCTTAATGAATGCTTAGATAAGGATTAATATAATAATTATATTTATTGAACACATTTATATGTCAGTTGAATACCACATGTGCTGTAAAAATCTCACTTTAAATCCATGTGACCCGAGGTAGTAGGCCATACTATTTATCTCCAT
This sequence comes from Antrozous pallidus, assembly GCA_027563665.1. Taxonomy (NCBI): domain Eukaryota; kingdom Metazoa; phylum Chordata; class Mammalia; order Chiroptera; family Vespertilionidae; genus Antrozous; species Antrozous pallidus. Next base: position 78,554,977 of record CM050516.1, on the reverse strand, counting down.
TTGACAAATGAAGAGGAGACACATGGGGATGGAAATAACTTGACTAAGGGCACACAGGAGCAAGGGGTGGACTTCCCACTCCTGAACCATCCCTATGAGGTTGCTGAGAACCATCAGAAAAATGCGAACGCTGTGGAGCCAGCCAGGCTTTGGTTCTGTGTTGCATGGTCTCCTAGGACCTCTGAGGCCTCCTTTGCCCTTGCTCATAGCCTTTGCCTCTGTGGCCAACCTCCAAGCCTCATATCTTCCAAGTGAGTTGCACATATTTTAGAGAATTAATGTGTATTACTGCATCATTTGGGAATAAAAACCAACAGTTATTTTTTTCAAGGATTCTAAATTCTAATTATAATCCCTTTGCTCTAAATGTTCACCCCTGTCTACACTTCCCATTTTCTTTGTTAGTAAGGCCTCTGTTTTGTCTTTCATTCACTTAATAGATGCCTGTTGAGAAACCTTCCCAGAGCCAGGTGCTGGGGAAGTAGGCAGTGAGCAAAAAGAAGCAGCCATTTTTTGGTGGAGCGTAACGTAGACCGTGTCGAGGACAGGCATCTGTGAGAAAGTTACAGCTGCAATAAATCAGATGTGGGAGACATAACTAGTGATAAAATGAGTCTAGCCTGTGTGGGATACACTGGAGGGCTTCCTGTGCAAGTGGCATTGAAACCTAGTAGGAGAACAATGCAGGAAAGGACATTGCAGGCAATGGGAACCATATGTGCAAAGGCCTCAGCTGAGGAAACATGGTGAATACAAGAGCCTAAAAGAGAGTCAGGTGATCGTGGAGAGAGAGCTCAGGAGTGTGTATGGTATAGATGAGGCTACAGAGCTGGGCAGAGGCAGAGCAGACAGGACCAAGGAGGTTATGAGGCAGGGGAAGCCATGGATAGAGCTCAGCAGAGGGTGATATGATCAAATTTGCATTTTGGGAGAGGCCCCTGTGGGAATAGCAAGGATATTTAGGAGTGAAGTTGAGAGGATGCCTATGGAGTGGTTGGGCACTGTGATGTGGTTCAGGGGAGAGGTCAATGGTGTGGGTACATAGGTGCGGGGAGAACATTCCAGGGGTGGAGGGAAGTTGATAGGCTCAGAACCTTGTTCAAAAGTCAAGTTGATGGTACTTGATGGACTGACTGGACAAGGGTTGATGGGTCAAGGAAGTAATCTAGATTCCTGAGTAGAGAGCATGCAATTTCTTGAGACAAATAGAGTCAGTAGGCTGGAAACAGGCAGCATGCACACCCACGCAAGTACAAGTTTACCTGGCCAGCCTGTTTTCCCATTTTCAAGGACAGCCAGTGGTTAACAGATTTGACCTCCTTTCAATTCTGAGTGACTTGATGAGTGTTTTAAAGGAACAAATCCACGCATTTGGAAAATGCCACTACTGAGGCCTTTATTGACAGCTCCTCAGTCTGCTTCTATGATCTTTAAAATCTTCTTGCTCCTAGCTAACCCACCCTCCATTAAAACCATGCACAGAAAGTAAAATATATTCAAAATAAAGGCTGACATTTTTAGCAGCAAAGCTTATATTTTTGGAAAATTTCTGGATTCATTAAATTTGTTGTAATCTATCTAAAATCTCATCGCTTCAGGTTCTCTTGGGATTGAAAGGAAAGACCAGGGATATGCAGAACCCAGGCTAGGTGATGGGCATCCCCTGTAGGTTTCTATGGGAGCTCCTGGCGAAGGTTGGAATTTTCAGAATTAAGCTCATTTGTCTTAGTAAACCCATACCTGGGCTCACCCGTGTCCAGGGGACCTGAGGTTTCCCAAGACCTCCAGAGCCACAAGACAGATTCCAGGGTCCCCATCAGGATTCAGGAGTTATATCCAAACTAACCTCAAGTCCTAAAACCTCCTTCTGTCCCATGGAGCCCTGTCACAGGGTCAGTCTGATTCCCTGACTCACTGAAAAGAAATTTTACTGTATCGACCCTTACCACCCATTTCCAAGAGCTTTTTCCTACTGGCTAGAATAATGCATGACTGTTGCCTGATAGAAGGCCAGAATCTGACTCAATGAAGTCCAGCCAGGATCTAAGTAAAACAACTTCTGCACATCAACTACCCTAAGGACTCCACTTGCTCACTGAAGCCTCTGAGTATAAGGTCAAGGTTCCCACAGAGGGAGGTTGGCTTCTGCCAGGTACTGGAGACTCCAAGGACTACCTGTGCAAGCCGCCTTCAGCCTGTGGAGTCCCATCCCAGCTGTGGTTGGGCCACACCTGCAGCCTGGCCCAGTAGACCCCCACAGGCAACCATAACTGGAGAAACTTGAGAAGAGGCCCTCCCAGAGCATGTGATTTCTGCCCACCTCCAACTCCAAGAAGAAGCAAATGCTGTAATTCCTGCAATGATTGAATGTAAGAGTGAATAGGTGAAAAACTGTTGGTTAAGGCATAGTGCAGGGGACTTGGAGTAGGAGGCGCTTCTCTGAAGTCCAGTGAGGCAGGTGAAAAGGCAAGTCCCCTTCATGGGCTAGAATTCACTTCATGGCCTGTCACTAGTCACAAAACTAAGGAGAAGAGCCACATCTGCTAACGTGAACTTCAGACAATGCTTCCAATACACTGGCCAAGAACTGCAACTGCTAGTAAAACCCGAAGAACTAAAAACTTAAATTATCTTCAAGTCTCCTACCACCCACAGTGGAAATATATTTTGAGAGTTTCACTATAACTGGGCAATTTTCAAGAAGAAAAGAGAGCCCAGACCCAAGAAGGGCTTCTCCTAATGCTGACACCTGTGTCAGGAGCAGATATTCTTCCCCGGGGAGGGTTTTGGAGGACAGCAAGAACATGGAGTCCTCCCTGAGTGGACCCAGAACTGGGGAGAGGTCTTGAGTCCCTGGATCCGGTTGCCACCTCCTGAGGGTTTCGTGGATCACTGAGGCTACAACAGCCTGAACACAAAGGATGATCTGTCCTGGATCACGGCCCTGAGGCTCTGGGAGTAAGCTCCACTATTCCCCAACATATTGATGTTATCAGCTGGAACAGATCAGCAGCTTATGTTTATGCAGCAGATGCTTTGCATTAAATAGGATTCAATTAAGCCACCTGGACCCTATGAAAATGTCCTTCCACTGCCCGCTAGTTCCTTGTCAAGCAGACTCTCTGCCACTAGGAGGCAGATGTTCATGGTTGACTGTGAGGTGGGAGGAGACAGCCATTCACAGGGGTTCAGACCGGTGAGTTGGACCTCCTGCTGCTGGGGCTATGAGTCTACAAGCTCCCTGGTGGCAATGGTGGTACTGGCCCTTCTCTCACCAGGACTTTTGTCTCCAACAGATGTGACACTCACACTCCTTTTCTGCTTCTCCTGAGTGTACCTTCCCTCTGAGCTGGCCTTTCAGCCTCACACTTGTCCCCAAGTTCCCTGGGCCATAGGAGGAAGAAGCAGGCTCTTCTGCTAAAGTAGACAGAATGTCCCCTTGTCGTTTTAGTTCACTTGTTCCAAATCCCAACTGACCCTATTTCCTTCTTTACCTACCCTTTACCCCTCCCCTAGTGGCATGGCCCTGTCTACTCTTGACATGAACCTGGCCTCTGCCATGAACCCTTCTGCCATTACCAGACAGCATTTCCCAAAGAGTGTTCCCAGGTCTCATGAAAACCTGTGTGTTCAGGCAGGTTTGGGAACCCCTCTTTCCCGCTGCCTCTCCATCTTGGGGGTACATAGTGATGTTGGCCCAGTAAGGATTCAGAAAAGCCTTGTCGAAATGACCCAGCCTTCCATAGATTTGTATGACCCTGGAAGGCCTTCCTGTACATAACACTGTGAATATCACACACACGGCACAGAGAGATGCAGCATCTGACACAGAAGGTGCTGCCCAGCTGAGCACCGAGTTGCTGGCCACAGGCACAAGGACTGGATCCCCCTTCCCAGGCCCAGCTCCCTGTGCTCTTTCATTGAGAGCCCAGACTCATTTTGCCCTTGGTTATGCCCTTATACTTCTGACCCTGATAACTAATATCAAAAAAGTTTCTATAGCTTTCTAGAAGGCCCAGAATTCAAGCCTGAGCGTGCAGTTCCACACGAGACATCAAAAGCTGATTTAAGCAGTGCCAAATAATAATGAGACTTATTTATAATTAGAGGCCCAGTGCACTAAATTCGTGCATGAGGGAGGGGGGAGTTGTCCCTCAGCCCAGCCTGCACCCTCTTCAATATAGGATTCCTCTCACAATCCAGGAATGCTAGCTCCCAACTGCTTGCCTGCCTGCCTTTCTGATTGCACCTATCCACTTCTGCCTGCCAGCCTGATTACCCCCTAACCACTCTCCTGCCAGCCTGATTGATGCCTAAATGCTCCCCTGCCAGCCTGTTTGCCCCTAACTGCCCTCCTCTGCAGGCCTGGTCACCCCTAACTGCCCTCCCCTGCAGGCCTGGTCAATCTAACTGCCCTCCTCTGCAGGCCTGGTACACCCCAAATGCTCTCCCCTACAGTCCTGATCACCCCAAACTTCCCTCCTCTGCCAGCCTGGTCACCCCTAACTGCCCTCCCTTGCAGGCTTTATCGCCCCCCTCCAACTGCCCTCTCCTGCTGGCCATCTTGTGGTGGCCATCTTGGGTCCACATGGGGGCAGCCATCTTGAGTGTTGGAGTGATGGCCAATTTGCATATTACTGTTTTATTAGATAAGATGCTTGTGAGTTCAGTCCTGGCTGGGTGGTTCACTTGGTTGGAGCATCGTTCTGTACACCAAAAGGTTTCAGATTTGATTTCCTGTCAGGACACATCCAGGTGGCAATCGATTGATCTCTCTCTCTCTCCCCCCCCTTCCTCTCTCTCTAAAAATCAATAAAAATATTTATTGGATGAGGATTAAAAATAATAATAAAATAAAATGCTTGTGGGTTGAATTAATGAATGATTGAATGAACAAATGAATTTGCTAAGTGAAGAAGAAAGCTAATGAGCTAGGATCTGGGACATCATTCTGATTCATTTCCATGTGTAAGTGAAGATCATGATATTCTTCCTCCCATGCACATGTATGTGCAAAAGACTCTCTGGTCTAAGGGAGGAATTGCTCTAGAAATCTCTATGTGTGGACATACAGCTATGTCATATTTTAGCAGGTGCCTTGTTTTCTCCAAACCACTCCCTCTCTTTATGCTTTTTCATTTTCCTGATCACTTCTGGGAGAAAGCCTTACTAGGACCCATGGTTGTAGGACGTGCCTCTGTTGCATGTCCTAAACACTTCTCTAGCAATAGGGAGGGTGCACTAATAGTAGCAGGTGCTGATTGTCCCCGGGAGCAGGTCTCAAATCCTACAACCAGCGGCTTCCCTTTGAAGGCTTGCTATCCTCACTTTCTGAGGTGAAGACATTGAGGTCCCACCAGAGTTGTTGAATTGCCCGATGGTAGCCATTGGCAGAATAGTATGCAAACCTGTGGCTCCTCCTGGGCAGAGCTAGACCTAGAATTATAGGGAGGCTTTTAAAACTGATGCCCAAGCCCAGGCTGAGAGAGAAGTAGCCCTTAACTTACACAGACCCACATGCGCTACTCCAGCAAAGGTGTGAGGCACAGCTTGTCTGGGTCTTGGCAGGACAGCTTGTGATGGTCTGGGGGAGGTAGGTACTGGGAGGCTGTGTCACGTGTCCTGTTGCCCCTTTGTCTCTCTGTGTTGTCCTTTCTGGCCTGGGGGACAGAGTTCTTGGGAAGATGGCACCCTCAGCTTGTTCTTTTTTTCGCTCTCAAAATAAACCAACAGTGCCTCATTGTATTAGGTCTCGACCTTGTCTCACGTGTGTGCTTGACAAGAGTCTGATTGAATTGTAGAGATAAAAGCCAGACACGTCCATTTTTTTAACTGTGGTTTTTACTTTTTCTTCTGAAACAATTATCGAATCACAGGAAGTTGCGAAATAATGTGCAGGAGGCCCTGCATATCCTTCATCCAGTTTCCCCCAATGACAACATCATATGTAACTATAGTACAACATCAACACCAAGACATTGACATTGGTGCGATCCACCAAACATCTGATTTCACTGGTTTTACATGGACTTGTGTGTGCGTGGGTGTGTGGCTGTTTGCCATGTTATCCCCCATGTAGATTTGTGTGGCCACCACTGTGATCAAGATATAGAATTATCCCATCACTGCAGGCTGCTGTGTAGCCTCCATACCCACCCTCCCCACCTCATTGCTACCCGCATTTGTTCTCCATCTCGATAATTTGAATATTTCAAGAATGGTATATACATGGAATCAGATAGACTGTAACCTTTACAGATTGGCTTCCTATACTTGGCATAAGTCCCTTGAGATCCCTCCAAGCTGTGGCCTGTACAGGTAATCCCTTGCTTCTGTCCTAAGTGGTCTCCCAGGGTGTGGATGCGCCATAGTGTGTTTAACCCTCACCCTGTAGAGGACATCGAAGTGGTTTCCAGTATAGGACTGTTACGAGTAAAGCTGCTAGGAACATTCATGGACAGGTTTTCACTTCCCTGGGAGACATGCCCAGTGGCAGTTGCTGAGTGCTATGGTGGCAGTATCTTCAATTCTATAAGAGACAACTGTAAGACACTTTTCCAGGGCAGCCTGACACTGTTTTACTCCCTTCCGGCTCCACTGAGCAGTGGGAGCTAAGATTGCTGCTTTGGGAGCCAAATGGAAGTGGCCCAGAAGCTGCAAGAATGGAGTCCCTGTCTTCCACTACAATTTCTAAAGGATAACTCCTGGGAAATCTTTCTGAATCATTCCCCAATTATGTATCTGTGGTTCCCTCAGATATGAGCACCAGAAAATGTGGGTGTCCACCCTGACAGCCACACAGGTTTCAGGGAGTGGAAACACTGGCCTAAATTCAGCGAGCTGGGAGAAGAGCTGAGCCCTATGACCCCACCTGCTCTCCTGGGGTCTAGGAGTTCTTCTGGAGAATGGAGCTCTCTCTATGCCCCTGAGCCGCAAGCGCCCTAAGCCTCACCCTGCAACTCTGGGAGAGAACCGAAGTCAAGGCAGGTCTCTCCCAAGAGGACTGCCTTCTGTGGGCTCCCTCAGGTGCTCTTGATGAGTCTATATTGTTGGTGCCAGCCATGGAAGCAGACAGGGCAGCGTTTGGGTTAGGATGTTGGTGAGCCTTCCCAGATCCACTTCCTGCAAGGCCAGTTTGGAGGCAGGATGATGAGTCCAACTCTGAGCTGCTTCTAGAACTGCCTCTACACAGAGCTCTTGGCCCTGCACCCCACCCTACCCTCTTCAGCCAGTCATAGGGCATCTGCCATGCATATGGTCCTTGCCCAAACACAGCAAAACATATCTGGTGATTATACCCCAGCATCTCACTCACTTCTCTTCACAGAACCCCAAACTTCCCCTCACAAATTCTCCCACAAACCCCATGGCCACCTCCTGGCTCCTCCATTCCCTCCCTGCTGGCATCACCTCCCCTCCACACTCCCAAGCCTGGGGCTAGCCAAAGGCCAAACAACAACAACAAGAAAAAGGGAAACAAAGCACACAAAAGAATTCCCCTGACCCCCCAATAAACACACACACAAAAGAGCAGGCTTGTGGGAAGAGGAAGCTCCCACCAGCATCGACCCCTGGGAGGAGGAGGCTGGGGGTCCCCTCATTGTTCTCCCTCCCTAGGCCTCGTGATGACAATCCCAGCCCAGGACAGGTTGTAGCCCCCCTGCCCTGCAGCCAGCATCCCTCCTCTTTTCCCACCTTGGGTCCCCTGAGAAAGACGCCTGGGAGCAGATGTCATAGGTTCCCACAGGAGCAGGAAGTAAGAGCTCACAAAAGACCGGGTTTTCCCTGAGGAAGTCGCAGTGGCTTCTCAGTGACAGACTCCTGCAAGGATGAGGGACAGGGCAGCCGGGACCCCTGGGACCAGAGCCAAGAGAGGAGCGGCTCCTGGAGGAAGGGAGGGCATTGTGAGCCCTTGTTTACGGCTCTGGCTGGCGGGGGCCGTGACCTTGTTGCTTGTCCACAAGCCCAGGTTCCCTCCTCTCCCTGCAGCCTTCATGTATTGTTGTGGAGTCTGTTGTGGAGGCAGCCCATTCATAATTTTTTCTTGGGGGCGGTTGTTTTTCAGCCTCCAGCCCCTCCCGCAACTGGCTCACTTTCAGCATTGTCACCCGGATAAAAAGCAAGATATCCTTCCCCTTTCATGAGGCTAGCTTCCCATCCTGGCCTTGTTGGCTCCCTACCCTGTTAACCCTTCCAGGAGCAGGAAGAGGGCTCCCCTTTAATGACAGGCCACCAGAGCCAGCTCAGACCTCAGCTCCACCACCCCAGCGTTAGTGGGGACAGAAGTGGAGGGTCCTGAGAAGGCTTGAGTGAGAAGCAGTCCCAGATCATAATGAAATGCCTGAGTGCTAAGATATGGGGGCAGGGTATAGGGCGAGAGGATTGGGTGACAGTGACAGTGACAGTGACTGTTTATCTTACTTGCTCCCAAAGAATCTTTCTTGCAGGTCATAAAGGCTCTGAGGAGTCCTAGCCTCTGCACCCTGCAGCAATCACACCTTTCTTTGAAATGGATCATTTGCCCCCACAGATGGATGTGCTATGAATTGGGCATCCATAGCAGCCAGCATAGCACTGAGCACAATCCCAGGTAGTCCCGTTTTCTCATAGGGTGTGTTGTACAGCCTGAGTTGTCCATGCCAACAAATACTTATTTTCTAACAGTTCTGAGGCTGGATGTCCAAGGCCAAGGTGTCCGTAGAGTTGGTTTCTTCTGAGGCCTCCCTCATTGGCATGTAGATGGCCGTTTTTGTAAACACATGGTCTTCCCTCTGTTCGTGTGTCTGAGTCTTAATCTCCTTCTTATAAGGATACCAGTCAGATTGGATTAGGCCCATCCAATGACTTCATTTTAACTTGCTGACCTCTTGAAGGGTCTTGTCTCCAAATATTATGAAGAGGGGCTTAGGACCTCAGCATATAAACTTTGGGGGAACACAATTCAGCCCAGAGCAGGAGGACTTGGGGTACTCTTTCTCTAGAATCATCTCCAAGAGTTTACTGACTCTGCAAATAGTCAAGTGGCCAAAGACATAGAATAATAAATAGAAAGAACTGTGGGATCTGAAATTAAAGATGGGGTAAGGGCTGATGTCTGGAACCCCTGAACCTGCCCTGGAGAAGCATGTCACTCCTCCACCTTGGGCAGCTCCTTAGTGTATAACTCATTTGCATTTTGGGGTGGTCTAAAGCCCACCCATCACCATCCATAGACTTTTGGTTAAGGTCTCAGTCAGCATACAAGGATTATGAATGGAGATTGGATTTTTTTTTTTGTGGGAGATGAACAGCACATGGAGAGACATGGTCTAATTGGGAGTGGAAAGAGATATATGGGGTTGAGACATTTAGGGGTTAATGGTGCCCAGAAAGGCTGCTAATCCTGACCGCAAAGAGTAAGGTAACTAAAAACCCAGCAAGGAATGCCAGGACTCCTAAAGGCAAGCCAGCATCCACCCCAAACTCCCTTGCCAAGTGTGTGCATGTGTGAATGCATGCATATGCATGTTTATGCCTATGTGTATGCCTGCATGTCTGCATGTGTGTCTGTGTATGTGTGTCTGTGTGTGCAGTGCATGTTTGTGTGTGTGCAAGTAGATGTGCGCATGCATATGTGTATGCATGCACTACAAGTTGCCAAGTGTCCTGGAAAGAAACTTCACCCAGCCAGTTTGGTGGCCTCAGGGTTCTTTGCCAGTGAGTAGCCACAGCACACCAAGCACCCAGTTTCATCCTGGAACATGTGGGGACACCCACTTCTCTTCATAGCCACTCTTCTTCACAGCTCATTGTTGCTCTGTTTGCTTTTCTCCAGGCAGCCCTGCATTATATTGATGTGTGAATGCATGCACCTGCATGTTTATGTCTGTGTATATGCCTGTATGTTTTCATATGTACATGTGTACGTGTATGTATGTGTGTACATGTGTGTGCAGTGCATGTGTATGTGCATGCATGTGTGTATATGTGCATGGTTGTGCACGTTTGTGTGTGCATATGTGGACTTGAGAAAAGGGGTGTCTTTTTGCCCAGGATCATTGTGAGGGATCATCCACCTTGCAGTTTGGCTGTGAATATTGGCTTTGGGGCTTGGGATTGGGAGCTAGAGGGACCAGGCCTGAGATCCTGGCTCAGCCACTTACCAGAAGCAATGTGTGGCTTAGGGAAAAATTGACTTCTTTGAACCCCAGTTTCCTTAGATGTAAAATGGGAATATGAATCCCTGCTGGAGAAGTTTTGTGTGATTAATGAGAAGAGGGATATAAAATGTGAACAGAGTTCATTGTAGGTGTGGCAGCTGCTCCTGTTCTCCTGCCCTTTCACAGATGGCACGTCTGGCCCAGGGTCACAGAGCACAGAGCCGGGACATGGCTCAGAAGCTCGTTGTCTCCATCACCTCTGCCTGTCTGTAGAAATCCCTGCTCAGCTGTTTTTCCTGGTAAAGACTGCCTTTATCAACCCTCCACAGTCTTGGATTAAGAAGAAGTTGAGGTGATCAGCACATTTTCTTTCTCACTTTCCACTTCCAGTGGCCCCAAACTAGCAAAATCCCAGATCATAATTAAGAAAGCAAAGACAGGGTAACGTGGGTTCTTCTCAAAACTTATGATGAGACAATGGTCCCCCTACTGCACACAGCCTGCAACTCCCCAGGGGTCTGCCAAATAGCAGCTCAGAAGCTGCCCTGCTTCTCCCTTCCCCCTATCCCCGAATCCGAATTCCCTCTCCTACGCATTACTGAACTTGACCATCCATGCCCCCCAACAATCACACCTCCACCCCAGCTACAGGCAGTAAGGAAATGGATGGAAAAGAAAAAGAACAACAAGAAAGGCCAAGTTTCCGCAAGCTGCTCTGGGTTGAACCCAGCAGCCCTCCATGTCATTTCCAAAGCATTTTTTCAATCCTGGACTCAGGATCAGAAGGTAACTGAGTCAGGATCTAGCCCCATCTGCCACCTGACTAAGTGTCCCCCACCCCTCCCACCAGGAGAATATAGGAGAGTAAAACTCATCAAGGCATGCCCTCTTCTTCCTTATACCCTCCCCTACCCCTGTAGAGGCAGATCTTTGAAACTAGAGAAAGCTACTAGTTCCCCCAGATATAACTAAGACCATCTCTTTGACCAAACTGTAGACAGGCTCCTCTGAGTCCTTTACAGTTAGGCCTCAGCCTTGGGCTTCTGTGTCCATCCTTCCAGAGTTCAGTTTTAGCAAGTTTTAGTCCTGCTAAGTCAGTTTAGAGAGAATCCTCCACCCTTTGTATGTGATTACTCAATACCTGATCCAACTCCTCACCCCCACTCTCCTCCAAGTGATATCTGAACACCTGGGCTGCCTTCAGTGAGTGCCCTCTTGGTCATCTAAGCAAGAATCCTCCTCTACTGTTGATGCCTGTTCTTGGTAATTTTCATCCTCTGACCCTATTTGTCCTTGTTGTATTTAGAGTTGAGCCCACCTCTCTCCCCTCTCTATATACTATTGATATCTATCATGATAGTCCTGAAGTCTTCCTTACTGTTTTAACAAGTGTCGGAATAATTTTTCCTCTAACTGGTAATATTAAAAGCAAGCAGACAAATAGCTGCTCTGTTTGGGTAGCCCCATTGAACACAGGTGCTTGCAGGTGAGTTTTATGAGCTGTCTAGCTGGCCAACTTTTGGTGAACGATCATGAATAATGATTGAGAGTCATGGCTATGTGGAAGAGTCCAGGCTATTAGATTTCTCTTTCAGGGAGAAGAATCTAGAGACATGGACAGAAGTCTCAGAAGCTCCAGACACCAGCCTTGTTGCTGATCCCTTGGCAGAATTCGACCATCAAAGCTGGACACCTGTTTACTGAGGACCTGACTTACAAATGAAGCCAGAGCTCATGGCCATTTCCTATCATTATAGGGCTCAATGGAACCTTGGGTATCTGGAGCTCTGGTGGGCTCTGGCATGAAAATGAACAACCAAATGGGCAGAAATGGTCTTGTCCTCTTAAAACAGGGTATCTTCTCCACGGGCCACACCCAGAAGGAGGATTTGGCTTTTTAGTCTGTGCCATTTGTACGCACAACACTTGGGAACAAGAAGAAACCCTAACTATCTGGCTCATTCCCTCGTTTGAGAGTTGGGAACTGAACCATTGGGTAGAATCCCTTGCAGAATGTCAACCAGCAAATGTGTGGGCTCAGCCAGGGCCAGAATCTAGGACTGGTGCTAAGGACAGCTCCCTTTCCACCAAGCAGGATCCCATATCATCATCACTGAGGGGACTCAGAAATGGATTTCACAGTTATTTTTCATGTCGCACTTGGAAGAAAACTACCCTTCACTAAAGTTTTCTTTGTGGGAGGAGGAAAAAATAAGAACCCACAACTCAGCAGGGAATACAATTTTAAAAATAAGCCTCCGGTCCCGTGCATTTAATGCCCGCCCCGTGGGGATCCTTGGCCCATAACTAGGAGCACAATGGCTTTTCTTGTTATGAATGAGTGTGAAGTGCCGGCAGAGGAAATAGGAAGCCCCCAATGTAGTCTGAATGGACCTGTGAACAGGGATAATAAAAGTTGTCCTGGATTTCCGTTACCACCAGGTGTTTCCGCCGGGACTTCTATTCATTCAAACCCGGGGATGGCCACCGGTGCCAAACCTTCTCGGGCCCTGACCCTGGCCCCTTGCTCCATTCCTCTGACTTCACTGCCTCCACTAGGGGCCACTGGGCCTAGACCCCTACATCTCAGTGATGGACATACTCTCAGCCCTGGAACCCTAGCCATGGGATTTGTTCTAGACTGAAGAAGAAGACAAAGGATGGGAGTGGGGGAGGGGTCACCATATTCCAGGCCACGCCCAGTTTGTTATGAGAAGCTAACAAGAGGGAACCCAGTGGAGACAAGTGGTCACGAGCTATGGGTGGTAGACATGGGTAGGGACTTGGGCCAGGCACCAGGAGGTCCCCAGCAGCAGGGAGGATTGGGCTAGAAGCTGAAAAGGAGGCCATTGGTGAGTGAGTGCTGAGAAATACATTGCACATTGACACAGGTGGAGGCAGGTGCCCAAAGGCCTCTCCTGGAGTCTGATACTAACTAATCCTGTGACCTTGAGTGTGTCACTCCCTCACTGAGCCTGCCCCTTAGCTCCTGAGGCACCCCTGTCCATCCAGGGCTATTTTCTGTGATCTGAAATCAGACTGTAAGACAGGAATGCTTCTAACTAAGAGGGAAAAGGTGGTTCTGGTCTTTGATGCCCACAAGAACCAGGCAGGAGCACAGATGAGTGAGGTCAACCTGGTGTGAGAAGGCGGACTGTGGGAACAGGAGCCCGGCATGAACTAGGCTACAGGGCACAGACCTGCCGGCTGCCAGGTGAGGGCCTCACCAAGGCAGCCTTCCTGTCACCAGGTGCTGTGGAAGCCAATGGAATGTCGAGGCTGCATTTTAACTGTTCTAAGTCTGAAATGGGTGGGGGGGGGGACTTATTCTCTTGAAGCAGAAAATGTGTCATAAATGATTTGGCTCTCTTCATAGTGGGTGGTTTTACAAAACACACTAACTGGATGGGCAAGACATCTTGGACCAGCAATGGCCGCAACTCCTATACAAGGAACCAGTCACTCCTCCCCCATCACAAGTAGGAAGGTCCATCTCTTCCAGGAAGCCTGTCATGAGTGCCCAACTTAGAAGGATACTATCTGGAATCCATGATTTGCTAACCTCATAGTCACTAGAACATGGTGTTCTCTCCATTCTGGCAGGATCACTATGGCAGGCAGAAGAACCACCAACTGGAAACCCCAAAGTCCTACCTATTCTAGCCTCTCTTGGTTCCATCTACAAGGTAGGTGGATGAGCCAGGCAATAAACATGTACTAAAAACTCACCGGGAGGGCAGCAGCCCACCGAAGAGCAAGTTCTGATTATGGACAGTCCAGGTGTCTGATTGCTGTCTTTATTAGTCACCTAAGGCCTCTGGTAATTAGCAATTAGAGTTACGCATCATAACATCCAAAATAATGTACATCTTCACTTCCTCCAGGCAACAATAATGATGATAAAAATGGTGATGGTAATGTTGATGCTACACAGATAAAGCTTAAGAGCAAATACAGAGCCATATATTTCTCACATCAGATTATTTTATGTTGGGTCTAACAACTACATGATGTAAGAAGGGTGTGTACTATTGGACAGGTAAGAGCATGGGGACTCAGAAGCATGAGGGTCGTATGTGTGTCAGAGGTCTCATAATGATTAAGTGGCAGACGATCTTTTGCTTCCTCAACCTAGATAGTCAGGTCTACAAAGAATGGGCATCACTGCAGAAATCTGTTGAGCTCTAAACACCCTCAGGACTGGATGACTTTAGTGTTTTTTTACAGCAAACATGGGAACCCTGGTCTCCCTACAACTCCTTGAGAAGCTAAGCATGCTTAGGGCTTGGACCTGAAGCATACTCATATGTCCTCCCCTCTCCAGCCTTCAGTCTACACACGATCTGGGCATGACACAAAGCAGGTGAGGAGTATGGTGGGAACAAGGGAGCCACGCTGGAGGGCAGAAATCTGTGTCAGACGACAAGTTGTGAGGTCCTAGATCAACACCTTCCCTTCTGACCCTCAGTTTCCTCACCTGTAAAATGAAGGAATTAATGGCATCCTTTCTGTATTTCCTCTAGTTTTATTACTGAAATGATTCCACTCCAGTGCTCTTTAGGGCCCACTTACCCTTCTAGAAGCCATCCCCTCACCTGGAAGAAGAAGAAACACAGCAGAAAGCAAATGCTGCTCCGACTAGGGATCTTTCCCGTCTGTGCTTAGCCATCCAAATTCAGTTCAGGGCTCTAGATTGGAGCAGCAAAGCAGCAGCCAGCCCTCTTATCCCTGCTGGCTCCAGCTCTCTCCTTCCCCAGGGCTGTCTCCCACACCCTTTCTACTGCCAAACCACATCACTTGCAGTTTTGCAATTTCCAAACTGAGCTCATAATCTCACTTTCCAGAAAGCTCCACAGACAGCAACCAGGACAGCCCCATGCCCCATCCCTCCCAGGCTCCCCTTGGCCTAGCTAGAACATACTGTGCTTCCAGGACAGGTGTCGGCCCTGGACTTCTTTCTGATCTGCATGCTTTTCCAAAAGAGAGGATGGGAGGCAGGGAAGACAGGTGGGTTAGGTTATCATGGGTTCGTGCAGATATAGTTTTGCACCTGGGTTTCTGGTGTGGCCTGAGGTTGTTGCCAGGGCTGCAAGGTGGATGAACCAGCAACAAACCAACTACCCAAGCTGAGTGTTCAGTCATGGAATCCCCTTGGAAGGGAGTCTCCTAGTAAGACAGCTGTTTTCATGAGTTTGGGGTAGGGAGAGGAATAGATAGATGGAAGAATCAGTGTCTTAGTCCATTCAGCTGCTCTCACAAGTTACCTTGGACCTGGCAGCTTAAACAACAAAATGTATTTCTCACACTTCTGGGGGCTTCCCAGCCTAGGGCCAAGAGTGCTTGGTTGATCTCATGGCTGGTGAGAATCCACTTCCTGGTTTTTAGACAGAGGTCTTCTCACTGGTCCTCGAATGGTGGAGCCAGAAAGGGGAAGCAAGCTCCCTTGTGTCTCTTCTTCCTCTTTTACTAAGGGCACTCATTTCATCCTGAGGCCTTCACCCTCATGACCTCATCACTTCCCAAAGGCTCACCTCCTTATACCATCTCACTGGGGGGTAGGGGAAGAAGGATTTCAACATATAAATTTGTGGGAGACACAAAGAGGCAAATAACTCATTTCAATGGCACAGTTGAGAAAGAGTTCTAGCCTGGCTCCTGCCAAGGCAGAGGATGGAGTCAACAGAAAAAGATCCACACTGTAGTCTCTCCCCTCACCCCACCCTGTTCATCTTCTTCATCACAGTTATCAAGTTATCACCACTGGAAGGGATCTTGCTTATTTTTAAAATATATTTTTATTGATTTCAGAGAGTAAGGGAGAGGGAAGAGACAGATAGAAATATCAATGATGAGAGAGAATCATTGATCGGCTGCCTCTTCAACCCCAGCATGTGCCCCTGACTAGAATCAAACCAGGGGACCCTTCAGTCCACAGGCCGACACTCTATCCACTGTTTCACTTTCTGCTTCTTTTTACTAGACAGAAAGCACCACGGGAGCAGGTCGTTGTTTGTCACATCTGCCACTGTGTTTCTAGGCCCAGATGGGCATCATGCTGCTCCTCGTGGGACCTTCCTTATACACTCTGTTCTCTTGCAGAGGACCCTCAGTAGATGATTTGATGAATAAAGAATAAACCTTTGTTATCATTATCCTCAAGTGAAGGAAATGGAGGCTCAGAGAGGTCAAGTTCCTTGCCATTGACAGACAGCTAGTAACAGAGGAAAGATCCCATTCCAGGTCTAGGGAACACAGGTCCATTAACAGTCTCATGCATGATGAGACTTTCTTCATTGTCTCAAGCCCACATCAGATGCCTCTTACTCCTCCTATAAGCTTGCTTAGCTCTTCTGAACCCAAAAGAATCAAGGAGGTTGTACTACCTTGTGGCTTAGCATGTACCAACAACACCCTGCATTTTAGTTAGGGGTTTTCCATCTTGTTTTCTCTATTTTGGAGTTCAGTCCCATCCATAAATATTTTTTGAGATCCACATACTGGATAGATTCTTGGGCCCAGCTGTGGTTGGCTCCCTGAGAGTTAGAACTTGAGGGCAATGGCTGTGTCTCTCTCATCTCAGTACCTGTGTGGAATTGAATTTAATCTTCTGCTCTCTTTATTGGTATCTTGTAGGTTCCTTCTGCAAGGAAGTCTCAGCTGGTCCCATCCTGGGCCTGTTTCCCTTAAGAAGAAAGTCTCTACTTTTCTGCAGGCCCAAGGCAGAGCTAACTCCTGCTTTAAGGGAGGTGTACAGAGGAGCCTTCTTTTCTCCAGATTGTCTCTCTTTCCAGGGAGTAGAGGCTGGAGATTGGTTGCTGGGGTCCAGTGATAGCCCCTAACTTCTACATGCCAAGCCTGGGAAGAGACTATGGTGAAAGTTTCAAATGAGGGAATGCCTCCTTCTCCACCAGGCTCTCTCCCTCCAGACTACTTCATATCCTGAGTGCCAGGGCCTGGGTTCCTGGGCACACATGGCTACCTTTTAGCCACTGCTTCTCATTGGAACTTCCTTATACTCTCTGTTCTCTTATGAATGGGCACTGTACCCTTCCTCACCTTCCTTCATGTTTCCTCTACTATTAAACAGTGGAAACCCACTCAAATCACACAAAGGCCACAGTTACTGGTGCGGGACTCCCGGTTGGAGTGTCTCTATCTCATCCTCCATCAGCCCAGGCAGAGAGGTCTCACGAGCTCTCACCCAGCTCCATCACGTACAATGACCAGTGGCTGAAATTCTTTGCATCCCAATATTGCCAACTGTAATGTAGAAATAAACATTCATAATTCACATGGTTGTTGGGAGACCTATTGAGGGAAATGCCTAGTTTGGGTATTTCTAAGCACAGAGTCTTCTTCAGAAAATGAAAATAAATAATACCTAATGTGTGATGTGGGGGTGAGGATTAAATGGGGTGATATATTTGAAGTTAGCAGAGTTTTCCATACATAGTTGGGTCTTAACAAATGGCAGTTACTGTCATTGATAAAGATAGTAGGTGGAAGCTGTTGTTAATTCTGTGGTCTCTATGGAAGGGGCCTCTACCTGAGCACCCAGGATGAGCATGGCCTTTTTCACATCCAGTGCTTCCTGCCCTCAAGCAGATGCGGGAGGGGGACTCACACTGCTTTGGCACGTCATACTTGCTATTGCACTGAATATGTCATCCATTTGCCCTTTGTGGGAGGTAGGGTTTAGTAGAAAACGCCTTGATTTTGAAATCTGACAAGCCTGGTTTGAAATCTGCATTTTACCACTCACTAGCTGTGCAACCTTTGGCAAATTATTTAATCCCATTGATCCTCCATTTCCTCATTTGCAAAACAAGGTCATAAGGAAAGACTTCACAAAGGAGCCATTGTGTGACTTGAACCTGGAAAGATGTATAAGATTTGGAGAAATAGAGAGGAGGAGGCCTGCAGGCAGGTGGGAAGAGGGAGAGAGGAATAGCAGCCTAGCTGGTCAGAAGGCATAGGGGAGCCAGATCATGAAAGCCTTGGCAGCCAGACAGGCAGGACTTCTCAGCAGGCAAAAGAAGAGCCCAGAAGGCTTGAGGAAGAAAGAGGCCACCTACACTGAGCCTCTTGGCCTGTGTTGGGAGTGATCTCATGATACTGCAGGTCATTCTACAGTTTCTGGGAAGATAGAGATCCCACCTGTAGCACCTGCAATGGGAGATTCATTTTTGGCAGAGTTAGTCAGGAGCCCAGTTGCCTCATGTTTGTTCACGCCTCTCTACAGGTATGTGCAGCTTGGGCATGAACTTGGCTAGCTGGGATCTTTTTCTCATCATTATTTCTATCACATTGTCAATGCCAAGGAAAGCAGAGAAAGGCAGACCAAGTCCTGGAATGTGCAAAGAATGGTCATGAGGAGTGAGCAAGTAGAATCTCTTTTGTCAAATCTCTTTTGTCAGGGTGGAAATAAACACTCATGCTGGTGTCAGTAGAGGATTCAGGTTTGGAAAAAGTTAGTGAAATAAACACTGCTCCAGGAGCCAACGGGCCTAATGACTCCAGGACTTATCAGGCACGTGGATTTAGGGAAGTTCCTTAGACTTGTGGACAATAGTTCTTTACCTCTGTAAATGGGATAATGGAATACGAGACCCACAGGGAAGTTATCAAGGTGGAAGGGGATATGGACATGAAAGAGCTTTATATATGCTGCAGTAGAAATAGCAAATGTCATGCTTTTTGAGTTCTAGGATTGATTTTCTTGACCTGAACACTCTCTTCTTACTCAAGGTCAGGGCATATGCCTGGGTTGCTGGAGGGGGGCATGCAAGAGGCAGTTAATCAATGATTCTCTCTCATCATTGATGTTTCTATCTCACCCTCTCCTTCCTCTCTGAAATCAATGAAAAATATATATATTTTTTAAAAACTGACTGGGATACACTCACCCCCCACGAGCTACAGGAATGGGTTTGGGACACCAGCACTGACGAATAAGGGGACACCTGTCCTGGCACAGTGCCCAGGTCTTAGGAAGGTCACCCAGGAGCCAGACACAAGACTCCAGGCGAGCTGCCTATAAATATCACTGGGATCTGTACCTGCACACTCCTGGCTGCAGGGGACAGGGTTGTGTGCACAAGTCCGGGGTACAATGAATGGGGATTGTTACGCAGGAGATGGTTTGTATTCATCTGCACTGCTTGGGCCTGCGCCAGCCCCTTTTCTCCAAGCAATTCCATTTTGGCTATTGTGCCGATTATGGCTGATCATTATCTTGGTTGTTTATCCAGTTGCTGTATAGATTGACTTTCTGAATGTCAGGGTTTGGCTGTTTCCATAACAGGAAGCCGCTTGCTGTCTTACTGTGTTAAGAAACTCCAGTCTACACAATAGAATCCCAAGAAAACCCTAAACACTCCGTTTGTCAGGGGAGCCTCATTGAATCCTGCTCTCATTGTTTCTTTTATAGGCTGAATCCTGTATTTACAGTCAGAGGTTGTGTGTGTGTGTGTGTGTGTGTGTGTGTGTGTGTGTGTGCAGGATATCATGCCTGGCTTTTCACTTTCCACGTTTTCCACCTGAACCTCAACACAGATTAGGGTGCCAAGAATCCCCAGACATCAATCTGACCTACTAAAGCTGGAGGTCAGACAGGTGGAGAGGGGACAAACAGGACCCTGTGACTGGAGAGTTTCCTCCTGGTTCTCATTGGGTTGCTTGGTCTTCAGGTGGAAGTTGGCATTCCTGTTTCCATACCAAGGCCCAAACAGAATAACATTGAACCCAGGTGCCAAGACCCTTCTGGAGGAAATCGAAGATCAAAGGGGAGGCATTTGGCCCTGTTTCTGTCTGTCACTATCATTTACTATCTTCTGAGGAGGTTTCCATGCCCAGAGGACCTCCCTGGGCACCAGGTTAAATAACATGGACTCCTTTTTAATTGTACCAGGCTCTCCCTGTCCATCCTCAGCTGCCAAAAAGCTTAGAGAAGAAATCAAGCGGAGAGTGGTTGGAAAGTCTGAGGTCTCCAAGGAGAGCTGCCTCTTTCAGAGCAGAGACTTGCACCAGAGAATCGGGTGGAATTAGAGGTTGGCCAGGAGCTCTTGGAGAGCATAGGCCTCTCCAGCCTAGTATTGGGCTGGTGAATGCTTGCCAACCTGAACTCTTAGGACCCTTACGAGCTGGCAGTCCTTGGGATGCAGTTGTAGATGGAAAAGCAGCCTGGATTCCTTGGGAGTAGGGTCTCTTGGTTATCTTTAAACTTGACACAGAAACCTCTGTTTTGGTTGAAGACTCTTTTTTAATAATATATTTTCATTGATTTCGGAGAGGAAGGAAGAGGAAGAGAGAGGTAAAATATCAATGATAAGAGAGAACCATTGATGGGCTGCCTCTTCACACCCCACACTGGAATTTGGGAATGTGCCTGGCATGTGCCCCGACCAATCAGGAATCGAACCATGACTTCCTGGTTCATAAGGGGGCATTCAACCACTGAGCCACGCCTGCCAGCCAGGCTGGTTGGAGGCTCTTGGTGTTCTATGGATCAAATAATCATTTCCACCTTGTTCCACTCCCCTTCAGGGGTTCTCAGGAGAAAGAGCCCTGCATGCTGTGATGGGAGCTGTTTAGCAGTAGAGGGCGCTGTTTACCTAAAATCCAAGCATGAACCTTGGACAGGATAAAGAATTTGTATGCCCTAGGAATGGCCATCTAACTGGTTCTCTTGTCTCCTCCAAAACATGTCTAAACCAGCCCCATGGATGAGAAGGTCATAAGTTCACAAGCACTCCTGGGTCTTCCTCGGGAACTCAGTCCCACTGCGGCAGTCCTTCTTCCCAAGAAACCCTTAGACCGACCTGCACCCATTGTGTTACATTTCCTCTGTTCTGTTCCACTGACTTTGAACCTCCTGTTCATATTGCAGCAGATTGGGTTACTTCCCCAAGATGCCTTCCCTCTATTATTCTTGTTCACCCAGCATTCCCTACCATGTTCACGCTCCTGGGGTAGGGCCCAGGGGAGGGTTGGGACAGTACTAACTGAACATTAGCAGATTAAATGGAACATTTCTGAGAGTTCAGGATAAAGCTAGATCTTATAAACAGTAAATAAAGAACATTTGATTATTTATTGGGCTTATAAGTCAGAAGCTTGGTTTCTGTAAAACACAGGCAAAAATTACAATTATTTTTATGGGCTGTGATTCTTGGGAAAATGTCCCCAAGACACTGAAAACACTAAAAATAACAAGATACTCATAGTGTTCTTCTCTAAATATTTAGCCACATTTTCTTTTGAATGGTGTTAACTTTATTAGTGTTCAGATTTGGCCTTGGTCTAGATGCAATGGGAGGTTTTACCATGAAGCCAATGAAGGTTAAACCTCAGGGTCCCTCATCACTGGCTAAGTGCCCAAACAATGTGTTCTAACATTATATGTTTTTGTGAAATAAGCAAAAGTAAGATATTTTAATAACAAATTGGTTGAGACTGTTGTTTGTTTCCACTCTGGCTTCCCCTCCATCACTTTGATGATACATATACACACTTCAGTCACTTTGTGTAGTTAAGCATGACTCACTGTCCTGATGTAGAAATGGCTTCCAGTCACACCCCAATGGCCTACTGGTGCCATGAGATGGAAGTTCAAGACTAGAAACATGCCTGGGTGGAACATGTATTAGGACTCTATACCATGCAGAGACACAAGATTTGAAATACACATAACCAGGGCTTGACTGAATGACTTTTCTGGTTTTGTGAGATTCATAGAGTTTTTATCTTTTAAAAAAATATGATATTTGGGCAAAACTATGGAGAAAGTCAAAAGATCATTGATTGCTAGGATTAGGAGAATGGGTGAAAAGGTGGAGCACAGGATTTTTAGGGCAGTGCAACTATTCTGTATGATCCTGTACTGTACATGTCATTATAAATTTGTCCAAACCCACTGTATGTATAAGATCAAGAGAAATCCCATTGTAAGCTATGGACTCTGGGTGATAATGATGTATCAATGTAAGCTCATCGGTTGTAAAAAATGTACCACTGGTAGGAAATGTTCATAATGGGCCTGGGGCCTATGCCTGTGTTGGGCAGGGTGCATGCAGGAAATCTCTGTACCTCTATTTTGCTGTGGATCTTAAACTGCTCTAAAAAACAGTCTTTTAAAAATAGGCAATTTGTTGTAATCTGTTTACTCATTCCAAATAAATATCAACTTTTGAGCCTACTTATGCATTCATAATCTTGTATTGTTTTTCTTTTAAAAAATATTTTAATCTTTATTATTCAGTTTATTAATTACATTGTCCCACCTTTTTTTCCCCCTATAGTTCCCCACCACCTGGTACCCATCCCACCCTTTTCCCTCACCGCTCCCCACTGTCCTCTCCCATAGGTGCATGATTTTTGTCCAGTCTCTTGCTGCACCTCCCACACCCATATTCTCCCCAAGAACTGTCAGTCCATTCCCTCTCTATGCCCATGATTCTGTTATATTGACTAGTTTATCCTGTTCATCAGATTTTTAATTCACTTGGTTTTTAGATTCATTTGTTGATAGATGTATATTTGTTGTTCATAATTTTTATTTTTACCTTTTTCTTCTTCCTCTTCTTAAAGAATATCTTTCAGCATTTCATATAGTATTGGTTTGGCAGTGATGAACTCCTTTAGCTTTTTCTTATCTGCGAAGCACTTTATCTGATCTTCAATTCTGAATGATAGCTTTGCTGGATAGAGTAATCTTGGTTGTAGATTCTTGCTACTCATCACTTTGAATATTTCTTGCCACTCCCATCTGGCCTGCATAGTTTCTGTTGAGAAATCCGCTGACAATCGTATGGGTGCTCCCTAACAGGCAACTAACTGTTTTTCTCTTGCTGCTTTTAATATTCTCTCTTTGTCTTTTGCTCTTGGCATTTTAATTATGATGTGTCTTGGTGTGGTCCTCTTTGGATTCCTATAGTTTGGGGTTCTGTGCACTTCTTGGACTTTTAAGTCAATTTCTTTCACCAGATGGGGGAAGTTTTTGGTCACTATTTCTTCAAATAGGTTTTTATTATCTTGCTCTCTCTCTTTTTCTGGCACCCCTATAATTTGGATGTTGGTATGTTTGAGGTTGTCCCAGAGGCCCCTTACACTATCTCCAATTTTTTGGATTCTTTTTGCTTCTTGCTTTTCCGGCTGAGTGGATTTTGCCTCTTTGTATTTCAAATCTTTGACTTGGTTCTTGCGGTCCTCTAGATTGCTTTTAGGTCTTTGTATAATATTTTATTTCAGTCAATGTATGCTTAATTTCTAGTTGGTCCTTTTTCATATCCTTGTAGGTCTTGTTCATTTCCTCATAGGTCTTGTTCATTTCCTTGTAGGTCTCGTTCATTTCCTTGTAAGTCTTGGCCTTTTCTAGGAGCCTCTTGAAAAACCTTATAACCGTGGTTTTGAACTCTATGTCCAGTCATTTTTCCCTCCATTTCTTTCACATCTGATTTCTTTCCATGTCTCTGCATGGTGGCTGCTTTCCTGAGTTGGTCGATTAGTTTTGTGTGGTAGATGTCCTCTAAGGGACAGTGGCTCAGCCTTCCCAGTTACCTGAGGTGGATACTCTTGCTGCAGCCCTTTATGGGTTGCACAGTCTTGTTGCAGTTAAGCCTAGATTATTGTTGTTAGCATCAGGAGAGTTTGACCTCCAGGCCAATTGGCTGTGAGGTTCAGCCTTGCTCAGGTTGGATGGGCAGAGTCTCCGGGCCGAGCAGGCAGCATTAGCTCTGCCCTATGTGGTACCTGGGACTCTGTGCCAAGTGGCAATGGCTGCCAGCACTTCTGAGAGAAAGCTGCTGCCAAGCTCCACCTGCTGCCAGACAATTCAGCCTCTCCCCAAATGAGTCTGCACACCCAACGTCTCACCCAGGGTCGTAAAACAACGCAGTCCGGTGGTTTCCAGAACGAGAGAGTAAGTCACGAGTCCTCTCTGCAAGGTCATGCAGCTCTGCTGTTCCCAAGTTTACATACACTCTCCACAAGCTTGCCCCCTCCACAAGCTTGCAGACCCTTGCAGCACTCGAGTTTCGGCATGCTTCCCTACTGTCCAGTTTTAGCCCGTAGGATTGTGGGTTCCCCGGACTTCACCCGGAGCTGGGGAATCAATGCAGTGGGATGCCTTTGTCTCCCCCGTTCGAGAAAACCAGCTGGGTTTGCAGCCACCCGCCCTATCCACTGGCACGTGGGAACAGCTCCAAACCTCTGACTCCAAGTGTATCTTCAACACTGCCCTCTGCCACTCCTCTGAGTCACAGTGTCCTACCTTTACTTTTACTTGTGGAATTTTCACTCAGCCAGCTTTCCGATTATTCTGGATGATGTTTGTTCTTTCATTAAGTTGTAGTTTTGAAATTGCTGTGTAGGGAAGCAAGATAGGTGTTTACCTATGCCGCCATCTTGGTTCCTTCTCCACCTTGTATTGTTTTTCTTTAAGAAGCTCCTAGATTGTTGAGGTCCCCACAAAATGCATATCTGACCTGTTTGTATGTAATAAATCCTTGCAGCTATATTAACTCATAATTATGTCATTTTACCATTCAGATTAGAAATGCCTTGATGGTGAAAAAGTGTCTACTATTTCCTGTACTCAGTCCACAAAGTAAAATGATTCCTTGGCTGGAGGCGATAGACCCTCTCGTGGCACTCCATTGGCTGGAATCTGTTCCTGGCCTTGGGAGTAGAGTGCAAAGGATCTTGTCCTGAGATTGCTAGTCACTTGGAGTTGTCTTGCTCTAAAACAGAAGGGGAAAGTATCTAATTTCCTATGTCATGGAAGGGAACCTCAAATAGTAAACCACCCAAGCCAGTGGCTTCAGAACTGAGTTCCTGGTGCAGTAAAAAAAATAATAATAATAATAATGGCATTCTATCCTGGGGAGAAGGGTCCAGAGGGGTCCTTCTATGTGGTTATCCCATCCTGACACTCCCGTCACTGTTAATGGCATGAAGACACCCTACTTCCCTGACCATTGTGTACTTTTTTATGTCTAGACATTTCAAGTTCACTCCTTCTGGGAGACAAAATTGGTGAAGTTTACATTTTGTTTTCTCTAAGTTCCTGTTTGGTTATAGTTAAAGAAATTGGGTTTTTGACAGCAAAGATTCATGAAGCAAATGTTTTCTTTGCAGAAAAGGCACCATGCAGAGTCTCCCAGAGCAGATAAAGATGAGTTGAATTGAAGAGGGGCGGTAAATGAGGTTTATCTGGCCATTCTTCCTGGGACCACGCCTGAAGGAGAAGCCCTGTCATACCTGCATCTGCCAGCAGATGGCGAGACATCACCACTGGTAGGAAGATAGTTGACTCCAGACAGAGCCAGGGTTATTTTATTGGTCTACCTGATTGCAAGGCCAGCTCTGCAGATTTCCTGATATGTTCCTGCCCCTCTTGAGAAGGTGGACCCACCTGAGGAGGCTGCTAAGAGCACTGAGTCTGGACCAGGGTTGCTCTGGGGACTTGGAGCATTTCCAGTGTCCTGGGTGGAGAGCCGCCTCCAGCCTGCGGGTCTTCTCTAAAGGAGCCTGGAAAAGGAGCTCCAGAGAAGCTCTTGGGAATGAAACAGATCCAGGAAGGGGACCCCCTGCCTCATCTCCTTCATCCTGTCTGAACATCCCCAAGGCCTCCCTGCAGCCTTCCGGACCACACAAGGGGTCTTACTGAGGGTTGACAGATACAATACAGGACGCCCAATTCAAATATTGCATGAGGAATACTTACACTTACAAATTATTTTTTGTTTCTCTGAAATTCAAATTGAATTGGGTGTCCTTTCTTCTTATTTGCTAACTCTGTACCACCCCGCTCTCCTAAGACAGCTAAAATATTCTCGCCCAGTGCGGACCAAAAATAGGGTTCCTTCTCCCTCACCCCAGACCCTTTGCCCCCAAAACTCTGTAAAGTGGCTGCTTTATTAGGTTTGCTCTGACCTAAACCCTTCACTTCGGAAAGGGCCCGGAACTGTGGGTGAAGAGGGCCCTTCACACTTTCATTTCCTCAGCCCTGTGCGGCCTCTTAGTAAAGCAGACAGGCCTGGGCTTCACAGAGCAGGAAACTGCGACCATGGATCCTGACTCGTCCAGGCACCTTGGTGGAGAGACTTGCAGAAACTGTGTGTGCCTCCCTACATCAGAGCTGGAAAGCAGGGGGCGTGGGCCCAGAGCCCCAAACACCAAGAAACAAAATACCCCAAAGACAGCACGGCTTTGTACCCTGCACCCCACAGCCCTGGCAGGTGGCCAGGATTCTGAGACAGGCGTGGGGGGACCTGATTGTGCAGGCAGCCCCGCCAGCAGGACACCTGGGCCCATCGCCGCCTCAGCAGCGGCCCTGGCGGCAGCCACACTTTCCTGTGCAGCCGCTGCAGCTTGTAGGATGCTGATAACGGGAACAATGCGGCAGAGGAAAAGTGCAGGAGTGGGACAATGAGCCGGCCTCGGGGACTCTCCCAGGCCAGGCGGGACCGAGGAAGGAGCTGCAGGTCCCAAGGGCCAGGCTGGAGACTGCTCTGTGTCTGGAGGTGGTAAGGGGGGTGCTCAGAGCCCCAGGAAGGAGGGCTGGCGGCTGGCTGTCCCTCCTTAGGGCAGCCGTTGCATTGTTCCAATCCCCAAGAGACTCCTCTCTCGCTCTCTGTGGATGGGGCAGTGCCAACAGAGAATCATTAACCCGAGGAGGGACCTTCCGGACCTCCTCGGTCAGGAGGGCAAGTATCCACAGCTAGAACAGGAGACGATGGCTCCCAGGATGACCACAGAGCTAACCCCAGAATGTATGACATCCAGTGTGGGAGCCATCCATCAACCTCAAACTCACTCTTATGCCTCCCTGCCTGTCCCATGCCAAGCAAGAGGGCTCTTCAACCCCCCACCCCACCCCTGACAGGTGCAGAGCACCTGGGTACCCACAGGATGACACAAAGACAGGTCTGAGAATCACTCAGGGGGACTAGCTATTGGGGGCAGCAGGTAGGCAAATATCTCAGGGTTTGGTCAAACATTAGACCTAGTTGTCTTGCTGGCTGAGTCCGCTACTCTCAGCCAGGGATGTCTGCTAAGGTGCCCCAGGTTGTCGATGGTACACAGCATATGGTAGGTATAAAGCAAATATGTTTAGATTACAGGGTGGGGCAAAGTAGGTTTATAGTTGTAAGTACACAAAATAGAGAATTTATTCTTGTATTATTATTTATTAATTATTGTATTATTTTCCATGTGAACAACTTTTGCCCAGCCCTGTACACTCAACCCCACCCCAGGCCAGAATTGGAGACTGCAGGAGACTGCGGGAGGAGTGGTCCAAGGTGTCAGTGATGAGCCTTGAGAAATATTTGCCTGTTTCCTGTACAAAGCCCAGACCACAGGCACTGAGACTGTTTATTCATTGCTTAGCCCACCTTATACTGAAAAGGACTTCAAGCAATCTATAGGATGTGGAAAATATTAGGAGATTAAATAAAACAAGGAAGGAAGTCCAGGGGAAAAGTAAACAAGGGCAGGGAGGTAAAATGAGCCGGGAGAGGGGTGTCCACAGCAGGGCATGTCATGGAGGCCAGCAGGCAGGCAAGGGACGTGGACGGAGCAGGCCCCTTGAGAGAGAAATCTGATCACCAGCTGTTGCTTGGGAGGAGCAAAAAATAATAATTAGGAGAAGAACCCAAAATGTTATTTTTGATACTAAAACCAAAGACCAGTTCTTGCCCAAAGTCCTCATGGAGAGAATTCAGAGTGAGGCCAATGCCACCTTCCCCAGCGAGGGGGGCCTGCTTCTCAGAGCTCCTCCCAGGTCAGACAGGGCCAGGATGGAAGGCCTAGGAAGAGGCTCTGGGATATGACCCATGGGCCCATCTGTCTGCAGTTTTGGCTTAATTTTAAGACAAAATTTTAAGGGGGAGATTCTAGTTATCAGAAGAATTAGACATTTCACACAGCCCCCAGGCAATCCTCCCCCAACCCTGATTCTGTTGTGCTCTGGCAGGGAATGTGGTGTAAGGAGTAGGAGGTGTTTCTGTCTGCAACACCTGGGAGGGCCCTTGTGTGGGTTCCTGGTTCAGCACAGGCCTCTGCTGAGCTGCGTGCTGTGGGTGGGGCCACCATCCTCTTGTGAAAGATCAGAGGTTTGAGAGGCTACTCCACCTATCTCCACCGGAGGTCAGCCAGGGCAAGGACCCAGCCAAGCCAGACTGGGCCTGGCCCAGTGCAAGGTCTACCTGGTCATGAGCGGGTAATTTGGCTTTTATCCTCCTAAGTACTCCCACCTGTCCCCAAAGCACCGTCCCTCGCACACACCTCAATCTTAGTTGTAGGTAAAACTTATTCAACCTTAGCAGCAGCATCTGTATAGGGCAGTGGTCAGCAAACTGCGGCTCGCAAGCCACATGCAGCTCTTGAGCCGTGATTTACTGCTCTGTTGACTAATGAGTTTGCCAACCACTGGTATAGGGAAAAGGTAGCAGCTTTGATGGCCGGAGCCAAGGCACCTTCGAAGGCCTCCCCCTCCATGACCCCAGGATGCAGAGCAGCCATGGCTGACTGACCAGAGAGGTTGTGTCAGACACCAGCTGCAGCCCTGGGAGCAAATCCTGGCCACTGAACACTGAACTGCACCCATTTTGAAAGATTCTAGCACATTCTCCAGGTCGGGGCCAGGATACCTTTGCATTTGTTCCTAACTGTTCCAGCTGGGCCTGCTGTCTCTCCCTGGGGTATCCCCAGAGAGCTGGGGGGCCACGCTGGGTCAGTGCCCTCACCCACACAATCATAGGCAGTGCACAGAGCTCCCAGTTATGGACTGTTTTGTCAGCATTTGGCATCCAATCAACAGAGATGACACCAATTACTTGTGTCACAGCTTCTGGGGAAGATGGAGATGTATGACATCCAGTGTGGGGGCCATCCATCAAGGCCTGAGATGGGCCAAGGGTCTGTCACTGTGACAGGGAGTTGAATCTCCCAGGACAGCTGGTGGCAAAGTGCATTCTATCATCAGAATTGAAACCTGGGCCGTGGCACACAGCCCAGTGCAAGGAGGAGGACTTTTGGAGCCAGGTATCTAGGTCAAAAACCATCACCCCTCTCTCCCTACACACACACACACACACACACACACACACACACACACACGCCTGTGTCTGGTCAAGCTGGACCCTCCCTAAACTTCTGAGCTTTTGATGCTTTTGTCTACTCCCCTGGAATCTCCCACTTCAGCTCCCAACTCCTCCAGGTCAAAACCATGCTCTTTCTTCAAAGTGCCAATCAGAAGCTATTTCTTTTGTGAAACTTACCCCAATTCACTCCCCTCTGGTTTGAATGTGCTTTCCCCTGCTGTATGCCAGGAGCACGCTCTACCTTAAGCAGGTATTTTATATCCTGTCACAATCATAACTTACTTATTAAATATTTACTATAGCACGTGTCCACATTTATTACACCATCTCATTCTCACAACCACTTAGTCAGGTGAGTTTTAGACCCATTGCCATAGGTGGGTAAACTGAAGCTCGCAGGCATTGGTGACTTGCCCTAAATTACAAGTAGCGTGTGATAAATGGGCAAACATGGGTATAAAGAAGGCACAACAGCAGGGGGGTCTACAAAAGGGGACTTCGGGATCTGCCCACATACCCCTCGGGCCCCTCCACTAGATGGAGGCTTCCCCCCAGGACACAAGCAGCTGAGATGATCTGGTTCTGGGACATCCCACCAACCTGGGAGGACATTTGGTGTTGGGGCCCAATCTCCTCTCTGAGTGTTGGCCAGCTTCCACTCACCCTGCACAGTCTATGTGGGATGGGACTCATAGTCCTGCGGGTTTGAGTCTTTCTTGTGAAACGTGATTCACAGTTGAGTCCTGGCTCACAGAGTGCATGCTTTGCTTCTAACCCCAAAATGCTTGAGGACAGGTCGAGTGACTGTCTTTGTCCAGTAGGCATTGGTCTCCTCCGGTTCTCTGAGAAGCCACTGGCTGTCACCACCTGAGGGATCTACCCAAGAGGCCTTTTACTGGAGGGTTTCTCTAACCCTCTTATTTACATTTCCACATCAGGGCAGGTTTTACCTTGCTTCTTCATGGGGTCATGCTGAGGAACTGAGGAAACGGGGCTAGTGCTGTCAGCTGGATTGGGCGGTGAGGTGGGAGGACTGGAAAAGAACCCTGAGCCATAGAGAGGTACATATCTTAGTCAAGGTCGAAAAAGGCTGAGGTTGGCAGGCCCCAAGGTAGGACCATGCCAGAGGTCTGCAGAGCCACCAAAACATAGCTCTGCTCTTGGATAGAAGTCAGGGAGGTGGCTCAGCCCAGCAGGCAGAGCAAGGAAGGGACTCAAGGAGTGTGGTGGGTGAGAAAACAGGCCCAGAGGAGTGAAAGGGCTCATCTGAGGTCACCCAGGTCATGACAAAAGAACTGAGATGGGACCCCATTCTGCCCACTTTCAGGAGAGGCCCCCTACAGTGGTCTCATAAGGGGACTTTTGTAAAAGGGAACACTAGCTATCATGGAATTCTTCTTCTGTCTTTGGTATAGACTCTGCATCCAAGGAACCACTTAGTTGTGTCAATTGCAGGAGCCACTCAGCCATGTGCCCTTCAAAGAACTCATGGAGGATGTAACGAGGCTGCTGCAAAGGACCGTATTTCTAGCTGAGGAAGCTGAGGCCAAAGAGGATGACGAGGCCAATTCTCTCCCTCGTGCTGCAGAGGGGACTCAGGTGTAATGCCCCAGCTTCTCCCCTCCTAGTTTCCCTCATCCCAGCTCTTGATTCACTTGATACCACATGTTGCTCCTCAAATTATATATCGTGCCCCGTGAACCCCATCTCAGAGCCTGGGCCCCAGCCCGCTGCCTCTGCAGAGCTCAGGACACCAGGAATTGGAAAGTGCAGCAATCAGCACTTTTCCGATTTAAAGTGACCCCGTTGCATTCATTAATTAAACCTCCTTGGCCTCTCAGAGAGGGAGGCCAGAGAGTTATTCCTACTTAAAGCCAGATGGAGGGGAAGGCAAGCTCCATCCCACCCACTGAAAGGAAAAGCTGAAGCAGAAGGGTAACTGGAAATGGAATGGGACGTCTCTTCTTTGTCCACCCCTCCACACACCTGAACAGGACCTCCATAGTAAGTCCGAAAAGGTTTCACACTCCTATCCTTCCCGGCTCTGGCAGGCTGCGGGGAGGGGCTTCAAGCTTGCTGCAGGATACACTGGAAAGAGAAGGGGGGAGAAACAGCCTAGAAAATGCGAATCGGCTCAGGGAGCGGTAATGGGAAGATTTCAGCGTGATGTATGGTGCTGGGAACGTTATTAATGGTTTGCTGATTTTTACCTTTAAAACCTTTGGGCAGATTATTTATTATGTCCTTGGCATGCCTATGATCTATGGAGGGGGCACTAATCTGCGAGCACGGCCCCCCATGTCCCTGCTCCTCTACAGCGTCTAATTAGGCTGGGACACTGCCCTCCCTGCCCGCGCTCTCACCCACTGGAGCAGAGGAGGCGGCCTGGGCTCCAAGGTCTCAGCTTGGGGCTGGGAGCCAGCATGGCCTGCAAATTAGGGAACCCAATTTCTAGGCCTGACTCCACATTGACTTGCTCTGTGACCTTGGGCCAGGTTGTGACCTCTCTGGACTTTTGTGCTCTTATCTGTCCAGCAAGGCACTAGGCTCCAGTGACACAGAACTATATACAGAGCAGACCCAACATGCAGCAGGCATAGGGTCTGAAAGTCTCAGGCTTCCATGACAAAGAGAATTGAAACATGGCAGTACTTTTCCCACACTTCACTGTCGCCAGCCCTGGAAGCCAAGCATTTCTGGGTAGTTGGGAAGTCAGTTTTGTTCTGGATCCTCTGTTGTGGCTGTTAACAACAGTGAGGGCCTGGTGAATCCTTCTGCCCAAGTTAAGGAGGAATGGCTGGACCATCTAAGGACATGGATTAGGGACAGAGCCAGGACAAGAAGCCAAATACAGCAAGGAAGGCCATCTTGACCCACCGAGTACAAGGCCTCAGGCAGAAACACCTGGATCTGAGATCACAACCCTTGTGAGGCCTGGACCTTCCCATGGGGATCCAGGGTCCCGATAGTCCTGGCTCCTCTCTGCCTCAGGTGGCTGCTCCCCAGCCTGTCATCTGCCATCACCTCTGTTAGATTGGCCTTTAGGGTGGGATTACCCACCCCTGTGAGGGTCTGGCCTACGTGCTGCAGGGCGTTCAGCATCCTGGCCCCTGCACACCAATCCTTCCTGGGTCTGTGTTTTTGGGACCTAGTGGCTGGTTGGGGCTTTTAGCCAGGGGCCACCTTAGCTGCCAGCTGGGCTGGCTGAAGCCTGGTCTTCCTGGAGGCACTGGAAGAGGCCTGCCCTCACATTGGCCAAAGCTCCATCCCCTTCATTCTAACCAAACTCTTCTGCCTTCCAGATTGGGTACCTCTTGGTCCCTGTGGGAATCCTTAGAGTACCTCCATTTCTGGGGTTCTTAGGCCCCTTTCTGCCCACAGACTACCACCCCACATACTACATGACTTTCCATGGTTTCTCCTAATTGCTGTCACCCCCCCCCCCCTTAAGGCCCCCTGACCTTCAGTCTCAGCTCATGATGAATTCAGCCCGTCCTGAGCCAGTCTTACCTGCCTGGAGAACACCCGGCCCACCATGCCACCAGGCACACAGCCTGGCCTGCTGCTGCGGTTGCTGCTAAGGCCACTTCCACAGCACGTCCCAGTTTCTGAGCCACTGTCTGGGGTTTCCGCTGTCACATGGCCACATGGAGCAGGAACACTGCTCTGCTATTTCACTTTTAGGTCAGGAGGGTAGCACTGCTGACCAATGAACCCCAGGGAGGGCCACACAGGCAGGTACGGGAAATGGTCACATCAGGGCATGTGGTTTCATCTCTGTGTCCTCAGCAGCTGGCACATGGCCTGGCACCAAACAGCTGCTCAACATTATCTGGATGAGAGTCCTAACAAATGCCAGTCTTCTTGGTGAACGGTGGGGTCTGAAACACAGGCCCAAGGAATGCAGGGAACCCTCTCACAATCAGTCTCGTGGTGCTGTTGTGATGTCCGATTGCAGTGAACCCACTGGCAGAAATTATACTCTCCATCTTCAAGGCCGGGATGAAATGGGCACTTTCTGGTGTCATAGAAGGGTTTACAAAGAGAGACTGGACTCAGCTTATCATGTAGGCATTCTCCTCACTCAGAACTCTTTGAGGGTGTGATTCTGATATGTATTTGGGAAGGCCAGGTATGTGTGGAAGGCTGAGGTCATTGGGGAAGAGAGAGTGTTGCTCCCTAAAGGCAAAACAGTTCTTTTTACCCTTGGTCCCCAACATTTTCTAGAGCTGCCTGTCCTGCTGGGGCCTGTATCCAGGCTCAGAAAAAGCTCCTCATGCTGGGGCAGAACAAAATAGGATGTGGGGTTCAGCCTTTTCCAAGAAATGAATCACTTTCCAACTCTCACCCTTTCCACCCTTCCATCCATTGAATCCAGGGAGTATCTGTTCGCTGGGTCTGTCCTTTCCTGGAACTACTGTGATTGATGAAGCTCATCCCTTTGCCTTCAGGCAGGGTGTTCTCAAGCAGCCTGGAATGTTAGGAAACAGCCTCAATCTTTCTGGGGGATAGTAGGAGAGACAAAAATCAGAAGGATGGTGATTCACTCCCAGCCCTGTGCCTATGAAGGAGCCAGCCTGCTCCTGAATTTAAGTCTCCCCAGTTATAAAATGCAGCAATAAAAATACCTGCAGCATTTGGGGTGTGACTGCCCATTCTGTGAGGGACTGGCCCACTGCTGCAGGGCATTCAGCATCCTGGCCCCTGCACACCAAGTATCCCTGGTTCCCCGAGTCCTTCTGACAAACAAACATGTTCAGTGCTTTCCCAAGGCTGCCCAGAGTTGGAAAACCACAGGTTTCCTATTTCTTATCAAGAAGTTGCTGGGGAAGAATCAGGGATGCCCCCTAGGAGGTGGGTCCTGGGGTAAGGAGACACCAGCCGGGACAAGATGTAGGAACCTGGAAGACTCAGCCCAGGAGATAAGGGTAGCACTGCAATGTGGCCAGAGGTGCAGCCTAGTATACCACAGCTACACCAACCAGCATTTAGCAATGGGGTTCCAGAGGATTTGGTGGGGCTCAAAGCCCAGCCCAAGGGTACAAGGCAAGAGGACCCTCAGAATGTGGGACTTGGTGCCAGGTTGCGTGGAAAAAGAAACCCAGGCCGAGGAGAGTCAAATTTGGGTTCAAATCAAAGCTTTAGCATTTACCAGCCATACATCTTTGGGCAACTCACCTCTGAACCCATTTCTTCATCCATAAAGTGGTGATCAGAAGAATTTGAGGGTTGTGGCAAGTATTAAAGGTGACACTGTACATAAAAACCTCTTAGATACGCCTTAGGAATGCAGGGAAAGATTGTTGGTTTTCTTGTGAATAGGAGGAAGTTGCACCTTCAAGCACTAAGTAGACCCTCCATCAAAGGGCACTCAGATTGAGCTGAATTCCCATAGCAAGGGCTTGAGCCCAGTGGAAAGGCAACAGCCCAAATTAATCCCAGGACTGTTTTGATGCCTCTGGCCAAAGGGGCTATCCTGGAGCCTGGGAGTACAAGTGCTGTGGGGCCCTGTATCTGTCCACACTCTCTCTGTTCACACATCCTTGACTTTAGAGACCCTGACTGTCACTATTCACCATCCAAGCTCATGCTTGACTTCTCTGTTCCTTTGCTCCTATTTTCCATCACCTCCACCTGGAATGCCTTTCCCCTCATCTCTCACCAAAGCTTCTTTGGCAAGACCCAGGCCCAGTGTCA
The DNA here is from genome assembly GCA_027563665.1 of Antrozous pallidus. Lineage (NCBI taxonomy): Eukaryota > Metazoa > Chordata > Mammalia > Chiroptera > Vespertilionidae > Antrozous > Antrozous pallidus. The sequence continues at coordinate 78,520,035 of CM050516.1, read as the reverse complement.
CTGTCCACCTGTCGCTTTCCTAGACAGTCAAACTGAAGGGAACTTGCCCATCCAAGTGCCCATGATGGTTTATCCACATCATGCTCTCATGGTAGGGGAGAGATGAGTCGAGGATGGATGTTGGCAGTGCCATGGTGTGGTGAGGGGAGTTTGAGTCTAGGATGGATGCTGGCAGTGCCACCGTATGGAGATGGGAGAGATGAGTCTAATATGGATGCTGGTGGTATCAGGTGAGCAATTGGGAGAGGAATGGACTGAGGAAGAGGAAAAAGTTCTGCTCTGTACTGGAAGCTGAAGCCCTGGATTTGGGAGACACGAGCCAAAACGTAGGAGCAGAAACAGCAATCATCCAGGGAGATGAAGGGGAGAAAGAGCAATGAGCTGAGGGTGGGGAGATGCCAGTGTTTCAGGTTCAAAGTTCAGGCAGAGAATAGGAGCCAGAACTGGGCTAGTGAGGGACAGGCAGAAGAGACATATTCTCAGAGCCAGAGGGGTGTCATTAGGGGTGTGGGACACCTTCATCCAGGGAGATGATGAATGAACAAAGTCCCCAAGTTTGGAAAATAATCAACCAGCAGTGATTTTCAGGTCAAGAGGGTAGCAGGAGCAGTGAGTTGAGCTAGAGGGGAATCTAGATGAAAATGGGGGTGGGACAGCAGCAGCAGTGGGTGGTGACCCATTTTCCTGGCTTGTTGAGCTTCAATGGGGGTCTTCTCATTGACAAACTGGATGCCTTGGGCTGTGAACACCCAACCAAGTCTAAACATTTAGAATCCAGGAGAACATAGGTATGTCTCTATAATCCTAGAGGAACGAAGGCACAGGTGGCTGTCTGGGGTAAGGGAGCAGAAGCAATGGGAGGGTGAAGACATGGCCTGGGAGAAGAGGATCATGATATAGCCACCTTATACCCCTGGATGCTGGGGCTCAGCTTGGATCCTGGGCTCGACTTGGATGCTAGGAAGTATCAATGGATGGAGGATTGAAATTGTGGGCCAGTTACCCCAGGAGGTTATGCCTGTCTCTTTTCAATGGAAGTCATGAAACAGGTTTAGGTCACTGCTGGGTAGCTGGTGAGTAAGGGCATAAAATCAAGGACTTTGGTGGCCCAAGTCCATGTCTGCCCCAGGTGAGTCCTATGGGCAACCAGGGGCCAGGGCTGCTGGCTGTGCCTGTGGACACTGGAGATGGGTAGGGGTCTGATAGAGAGAAATTTTGCTTTACCCACCCTAATTGCCTCTCAAGAGAGGGAGGCAGAGAGAGAGGTTGACTGTGACTGACCTGCATTGTCCCTTGGGGAGACCACATAATGAGGGAGAACAGCGAAGCTAATGGTCTGGCAGGCAACTGGGTAGGGGGTTACTTGGGTTTTCCTCCAGCTGCTCATTGAAACATGTATCCCTGGGCCTGTCAGACACACTGAACCAGAGCTTCCTGGGTGGAGCTGTCCATGTTAGTGAAGCTCTCCGGTGGTTTGCATGTTCATTAAAGTGAAGGGGGAAACCTGGCCATGCTTAGTTTGGAAACCTCTCAGGATGTGACCCCTTGCAAGCTGCACTGCACTAAGGGCTTCACAGACTGAAGGCAGGCAACTTCGCTGGGCACCTTAGCAGGGCCCTTCTGGAGACATAGCCTGGGTCGCAAGGATAGACGCAGATGCAGGAAACTGGGGCAAAGACAAGGGTAGGCGGAGGTGCAGGTGAGGGGAGCACAGGTCTGGATTACAAAGGAGTAGGTGGTTTTGTTTTTTAATATGTTTGTTCATTTCAGAGAGGAAGGGAGAGAGAGATAGAACCATCAATGATGAGAGAGAATCATTCGTCAGTTGCCTCCTAACGCTCCACGCTGGGGATCGTGCCCACAACCCGGGCATATGCCCTGACAGGGAATTGAACCATGGTTCATAGGTTCATAGATTGATACTCAGCCATTGAGCCGTGCTAGCCGGGCACAAAGGAGCAGGTTTGCTGCTTGTTCTATTTCTCTACAAGGCCACCTGAAGCTTTGTGAAAGGGGCTATGAAGAGAGGAATAGAAAAAGAAAGACCTGCTGTTCAGGCCCAGCCTGGCCACTTACCCAGCTGTGTGATTTAGGCACTTCTCTTTTGCAAGATGGGTCTGTCTTCTTACCTGGAGAAAGGAAGCTGAACTAAATCAGGAATGGGCCACCTCGACAGAACGTTATACACATCTGGGAGTTTGACAAAGTAGCTGGCTGGTTGGCTAATTCAGACCCATAAGGCCAGAATCTCTGGGCCTGGGATCTGGCCCTGTTTTTTAGTCCTCAGCCACAGAAAGATGGTGCTTTGGAGCTGAAATCTCTGATCCCTACCAGCTACAAGGCCAGGAGGAAGAGCTTGGTTTTTTTCCACCACCACTTACTCCCCTGCTCCACATAGTTCCAGGAGAACTCTCTGTCTAAAAATGTTTGCATAGCCAAAACCAGTTTGGCTCAGTGGATAGAGCGTTGGCCTGCGGACTGAAAGGTCCCAGGTTCCATTCAGATCAAGGGCATGTACCTCCGTTGCGGGAACATCTCCAGTAGGGGGTGTGGAGGAAGCAGCTGATCGATGTTTCTAGCTTTTTATCCCCCTCCCTTCCTCTCTGTAAAAAATCAATAAAATATATATTTTTTAAAAATAAATAAAAATGTTTGCACAACTACTGATACTGTAAACACTTCAGCAACACTTGAAGTGACAAATGAATTGAGTTTTGCATCAGGGGCAGGCTGAGGTAACAGGAACAAGCAGTGACCTCTCCATTGCATTCTCTCCACCACTTAGTGCCAGATCAGTTGGTGCCAGGGATGGCTGTCTCTGTCATTTGGGGAGATAGCAGATTACGGGTGGAGCATCTCTTAGGGATTTCCTGATGTCTTAGGTCACAGAAGAGGTGGGAGCTCCATGTCCACTAAGTGCTGGACATCCCTGCCTATCACCTCATCTAAACCAAGCCCACAGTGCAATCTGCTCCACTGGGAGCTTCTGGCTAAGGTACCGGTTCCTGTAGAGAGAGGTGTAATTTTAATATAAAAAGCTTTAAAGAATCACCTGCACAGAAATTTTAAAAACATGTCAAGTTTTATTAAGCACTCAGAAATAGAGAGGAACAAAGGCTGCAGGCGTGAGGACACAGCCCAGGCCCAACATTTGTTTTATTTATTACTAGAGGCCTGATGTACGAAACTTGTGCAAATGTAGGCCTTCACAGTCGCGGTGGATACTGGATCCCTCCCTTGCAGCGGGTTCCTCGATCCAGTGGCTGCAGCCCCAGCCTCATCTGGAAGGTTGTCCAGTCTAATTAGCATATTACCCTTTTATTATTATAGATGACTTATTTATTTTCATAATTAATGTTTACATTTAAATAACCAATGAACAACAGCTATTCTTATAGCAAAGACTCCCATTTTCATCAGTCTCAATACACAAAATGGTCAGGTATGAGTCAAACAAACTCAGCCCCATCAGGAAGCTCCCTACCCAGACGGGACCAAAGCCAACACTGGCTATAGAAGGGTATCAAGAAAGGGCATTTTCTAAACCTCAAAAATTATCGATAGAATGTCAAAACTATTACAAGGGGCACATAGAAATCAATTCATTAAGAAAAGGTAGGATTCCAGTTTTAAAAATGGGCAAAAGGCATATATATATATATATATATATATATATATATATATATACTTGCAAATAGCTTTTGTAAAAACCTACTCTTCTTGCCCATGAAGTTAGCAAAAGATTTCTCATTTTAATGACTAGATCAAACACTGATGAGAGGGTATCAGGCCAAGTCATGTCAGTTAGTAAAGGCCTTCAAAAAAGTCAATATCCTTAGATCCAGTAATTCCATGCCTGGGTGTCTATCCTAAAGAAATCATCTGCAGTTCAGGGGGGGGAAAGGTTTTTTAAAAATTGTGGAAACCATCTGAATGGATGACAAGAGTGAAATGATGCTGTAAAGTATTTTATATTCTCATAGAGGTCCAGTGCATAAAATTCATGCACGGGGGAGGGGTCTCTCAGCCCTGCCTGCACCCTCTCCAATCCGGGATCCCTCAGGGAATGTCCAACTGCCGACAGTCGGCCAACCCTCTCACAATTTGGGACCACTGACTCCTAACCGCTCAACTGTCTGCCTGCTTGATCACCCCTAATTGCTCTCCCCTGCCAGCCTGATCTCCCCTAACTAATCTCCCCTGCCTGCCTGATCACCCCTAACTGTGCTCCCCTGAGGCCTAATTGTCCCCTAACTGCTCCCCTGCTGGCCTCATCACCCCTAACTGCCTCTGCCTTGGCCCCTGCCACTGTGGCTTTGTCTGGAAGGACATCAGGAAAACATCCGGTCTATCCAGTCTAATTAGCATATTACCCTTTTATAAGTATAGAGAATTTACTATTCAGGTATTTAAAATAGGTTCATAAAGATCTGGAGATAAAGAGAGAACATGCTTACATTGTTAAGTTTTAAAAAAAGAAGTGTATAAGGATGACATCCACCATCAAATGGTTAGAAAAACCGTTTGATAGGAAAAAAATCAAACCTCTAACACAAGTTATCTCTGAGTGGTGGGATCATAGGTGACTGCTTTTCCTTCTTTTCCCCTTTTTCACATTTTTCATTACCCAAAAATATATACATGAATTAAGAAGTGTGGCCAAGTAGTGTCGTTTATTAGAGCATCATCTCATCCCAATATACCAAGGTTGAGGGTTGGATCTCCAGTCAGGGTACATACAAGAATCAACCACTGAATGAATAAATAAATGGAACAACAAATCAATTCTCTCTCTCTTGCTATCTATCCTCCAAATCAATTTTTAAAAAGGAAATAGAGAACAAACTTTGTGCAATGACCCTGAATTTATCTGCTTCTCCCTGAATTTTTGCACATCTGCAGAGTCACCAAATATATTCAAGACTTAGAGAAAACCACCTCAAAGTCAAACGAGGTGAGTGCCAAGAGAGGCCAAGGAGAAAAATAACAGGAGATCAATAGATAAAAGAATGAGAGTAATACTTACTCACAAAAAACAAACACAAAAACAAAAACTCTCCTGGAGCTCTGCCAAGCAGTTTCATTCCTGCCCTCCCCCACAGACTCTGTAGGCAGATGGGAGGTGCTGACCAGGGATAACAGGGCGGAGCTGAGACAACCTCCACACCATGCCTGGGAGGGCCAACAGGCCCTCTGAAGCTCCAGAATTTAGAACCCAGGACAGCATGGCATGGCTGTGCCCTTGGCACATCCTTGATCTTTTCCCCCATCAGCTCCCTGGACAGTCCCTGTCCCCAAGGGGTCTCTCTGAAGTGACTCCATCCTGGTCTTCTCAAGGGCCTCTGCATTAGCTCTTCCTGCTTTTTTCTTCTGCAGAATTAGTTGCAGGTCAAAGGCCTCCTTGTGCGCTGCCAGGGGGTTGAGCCACGCTCCAGTTTGTGGACAATATAAGAATAAAAGCAGAGCTGCAGACTCATGGGCATCTCACCGCTGAATCTCTAGAAATCTAAGTCCTCATGGCCAAAGCTATGGGTCCCACCCATAGCGAGATTGCCAGACCTAATTTCTGTCCCAGAGAGAATTTTAACTCTCATCTCAGCTCCTAAATCAGAGTCTTGGGCTGCTCTAAGCTCTGGAGTCAGGCCCTCGTCCGTCACTGGCTCTGGAGTCCCAGGGCCCGAGGAGGGCCCTTCTTGGGCAAAAGTGGAGTTTTCCGGAGACACGCCTGTGCTGTTTCTCTCAGGGCTGGGGACTCCCTTGGGCTCATCTCCAAATGTGCTCATGTCTCCATCTGAAGGCCCCTCCTCAGAGCCCTTCTGGGAGAGCTGAGAGCAGTTCCCCAGAGATGATGTTCTGGATGAGGAGAGGCTTGTTTTCCCGCCTGACCTATGGCCTGGGATGTCTCCGTCTGAGGCAGGGGTTGGTGTGGGCCCTCCATCTTGGTCTGGGCTGCTGTGTTCAGAAGGCTTGCCCAACTGGCCTTGCCTAGGGCCAGCCTGTCGACTCCCTTCCTTCTCACCTAGATTTCCTCTTCCTGACTCGGGCTGGCCCTCTCCTTCCACGTCCTGGACCTCTCTGGTGTCATTCTGTCCTCCTGGACTTTGGTCAGTGCCTGCCCAAGCTTCACTCTGCACACTGACCTCCACCCCAGAGCCCCTCTCTCTGTTCTCTCCCTGGTCACCCGCGCCCTGCCCCTCCAACTCCACTGCCTCTGAGGGGTGGCCTCCACTGTGGTCTATGTTTCCTCCTCTCTTCTGAGAGGCCGCATCCTCCTGTCCTCCTCCTGCACCTTCACCTCTGCCCACATCCTCATCCCCCTCCTGGCTTAACTCCAGCTCTGGGCCTCCATCAGCTCCCTGGACAGTCCCTGTCCCCCAGGGGTCTCTCTGAAGTGACTCCATCTCAGTCTTCTCAGGGGCCTCCCCATTAGCACTTCCTGTTTTTTTCTTTTGCAGAATTCGGTGCAGGTCAAAGGCCTCTTTGATGGGTGCCCTGGCTTTGCCCATTGAGTCCTTCAGGGACACAGGGGTCACTTTCTTCTTCACACAGGCCTCGCAGGGACAGAACTCCTCCCCGCTGGTCTCCCCACCCAGCTGGGATCCCAGGGCTCCACTGAGGTTTGGCACATGGTCCAGGGAGAGGGAGGGGGCGCCCAGGGCCCGGGTCTGCTCAGAGAAGGCGGAGAGCTTGCGAAGGCCCTGGAGGCGACTTCTGCGCTGCTCAGTCTGCAGGGACGTCTCCCACCTGAGGGCTACCCTGGGAGGCCCTGGTGCCTTCCTCCCTGCCCGGCTCTGGACCTTTCGGAGCTCCTTTGCAGTGCTGCTTTGGAGCCGATGGCTCACATCCTGCTGTAGCTCAGCCACCATCTGGTCCAGCAGGTCGTTGTTCTGCAGGCTCCAGCGGGCTCGGAGCTCAGCTGTGGCGCTGGCCAGGTGGGCCAAGAAGGCCTTCTCCATCTTCCTCAGCAGCCTGGACACCCAGAGGGGGTCAGGGTCCGGAGACACTCTATGAGCCACAGAAGTACCCTTCTCTGTAGCCCTCTGGGTGAACTTGGCCTGGGTTTGCTCATGGTCTGAGTCAGCTGCTCTGGGCAGCATCTCCAAACCAGGCTCAGCACTGGGACTGCTTTGACTCCCGCAGGCATTTGAGTGTCTCTCGGTGAGCCTGCCAAGGGTCCTCTCTCCCCTCCCTGCAGGGTGCAGCGTGGGGGAAGCAGGCTCCCCTCCTGCTTCTCTTCCTGCACGTTCTCATCTTCCCAGGCACCTGCCCCAACCCGAGAGCCAGCCTCTGGTAAGTCTTGCCCGGTGGTTCTTTCCTCTTCTGGAAATCCACAGACACCCTCTCCATACGATGCTGCTCTTTCTTTTTCTTCTTGCGTTTTCTCTAACTGCACCACCTCTCCTTGTAACCTGTTTTCAACTACTTTGTCCAGGTCCCTGCCCCGCGCCTGCTCCCAGCTGCTTCCTCCTGCCTCGTCCCTCCTGGTGGTACCAGCCCATGCTTGGGGACTTGAAGAGGCCACGGAACCAACTGACTCATGATTTCCAGGTTCCTCTGGGTTCTCTGAGGTTCTGGAATCAGGCCTCTGGTAGGGGACTTCCGAGGGCAGCTCTCCCCTTTCAGAGACCAGGGCACAGTCCACGGCACAGGGTCCGCTGCCCTCCCCCGAACCTCCAGAACCACTCCCAACATCCACTCCAGATGAGGATGTTGGTGTGAAGTCCTCAGTCACAGCGTGGGGCCTGAGACCCAACAGAGCCTGGCTCCTGCCGCACCCCCAGGAGCCCGAGTCTGGCTCGCCCTGCCCAAGGCCATACCCTGGCCACCAGGCCTGCAAGGTGTTCAGGAGCTCCTGGCACCTGGAGGAATCTGTGAACCTTGCCTTGCTGGAGGGAGACCCACGGTCTTCGTTGAAGAAGTGGAGCCTGGCAAGGCAGGTGATGAGGGCCCGGGCAGAGTGGCTGAGCTTCCTGCCCTCTGGGCCAGACACTTCGGGCAGGCTGCTGGGCCGGCCCTGCTTGGAGCCCATCAGTGCCTTCATGATCTGTATGGAGACAGAGACCCTGTGGGGAAGCACACACTGGCCCCCATCACGGTCCCCAGTGCCCCCTTCACCTGCTCCAGCCTCCTTGGGGGCTTCCGCAGCCCTGCTGGGAGGAAGACCCTCGCCTGGCTGGCGACCAGCCTCACCAGTCACCGGGAGGACTTCCTCTGGGTCTGCCTTCTTGCTGGCAGCTCCTTCCTGGGACGGTTGTCTAGCCTGAATGGGCTCCTCCAGCCCTTCTGGGGGATGTGTATCAACAGGGCCCTCCGTGGGGCCTTCCAGGCCATTTCCAGCCACCTCCATGCTGTCATCCACCATCTCATAGCTCAAGGGCACAGGCTCCTCCGGGATGTTGCTCAGCCATCCACAGACCACGGCTTCTGGCGAAGCCCGGGGCAGAGCACCCGGCGTCACACGACCACTGACCTCTTGCTCTTCCAGGCTTTCTCTTCCACCAGCGACCTGCGCCTGGAACCTTCTCCCAGACCGGGGACCTAGGCTGGGACTGCCCCTTCTTGCTGCTCTGACTGCGGTCCCCATGCCCCCTGACTGAGATCCGGGGGCGCCTGGGCACTGCACGTCTAGTGGTTCCGGCCCCTGCTCAGCACCCTCTGGTCCCCAGTGAGCACCGTGGTCTCCATTGCTGCTGCACGAAGAGTGTTTCCTGTCAGGGGGCCGTGTCCTGGGCGGAGTGGGACAGTACCCGCTGCTCACCAAGCAGGCCTCAGAGAGGGGCCCCTGGCTGCCCTGAGACTGAGGGGCCAGCAAAGCCTGCGTCTCACCACCGGGGGCCCTGTAGGCTGGGGATGTGCCCATCTGTGAGCCGCAGCCCCCTTGGTGGGCTTCTGGCTTGCCTCCCTCATGTTGTCCAACTGGCAGGCTCAAGGGCTGGGAAGCCTTGGGGACAACCCCTGCCTTTCCTCCCAGGCTACCCGCCAGGGAGCTGAGAGGGTCAGATGTGGTGGAGAGTGAGTGTGACCTGAACTCGGTCTCGGCAGAGGGAGAGAATGGGGGGTAGAAATTGAAAGCACAGTCTGAACTGCTCACAGGAGTAACGGGGACACTGCTGACCCCTCGTGTGTCCTGGGAGTTAGGAGAGGCCAAGGAGGGTGGTTCTGGGTCCCAGAAGGCCGGATTTCTGGCACTAGAGGAGCTTCCAGAGAAAAGTGGTGCTGAGCGGGCTGGGCAGAGCCTGACTGTGTTGGGGGGCCCCACCATTGCCCTGGACACAGGGGAGTCCAGCCGGCAGTGGGTGTGCCTCTGGCTGTGGTGCTGCCTGGGAGGGCCTCCCTGGGCCCCTCGGCCAAGGCCAGAAATGCTGAGTGAGGACAGGGTACTGGCTCTGCTCTCCTGCTTTCTTCTCCTGCCTGGGGCTGAGGCACAGGTGGAGGCTTGGAAGCAGCCTTCTGCAGTGTCCCCAGAGCCCAAACAGCCCGAAGCCAGGGGCGGTCTCCTCCCAGATCCACCCCTGGGTTTCAGGGGAGCAATACCCTGTTCACTCCCCTCCGTCCGAGCGTCCTCGTTCCCCAAAGACGAGGAATTCGCAGTAGAGGAACAGGGTCCTGCCCCAGGCATGGCCTTCTGTGAGGAAGTCACCGGCCTGGTCTTGCTGGCATAGCCCTGGTGCCTCTCACGCCTTTCACTGGACTCCTGAGCTGTGGTACTCACTGAGGCATCAGAAAAAACACCTGCTGCGTCTTGGATCCTGGGTTCCAGGCAGCAGTGGCCCCTGCTGCCTGGCCCTGCTCCCTCTGGACCTGGGCCCTCAGCAGCCTGAGGTGTGCCACCAGCTCCCCACCCTGATCCTCTCTGGGGGGCAGCCCCAGAAGCCAGGTGCAGGGCACAGCTGTCCATGCTGCCCTCTGGGGACCGGGAGCAGCAGGAGTTTGGCTCAGAGCCCTCGGGGGCTCTGTCACCAGAGACAGGGCTGCTGCAGTCCTTGCTGCTTCTTTTCCTGCCGGCCACCCCTGGGCTCCAGGGGCCCCTGCAGGGGGAGTGCTGGGCAGTGTACAGGGGGTTCGTCCAGATCTCATATCCGGACCCTTGCTGCCACTGGCCTCGCACAAAGGCTCCTGTGCATCCTGCCTCTTGGGTCTCTAGCTCCTGTGTCCCAGGCTCCAAGGAGCCCTCAGTGTGGCCCTCCCACACACAGTGGAGAGGGTCTGCCTCCCTGGGAACGGGGCCCTGCCCACTGGCCCTCCCAGCCCTCCTGGACCACAGGAGCATGTTGTTGCCAAGCAGGTGGAAGCGCACTTTCATCTCCACAGATAGGCTGCCGTCCTCGTTCAAGTGCACCTTCTTCTCCACACCATCACCGGCCACCAATGGACCCAGCTGGGCAGGCATATCTTGAGGGTGCCTGTCCAGAGCAGTGCCCACCCTGGTGTGATGTGTGGACACCAGAGGGTCGCTGAGATCAGCCCTCTCTGACAGCAAGGAAGACTGATGTGGCCTGCTGCCCAGCCTAGACCTCGAGTGGGTCATGTTTGGCTTGGCTTTGGGGCCACAGCTCCCTGGTACGCAATGCAAAGAAAGAGAAAGAGGAAAAGATAGTGAGCGGCTGGGGGAGCTTTAAGGCAGGAAAAATGGTCAGACAGGAGCCTCTCACACCTAAACACCCTGCCGCCTCTAAACCACACGCAAGGCAGAAATCATTCTAGAACAAATACCCAGTGTGCTGTTTGTGAACCTGCATAGCAAAGAGAGATGAACTTGAAGCCTGAATTCAGTCTCAACCCTGCCACTTCCTAGCTGTGTAGCTTTTGGCAGAGCCTCTTTTCTGAGCTGTAAAATAGGAATAATGGTATCTATTTGGAAGTGTGTTTGAACACTGCAAGGGAATGCATATAAAACTTACTAAAAACAAACAAACAAAAACTTCCTGCAAAATTACTAGCACAAAGTGAGCTCTGAATAGACAGCATGGGAGGCCCTCTGAGTAGCAGTTCCCAGCGCTAAGTCCTAGCCCTGTTCAAGCCCACCACCCTCAGAAGTAAAATCAATATGCTGCTGCATACACATCTGATTGTAAACTGTAAAATGCTTTGCAATTATTAGTGGTGATTTATCATCCTGACACTCATCAAGCTTTGGAGTTGATAAATGATTGCAAGGAGGACCTGGACACACAATAGCAGGTTCTGATAGTCAAGCCTATACCCTGCCCCATGAAAGAGGAGGAGAAGGGGCTACTACAGACAGAAAGAAATGAACCTCAAGAAAGAATGCAGCCCTAGCGTTTTCTCATTTCATTTTTTGAGCTAACATGTGACAAGAGGAAGGGGCTAGTGGAGGGTGGGCCTGTGGCTAACAAAAGAGCAGACCACCATGAGTGCATCTGAGCAGGAGGAGGTTTCATAAAACTCTGCTTTCATAAGCATCCAATGAGAATGGGGCTCCTCCAGGGAGGGGCAGTGGCTAAGGGGTCTCTATAGCTCCAGTGCCTGGCATGCAGCAATCACCGACACCATTGTTGTCATTTCTCAACAGCTTTTCACAAAGGATATTATTTGTTGACTTGCCAAAATGTGCCTATTGCCATTCCAATAACTGCTGAAACTTTTCTTCTACAATTGTTAATTGTGCTTTCAAAAGAATGTGTTGTTGTTTTTTAAATAACAAAGCCTAAATTCTGGCACATAGTAGGTCTTTGGATGGATATGGTGGGATGTTTAGACAAATGGGTTGGATAGATGATTGATGGATATCATTCATTTTAGCCCTTTGCCCTCACTGTTGTCTAAGACAGTCATGGTTCTTAAAAGACGCAAATGCCGCATACCTATAGCCCACAGCCTCTGTAATATCATGCCCACCATAGTCCTTAATAAAGCTTACTTTAGATTCTGGGAACTTAGAGTTCAAGATCTCTTCCTAATCCCTAATCTCTAAATACCAGACTTCCCTCTCTCATACCCAGTCAAATGCTCAACCTGGTCAAGGTTGATGGTGATGTGATGAGGAAGAAGAAGCAAGACAGACCTCAAACAACTGGCTGTCCAAGAATTGGTGCCAAAAGCAAGATCCCTAAATTATCTAGAAGGAATATCTGCCCAGCTCTCCTGATCCACCATCCAGTGCAAACCACACTGGGGAAACTCCAACACCCACTCACCATTTTTGTTCCTTGAAGTCTGCCCCGTTAAAGTTCCAGTCCCACTTCCTTTGGAACCTTCCAGAGGTCTGAAGGGCTCATGGCCAGCACACACCAGCACCGAGGGGCTGAGCAGCAGAGCCTTCAGAGAACCCACCTGAAGAAGGAGAGTGTTGAGTTAGGAGGCCTGGTCTGCAGAACCTCCCTGCTGCTCAGAGAGACACAGGCAGAGAAAGAATCCCACTCTCTGGCCCTTTCCTGATGTTGGCCCGTTTCACACCAGATTTTGGGTCCAAGGGAAGGATCCCCATCCATTTGCCATAACCAGTGTGGGACTGAGGTCCTACCACCCTGATCTTCCTCTCCACCTACACCCTCCTGTAAGAGGCTATGATTTAGAGGTTATGCTGGATGCCTCAGCTGGAAAAAACTTCATGAATCTTTGGTCTGCTTACTTGCCCACACTTGTACCCCCCAGAATAGGCATTTTTTAAAGCAACCAGCTTCCATATGGAGACTTGACTCACTATTCCACCCTTTTCCCAGGCAGAGCCCTCTCTTGGGTTTGATCTGTGTATTCCAGTATAATCTGAGCCCGTTGCCTCTGCTTCTGCCCCTCGTGGAGTGCAGAAGGGAAGGCACTGTTCTCTGCACAGAGCCCTTCCATCCCAGTCTCCTCCAAGGGAGGGTTCTCCAGGCTCCTGCCCAGACACTCCCGCCATCCCCTTCCCACCCAGCCACAGCCCCACCAGCAGGATGTCCTGGGATGGGAGTTGAATGGGCAACATCAGTGCTGGGTTGCATTCCAGGAAACAGGTACCTGCTTTTAGAAAAACCTCACCTGGCCCCTGAGGCTGCTGCATATTTGAGGGTTTGCACTATTTATAGCATTACAATGTAATGAGCAGTGTTGGGGAATTTAGTTCCATCTTTAAAGTGCTGAATCCGCTCTTTTTCATTCTCTCAAATTAGAAGGGTATGTTCATTAACAAGGAAATGGAAACAAAAGAGAGAATGCTTGCAGCTTCTCCTCCCACCATGACATTCAGTGTGCTGTCCACCAGCTCTCTCCACCCAGTTCATCAAAAGTTGGTGTCAGACTACCAGGTACATTTCTCTTTTGGTTCAGATCTCAGGTCCATTGCACAAATGTAAATGTGGGTGACCCACCCTACCAATTGTAAATGTAGCCATGCTTCTAGAAAAATCAGACTTTTCCAAGGAAGAAAGCAGAATTCAAGGCTAAATGATGCTCTCTTTTTAGAAAGAGGTAAAGGTGTAGGACTCATTAGGACAATAAATAACATTATTGATAGTGTCCACCCAGTTGAAAGCCTGCAAACAAATAATCAAATAATCGTGACAAAGCCTATCCCAGGAGCAATGAAGTCTCTTTGTTTACAGAAATGCTAATAGCTCTGTTGTAAGTTTATATGGAAATATGCTAATATTTCCTCCAATTAATTTATTTTGCACTTGCTCTCTCCCTCTGACAACTGTAGCCAATTGATGGTAAGGACCCAGTCTTATTTGTCTGCAACATCTTCATGGAGCACATGCTAGAGCACAGCCAATGCACCACAGTTCAGAAGTGTTCTTACAGTGCAACTCTGAAACTATGAAGGTGGACCCTATCATTCCCAGGCAAATTACTTAACCTCTGTCTCCATTGTCTTATCTCTGCAAATGGGATAATATTGACTGCCTTGTGAGTCAGTGTGGTGGAGGCTATGCCCTAGATTCATCAATGTCTAACCCACTCTCTTTCTGGTGTGTGTCCCAGTCCTGCAGGACCTAGAAAGCTCTAAACACACTTCTAGGAGATGGTGGCAGCTCCACAGCACCGGTCAGACCTGGTGTCTCAGTGTCCCCGTGCGCCAAGGTGCATATCCAGCAGCTTCCAGATCTCAGCTTCAGAAGCCTGGATGTCATAGCCGAGATACCAGCTGGAGCTCAGTAATCACAGCAGCTCCAGGCAGAGGTAGCAGTTCCTGCAGAGTTTCAGGAGCCATTCCGGTAACCCAGATTTCAACCCTGCAGTTGTCTGAAGATTTGGAAGCCCCCTGATGCATTGTATTAAACTGCTTTGTGCTTAAAGTACATTGAGTAGTTCCTGCACTGAACTCTTATGCAATAGATTGGATAATAGGAGAATTGGATAAGAAAATCAGGAAAGTGTACAAAGCAGTGTCTGAGACTCATTAAGTACTTGCTAAATGATAGCTAATAATATGAATAACAATTGTTTGATTAACTGATGAATGCATCCACCCTATCTATTTTTAATTAGTTGCAAGGCAACAGATATATATGTGTTCAGAGATCATAATAATCTGGCCACTCAGTGTGTACACACACACACACACACACACACACACACACACACACACAAACACTAGGGGCCCAGTGCATGAAATTCGTATACTGGGGGTGGATGATCCCTCAGCCCAACCTGCCCCCTCACACATACTGGGAGCCCTCAAGGGATGTCCTACTGACTGCCTCCCCCCCACCCCCAGCCTGCCCAAGGCCTAAAGCCTCTGGCCGAGGATTTAGGCCTTGGGCACCCAGCCATTGCCCAGCTCAGCTCAGCCCCGGCCTTAGACCCAGCCAATAGGAGACTGCCTGGCCCTGGGGGCCACACACTCGCCACCCCCAGCCCTGGCCTTAACTCCAGCTACCTGCGACCGCCCGCCCCCAGGAGCTGCACGCTTGCCACTGCCACCTTGGCTCAGGGCCCCCCACCCCCAGCCTTAGCCTCAGCTGGCTCTGCCCCAGCTCCTGATTGACTGGTGGGCATGGCCAATGGACATGACTTGTGAGCATAGCAAAGGTATGGTCAATTTGCATATTATTCTTTATATCCTATCTAATAAAAGAGTAATATGCAAATTGACCATACCTTTGTTATGCTACCAGCCAATCAGGAGTGGGAGCGGGGCTGAGAATGGTGTGCAGGAGGCTGAAAGAGCAATCAGCAGGGACCTGAGGCTACACCCTCCCCCAATCTAGAGGGGCTTGACAGGGGATCTCAGACCTTGACTCCCACGCTGGCACCAGGCCAGGGGACCTGAGGCCATGCCCTCCACCCAGTGGGGCTTGACAGGGGACCTCAAGGTGTACTTCCTGTCCTGGTACTAGGCTAGGAACCTCTGGCTGCTTCCCGTGCCCCAGCTCCAGGCTGGGGGACTTCAGGACATGCCTCCCACCTGGTATGGCTTTACAGGGGACTGCAGGCCACACTCCCAACACAGCAGGGCTTGACAAGGGACCTCAAGGTGTGCTTCCCATCCTGGTGCTGGATTAGGGGACCTCAGACTGTTTTCTCCACCTAGCAGGGCTTGACAGGGGTCCTCAAGCTGCACCTCCACCCTGGCACCAGGCTGGAGGACCTCAGACCATACTCTCCGTCCCAGTACCAGGCCAGGGGACCTGAGGCTGTGCCCCTCCTGCCTGGCTGGGCTTGACAGGACCTCAGGCTGTGCCCCCCACTCAGTGGGACTTCACAGGGGACCTGAGCCTGCGCTCCCGTGCCAGTGGGGATTGACGGGGAACCTGAGGCTGTTCTCCTCTGCCTGGTGGGGCTTGATGGGGACCTCAGGCCATGCCCCCTACCCAGCGGGGCTTGACAGGGGATCTCAGGTCGTGTCTCCCACCTGGTGGGACTTGATGGGGGACCTCAAGCCATGCCCCCCCATCCTGATGCTGGGCCAGGGGACCCGAGGACACCCCCTGCCCTGCGGGGCTTGACAAGGGTGGAACTGGCTGGGTCTGGATCTACTTCAATGTGGGGAGAGGCAGCTAGGTCTGGAACTCATGTGATTTTGAGGCACATGTGAGCGAATGGGGACTTGACTCTGGGTCCTGTGGTATGCCCCAGACTCTAACAGAAGGAAGATTTTCATATACATTTTACTAATTTTCTTTAGTCTCTGATACTTCTATTATAGAGAAAGAGCAAATAGCAATATTAAATTATTTCTTCTAATTAATACCCTTTTAATGTGCATGAATTTTGTGCACCGGGCCACTAGTGTGTATATATATATATATACATATATATATATATATGTATATATATATATATACTTCCCCATTTATTTCAGAGAGGAAAGGGGAGAGAGAGAGAACCATCAATTATGAGAGAAAAATCTTGATTGGCTACTTCCTGCAAGCTTCTGACTGGAGATCAAGCCCACAACATAAGCATGTAATCAAACTAGTGACCTCATGGTTCATAGATGGACACTCAGTCCCTGAGCTACACCAGCTGGGCAGCAGCCCCTCTTTTTAAGGTTGACCTCCCATCCCATCTAAGTATTTTGCTCTGAGTACAGAGAACTTTTTAAAGAAAACATCATGCCTGACAGCCTACCTTTTCCCCACTTGGTGTGTACACCTGCTTCACCGGAAAGTGCAGAATGCCTGAGGCTCTGCTGAGAAAGGCCGACAGGCTCCTGGTGTCTCTGTGACTGAGGACCACTGTCTGCTGGAATTGAGGGTCCCCATTCTTAACCAACATTATCCTCCTGGGGGTTTTAGGATTTTTTCGGGAAGAGGGTGCTCCTGGTCCCTCACACTGGTCTTCAACATCCTGGGACTGCTGAGCAGAGGGACTTCTCCCCCGCAGCCGACCTGGCCCACTGGAGGTCTTGGGCGGATTCCTATCAGAGCAGAGGTAGCAACCACCATTCTCCAGCTGCTCCAGGGCACTGAGATCATGCAGACCCCGGGGTGTGGTAACGGAGCGCACCCCAAAGGAAAGGGGCACTCGCTGGGAGAGCTCATCCATCAGAGTGCCCAAGCTCTTAAAAGTGCGTTGGTGGACAGCCAGGCGAACCCCAGAAAACCGAGGATCCCCTCGCTTGAGGAAAGTTATCTTCTTAGCTGGTGTGACCTGGGTGACAGAGGGGGTCCGGGCCACAGAAGGCAGGAGGCATTCTCGATAGCTTGGAGCTTGGGCTTCCCTTGGGATGCTGTTCATGGCGTGGAGGCCCAGGCGGCTGCAATTGATCAAGGAAGAGAGTCAGAGAGTGGCTCAGAGATGCTTCGGAGACAAAAGTGCTTCCTGCTCACTCCATATTTGTTCTGCTCTGGTCTGTATGAGTAGGCTAATCCATTTTTAAAAATATTTTTATTGATTTCATAGAGGGAAGGAGAAGGATAGAGAAGTAGAAACATTAGTGATGAGAGAATGATTGATTGTCTGGCTTTTGCACACCCCCAACTGGAGATTGACTCCTAGCAATCCAGGCATGTGGCCTGACAGGGAATAGAACGGTGACCTCCTGGTTCATAGGCTAAAGGTCGACCACTTAACCAAGCTAGCCAGGCAAGTTAATTCATGTTGATGGAATAGAAGGAAGGCCAAAGGTTTGGCATTGGATAGATGTGAGTTCAAATTCCACCCCGGTCCCCCTTACTGCATGTGACCCAGGAGGTGAATGACATGCTCTGTGTTTGGGGGATATCCTTGTCCGGTGCAGCCACATTCACTCTGCAGAGTGGTTACAATTAGCAAATAAGTTTATGCATATCGAGCACCAGGAACAGAGCAAGCACCAATACATCTTGATTCCTTTCCTTCCTCCTTGCTATTTCTATTACTTGGCTCTACCACCTGAGCACCTTTGAATACCTTAGGCTTTATCTCCTAAAGAAGTGGGTAAATAAGGAGAAGACCATAGGATACAGATGCAAGAACACAGGGCAAGCAGTCAGGAGGCCTGGGCACCTTGCCCACTCTCTCAATGCCAAGTCTCATGTGTGGCCCTGGGAGATGCCCGGAGAGCTGAGCTTTCATCCTTCAACTACCAGGTGAGAAGGTCCCAACCCCTTCAGGGACCAGAGTGCATGCAGACAAGGAGACTTATAACACAAAGAGATGTCACCACTCCACGTTGTGTGCTTTCTCCATTATATGGTGATGTTTGCCCATCCCTCCAAAGTCTTTGGAAGGTGCCTGATGAACCTGGGGGTGAGTATCCCAGCCTGCTGCATGGACACTGGGAGCTCAGGCCTTTCATGGTTGGGTCAAGGCCATTTGTCCAACTACTCATTTCTATACCCACCGTGTGGAGCTCACTGCCTCACCTGGAACTCCTGCAAAAGCCTGCCTCTTTCTCTCCAGGTCACCACACCATGCTCTGTTCTATGTACCTGCTGGCCAAGTTGTCCTGAAACCCAGGTTTTACCTACACATTTCCTGTGCTCCAAGCTCTTCAAGAGGTTGGCAATGTCTGTAGAAAAAGCTCATACCCTTTATCCCACAATTCAAGGCCTCTCAGATCTGCTCTTTAAGCCTCGCAGCTCCTAATCTTTCCTACAAGAAGTCCAAACTTCAATCCAACTGCCTGTCTCAGGCCACCCCCACCCTTCTGCACCCTGCTTTGGTTCTCCTCCTTTGTGAAACTTTCCCCAGTTCCCAAGTCTGGGGCAACTCCTAAGTTCAGCATGGTTCCCCAACATTTCCCACATCCTGGGCTGTATCTTTCCTGGCCATCTACCCCAAGGCCTGGGAGGCAAAACCAGTGCTCCCTGGGGCATCCAGCCCCAAACTTGGCACATAGCAGGGACCCACGAAATTAATACTGATTAATAAGGCAGGTGTTTCCCAGAGCCTCAGACAGAGCCCAGGCCTGCCAATAAGCTGATAACTGAGTAATTATGATCTGGTGAGGAGTCATCCCTGCTTCTATGTGGTTCAGACTATGCCAGACCCTCACTAATGTTGACTGTTGCAGCCATGGTTCCTGCTTACAGTTCCTCCAGCACCCACATCTTTCTTCCTTACCTGCCTCCCTATTTACCCCATTCCTCTGAGGAGGAAGGATTCTTCTCTCATTTTCAAAACCTTGGTGCACAAAGAGGCCTTGTAATCCTCTCTCATCTCTGGCACCAACTTTATAATTAGCTCTTCCAGCCTTCTCCCTCCCCACTAATCCCTTTAAGCTGCTGTCTCAGACCTCCCGCTCATAGCCCTGCAGCTGCCTGTGCTGCTACTCCATGTGCCTTCCCAAAGGACTAACTGTTCTCCTCACTGGATTTTTTATTTTCACTCATGACAGTGATTATCCTTCTTGGCCCTCCCCGATGGACCAAGAAAAAAGAGAAGGGACACTGGGGCCTTAACCGGTTTGACTCAATAGATAGAATGTCTACCTGTAGAGTGAAGGGTCCCAGGTTTCAATTTTGGTCAAGGCATATACCTTGGTTGTGGGCACATCCCCAATAGGGAGTGTGCAAGAGGCAACTGAATCGATGTTTCTCCCTCATCAATGTTTCCACCTCTCTAGCCCTCTCCCTCTTCCTTCCTCTCTGTATAAAATCAATAAAATATATTTTTTAAAGAAGGGACACTGGAGGATACAGGAGTGCTGGGGGGGGGGGACATGATGGTGTGGGAACACAGTGACATTGGGGGATACAGTAACAATGGGGCACAGTGACATTGAGGGACACAGTAACACTGGGGGACACAGTAACATTGGGGAACCATGTCTCCCATAATCACCATATTCCCAACATCATGTCTCTCAATACCACTGTGTCCTTCAGTGTCATCCCAGCAGAAGAGTGGCATGAGGAGCAGTTTTGGAAGTAGGGGTGAGGGAGTGATGGGAAGGACCACTTTCTGTAGGAGCAAGTACACTGCAGGTGAGTGCATCCCCCTCTGAGTTGTGAGGGTGTGAAGAGCGTCCCAGGGAGGATGAAGCAGCACAGACACTACAAGGTCAGCTCTGGCTCCAGGTGTCTCAACAACAGAACCCAAAGCCATGGTCCCCCGACATCTGCAAGGCTAATGACTGACAAAAGCAAACTCAGGAGGTCCCTACATTTGACCCAAGAATAGGTCACTAAAGAAGGAGGCTGATAACAGAGGATGGCAAAACAAAGGAGAAATAAGAAGCAGGTGTCATTATAGGTCAAGCTGACGACCAGTGTACCCAGGATTGCTCCAGTGTTAGCACTGAAAAGCCCCCCAGCCAAGACCCCACTGTGCTTCCACCTCCTGCCCCAACTAACTGTCTGCATGCCCTGGGCAGTTCCTAGGATCAGGTGGCCTCTTTTGGGCACTGGCCCTGCAGGCAGGCTTTGTTCAGCCACCCCCATGACTGAGCTCTAAGTTGACCTCCTTTTGGACCTCCAGGTAGGCCACAGGATCAAACCCCCAACCCCAGGGGTTGCCTCATGGACCCAGAAAAAGATGCCACCATGAAGGATAGGAAACCAAGTCCTGATGACCTGGCTGAGTGCCTGGATGCAGTGAGGCTGGAAAGAGTTATAGGCTCTTCGGTTATGGGAGCCAACAACTCTCTCCTTAGCTTAAGGGTTTGAGTAGAAACAGAGGTGAACACAAGGTGAGGGAGCAGCCCCAGTGAGTGCCTGCCTTTCCCAGATTCTGAAGCTGCATTTCTGAGCCAGGAAGGCCCCTGGGGGTAAAAGAGGGGAGAAGGGATGCAGCTCTGAAGCCCCTGACAAATCCTCCCACTGTGTTTCCGTAGGAGACAACTGTCCCATTCCTACATGCCAGTAAGGAGGGGAGGAGAGAACATAGCACAGGCCCTTGGGTCAGCTGATACATGAAGCTGCATGGATCGGTTTTTCCCTCAGTGCTTTTTCTCCTTTCAAAAGCATGAGGTTCAACCCTGGCCAGTGTTTCTCGGTGGTTAGAACGTCAGCCCTCACATGGAAAGGTCACCAATTTGGTTCCTGGTCAAGGGCATGTATCTGGGTTACAAATTCGATCCCTGGATCTGTTTGGGGTGCATGCAGGAGGCAATCAATAAAGGTGTCTCCTACACATCAATGTTTCTCTCTCTCCCTCCCTCCCTTCCCCGTCCATTCTCTCTAAAAAGTATCAATGAAAAAAAAATATCTTCAGATGAGGATTAACAACAAAATAAAATCATGAGGTTCCTCTCCCTAAGCAGGAGCAGGAAAGGACTTGGCCTCTTTAACAAGACAAGCTACATAGGCTAGATAGCAGGCCTGGCCCAGAGAGAGGGTGACCTGAGTCCTCTTTGCCATATCATGAACCAGGTGGGCCACAGGGTCAAGACCCCCACTCACTGTAGATGGGAAATAGCCCTTCCCCCATTAACTCTCAATGGGAATGAGGACAATAAGAAAAGGCTATGAAGGAGAGAAGCCTGGCTCCCGAGTGCAAGAAGTCAGGGAGAAGGGGTAATGAGAAGAAGGGGTTGGAGCTGGAGGATAGCAAGGAGGGTCTGGTTCCCAGTTCTCCACTCCCAGCTGGGTATTTTCCCATGGTGGTGGGAAAAAGTCCCATTGCCAGATAAGGTGGGAGATACTCCCACAGAAGAAGGTTTTTGTTCAGCCACCCCCATGACTGAGCTCTAAAGGAGACCTCCTTTTGGACTCCCCACACCCACTTGGGATAGGGCCTCATCCAGGTGTGCTGGGCAGAGTGGGTTAGAGGAGGCTCTATGTTCAGCTTTCCCGAGTTACCCGGGTGCCTGGACCACACAGGAACTCAGGAAATAGGTGAGCACTAAGCCTGGGGTGGGGACTAGGGGGATGAACCATTGATGCTAAAGGGGTCCCAGCAAACTCCAGGGTCCACAGCTCAGTCAGAGCATCATGGGACTGAAGTAGGTCAGCAAAGGATGAGATAGGGCTGCCAGGGGATTTCAGGAGGAAGCAAGGCAAGAAAGCCCAGAAGGCATCCCAGCTGTTTGTGGCTGGGGGAGGGAAGCAGAGAAAAACAGACTAAGGGGCAAAAGGAGGAAAAAATAGAAGTCACAGGAAATGCTCCAAAAGGTGACAGGGGCAGTGGGAGGAATTGAGCAGGGTGGGCCTGCAGGGGAGGAAATAGCTTTGTCACCAGCCCTGGAAGTGAGTGAGGCCAGGGTGAGGGGCTGGAGGCAGTAACAGGCAGCAAGAGCAATGGGTTCAGGAACAGAAGAAATACAGTGAGAGAAGTCTGCAGGTGGGTGGAGGCTGGGGGGTGGTAGGGAGAAGAGAGCAGAAGAAAACTTTAAGGCTAAACCTAAGAGGCAGTGAGCCGGAAGGAGCGGGGAGTGTCGTGGCCGAAATTATAAAGAGTGATTGATATTACACATGGACAGTTACCATGACATGAATAGTACATGTCCCCAGAAGAAAATTGCTTATGACATGCAGCATTCAGAGAGAGCCAGGACAGCTGTGCTTAGCAGCAGCTGGGCCCTTCACAGGGTCCTCCACTGCCACACAGGTCTACATAGGCAGTATGAGGTCTAGACCATTTCCAGCACCACCTTTTAGTGTCTCCAGTTTGCAAAGGAGCAGCACTATTTTATGAGCCAAGAAGAAAGAAAAAAATGGTGCCAAACTAAGATAAGGACATGTTATTTATAGATAGGTGCATCCTGACTGCAGAGATATTAAAACATGGGGAGAAAACATGTGTATTAAAGTCAGTGAAATGCAGTATGACAAAGAGCCAAGCACAGGCTGTACACATCCATGATAAAGCCACGGCGCTGAGGCAAGTTTGCAACCTGAGAGTCATGTCATGATGATCAACTGGGTAAGTGTGACTCCTAGGAAAGAGGAAGGGACCATGAGGTGCCACTTTACACCCATCAGGATAGCTATTGTTAGAAAGAAAAAGGAAAAAAAAACAGCTCTGGCCAGTTGTCTTAGGTGGTTGGAAAACATTGTGGGTTTGACTCCTGGTCAGGACACATACCTAGGTTGCACGTTCCATCCTCACTCAGGGCATGTATGGCAGGCAACTGGTCAATGATTTTACTCTCTCTCTTTCCAGGCCTCTCTCTCCCTAAAATCAATAAAAACATATCCTCGGGTGAGTATTTTAAGAACAAAAACGAACAGAAAGCAACAAATATTGACAAGGATGCAGAAATTTTGCTTGTGGGAGTATAAAATGGTGCAGTGCTATGGAGAATAGTATAATAATTCCTCAAAAATTAGATATACTAGTAGAATTATTATGTGATCCAGCAATTTCATCTCTGGGCACACACCTAGAAGAATTGAAAGCAGGATCTTAAAGAGATATTTGCACCCCTATGTTCACAGAAGCATTACTTAAAATAGCCAAAGGGTAGGAGCAAACCTAGTATCAAAACATCAAATGTGGTACATTCATATGATGAAATTATTCAGCCTTAGAAAGGAAGGGAATTCTGACACATGCTACAATAGACAAATCTTAAAGATATTATGTGCAGTGAAATAAGCCATTGACAAAGGGACAAATATCATATGAGTCCACTTATGTGAGGTACCTCAGCAGTCAAATTCATAGAAACAGAAAGTAGAATGGTGAAGGCCAAGTGTTGGAAGAACAGGGAGTTAGTGTTTAATGGGTACAGAGTTTCACTTTGGGAAGATAAAGTTCTGAAGATGGTTGCACAGCAGTGTGAATATACTTAATGTCACTGAGATGTGTGCTTAAAAATGGTTAAAATGGTTAATTTTATGGTTTGTATATCTTACCACAATAAAAATGTAAAGTAAAATAATAGAGAAATAAAAAAATGAGCCAGTGGAATCAAGTGACCTTTAAGAAAGGCAATTTGGTGGATGAAGACTTCCCAAGGCTGGGTGCAGAAGTGGTGGGGGGTGAGGAAATCACCCCGATGGCTCCACATGGCAGACCGGGCACTCCCTGGGCTCAAGGTTCTGAGTGGTGGATTCAGGAATTTGTAAACAGAGGGAGAGGAAGGAGGGTCTAATGAGAGTAGTAAGGCTTTTGATTAATTGGTATAAAGCAACCTAGCCACAAACTTTGATGCCTATTACGTGACAGTCATTTGGTGAGACACAGCGAACGAGAGATGGGCTCATGCTTCATGGAATTTATAATTCAGGGGAGAAAACAGAACTCCTCACCCTTTGGTACATGACTGTCCTTGGCTCAGCCATATTGGCTAGTTACTGTGGGTGCCAGCAACTAGCTGATGACTATGGGCAATCTACTTGATTTCTCTGCATTTCAGTTACTTTAATCATAAAATAAAGGTGCTAAACTAAAAGGCTGCTGAGGTCACACTAAGAATTTGTAGGAAAAGATAGCACATGATGCTGTGTTATAAATGATTACCTTTGAATCTGGAAGAACTCTTGAGAAAAGACCAAAGGCATTCGTTCTTAAAATTTTCCAGGTAAAACCCTCCTTTTTCACAATTGTGAAAACCATGAAGGACATCCCCATCCAGAAAAATGAGCACATTCCCAAATGCACAAAGTATTGCATACAATTTCATGGCCCTCTGAAACCCACCATAGGAGCTCTCTACCCCAGAGATCCACAAGGCCCAGGTTAAGAACCTTTTATCTAAGTCTGAGGATCTAATGGAAAACATGGTGATGATAGTTGATAACACTGTGTTGTGTAATAGAAATTTGCTAAGAGAGTATAACTTTCCACAACACATGAAAGAACCTTTGATGTAGTCCTTGGAGATTAAGAAACTAAGAGGAGGGATAACAGAGAAAAAGACCGTGGAGCTCTGGGCTTACCAGTATATGCTGATGGTGTGGCTTAGGAAGAAGAAAAGAGATCCTGTTTGTGAATATAGACTCTCTTTCTCTAGTTCAACCTATAACTACTGGGAAAAGTTTTCCAAAAATGGTTCCCTTTCATTGTGGTGATAAAGGAAGGGCACATCCACGACAACTCCGGAAAAGAGACATAAGACTGAAAGAACCCTGAGATTGATTGACACAGGAACTAAAATCATTGGAAGCCCTGTTTTAAAAAAAAACAAACACAAACCCAGCATTAGAGTATCTTCTTGTACCTTCTACCCCCCAATACTCCCCACTAAATACACACACACACACACACACACACACACACACACACACACACACACACTTTGCTAATATTCTCTAAATAGCTTATCAACAAGAGAAGTAAGCTAATGAGATGGCCTAGATTTACAGGGCTTAAAATGCAATGTGGAATGTGCTAAGTGGGATGTCTGAGTTCCTTGTATGTAGTAAGTGCTTCTGGGTCTGTCCCTACTGCTGAATAAATGATGCTCATGAGATCATGCAGTGGTGAAAATAAGGTGAGGAGTACAGTCTGCAAAGAGTAAGATAATAATAAAATGGGGACAGGATAACTCCAGGGCAGAAAGCCCTTCTTTCCCAACCATGGGCTAGTGCATGGAGGGAACAGGCAAGGGAAATGGGAATCCAACAATTGCCATAGGCTGGAGGTAGCTGGGAAACTCTGTGAAGTACATAGACAGGACACACACTCTCAGGCTGCCCATAGGCCTGGGCAGCTTAGAAAACAACCAAAGTGGCTTGTGGTCCAACAAACATATAATTGCAAGTGAAAGCATTGGAGCGAAGATGAGTAAGTCAATGCTGGAGAGAAGGAAGGGACTAGATTTCTTTGGGGTGACCCTAGAGGGCAGAACTGGGAGTTATTAATGACCAGGGCTTTTCCTAGGACACTGAGCCTGATCTCAGCTCAACTTAGAAAACAACTTTTAAACAACTAGAGTGATCCCAAGATGACTGCTGTATCAGAAATTGCCTTAACTACAAGTAACAGAAACCCTCCTCCTAAAATAGTGTAATCCAGGTAAAAGTTTATTTATCTCTCACATAAAAGAAAGCTGAAGGTAGACACTTTGGGCTGGTACAAAAGCACCATGATGCCATTAATGTTTCTGTCATATTCCATATTTCTGCCCAGTTGGCCTTACTGCTAATTTTCCTACAATTTTCTCATCATCACAAGGTAACTACTGTGGGTCCTGCAGTTTGCCTGGGATTCACTTAGCCTGAAACTAATGGTCTGCTTCCCCAGTCACCAAGATCATAGCTTCCAGCCATACCCTGAGCTCCTGCAGGGTCCTCACCACATCCCGTGGCACCCAAGTGGCTCAAGAAAGCTGAGCATCAGAACCTCCTCTGATGGATTTCTCTAAACATGCCTTGATGAGGCCCTGTCCTGAGTAGGAGTGGGGCCAAGGGAATCCAAAAGGAGGTTTCCTTTAGAGCTCAATCATGCATCTTGGCTGGACAAAGACTCTTTTCTGTTCGAGTATCTCTCACCTTATCTAGATATTCTTCCCCCACTGATGATACTCCTTCACTTGAGCCTAAGATGGTAGTAGAGTGTGGAGAGCTGGGAGCCAGAACCCTGACTTGTTTTTTTTTTTTTTTTCCAGCTCTGTGCCCTTCTTTTTCCCACTCATCTTCGTTCCAAGAAAGAGGAAGGAAGAAAAGCAAAGGCACTTACTGAGTTAGCCTCTTGGAAAGTTGACTTGACATTTTTATCTAACAACTTCTGCCCTGTCCCCCTGCAAAGCATACATGGCCATCGCTGCTTGCACGGGGAGCTTGACATAACCACAGCAGAGGTGGGAGATGAAGCATGTCAGCGATGAGATAGCTGGAGAAAGTGATATAAAGTTTGAGGGCAATAAAGGACAGATGGAGAGAAAACTTCAAGGCAAATTCTAGAGAACAGGAAGAGGTGAGAACCACCCTTTGAACCCACTAAAACCTACACGCTGCTGCATTCTCACATCCAGCCTGGGCATCCCACCACCATGGCCATCATGCCCAAGAGAAAGGCTGGAGGAGATGCTAAAGGAGATAAAGCCAAGGTGAAGGATAAACCACAGAGAAGATCTGCCAGGTTATAAGCTAAAGCTGCTCCTCCAAAGCCAGGGCCCAAGCCTAAAGAGGCCCCTGCAAAGAAGGGAGTAGGTACCCAAAGGGAAAAAGGGGAAAGCTAATGTTGGCAAGGATGGGAATAACCCTGCAGAAAATGGAGATGCCAAAACAAACCAGGCACAGAAAGCTGAAGGTGCTGGAGATGCCAAATGAAGTGTGCATTTTTGATAACTGTATTGCTGGTGTCTGTTCAGTTTGAAATACTATTTTTTATCAAGTTTTATAAAAATTCATAATTTTGTTTTACTTTTTTTTTTTTTTTAGCTATGTTGTTAGCACACAGAATACTTCATTGTTGTTTTTTTTGGGGGGGAGAACATATAGTACTAGTAGATTGTCTCCAAAGCTGGATTAACATGGGGAAAAACACTTTCCCTTCTAATTTTGAGAGATTTCCTCTTGATTCCTAGGAAGGATCCCTTGAGGCTGACACACATTAGGTATTTTGGCACAAACACCTTGTGGTGTGGAGAAACTGAAATTCATTTTTATATCCCTTTCTCCCTCTCCACTTTAAGCACAGACATTGTCTCCCATAAGCCCAGAGTCCTATTGGGACCTGACCCAAAAAAAATTGATTACTAGTATAATGGACAATCTAGACTTTCCAATGTCGCCATTAAGATGGCATCCTTCAAAAGAGCAGCAGTTCCTTTTTTAGATTGTGGATCTACAGATTGATATTCCGCCATTTTCATTTCATTTCCTGAAAGTCAGGGTGGGGTTGTGAAAAGTTGTTAAGCATGATGTGAAATGTTAACCCTCACTCTAAACTTTCCCTCTTCAGAGCATCAGATGAAGATTTTATTGAGTTTTATAGTGGCTTTCTGATTTTTGGTAGTTCATTAAAGAAGGGAGCTTGAAAATTGTTGTATACTGTTAGCAATTGTCTGCCCAGGTCCTGCCTGAAATACCATGATTGTTTATAAAACATATTTTTAATAAAGCTAGATACAGTTTGGCTTGGAAAAAAATTTCTGGAGAATGGAGGGTTTTGCTTTTGCTTTTACTTTTGCTTTATGTCCACATTGTTTCCCAAGAGAGGAAATCCCCATCTGCAGGACAGCAGTGTGGGTCAGAGAAAAGATCTCTGCATTATCAGACAAACAGCCTCCAACACGGGCCTGGCCACTGCCTAGTACTGACCATGGGCAATCACTTTCCACCTCTGCCTGGGCCCCAGTTTCCCATAAGTAAAATGACCTCCAGGTTCAGTTCCAAACCCCAAGACCAGTGGTTTGCAAGATCATCCAGTTTCTGAAAAGAGAGGCTCTCCTAGGATGATGGTCTTAAAGGCACAAGGAGGTGGATGAGCCCTTGGCAAGGTTTTCTCCTGAATGCACAGTGGGAAGAGACTTTGATAACCCCAGAGAGATCGGAGGTAAGTGAGGTCAGGGGTATCCTATATAATAAAAGGCTAATATCAAATTGTCCCCTTGACCCCGAGTTCAACTGGGATTCGACCAGTGGCAGGGCCAGCCAGCCAACCACCTATGGCCCCTCCTCCAGCTGACCCTGCCCCCAATCAACCACCCCACCCCAATCAGGGGAGGGACCGGCTGGCCAACCTCCTGAGTTCCCTCCCCCTGGCCAGCCCAGACCAATGGGCCATGATCGGGGTGGGCTGGAGGGACCCCCATCTGTGCACAAATTTGTGCACTGGGCCTCTAGTCACTGAATAATATTTAAAATTCTATCAGCTGGCTAATCACTGGTGGAAGTGGCATGTGGGCCAAGTTTACCACATAAAGAGGGTCAAAGAGTCAGATGTTTACCCAAAATAAGAGAAAATATTAAACATGCCAACTAAGGTTAGGACCCCTGGAACAAAAAAAGGCCTTTAACAGAAAATGATACAAGTTGTTTATGATATAAATCTGACCAAGATGATAAGCATGAAAAACTTTGGGATGGGGGAGTCCAAAACATCTCCAAGGGGCATTAGGAATAAAGGATCATGAAGATAAGGGCATGGAGGCCATGTTCCATGGTATAACAAGCCGTTAGTCACCAATGGGTCAATAGCCAGCTATGGACAGAGGGAATCAAAAGGTACAGCTCCTCCTTCTCCCTCAGGAAGATTATGATCCAGCAGGGAGGTGGGGTGGGGAGATCAGGGTGCTAGAAGAAGGCTTGCTCCCTGGATGTGGAGTGGAATCATCTGATATATTAGTTGGAATCATCTGATATATTAGCTGCCATAAAAAAAATACCACAGACTGGAATTTTTCTCATAATTCTGGGAGCTGGAAGTCCAAGATCAAGGTACCTGTGGGTTGGTTTCTCTAAGGACTCCCTTCTTGGCTTGTAGATGACTGTCTTCTCCCTGTGTCTTCACATGGTTCAGAGGTGTGTGTTTGTGTTCTGATCCCTCCTTCTTATCCACATATAGTCGTATTGGATAAGGACCCACCTTAATAAATTACCTTTTTTAACTTAATTACCTCTTTAAAGGTCCCATGTCCAAATACAGTCACATTCTGAGTCACTGGGGACTGGAGAGGAGGATTTCAATGTATGAATGTGGCAGGATGGGGTGGGAGTACAGGGACACAATTCAGCCCTTAACGCCTGGGGAGCTTTTGAACGTACTGATACCCAGACTTCATCTTCAGAAATCCAGAGCCTTTGATTTGGCCTGCGGCCCAAACAACTTTTAGTATTTAAAAAGGTTTTCAGTTTCTTTTTTAAGGCCCCCCAGCTGATTCTCAGTCAGTGTTGAAAACCCGGACTTAATTGGATGCCAATTGAATTCCAACCTATGTGATGTTAAATCTAAATCCAGCACAGGTTCCTGAAAGGAGAGACTGGTCATGACATCTGGATAATTTGACCAAAACCTCCATGTGGGACTTTGGGGGATGGGAAGATGTGCATTGATAGACGGAGCAGGGTGAGGCCTGCAGCAACTTTGGGAGCAGAGCATTGCTTGATGGAGTGAACATCTAAATCTCAGAAGTGATAGCATCGCCTGTTTTGGGGTGATGGGATTATAAATAAAGCAGTCACCGCAGGCAGGAGCCTGGTAGACTTCTGAGCAGGGGCATGATGCTGTGAAAGTGGCAACCACCCAATATCAACCAGCAGGATGGATTGGAGGGTCTAAGGAGAGTAACACCCAAATGGGGATATTGTCATGACAACAGTACCTAAAATACACACACAATAGGGAAAGGGCATTTCTTCACACTACATAATGCAACTACAATCACAGCTCAGCAAGAGTTCACAAAGCCTAAAGAATCCTTAACTATATATAAACAAAAATCATACCATATGTAATCTTTTGTATAGTTCTGAACAGGCCTAATGAATCTATACTGTTATAGGAGAGGACAATGGTTCTATTCACAGGAGGAAGGAGCCAAGTTTGGGAGCACGCTTGAGGATGGCTACCCTGCAAGGAGGGGCAAGGCTGGGAAAGCCCCTGAACAAAGGAGAAGTCTGAAGCTGGGCATAGGTCCAAAGGGTATTTGTCTCCTGGCCTCAGGGTTATGAATGCCTCAAGCCTTAGTGGCCCTTCAGACTGCAAATGCCATACTCTCTACCCCAGTGAGGGTGGCCTTGATCTGTTGATGAGGGCTGGTTGAAAGCAAAAGAGAAACAGCCCAATCTTGCTGAAATAAAAACCAAGGATGAGCAGCCCGTAAAGATTCTGCACCGCCACGAGGACCATACAGTGACAGCAAGTGTGTGGATTCAAAAACAGGAAGGGGGAACCAGCCAGCACAGATTTGGACTCGTTCCATGGAAGAAGAATGAATAACTCCAAACCTTGCTTTCTCTGACACTTGCGGTGGCCTCTGAGCAGGGTAGTTCGTTTCCTCAAGAATGTTTTTGTCATTTTGTCATCATGCTTCACACAGTGGGAGGTGGTTTTGGGGAGGGGCCACCAGAGGCCAGGTTCTATTGTGAAAGGAAAGGGAGCAAAGATGGGACCAGACCTTCCCCGAAAAGGAGGCAGAAAGGCAGGCTGGGTGGGTCCTGTTTTCACAGACTATTATTGTGTGTTAGTCAGGGTTACCCAGAAAAAAAAAAACTAATATGATTAGATAAATAGATAGATAGATAGATAGATAGATAGATAGATAGATACATAGATAGATACATAGATAGATAGATGATAGATAGATAGATAGATAGATAGATATTCATTATGAGGAACTGAATCATGTGATTATGGAGGCTGAGAAGTCCAAGATCTGCCATCTGTAAACTGATGGCCCAAGGAAGCAAGGGTGTAATTCACTCCAAAAAGCTGAGAACCAAGGTGTAGGTCCTACTTGATTCTGAAAGCCCAAGAACCAGGACAGAAGAAGATGGAAAAGTTCTCATCCTCTATCTTTTTGTTCTATCAGGACCTTCAATGAATTGTCTAATGCCAAACTGCACTGGTGAAAGCAATCTTCTTTATTTACTCTGTTAACTGATTCAAATGCCCATCTCAGAAAAGACTCTCTCAGACACACCAGAAATAATGTATCATTAGCTACCTGGGCATCCTTTAGCCCTGTCCAGCTGTCACAGGACATTAACCATCACATCCTGGTTCTGACCAATGCTGTAAAATAACCTGGGGCAGCCATAGGGAGCAACCATGGCAGGAAATCCCTGTTTTCTCTCTTTACGTTTAGTTACAACTGGCTAGTACTCTACTCTAGGACCCTTCATTGGGATGGAGACAGAACATTCTATTCAGCCTTTTCTCCTCTGGGAAATGGGTGGAAGCAGTTTGTAATATGTGGATGTAGAATAGACTGGAGAGAGACATACCTGCAATCTGGAGCTTGCTGGGCACAGTGGGGAGAATAGTGTTTACCAGGAGGTTTGAGAAGATGGTTATACAGTGCCTGGCACATAGTAAGATAGCAATAAAGATTAGGTCTCCCTTCGGGTTTAATCAATAGCTAGGTAGACAATCAGCTCTTGGCTATGCAATCCAATTTATTGATTTATGTGGTTATGTCCATCTAAAATTCAGAGGAGGGGAATCTCTACCTGATTGTGATTTTCTTTCTTCCCTGAACTTTTACAGTACTTTATCTCTTTCTCTCATTCTTATGCTGGCTGTATAATTGTTATGGGCATACACAGCTTATTTCTCCTACTGTACTAGGATAGAGTTAGGCTATTTATTTTGGAGTCCTCAGGACATAGCACAGTGCACAGCACATAGTAAGTGCTCAGAAAATGTTTGTTGAATGCCTAAATGAGTAAATGAATGAACATGCAATTGGAAGTAATCGCTATATGATTCTTAGTCCAAAATTGACCAGATTATAGGGTCAATGAGGTCAATATTAATATTTAAAAGCATTTGATGACCCTTTAATGATCTAATATTATTTGGAGCCAAACATGACCTACCTGTCCTTTGAGATGGCTCAGCCCATCTATCAATCATCTGCTCCCTCCTTAGACTGAGACTACAATATATAATGGGTGATACCTCAGCCACTGCCCTCACTTATCTATCATGCTGGGCTGGGCCATCCCCACAGAAGCTCAGGGCCTGGAGCCACTGAACCCCAGAAGTCACTCTGAGAGTGAGGATCAGCATCTGATGACATCACCTCTGTCAGTCAGGGTGCTCCTGGGAAACACAAGACATAACCAAAAGGTTAATTGGAGAGAGTTTAAAGAAGAAACATGGGTATAATGTCCAACATTCTGTGTCCAACAAGGAACGGTGATGTGACTAGAAGACAGTAGCAGTGAGAAGCTGCTACTGCCCCTGGGCCTGAAGGAAGAGGAGAGGAAACAGCATTGCTGGACCAGTTTATGCTGAAACTATAGAACAGCTATCCAGTGACCTTGAGTAGAGGAATGCAGACTTTGCCAAAGTTATGGCCGGGCAGGGAATGGAGAAACAAATACATACCCCAACCTTTCTATCATTTTGCCCTCTGACCTCCAGCTGGTGCTGCCCATTGAGAAGCCAGAAGGCAAGGGACACCATGAGGCAATCCATAACAGTTAAATTCCTATGTCAAAGGACTAAGAATAGATTTGGAGACGCAGACAGAGATTTAACAAGCCAAACATCCCAAATGAGATCTGCTTCCAGCCAAAGGAAACCCTGAGCAGCAGCACCAGTAACAGGCCTGAAACATTAAGTGCATGCCAGCTCCATAAACACTCTCCATGACCTTACTGTGTGCCAGGCCCTAAGGAGACACTGAGAGTCAAAAGCCTAACCAGCATTGCCCACAGTCCTGGAAGAGAAGTACAAATTATTTTTTTTATCCTTCTTGAATCTGATGGCAACCCCAGAACACGAGGTGGGGCTCCAAACCTGTAGTCTGTGACCCAAGTTACCTCCAAAATTCTCCATACTTATGTCAACTCATGTAGTAACGAGTAATTCATGGTGGGTCACTGCTATGAGACATTTTCCTATTATTTTATGAAATCTCAACATAGTCCCATGAGAGATATAATAACTAATATCCCTCTCCAGCCTGTCTATGATTTTTCAGGTGAGAAAAAAATGATTAACAGAGCTGAGAACAAAATCCTACCCTTTCTCTTTGCCTGTGGCTGAAAAGGGTGGCTGAAGGCCTGACCAGGCTCCTAAATTCACCCTGCTTCCCAAATACAGGTTTGAGGCTCCTAAAGCAGAGCAGACAGAGGGTCAAGCTGGACCACCACAGATGTCTGAGCAAAAAAAAAAAGTGATGAAGGCACTTGCTAAGGGGAGAAGGTGGGTATCCTTGGCTCCTCTCTGACACAAGCCCATTCACTTACCTCCTATCTAAGCTCAACCACATGTCTATCCCCTCTCCTCTACAAACAGTTCAGAATAGCTGCTCTCCCAGGATCCATGGCTATGGGCAAGAGCAGTAAGATGCTCACCATGTGGACCACAGGACAAGATGTATCCTACAGCATAGCCTGGCATCTTTGAGGCTCCTGCAAGCATATGAACTGATTCTCTGTAATAGTGACTAGTTGAGGATGATCAAATAAAAAAAAGCAAGACTGCTAGAGTATAGAAAGTCAGTGTGGTGTTGTTTCTTGGTTTCTATGACTGTCTGGGGCCACCCCCAAAGTTACTGGCATTGCTCAAATACTACTTGCTGGAGCTGAAGGAAGCCCTAGGTTTGGCAGGGCAGTTAGCAGAATAGTACCAAGTCCCTGGGCTCTGGCCGAATTAGGAGGACATCCCAGGCTTTAGTGGAAATCCAATAGGAATGGATCTATAGGCATAGTTGCTCCAGCATTACTGCAGCCCCAACCCCCATCTATGGGCAGAGCAAACCCACCTCTAGGCATTATGGTTCTTCCACCTGGAATGAGCCTACTAACCCCAACTTGGATTTCCCTTCCTCAAGAGACACTAATAAGCACGACCTCTCCAGTCTCCTTGGAACCCTCCTCACCTGGAATTAGGGGCCCACCTCCCTCAGGAATGCATCCACCCAGGCCCTAGGTAGTGTTGAGCCTTCTTGACCTCTTTTTTTCCTGCCACACCTAGATGAAAGTGTGCACTGTTTGTGAGCTTTTTGTCTTCTCTTTGCTACATTTACATGGCCAATTATAATAAATGCACAGAACGCTTGAACTAGGGGTGAGGGGGGACAAGCAAAAGCTTGGGAGTCAAAAGACTAGCTCTTCATCCTGATTTTGCCATGAGGAAATCACTTCATCTTTCTGGGAAAGCTGGGGGATGAAGGCCCAGGTGCTTTCCCAGTAACCTTTGAGCTTCAGTGCCTATAATCCCATCACCTCCTCCAAGTGGATCACCTTCTACATATCCAGCCACCTCCCAAGTTAACCTCTGGGCTTTTTCATCCTCCCGTGCATTGCCATCCCAACCCAGCCCTAGAGAGCCAATGCTTCTTATACCTTCTGTTCCCTCTTAGACATCTTAAGGAACAATAACTAATAAACTTGTGTTATTGTATGATGCCAATTCACCCCACAATTACCTACCGAATACCTACTAGGTTCTGGGCATTTACAAGAAAGACTATTCAGGACAGAGTTCTCTAATGTTTTACTCTCCTGGCAACTATGAAACAGAGAAAGGAAAAACCCTTTGATTTAAACAACTCTATAGCAGCTCATCCTCTCCATTTCCCTCCCCTTTCCCTCACTGCACAGAGCTGCTGGTCAAGGAAGCAGTGCTGAGGGTGATGGAGGGAAGGATGCAGAAATAATGGAGGGGGTGGACCTTCTTTGCTATGTTCCTATAACTTTTCAGTAGGTTTGCAAATACTGAAAATGTTAGTTATCTTTAAAACATTAATAGTGGGGACTCAAGATTTGCTAGAGGACAGTAGGTGGAATGCTTAAAGGCACCAGGCACCAGAAGAGCCCCCATTGACCTGTGGACAAAACCATCCCTACCAAAGAGGCTGACACAGGCCGGGAGACTGGACTGGGAGATAGTGACCTGGGCTTAAGTCCAGCTCTGCCACTAACCCCCTTGTTTATTCAGCAGCTCTCTGTGGATGACCTGCCTCTGCCAGGTGAGGTGTGGGGTGCTGTGTGAGTGTGATGAGTTGTTTTAGGGCCTCAACTTACTCATCTGTAAAATGAGTTATTTAATTCAGTGATGCTTATGGGTTCTTCCAATGTTCATCCTCTCTGAGTTGGTAACAAAGACTCCAGGGACCTCATGTCTAGGCGTTGGAGAGAGGTACTGGGGGCAAATGGGGTGGGTTAACCCTTGCTTCGCCCAGCATGAAGATGGCAACATGAGGCAAAGAGAGTTCAAGCCAGTCTCCCTCAAAGCCCCAGTGCTACTCTTTAGCAGCTTCAATGAATTAAACTCATGACTGTCCCTGTCTAAGCCCAGTCACCACTCCTGCATAGAGTAGAGACATCACTACCTGCCCTGCAGGGTTGTGGTGGTATTACCTGCGCCTTCCTGCCATCAGTGCCTTCCTCTTCCCCTTCCCTCTTGAGGCATCTCAGGGCCCCGCCAGCCCCTGGAGCCTGCTTCATAATGACCTCCTTGGATGAAAGGCGCTGGGGCAACAGGAAGGACTGTTGCTTTAACTGCTCTGCGTTTCCTCCCTTTGTCTCTGGCATTATAAACAAGCCTATTCCCCAAAGCCACATCTGATAATCCAGCTGCGGGAGGTCAGCGGTCAAGCAATCAGAAATGCTCTTAGCTGGGATTAGGTAATTCAGAGTGGGGCCTGATGCCATAGCCTGTCGGAACCAACCCGTCCTCGCTGTCACTGAGGCTAGCTGGGCATAAATGCCCCCTTGGAAAGCTGCCAGGTGCCCAGAAGAGTGAGAGCGAACAGGGCAAAGGTCAGCCTGTCAGCCTGAGACAGCTCCCCAGCCAGCCCAGCCGCCGGACCTGAGGCCATGACAAAGGCCCTGCTTGAGGAAGCTCTTTGCACCCACTCTCAGCTGATCCTGCAGCAACCTTGTAAAGGAGACAGATAGGTAGAGCATTTTAGTGCACAAGGTCATGAGACCAGAGAGGAGAAAGGCTTGTTCAGGGCCCACAGAGTAGAACTTTCTGGGTCAGGTATCTAGACTCAAACTCAAGACTTACATACTCAGAAGCACCAGCTTCACATTCCCCAGCTCTCCAGCTTGTCACAGAACATGCTGAGTGACAGGTCCTCTTGCCCCCCGAGTAGAGCTATTTATCTAAAACAGTATTTAACACATTTAATCATCAAGGCAATTAAATGATAAATTTAATGAGCATTTACAGTGTGAGGTGTTATTTGAGGACCAGAAGAGTCTTCTAGGTCTTTTTGGCAATATATAGAGGGATAAACATCTCTATAAATAGTAGAGTCAAAAGACTGTCCTCTGTAGTTAGACAACCTACTTGATACATTCTAGATGCTCTAGTTAATTACCTCTCCGCTGAGATTTCCTGCAGGAAAAAGTTAATGTGGCTGGAACTTGTGGGAACTTCTCTCCCACATAGGCTCTATTTCCCTAGATTTGTTGAGACAGGAGGGGAAAAAGAGGGGGGAAATAGGAAGAGAGAGAGGAAAAATGGATTAGTTTTAAGATCAAAAGATGCTCAGAGATCCAAAAGGAAACACAAGCTCTGGGGGTGGGGGATTTTCAAGACTCTGTATCCTCCTGATAAGGAAGTAGTTCTTGGGATGGCCCCACCCTCTTGTCTGCAGCCCCAGGCCGGTGCCCTCTGCAGAGTGGCAAAGGCACCCACTCCTGGAGCTGATGGCCTGCGAGGCCAGAGCAGCTTAAGAAGTACAAACACAGACCCTGGGAACATATCCTAAATTCATGACAGGAAAAAACAATTGGCGAACACCTGCTTTGTAATATTTTGTTTATTTCAGGTATGACTTATGTGTGTTTAATATGTGAACACAAAAGTATGGGCTAATCCTGCCTATGCAAATTAAACACACATGCAAACACACTTTCATTCATCCACAGGCACTTGGGAAGAATGAAATAGGAACTTTCCACAGATGTTGGAGACCTAAACAGAAATTTGAGTTAATCAAACAGAAAAAAAGAAGTTAAAGAATTACAATAATCCATTCCTTTGAATTGTTTTCCTACAAAATTAGATTAAAATTCCTACTCAAATTGAGGGTTGGAATTATTGGGACCAGAGTTAAAAATAAATAAGGGTGCTCATCAGATAGAAGGACACAGATAAGTCCATCAGACGCTCGATGGATTAATGAGAGGAGCTACAGCTGGGCAGCTTGGGGCCAGCTGTTCTCACCTATGCTCATAGAGAAAGCACACATTATGTCTGCTGAGTGTTACATTTACTCACCCTCAGTTCTAGTCTTTGCAACCCCAACATCAGCAGGAAAGGTAATACAAGGAGGAAGGAGGGAGGGAGAGGGAAGGAGAAAGGGATGGAGGGAGGAAGTGAAGGAGAGAGAGAGAGAGAGAGAGAGAGAGAGAGAGAGAGAGAGAGAAAATGGACAAATCTTGTGTAACCTAAGATTCAGGTAATGCAGTTGTGTTAACCTGTCCCATCTCTGTCCCTTTGCTTCCCACCAATATTTTCAATTTGTTTAATATGCTTTGCTATTTGAGCATCTTATCATGAGCATTTCTGTTTCATGACCTCAAGGAAGACTCAGATGAACTACACTCAAGAGTACCAGTGTGTCAAGGTATCCTCATTTAACAAGTCCAAAGGATGCATGGCATTTAACTTGGCTAAGACAGTATGAAAAGCACTTCAAGTAAAAGGAACAGCATGAGCAAAGGCCCTGGCATTTTTCTCCTTTTAGGGCATGGTGTTGGCAGAATGTTGCATGGAATGATTTATTAAAGGGTGCTAAATGGTCTGGGTATTTTGTTGACTTGTCTTCTGGTTTTACTTTAATTGTTTTTATTTAAAACAAACAAATAAATAAAGCTACCACAAAATGACACTGGTCATAGAGATGAAAACTGGAAGATTTTAGAGTGAGGTTGACAGGAGCCTTAGACTGGCCCAGGAAGGAAAGCTGCACAATACAAATGCTTACCTCTGTCCTTTCCATCTTAGCAATGACACTATTCTGACAGTGAGGCCTCAGATAGCTCAGATAGTTGGAGAATGACCCATTTACATAAATCAACTTCCCAGGTAACAAAGGATGTATTTCATCAAATACCAAGATTTTTTTTGTCTAGGCCGTAAATCATTCTAAACATGTTTTGAAGAATTTGTAAGTAGGAAAGAGATTGTTATAACATTAATCTATCAAATAAAATAGAACCTTTTCATTATGTGGTCAATGCCCTGGCTCGACAAATCCTGTGTTATATTCCTTCTTCCTAGTGTATGAGCAAACTTCCTGTCCCCTGAAGACAGGGCACCCTGGTGGCCAGCTTTTGCCAGTGAAATGTGAACAGATATGACATACGACATTACTATGCTGAGGCAGTGAATGTGGAGCCCTTGAGTTGGACAGCAGAGCCAATTAAAGCAGTTTGGGTCCCTGAGTCACCAAGTATAAGACAATAGCCCCAGAGAGATGCCTGGATTGACAATGATCCTATGTAATTGAGAAATATGTTTCTGTTGGGTTTAGCCACTGAGATTGTCTCTGCAGCATTACCTAGCCCCGTGGTTGGCAAACTGCGGCTCGAGAGCCACATACGGCTCTTTGGCCCTTGAGTGTGGCTCTTCCACAAAATACCATGGCCTGGGCAAGTCTATTTTGAAAACGTGGCATTAGAAGAAGTTTAAGTTTTAAAAATTTGGCTCTTAAAAGAAATTTCAATTGTACTGTTGATATTTGGCTCTGTTGACTAATGAGTTTGCCGAGCACTGACCTAGCCTATCCACATTAATTGATACATATTATAAACATGAGAATAAAAATACACATTTTTAAAAACATGCATGGAAAAAAATACTCCAAAATATTGTAATTCTGTTTTTAGATGATGGCACCTATGAGATAATTAAAAAAAAAAACTTTTGGGTGTATATTCGATATTCTATCATCTAATATTACTTTAAGTGGTAAAAACTAATTTTCTTTTACAAGCCCCAAAAGTTATTGTTGCTGGCACAGACCCGTAGATGAATGAAATAGAATAGAAAACCCAAAAATAGACCCACAGAAATATGTTCAACTGATTTTTGACAAAGATGCAAAATGAGAAAGGCTAGCTTTCTCAACAAATGGCGCTGAAACAATCAGAGGTTGATAGTCAAAAGAATAAATAAAATTAACCTCAACCTCAACTTATACAATCTTATTCAAAAATTAATTTAAAATGAATGCATGGGTGGATAGAACAAAGAATAGATGTTTCTCTCTCTCCCCTTCCTCTTTCTCTCTAAAATCAATCAATCACTCAATCATTTCTTTTTAATGTCAGAATGGTGTGTTTTTTATTCTGACAGCAGGCTGGGAAGTACCGCCAGACATCGCCGGTGCATTTGGGTCACTCAGAATTGACTGCACCTGGGCCTCCTGAGCCAGATAGCTGAAGTGAAAGCTAAAAAGCAAGCAGAGTGCTTTTAGGCAGCATAAGGCAGAGGACATATGCTCTAGCAAAACTGACCAATTTCTAAAAAAAATAGTTTTAAAGAGGAAAGTCGGGGAGGTTCTTCTTCTTCCCCTTCTTCTTCTTCTTCCTCTTCTTCTTCTTCTTCTTCTCCTCCTCCTCCCCCTCCTCCTCCTCCCTCCTCCTCCTCCTCCTCCTCCTCCTCCTCCTCCTCCTCCTCCTCCTCCTCCTCCTCCTCCTCCTCCTCCTCCTCCTCTTCTTCTTCTTCTTCTTCTTCTTCTTCTTCTTCTTCTTCTTCTTCTTCTTCTTCTTCTTCATGCAGAGCTTTAATCAAGGCACAATGAGCTGAGAGCTGCCCAGGTGAAGTCAAATTTTGGGTTTTCTCCCCGCCTCTTACTATTACATAATTGGGGAATTAACTAGGCTCCTAAGCCTCCGTTTGCTCATCTGAAAAAGAAAATTAAAATGACCCCACGTTTTACACGAGAGCATATGTTTGAAAACACCTGGCACACAGCAGGTGCTCATGTTCTATCTTTCCTTTCTGATGGCTCTGAATCTGACTTCTTCCGGAGAATGAACAATCCACTGGGAGGTTGCTGCAAGACTGGGCATCAGTGATGGGAGACACATCACATTCTTAACTTCTCAGAAAGGAGGAGAGAGCATGTATATTAATGCCCTAGAAAAACATCAACAATGTTTTCCCATCTGTCTCTTTTTTCCAGATGATAAAGAGTCTGGAAAGAGCTGGAATGTGATGTTTCCTGCCTGGGAGAGGAAAGCCGATCCCAGCACCAGGAAAGAGGAGATCCCGGTTCTGCCAACAACTTAATGTAGGAGCTGGAAAAACACTCCTTCCTCCCCTGGGGGCTTGCCAGCTACTTCTCACCTGGGCAGGTGGTGGTGTGTGGCAAAGCATCCAGTTCCAGAAACATGCGGATATATCCCTGCAATTCAGAGAATGGAAGCAACTGGAATGTAACAAGGAACTGGTTTACAAGACCAGAGCAATAAAACTGGGTGCGGTCTGTGTCATCCTGGCAAACATGGCCAGGGGTGGGCAGAAAGGGAATGGGTGGTGGTGAAGGAGGACAGCAGAGCCTTCCAGCATCTGTCAGCAAGGAGGTGTGTTGCCAGGTTTGGGATGTGAGGAGGCCCTGTGTGTCCTGAGAACAGCCAGCTCAGTTCTGCCTCTGGGAAAGCTTGTAGCTCCCTGGCCCTCTTCTCCAGGAAGACCCAGGCTCCACTCAAGGACCAGGCAACCAACATCACAGGGAGTGCTTGGGACTGGGGCCAGGTGACGGGATGCTGCCTCACTGGGGCAAGGAGGACTCGGGGACTTCTCTGGACTCTGATTTCTTCTCCAAAAAATTGAAGAAGCCAGACGTGGTGGCCTCTAAAGAGCCTGTCCATCTTGCAGGTCTGCATTTCTGTAAGAAGCCAGTGACTTCCGAATTACAGCTCCAGAGTGGGGCCACCTGCCTCACTGCCTCCCACCCCTGCTGCACCCCTGCCCTTTGAAGGTGCATGCCTTAGCTTTTCACCGTTTTTCATCAATAAAATAAAAAACAAAATCCCTGCCTATCCACTAGCTTCCCCTAAGGATGCCATGATGCCGGTAACTAGGGGGGAGCAATTCTGAAACCCAGCTGCCTGGTAGGACCCACCCAGTGCCCTGCTGGGGCGGCACTCTGCTGTTGTGGTGCTAAAGATGAAAAATTCAGCCAATTATCTGGTTTATAGAACACTAACAACTGGTTTGAGTGAGTTTTGTACTAATGACCATTTATTTTAATGTTGTTTGGCATGCCATTGAGTGAGCCCATACAGTGCTCTCTTGGATTTTTATAATGCATTAGGTTCTTGTGGGAATGAGAAAATAAATACATAAATAAGTAAGAAATCTTCCATTCATTTCTGTAAAGATATCCTCCAAACCAATGGTTCCCAAATATCAATCTTCAACGCCAAACATATGCAAACCATGAGATTTTGGTTGAAGTCACAGATTTCCCAAACACCATGGGACTGAATCCAAACCTCTGTGGGTGCGGAATGGGGAGGAGCTATGGCTCCAGGTGATTCTGAAGCCCAGCCAGGAGAATCACAGCTAATTTAACCCAAATGGGCACATCCTGCCCGAAAGGAAAGTGTCCGGGAAGGGAAGTCGTGTGACCTTGAGTCTTCGGCTTCCACTTCCTGGGCCTCCATGCTCCCAACTGTGAAATGGGACACCTGTACATGATGGGCTGTGGTCATCCTTGGAGACATACCTCAAAGGCTATTTCCCATCAGGCCAGGGAGTGTAATCCCTCGGTAACAGCCAGGTCAAGTGGAGGACATATTATTTGATGTTGGCTTTCTCTTCCCACCCTGCTTGCCCTTTGTCTTGCTCAGGAACCCTGATTCTTTCAAAACCCTGTGCCTGCCCTGCCCCGTCTTCATTCTTGAGAATGTGACAGAGCCATCCCCGCAGCTCAGAGCAGAGACAAGTGAGAGTCTGGTCTGGGAGACAGCTGAGGACCAAACTGTGTGAGGAAAAGCAGAAGGTGCCATGCAGACAGCATTGCGTTGTCAGAGCCAGAGATATTGCTGAAAGGCTGTGGTGATGAGGATCTCAGAATAGCAGCATTGTTTAGGGGTCACTTTCCCTGCCAGCCTGATCCCTCGATTTCCCCCTCCTCATCCCCGCCACACACAAATACACAGGACCCACCATCATCATCTCCACTTCATGATGGAGGAAGTGGAGGTTTGGAGATTTTTTTAAATAAAATTTTTATTGATTTCAGAGAGTAAAGGGGAGGGAAAGAGAGAGAAACATCAATAA
Organism: Antrozous pallidus; assembly: GCA_027563665.1. NCBI lineage: Eukaryota > Metazoa > Chordata > Mammalia > Chiroptera > Vespertilionidae > Antrozous > Antrozous pallidus. Next base: position 78,477,465 of record CM050516.1, on the reverse strand, counting down.
TGAGAATTATTAATCGGCTGCTTCCTACACACCCCCTACTGGGGACCAAGCCTGCAACCCAGGCATGTGCCCTGACAGGGAATAGAACCTCGACCTCCTGGTTCATAGGAAGATGCTCAACCACTGAGCAACACCAGCTGGGCAAGGTTCAGAGATTTGAATTACCTAGAGGCAAGCAGCAGTGGAGAGCTGGGTTCGAATTTAGAAGTATGAACACCGGGCTGGTTTCTGAGTGGCTGGGTGCCTGGTGTGTTATAATAGGACTGTATCTTTCATTTCTGAGCCATTGAAGGATTTTGTATACTTTACAGGGAGGATGGACCCAGAGAAGAGTTGATGCAGCTATTAGATTCTTCTAGGAAACTCTGGGTCCCATTGGGTGGATAAGAAGGGAGGGAAGGATATTTCTTTGGGTGGGGCATATCCCATATGCCTATGGACTCCCCATCCTCTAAGAAGAGGTGCAGATGGAGCAGGGCCAGAGCCAGCCCCCTCTAATGTCCACAGCCCATGGCAGAGCCTCTGTGGCCCACACTTAAGGGCGGCAGGCATGGACAGAGCCCTGGATTCAGACAGGAAGTTGGAGCTCTCAACCACCTCCGCTACTATGTGCCAACAAGTGACTGAACTGTTCAGTGTCTTACAAACAAAACAAGGAGATGCTGCTCCCCTTGGAGAGGGCTGCTGAGGTCACAGTGAAGACTAAAGGAGGGACACAGAAGGCCTCTCTTATGTCTGTGCTCTCAGGTACTTTGCACCCATTTTTCTCAAATGTCAGCCCTCAGCTGTCACCCCCCTCCTCTTAAGAGCTGCTTCAGTAGAAAACAGCCTGCAAGGCAGCACACATCAAATGACAGAGCTAGGCCCAGGTATGATAGTCTGGTCACCCCGTCCCACATTGGGACAGCAGTAAAGAGCTGTCCTGTGAAAATGGTTGAGTTCCCACTGAGATGACATGGTAGCTTGGCTTCTCCTTCTGCTGGACCTGCTTCTCTCTCTTCCCTCCACAGGCATTGGACCCAAGGGCACACACATAATAAACATTGGTACCCTAACCTCCCTGGCTTAGTCTGCTTTCTAGGGAATCCAATCTGTGATAGCTGACAGCGAGCTTTTATTGCTATTGTACATGTTTTTTAATTGCAGGGAAGTGCACATAACATAAAATTTACCATCTTAATTATTTTTTGTGTACAGTTCAGTGGCATTGAGTACACTGACACTGTTGTGCAGCCATCACTACCATCCAACTCCAGAATGTTTCATCTTGCAAAATGGAAACTATGTCCCCCTTAAACACTGACTCTCCATGCCCCCTTCCTCCCAGGCCCCAGCAGCCATCCTTCCACTTTCTGTCTCTGAATTTGACTCCTTTAGAAACTTCACCTAAGTGGAATCACACAGTTTTTGTCTTTTTTCTTATTACTAGCTTTTTTCACTTAGCATAATAGCCATAAGATAGATAGATAGATAGATAGATAGATAGATAGATAGATAGATATCACATTTTAAAGATATTTATATTTACTTATATATTTTTATTTTAGAGAGGAAGGGAAAGGGAGAAAGAGATAGAAACATCAATTATGAGAGAGTCATTGATTGGCAGCCTCCTGTTCACCCCCCACTGGGGATCAAGCCCACAACCCAGGCATGTGCCCTGATCACGAATTGAACTTCGACTTCCCGGTTCATAGGTGGATGCTCAACCACTGAGCCACACTGGTGGGGCTATATATCACATTTTGTTCATCAATCCACCTATTAATAGACACGTGAGTTGCTTTCACCTTTGGCTATTGGGAATAAGACTGCTATAAATATGGGTTCAAATGTCTGTTTGAAATCCTGCTTTCAATTCTTTTGTGTACAATACCCAGAAGTGAAGTTGCCAGATCCTATGTTTAATTTTTTGAGGAATTTCCATACTGTTTTCCATAGTGGCTGCACCATTTTGCATTTCCACCAACAGTACACAAGGGTCCCAATTTCTCCACATTTTCACTAACCCATGTTATTTTAATAGTGACCGACTTCCTGGCTCCTGTTGTTTTTTCAATGTAGGTCCAGGCCCCTCCTAAAGGTGCTGTGTTTCTTGCTCCAGGCAAGTTTGACACAGAAATCGTTTTTGAGAACCTCAGATCTGAAATCCTGTAATTACAGCATCTGTCTCCTGCCCGGATCTGAACCATATTCCCAAGCTCTTAAAATGAGCATCACAAAGAATGGCATCCAATGATGTCCAAAGCCCTGGATTCTCTGTTTCCAAGTGGCTTCAATGTCTTTGCCAATAAAACAAGAGCTTTGAACCAAAAGAGCAGAAAGGTCCCTTTAGCCTTGCTGTTCTCTGACACTTGCGCTGGATAAGAGACTCAATGGGAAACTCAATAGGGAAATCACTTTTACTGAGCTTGGACACACACACAGGGGATTGGTCACAATCTTCTACTTTCTCAGTGTTTATCTCTCCCCAATCCTGCAGGTACCTTCCCTAGAGACACCTGCAAGGGTATCAACCTCACAGCTTTCCCACAACACATAACAGAGCAAGGATGAGTCTTCAGGGCCAAGGACATGCACTTGCAGCATGTGGGGCTGTGGCCATTCCCTCTTCTTCTGGCCCTGCTTCCTTTCAGAGCTGGTGGCCATCCCTGAGACCAGACAGAAGCCTGCTCCATAGAATTAAAAAAAAAACACCTGATGGGGTCTTCCCTTCTCTTAGAAAACCCTTGGATCTGCCACTCTAAGGGACTCACCAAAGCTCTTACAGAGAAAAGAGAATGAGATTGGAACAACTTTCAGACATGACTTTGTTAGAATGCCCCAAAACCTATCCCACTACAAAATCTACCTCCTCCTCCTCCTCCTCCTCCTCCTCCTCCTCCTCCTCCTCCTCCCCCTCCTCCTCCTCCTCCTCCTCCTCCCTCCTCCTCCTCCTCCTCCTCCTCCTCCTCCTCCTCCTCCTCCTCCTCCTCCTTCTTCTTCTTCTTCTTCTTCTTCTTCTTCTTCTTCTTCTTCTTCTTCTTCTTCTTCTTCTTCTTCCCTCTCCCCACCCACACTTGCTGACCAAACAACTTAAGTAATGGCAGTTAGAGCTTTCTTCTTAAGAAAAACATAGGGTATTTGTCAGGCACCTGTGGCACTGCCCTTATGCTAGGTTCAGGAGGATACACCACACACCAGAGTAATGCTGTGGTGCTGAATTGTGAATCCTCAGGGTCAGGTACTTTGCCTGGGAAAAACCCTGTGACCTCTCAGAGGCTGTGGTCTCCCCTGTCCTTCTAGACCTTACCTTGCCACGACAGGGGGCTGGATTGTCCTAGAGAGCTCAGTTTCTCTTGCAAAGGTTCACAAATACCAACTTAAACAGCCTTTCAAGATTCTGCTGGGGGACCTTATAGCTATGCTCCCAGCTAAGGGGAGATCTCACCATGTTGTTAGTAGATGTGTTAGTAAGCCCTTAAGGGTCTGATTCCAACTGGAAAGAGGCACTGGAGTGCAGCAGACCCTGTTTGTCTCCTTCCTTGGCCATTCCCACACCACTTTCTCACTTGCTGGCAGAGGCATGATTGGGTAACCATGTGTTTCTTGGGCCTTTTCCCATAGAGGCTATAGAGGTTGAATACTGACTCGTCTAATTCAGTCATGTAATTCATTTCCCTTATCATCGGGCATGTGATACAATACTGACCAATGTGTGGCTTCTAAAGAAGTATTTGTATCCTTTAAAAGGAATTCAAGTTAGGGATTCATCTCGTTCTGCTTTTGATTGTCTTTGCGTGTAGATGGGACATTTGGCATTGCTGCAGACACCTTGTGGCCATGAGTAGAGAGCTAAGAGAATTCCATAGCCTTAACGTGGTCAAGCCATTGAGTTAAACAATCCTGAAACCACCCTGCCTCTGCACTTGTTAGATGAGACTACAAACCCCATGTCTTAAAGTGACTTTTAGCTGAGCCTTCTGTTTCTTGAAGCCAGAAGCAATCAAACAGAACAGTAGCCCAACAGGCAGCTTTAACCAAAGGAGCCAACAGGACACAGAGCATCATCAGCTGTGTATTGAACACTAACTTGCGTTCACATTTGTAATCATGATCTGTCACATGACTAATACTGGAACCCAAGATGAACCCATTGGCCATGCTGTCATATCTTGGATGAGGAAATTGAGGCTTAGGGAAGTTATAAGAGCAAGAATCACAAATTGCTTTGACATAGATCATCTCACTTAATCTTTATAAAAATTACTATCATTATCCCCATTTTATAGGTAAGTTAAAATTGATGGAGGATATTAAGCTATTAATAGGTATAATGTGTTTTATAGTATATAAAGTACTTCCCACATCATAATTTGCTTAATTATAACCTTTAACTCTGACCTGTAAGGTAGAAGTTTATAAATGAAGAAGCATGTTCAGAAGGGTCTATTCACTTGGCCAAGCTCCAGGGCTGTTCTTCCTACACCAGCTGTTCTTGTGATACAGGACCTGGACCTACAGCCTCAGCATCCCTGGGAGTTTCTTAGAAATGTAAATTATCAGGCTCCACCCAGACTCACTGAATCAGAAACTCTGGGGCGGATCCCAATAGTCTGTACTTCACTGAGACTTCTAGATGATTCTGATCCACACACATGTTTGAGAAATGATTGGTTTGCACCAAGGTGGCTCCTCAGTTATTTGTCCAAGTTACCCTGTAAAGTTAGCCAGAGGTATTCACCAAGGGCTAAATGTTCTCTCTAATACAAAAATCAGAGGCTAAACTAAATTTAAAAAAAAAAAAGAATATGGACCGTGCCTCCCCAACCATAAAGATAAAAATCAAGAGACATGACCATAGCTGTTGATCTAAGACTATAAATGGTGCAGCATATGCTATTCTATAAATAAAAGATTGTCCTTCAACCTTGAAAAATTTATGTTGGGATCAATAAGCAGAGACGATATATACTGTTGTATACAACACATAGTCACCTAACACCCAACTAGTGGATGGCCAACACCATATCCATCCAGAAGAGCTGAAGACTCTTCTGAAACTGATCCTGATTTTTTTTTTTGAGAAGAGAGATTATACATATGGATTACCTACTATGCACCAGACATTTATAAATATGACATCATCAAAGCTTGAGCAATCCTTCCTGGTAAGGGTGTAATTCTACCATGTTGTCCTTAAAGAACATGGGGTTCAAAAAGCTTAAATAATGAGTGGTGAAACCACTATTCAAATAAAGAAATAATTTTCTCCAAATTCTGGATTCTTTTGGGTACTTCACTTTATTATTGATCATGTTGCATCTGGGAAAAAACCTTTCAAAACAACTCATATCTAACACCAAAGCCCCTCTGCAGCCTTGAGATTGGCTAATTCCTCACCTAGGATCCTCTTTGCTTTTGTACCTCCACTTTCCACCTCATGTCCCTGTTTCTCCTCCTGAGGGCCAGAGTCTGCATAGCACTCATTTTTTTAACCCTCGAATGGAGTAGGTACCTGTAGATGTTTACTTAAGACAATTCAGACACTGATGTTGGGGAAGGGCCCTGATCTTTGGGGGATAATGGCATTAAAAGGAACCATGTTCTCCCAGCGTGATCCCAGTGCCTCGGGCCACTGCTGGACAAATGAACCCTTGGTCTGAGCCAGAGTGAAAACTCTTTTTGTTCCTGTGGGGTTAGGCTATATCAGCCCAGCACCTCCTGCAAGGCACAGGGTGGTTGCTCAAGAGAAATTGTTGACAGATTGATTTACTGACTAATTTATGTGACATACTTACCCAATGACATAGGCATCTTGGAGGGAGTTCAGAGGAAAATAACCAAGGTGATCAAAGGATTGGAAAATGTGCTTTACAGGGAAAGATTCTAGGGACTGGGGTTATTTAACTTGGAGCAGAGAAAGTTGCATAGACTATGGCGCTGGAAATAAGCTATGGCTTGTTTAGTCCAACCTGCTTGCATCCGACCTGGGAAACCAAGGCCCAGAGCACAAACAGAGCAGGGCTCTGCTTTGTGATGGCTGGTCCAGTGGTCTCTCTACAGCACCAAGTCTCCCCAGCCAGCATGTGCATAAACACACACACACACACACACACACACACACACACACACACACACACACATTTAAGCACTAAGCTGCTGAAAATGGAGACCTGCTCTTCACTCTCACCAGGTCTGTCTGAGGTCACCACAGTTGATAAGAGGATTTCTGGATGGTGTCTATATATCTAAGAGGGTAAATACTGAAGGATATGGGTTATACTTCTTTGGAGGTTGCCCCAAGCAGGGGATGTTCTCCCTATCTGAGGTGCACTCTGGGCTGTGGGAGGGAATGAAAAGCCCTCCCAGGGCCATCTCCACCTTACAACTCTGGGAGGCAGTAGCTTTTGCTCCCTTCTTCATCTTTGGTGAATTTCCTGTCCTGTGGAGGGAGCCTTCAGTGTGAGGGGAGTCAGCAGTGAGCTAAGGAAGGTACAGAACCTTTTGAGGCATGGGGACATGCATGGCAATCACACCTGACTTGGCTGAGGGTCTGCCCTCATTGGCTGTGTGCCCTCTGCAAGTCACCTATCCTCATCCTCCTGAACAGGAGGATGGCGCTTGCCTTGCCCAGGAATGACTAAAAAAGAGCATTGAAGAAGAAAGAGGTCTGAGGCAGACCCGAGTTTGATTTTGTGAACCATCCACAACTTCATCTCTGGGTGCCTCACTTTCTTCTTTTGGAGAGGTGGGCCTAGTGATGCCAACCTTCAGGCCAGTAGAGTAAATTCAATGAGGTCATTCCTAGGGACCACCAGTCCCATTTCAAGCTCTATATTCTCCTTAGCACTTCATAGCTTTCTCTTGAAGTTTTGATCCCCTTAGAAGCAAATGTGTTCCTCTCAAACCCTTCCTACAGCTGGTCTCACCCTGCAGGAATTGAGTCCTCCCCACAACTACCCCCCACCACACCAACAACCAGAGAAGGGTCTTTGGGAGGGACTCCTCCCTCTCTGGCTCCAGTGACTGCACTGTTCACTCCCCACATGCAGGTGGGAGAACCAGACAGACTCTACTATTAACATCCCATAAACCAACGAGCAGGAGCCTGAATCTCAGCCGTGCCGTGTTGAAACATGACAACACCAAATAGCCCGGCAGGCTGAGGGAAGAGTCCCAATCTTGCATCACCACAAGCATCCTGCTCAGACATCCCTCCCGGAGTCTCAGCCTGAAATGCCTCCCCATTGGTGGTGACTTCCCAGCGCCAAGACACTCTGCCCTAGATGGGTGACCCACAGGACCCCAACTCACCATCCTCCAGGGAGAACAAGGACATGCTCGGCTCCCTGAGCCTCCTGAGCCCCAGGGGAAAGTCAGGCCACTCTGAATGTCGCCTCTCTCCCCACAGCTGGTTCGACCTCCAGGTACCTCAGGGCTGGTGGTTCTCCTCCAGGCAGTCCTCACAGCCACTCTCCTCTGCTCAACAGTCCAGAACCCTAGCCCGCCCTGCCTCCTCAGCCCAAACAGACAGCCTATTTGCACTGAGGCCAACCACGCTGTAGTGCTCCCAGAACAGGCTGGATTATTACAAACCCAAAGAGGATTAGTGGGGGACACCATCTGCAGAGAGAATAATTAGCCTAGTGGGTTACACAGAGTGTTTCTGGCCCTCTGCCCAAGGGTACACTCTTTCCTTCAAGACTGTTAAACACAGTCCGATGAGTTTGCAGAGAGCCCTCCCAGCCCTGGGAGCTCCCACCCAATTCCTGCCACCTGGGTGCACCACAGAGAGTCTGTGCCTACGGGAGTGTCGTTCCACAGGGAGTGTCCCACAGAAACTTGAGTCCTGCGTTGGGGACAGAGGGAAAGCGGTGGCTGGTTGTCGTCTCCCCAAATAAAGCAGAAACAAAACACAATAGCATCCCATGAGACAGGAATTAGGTATATGGAGGCCTGAGAAAACCATCTGACCAGGAAACCCGTCAATCAGCTGTTTTCTCCACCAACGCCAAATAGCCGGTTCCTCCTCACAGGACCCTCCTTCCTGACTTTAGACTAAATTAACCATTGGGCTTTATGTTGTCAGCATTTTGGGGGAACGATTGAGGCCTGGGATGGTCGAGTCCACTTTCTCTGAGGGCAGAAAACTATTCTTTCTTAGAATATCCTTGTTTATGTGCAGGGTTCCCTGGGGGCGGGGATGAACTATGTGAACTGAAGCGGGTGGTTTCCTCTTTGGGAATTAATTAGGTTAAAGAGCCACCTGTGGACACAATCGGGACTGAGACTACATTGTCATCAAGAGGTAAAAACTGAGCCAATGTACTATCCACATCAATATGACTGATCCATTCTGCCAACAAGATCACTCAAAGCTTACAGCTGGCTTCCAGTCACAGCCATTCGGTCCAAATAATCAGATGTGCATGGATATGAGCTACAGTGCTGCACTCACTCTGTGTGTGAAAACTGGCTGTGTTAGTCAGGGTTCTCCAGAGAAACAGAACCAATAGGATATATAAAGGTATATAAAGAGAAATTGATTATGAGGATTGGTTCTTGCTGAGTATGGAGGTTGAGAAGTCCCACAATCTGCTGTTCACAAGAGAAGGCCCAGGAAAGTCAGGGTTTAGTTCAAGGCCCAGCCCCAGGTCCTGAGAATCAGGGAGGCTGATGATGTAAGTTATGGTCTGGGTCCAAAAGCCTGAGAACCAGAAGTGTTTATGTCCAAGGGCAGGAGAAAGTGAAGGTCTCAGCTCAAACAGAGAGAGCAAATTCACCTATTCTCTGCCTTTGTGTTCTACTGGGGCCCTCAACAGATTGGATGATGCCCACTCATATTGGTGAGAAAGATCTGCTTTACTCAGCTTGCCAATTAAAAAAAATTTTTTGAGTGACCCTCAGACAAGGCTGCCAGTGTGTTCAAAGTGTCGATTATCAATGTGTCCCGAAATACACATTAAATCTCGCAGCTAGCTGCATTCTTCATTGAAAAGCTGAGTGATCCACTGCTAAGAGTCAAAAGCTGGGGACAGTAAAATAAGGAAGTGGCTCGGCTAGAATAAGCAACAGGAGAGAGCCCAGGTGGGGCTTTTTTGCCTCTCTAGAAACATGGCAAAAAAGTGAGTCTAGCTGGAGTTCCTATTAGCTCACTGGAGTGTCAGAGAAAAGGGGGCCTTGGAGGCAGGTTCAGAGGATTAGCTGGGAGAAGCTGCTGCTGCCCATTGCTCCCCTGGTTGCAAGTCTCATGGGGTCCCTTAGAGTTTAGGAGATGCACTCCTGTAAGAGAAGAAAGGGAAAGTGAGGGTGTGCTCGCAGGAGGGAGAGCGCCCTTCAGTCAACCAATATGAATGCTGGTCTCTTTCAGAAAAATCTTTACAGTCACACTGTAAGTAATGTTTCACCAGCTATCTAGGCATCCTTAGCCCAAAGTGACACATAAAATTAACCATCACACTGAGCTTGCCCAAGTAATTTTAATAGGTTAGAACAAACATTGTTAAACACAATAGTCATGACTGAAATCCAGATTATTCATGCAAAATGCAGAATACAGCAGCACAAAGAAATTTCAGATTGTATGTGTTGGTTCCCATTATGTGCACCTGCAAAGGGTACAGCATTCATCGGTGTTTAATAAATGCCACTTCGTCTGAACCTATGAATAAGCACATAAGGACACTCAAGTCTTTCACTAGGTTTTTCATTTTCTGGATATTCAACATGTAAACCATTGCAAGTAAAGGGAAAATAAATCTTTTTGATCCCCACATTTGTGAAATGGAATGAGTGAACCCAGTGACCACTAAGTGGAGAGACCATTTATTTCATCAGCCAAACCAAGATACTTTAAGAAGTGACAATAAGAGTAAATGGAGACTGTCCCAGGTAATCTGGACCTGTGACTACTCTACCCTTGAGAAGGACCATGTGTAAATGTCTATGATTGAATGAGTTGTGTGGTCAAGTAGACTTTGTCCTCCAGAAAACCTATTTAAATTACTCAGAGCTCTAAAAGGGTAACTAGAGCTTTTGTACCTGACCCACAGAGGCCTTCGTATCAATCAATAAGAGACTCACAACTCGATGTTTTTAATATACCTACTATATTCCAGTGCCTCCTTAGCCACTATTAAAAATGCAAAGGAGGTTAATGGAGAAATAAAAGAGGAGACATATGTACTACTATTTGTAATGCTTTAAACAATAAAAAAAAAACATTAATTATTTTTTTAAATGCAAAGGAATATGAGAGAAGCTAACAACAATGATGTGTGGCACCCAGACCACAACTGGGCCTCAGATTCCCTTGACTTAAGACTCCTTGTCTACACCCTCCTCCCCAATTTACTCCCCTGTCCATTCCCCATGCCTTGTTGCCCAAACATGATTGGCTCTAGGAATCTCCACTCTACTAGATCAGTCCCAGGGCACAGCCTTCCTTCTTTTTTTGTTTTTTGGTTTTGTTGTTTTTGTTTGTTTGTTTGTTTGTTTTGTTTTGTTTTGTTTGTTAATCCTCACCTGAGGATATTTTTCCATTGATTTTTAGAGAGAGGAAAGGAGAGGGAGAGACATAGAGAGAGAAATATCAATGTGAGAGAGACACATGGATTGGTTGCCTCTTGCACGTGCCCGGACCTGCGATCGAGACTGCAACCGAAGTATGTGCCCTTGACCAGAATCAAACCCAGGACCCTTCAGTCTGCCATCTGATGCTCTATCCACTGAGACAAACTGGTTAGGACGCAGACCACAGCCTTCTATCTCTGACTTCTCTTCTGCTCTTCTTCATCTGTTTTCACCCTCAGCAGACCTTAGTCATATTCCTTGGATCCCTTTGCCCCTTTTCTGGCTCAAGATTGCCCTGCCCCCAGCCTAGTGCCCATGGGACATGGCTTTAGCAAATCTCTTGTTGATCCATCCAGCCACCTCCTTCCTCTTTTCTGCCTTCAGGGGTTGGAAGCACCTGGAGGATTTCACTCATTCCTATGGATTGAAGTTCCTTCAAATTCATGGTCTCAACATTAACTGAGCCTCCAGTGCGACTCCCCAATGCTTCCACCAGGCCCGGATCAGGCCCAGTCCTCACTGTAGCTACTCTGAACTGTCATCAATTTCCCCAAGTCACTGTAGGAGCTGGGCTCTTTGCTCACTAGGTTCAAACTATTCCTACTTGCAGAGGAATAGAAAATCCCTTGGAAAGAAATTGCTGTAGGGTGATCTCTGTGATGACCTACCTCATCTACTATGTGTTGCCTCTTTGCAAGCTATCGTCTGCAGTCCTGGAGAGCTAGGCGGTTTCGGTGGGGAACCCACCTAAGACCCTGCCCTCAGATCTAAGGTGGCTGCTGTGGTTGGATGAAGAGTTCCCTCTTCTGATCATCTGGATCCTCCTCTTCCTTCTGCCTCTTCACCCCTCACTTCTCCTGGGAGGAAGGATGCCCATTTCCCAACTCCTTACTACAAAGAAGGGCTTCTGAGCTCCAAGCAGCCAGGCCACCCACCAGCCACTTCTGCAGGGCCCCATCCCTGGAGGAGCAGCTAGTAGGGCCCCTCAGGAGCTCCAGGTTGGACACAGTTAGCCATGTGTCTGACCTCTACAGCCAGACTTCAGAATGAGGGGAATTGCTTTAGACCAGTGCTACTAAAGCATGCAGCTAGATGTGAGTCATGAACTGCTTGTTACCAGTGCAAAATGAGATTCAGCCAGATACTGAGAATAAGCATTTAGAAACTTCTATAACGATTCCATCTTGTGGTAATATCCAAGTGTGAAATGGTTGACCTATGTTTTGTATATCTAATATGTTTTCTTTATTTCTTCATTTCTTTCTCTTTCTTCTTTCTTTTCCTTCTCCCTTTTCTTTTTTTCTTTCTTTCTTTCTTTCTTTCTTTCTTTCTTTCTTTCTTTTTTTCTTTCTTTCTTTCTTTCTTTCTTTTTTTCTTTCTTTCTTTCTTTCTTTCTTTCTTTCTTTCTTTCTTTCTTTCTTTCTTTCTTTCTTTCTTTCCACCAGTGTTAATGAATGACAATACCACATCACATGCTACCCAGTTGAGGGTGAGAATTTTCTAATAAACCTTTGATACGAAAACTGCTTCCATTCAAATCCTCCAAAGGTCCACCCCAAGCAGAGGGAAGAGAGACTGGATAGGCCCTGAGTTTCTTGGGGGAAATGCAAGTTGATGTGTCGCCGCTTTACAAGGAAATGGAACCGCAAGAGCACATTCTAGCCACAAAGAGAAGACTAACAAGCAATAAACATATGGCTCTATCCTTCCTGTGAGGCCTGCCTGCCCTTAAAAGTGAACTACTCTTACCCCACAGGTATTTTTCCATGGGGCAGTGACACCCTTTATTTCTTGGAGCCTCTGCCCTCTCCTACCACCAGGGCCCTTGGGCCTCATCCCCTGGGTGCTTGTCGTGTTTCCTCTTGACCACAGGGCTCTGGCTGTGAGAAGCCTCCAGTAGTTCACTGGACAGCCTCTAGGCACCAGCATCTGCTGCTGCTTCTCCTGCTCTCAGTCATCACCCACCTCATTGCCAAGAAGCACCAGTACTGGTCAGCTGGCGGCACAGGGATAATATGTTTTTTAGTAATCTATTTTATTGTCTTCTTTCATGTATTGACCTGCAGATTGGAAATTTAAAAAACAAACAAACCATTTATTCCCCAAAGATTGTTTGAGAAGCACTTCTCTGCACTACAAGTCACAGCCTTTGAAAGGAAGGAACTTTCTTGTAATTGTGTGTATCTCCCCCATCCCACCCATTGTATGAGTCTGCTCAGGCTGCCATAGCAAAATGCCACAGACTGCATGATTTAAGCAACAGACATTCATTTTCTCACAGTTCTGAAAGCTGGAAGTCCAAACCCAAGGTGTCAGCAGGGCTGGTTTCTTCTGAGACCTCTCTACTTGGCTTGAAGATGACCGTCTTCTCTCTGTGTCCTCACATGGTCTTCCCTCTGCCAGGGTCTGTATCCTAATCTTTTCTTATAAGGATACAAGTAGGGTTGGATTAGGTCCCACCATTTGACCTCATTTAAAGGCTCCATCTCCAAATGCTGTACATTGGGAGGTACTGAGATGAGGGCTTCAACACTGGGATCTGTGGGGAACATCTTTCAGCTCATAACACAAATGACATCACACAGTTAGGATGTAGTCCTTCTAACTTTTGTATCTTCTCCACCCTACTTCCAACACTTTCTAGCACCTTCCTTAGCTCTTGGATTATAAAGAATAGTGAACGTGGAAGGACGTCGTGGACGTTGGCTCAGTGTGGAAGTGTCTGGCCAGTTATAAACTGGGAACCAATGGGGCCAGGTGCAGCAAAACGATGATTATTCAGGGAACTTCTTTCTCTCATTAATTTAACAAATATTAATCCATTTCTTGTTATGTATCTGATACTCTTCTAAGTGCTGGAGATGCTAAAGAAACGAAACGTGCTCTAATGGGCTGATGTGCAGAGTCTCCAGTCTCTCCTTTCACCTTGCAGGCTCCCAGGCTCCCTCGTTGCCAGCCTCAGGTCCCAGCCCCTCTGGCCTCCCTGCCATGCCCTCCTCTTGAGAGAGGCCCTCAGGGAAACTGCAGACTTTGACAGAGTCCTTCGCTCAGTGTGGTGAAGGCTTTGATTGAATTAAATTGAGGTTTGAGGGATCCAGGGGTCTCCTTGCATCCGTCCCCAGCCTGCTCATCATCTCTAGAGCTGCTCTTCTGAACCTTCGGTAGCCCCACTGGCCTGCACTCTCATTCTCAGTGAGGACATTATCCTTGCCTTGCTATTGAAATCAGACTGGGGTCCCTCTCTCTTCTGGAGAAGCACTTAGACAGACTCCAATACTACCCACCTGGGTGGAGAACCCAGCACCTATCCCCATATCTCTGAAGGGATCTGGGGTGCTAGAACTTTTTCTCCTGTGCCACCAAGTTTTATTTATTACTGCCATGTTTCCCAGTCCTTCATGGAGTGATTTCTGAATTGCTACCTTTCTGTCCTGCATTGATCTTGATTTCTCCCCAACCAAACCTGTGTGTAGAATAGACAGCTGTGACTTTGGGGGTGAATTTAAAGTGACTATGACACAGCTTGCACATCAAAGCCTTTGATCCTCTCCCCTCTCCACCACTGAAGACTTCCTATGGTGGCCTCCCCTCAGACCCCAGCCCCCTCCACTGTGTTCGCCCCCATCCTGCAACATCAGGTCCCTCATCTCTCCTATCCCCAAGGTTCTCCACTTCTTTCTCCCCCAGACAATAGCTTATTATCCCCAGGCACAAAGGCTATTGTCAGTTTCTCCAGGAAGCCATCCCCATCTGGACTGGGCACCCCTCTCTCTTCCATGCCCCCTCTTTCCCAACATGCACTGTTACTACATTAGACAGCACATCTGTGATGAGTTCTACTCCTCCTGGAGTGGGCACATGTTAAGTGCAAGGCTCATGATCATTAAATACACATGGAGCGTCTGCTTCCCACTACACACTCTTCTAGGCTTGGTGCACCTCCGTAGGCAAAGCCAATACCCTGCCCTCGTGGACACTCCATTCCCGTGAGGGACAGCAAACACGTAGTAATAACCATGTGGTGGGTAGTTATGCTGTGAAGGAAAAGAAAGCAGAACGAGGGACTGCAGAGAGGAAGGGGCTGCCACTGTAAAGGTGTGATGAGGACAGGAAGCATCTCTGAGAACTGCAAGGCCTGAGTGAAGTTAGTTTGCTGTGCAGGAACCTGAGAGAAGAACCTTCAAGACAGAGGCAATAAAAGGTACAAAGATCCCAAGAGGGAAGTGCCCCAAGGCACAGAATGTCCAGCAGGGCAGATAAAGCAGAGGAGACGTGAGGACAGGAGGACAGTGCTGGGAAACAGAGGAAGGGGAAGTCAGGGCCATGTTATATAAGACTTTACAGGCATCTCTGTAGCTCATGCTTTTAATAGGATGGCGACTCTTCAATGCACAATAAACATTTTTATGAGTGAATGAATGAATAACATGCGGAGATTTTACTGTGCCCTAAAAATGACCTTTCTCCACTGTGTCATTCCCGCCCCACCTCCAGAAGTCCTTCCCCAGGAAAATGAAGGGTTCCTACCTGTCTAACAGGCTGCGCATCACGAAGGCTAAATTTATCTTCTGAGAAGTGTCCACAATAGGGTAGAATCTTGGCTCATCATGATGGTTTGTCCTTGATGGGCTCCTTTTATGTTAATGAGAATTCCCACCCTCTGCCAGCCCGGGGAACAGTCTCCCAAGATGACAGACTGTCTCTTTCTCAGGGTCCTGACAGGAAGTTGGACGTGCAGCTCACATTGGTGACCAGAGGACATATCCTGCAACCTAAACGCCCCCACTTCCTGGTTCTGGCAAATCACTTTACTTCTGTGAACAAGAACCCCTCATTGCCTGGTCCATCTCACGACCTGATTTGACCCAACTTGAGTCTTAGAAATTAGTATCTCTAGCACTGAGAGATTGAGTATAGGTAGCTATGTGTAACTCTAAACTCAAATAGCAGTGCTGGAGCTCTGGCAATCACCTCTGCATTCCCAATCAGAAGAAAAAGAGAGATAAAATTCAAATAGACTTTCCAAAGGCTGGAAAACCTATCCAGGAGCTATGTCACATGATCACTCCTATTTTCAAGGAAGGCAGGGAAATGTTTTTTGGCTGTGCACATTGTTGCCCTTGGGAAAAGTGGAGTTCTATGGTAAGACTAGGGGAGAATAAATACAGAACAGACCACAAACAGTATCTGCCAGGATCCACCCTCTTGAACTTCCTGTCATCCATAAATACCTTCCTTTGCTTTTATACTCACATTCCCACTAAGGGACACAAAGGACTCTGGGTGATGCTCTTCTCTCTATACTGTCTAAGATATGGTCCCTCCTGGCCCAAAACTCTAAAAATTAAAGAGTGTGCCCCAGTGTTCCCCATATACAATGGCAGAAAAGGACAATAACTGTCACAAATACTCCTATCCAGATAAGAAGCCAGTCACAAAAGGGCAAATACTGTATAATCCCACTTACACTAATACCCAGAGTAGTCACATTCATTGAGACAGGAAGTACATGGTGGTTGAAAGGAGCTGGGGAAAAGGGAGAATGGGTAGGGTTAATGAGGACAGTTTCAGTTGAGGAGTTGGGGAAGCAATGGAGATGCATGGTGGGGATGGCTGTCCAACAACATGAATGTACTTAGTGCTACTGACTGAACTCAATTAAAAAGTAAATCTTACGTGTATTTTAGCCCAACAGAAAAAAAAATAAGCAAGCCACAGAGGACAAACGCTGCATGATTCTACTCCAATGAGGTATCTAAAATAGTCAAACTCATAGAGTCAGGCAGTAGAATGTGATTGCCAGAGTCTGGGGAGAGAGCAGGATGGAGAGTTGCTCATCAAGATGTATAAAGCTTCAATTAGGCAAGATAGATAGTTCTAGTGGTCTGTGTACAACAGTGTGCCTGTCGTTAACAATACTGTACTCTGCACTTGGAAATGTATTGAGCATAGATCTCAGGTTCTGTTCTAGCTATATTAGAATTTGCAAAAGAAATATGTAGCTCTGGCCAGTGTGGCTCAGTGGTTGAGTGTCATCCAATGCACCAAAAGGGTTCCGGTTCAATTCCTGGTCAGGGCATGTGGCCAGGTTGCAGGCTCAATCCCTATTAGGGGCAGCTGATCAATGTTTCTCTCTCTCCCTTTCCCTTCCTCTCTTTCTAAAAGAAAAATCAATAAAAATATTTTTCTTTTCAAAAAGGAATATGTGCTCTACAAAGGAAAGAGGGCACACAGACAGACCCTGGAGTGCTCCAACATGTAGGGGATGAACAGAGGAAAGGCAGCCTACACAGAAACCAGGGAAGGAATGGGTAGAGAGACAGATGATCATCCAGGAGAGAACAGCTTATTAGTAAACCAAGAAGTAAACATATGTCCAACAGAGGCAGCCACCATGGATGACAATGATGGAAAGGGACCCACAACTCAGCAACTATGTGTTGCACAGGGGCGCACTTGGTAAGCTCGTTCCCTCCATGGATAAACAAGAGTGTAAAGTTTCTGGTGAATGGGTAAGTTTGCATGAGGAGCCCGGCAGCCTCAAAGCGGGTAAGGACACTACTCCCTTCCCATCCCCTTGTTCCTGATCATCTGCAGAGGAGGGACAATGTGGTCCTAACCAAATCTCTCCTCCTGTGGGAGGAGCTCTGAGGGCCTGTAGGAGTATGACCACGAGGGTAAGGAAGGTAAGCCATGGAACAAGACTTGATGGAGTCATGTGGCCCACGGGGATAATGGCTCTGAGTAGTTGAGGTGGCAGATGCTGGAAACTTAGGCACTCTTATTCCTCCCCCTACTGGGGCAAGACCTGGCACCTGGTTGCTCTCACTCCTGAACAGAAACCCCTGGCCAGTCTCAAACCCAAAAGCCCAGGAGACCTAGCCATGTACCAGTGGAGGCATCCCCAGAACCAGACATTTCAGCCACCAACCCCAGCCAATGCCCCTCACTGTGGCTCCTGCACACAACGCAGGGTTTATAGTTGTGCAGGGTTTATAGGGGAGAGCAGGACTTGCCCCTCAGGTGACCAGTGGACACCAGCTCTTCCAGGACAGAGAAGGACAAAACCAGCCAGGAGTGAGAGACTGGAGCCCTGCGAATCTCAGCATGTGGATGCTCGAGCACTGCACTTGGCGACAGCCCTGCCAAGTTGCTTCCTGCACCCCAAGGCTAAGTCAGGATGCCGGAAATGGAATCACCGGCAATGACCAGAAGTGAAGAAGCCAGATCCTAGTGAAGAGAGCAAATGGAGGGCATCTTTGCATGGAGACAAGTCCTTAACTGTGGGAGGAAGAAGAGAATAGGGCTTGGGTGGGGAATATGTTGGAGGAGAGGGAGGTTGTTTGCAGGGAAGCTTGAGAAGGCTCACCTCCAGAAGGCAAATGGGCTATGAGGGAAATGTTGGAGGTAGGGAAGAAATCAAGGTCCCCA
Source organism: Antrozous pallidus (assembly GCA_027563665.1). Lineage (NCBI taxonomy): Eukaryota > Metazoa > Chordata > Mammalia > Chiroptera > Vespertilionidae > Antrozous > Antrozous pallidus. The sequence goes on along the minus strand of CM050516.1, from coordinate 78,459,480 downwards.
GATGGGTGTCAGGGAGAGACCCAGAACCCTGCTGGAGAGGAGAGGTCAGGAAGAAAGGAGCCTGAAAAAAAAGGCCACCTGAAAGCCAGTCTCCATGACCTCACAAAGCCCTGTCCTCACCCCCATGTTAGAGGAACTGAGTCAGTCCTGTGGGTCCACTAGCAACTGGATGCAGGGGCAATGGCATTTTTAACACCCCAGGAAGTGAAAAAGGTCTTCCAACTTCAGGTGAAGAGAAAACGTGGCTTTTAAATGGAAGTTTGTTTAGGTTGGTCTAGCAGTGAGGTGTGTGCGAGAAGTGGCCCTTCACAGTGCCTCATCAGATGGACACCTTGGACTGAGGGCCCTGGCCTCACCCCTTTCCTGGCACCACCTCTGAGGCCCCCAGTGGCTATGTCCATTCCAGAATGTCCGGTCAAAGGCTCCCCACCCCTTGGAGCTGGGGGCTGTCTTTAGAGCCTAAAGGGACAGCCCCTGATGCCCAGAGCCTTCTGGAGGGAGGGAAGAGTGGGTATGTGGGCTCTGGGGCTGCCTTCACACCAGGAGGCCCAGGGAGGCTCTGAGGCCTATCACAGGGGGTGCCACCTCTCCCTGAGGAGACTTGGGGCCCTGGGAGTCCTCTGAGATTGCATGCCAAAGTGTGTAAAGAGTGTGTGGTGTATATGTGTATATTTGGGATGGGGGGTCTGTTTCTTTAAGGCAGAGAAGGGTCAGTTTTCCTTGGTTTCTCAGAACCAATTTGGTGAGAAGGAGTGATGAAGATCCCAGCAACAGGGCCTAGACCCATCGTCAAACTCCTTCCAGAGCAGGGATGTCCACAGAGGGGTGCAGGCCCTGACCTCAAGCACTGAGTCCCAGCCAAGTGTGCACTCAGATTAGCCTCTGACCTGCAGCCATGAACTGGTAGGCAGGCACTAGGCTAAGGCTGCCCTGGTGGCACCTCTGTCCCTGCCTTGGCACGTGGCTTCCACCACCTCCTCCACATCTTCAATGAACTGTCCCATCAAACACCACCCTGGGCATCTGTGAGGTTGCAAGGAAGGACTGCCTGGGTCAGCAGCAGAATGACAGTGGAGGGGGGGATAGGAAGTCCTGGAGGCTGAGGCCAGGGCCCTGGACCTCCCTCTGGCACCAACTCAGCCATCAATCCTGCCCCCTCCATCAACAGTTCCCCCAGCCAGAGCCTCCTCCCATCCCAGGGAAGCAACACTCTGGGGTTCAGGGTCTCCACTCCATGCTATGCCTCTTCTTACCCCTTCCCTTCAAGGCATTTGTTTCTTGTCCATCTGTTGATCTGTAAGAACCTTTCTGGAAGGGCCAGACAAATGCTCAAGTAAAATGGAACCTTTCTTATAGATTGGGAAAAACGGCATCCTGATCAAACTTGACACCGCTGGCCTGTCAAAGTGCCTGAATTTTCACCAAGAGAGACACATTCCTTCCTGCCTTGCCAAGCCTCTTCTCAGTCATTGACACTTTAATATGAATTTACCTCTGGGACAGCTAGTGAAAAGTAGACTCAGAGAGAAGTCATATTTTGTTTTAGGGAAGAGGAAGGAAGGACCATGATTCAGGACTTGGAGGCTGCTGGAGGTTTACAAACTCAGGTCTGCCATGGCTAGCATGAGAATGCTCAGAGGCATGAGCAGCACTAGAAAGAGTGCATCCCCAGAAAAGGGGGCGGAGGGCGTGTGAGCTATCCAGAAACAAAGGCATCCTTCTGGCCAGACAGACACACATTCTCTGGTCAGGACATTAGGGAGCCATGTGGGGACCCCCAGGAGTGTTTTCCTAGTGATCCTGATTCCCCAATGTCACCCTCCATCCCTCATGCCATGCCTCTCAGAAACCAGAAGGTCGGGAGCACCTCCGGAGACTGCTGAACTGGGAGTTTGACGAAGTCAGAGACTCCCGCAGAAGCATCCTGCTGGATACCCTCTACGAGAGCATCATCTTTGCCGTGGGCAAAGGCTTCCCCTGGGTGGAGGTGGTGAAGGTGGTCAAGTTCACCGAAGAACTGCTCAAGGAAACCAAAGGTATGGTACCTCCAGGGCAGGAGTCCAAGAGGCTTAAAGGATGGCGGGGAGGTGGACGGACACACAGAACCCACTGTAGTCCACCACCCAAGGAGCTCTCTAAAGAACCGAGAGCCCCTTCCCGCCCCTTCCCACCCCCGCCCCAGCATTTACCCTTTCCACATGCACATCAGCGGAGTCCCTGTCCAGGCTTCTTGAAAGCAAAGCAAACAGAATGTTCTCACTGAGACTTCACTAGTCTCCCTGGCTGAAAACCTTGCACCACTCCTGGCTGTTCACACAGCAGCTAGGATGTTTGCTTTGCAGTCAGACATTGGCACTTTAGCATGAATTTCATCATCAGATCAATACCTCTGGGTTGACCCAGAGGGAAGTCAAATTTTGTTTTAGGGAAGAGAGAGGAAGGATCATAATTCAGAATTTTGGTTTAGTTTGTTTTTGCTTAATATCAATCAAATGTGTCACTCCTCTGCTTAAAATCCTTTGTTGACTTCCCGTTGCACTCCTAAAGATGGCTCATTATTCCTAGGATCAGGTTTGCTCTGTTGAATGTCTTGAGGCAGTCTTATATAGGTCAGAGTTTGCTGGCAGGGTGAGGGAGTAGCGGGCATGTGAGATTATAGATGGAACATCTATGGATGGATGACAGAGGGAACTCATGTCCTGTGTTGTTTCATGAGAAGAGTATGAGCCTCTGTGAGTTCTTGGCACAAGGGAATGTGATCACATCTGTAGACCTTTGGGGCTGTGAGATGCAGATTCATTCATTAAACAAATACATGGAACAGCCCCTTCTACAGTCACCATCATAGTAATACTCAGCCAGGAATCATGAACAGGTGCTAAAAACAGTTGTGGAGTGCTTAACAAGAAATGGGAGGCTTTCATATTTTCTAATACCCTTCCCACAACATCTTTACTAATCCCAATGGGAAGGGAACACTCTGACAAGAAGGGAGCCCATCAGACACCTCCTTAATCAAATGACCCAAATGGATGTCATCAGTAAGAGGACACACTGAAAATCTGTGCCCCTTAATAGGATGCAGAGGAGCCCAGCATCCTTCTGTGATGGGTCTAGCAAAGACTCAGAACCTAGTCTAATAATGAGAAAACATCAGGTTACAAACATTAAGCAGAGTCCCTCTCCGATAAGTTTCAAAAACATCAAGGTCCTGAGAACCAGCTAAATATGAGAAATGTTCACACTGAAAGACACTGAGGAGACGTGGCCACTAAATGTGACATATAGACCCAGTTTGGGTCCTTTTGCCATAAAGGATGTTATTGGGACAACTGGAGACACTTGAGTGAGGCCTGGGGATTAGATGATAGTGGTATGTCAAGGGTGATGGGATTCTGATGGCTATGAATGTCCTAGTGTTAGGAAATGTGCATGAAAAGATTCTGGGATATGGGCCAATTTGGGAAATTTTTCTTTGCACTATTTTTTCCAGTTTTATTGCAATTGACATATTAGCATTGTATTAGTTTAAGATGTACAACATAATTATATATATATACATACACACACACACACACACACACACACACTAGGGGCCCGGTGCACGAAATTTGTACACTGGGGGTGGGTGATCCCTCAGCCCAACCTGCCTCCTCACACATACTGGGAGCCCTCAGGAGATGTCCTGCTGACCACTCACCCACGGCCTGCCCAAGGCCTAAAGCCTCTGGCCGAGGCTTTAGGCCTTAGTCACCCAGCCATAGCCCTGCAATGGGGCTGATGGCTGGCTCCACCCCAGCCCCGACCACCCCCCGCCCAGCCCTGGGTGTCTCAGCCCTGGCCCCTGGCCTGGCTCCGCCCCAGCTCCTGATTGGCTGGTGGGCATGGATTGTGGGCATGGCTTGATTGGAGGTACAGTCAATTTGCATATTACTGTTTTATTAGATAGGATTGCAAAATGCATAGTTATATTTTTTTTTCTTAATAGGGGGAATTTTTAAGGTCTACCCTCTTAGAAAACTTTCAAATATACAATACAGTATTGTTAACTATAGTCACCAAGCTGTATGTTACATCCCCAGAAGTTACTTGTTTTATAACTAGAAGTTGGTACCTTTTGACCAGCTATATACATTTTCCCCGACCCCCTCTGCCACCTCTGGCAGCCACCAATCTGTTTTCTGTTTCCATGAGTTCAGTTTTTTATATTCCACGTGTAAGTGAAATAATACAGTATTTATCTTCTTTTGTCCAATTTATTTCACTTAGCATTATGCCCTCAAGGTTTATCATGTTGTCACAAATGGTAAGATTTTCTTCTTTTTTATGGATGAGTAATATTCGTGTGTGTGCGCGCGCGCGCGCGCGCACGCGTGTGTGTAATCACATTTCCATTCATTTATTTTTTCCATTCATTTATTGATGGACACATAGGTGGTTTCCATGTCTTGGCTCTTATGAATAATGATGCAGTGAACATGGCGGTGCAGATACTTCTTTAATTCAGTAATTTTACTTCCTTCAGGCATATACCCACTAGTAATATTTCTGGGTCATATGGTAGTTCTGGTTTTAATTATCTGAGGAGCTTCTGTTTTCCATAGTGGATGAACCAATTTACATCTCCACCAACAGTGCACAAGGGTTCCCTTTTCTCCAAATGGGTTCCCTTTCTGTAGTATTTTTTATCTCTAGCCTTTCTAACAGGTGTGAGGTGATATGTCACTGAGGTTTTGATTTTCATTTCCCTGATGATTAGTGGTGTTGAGCATCTTTTCATGTACCTGTTGGCCATTTGAATATCTTCTTTGGGGCAATGTCAATTCAGGTATTTTGCCCATTTTTAAATTGGATTATTTGAGTTTTTGTTAATGACTTGTATTAGTTTCTTATGTATTTTGACTATTAACCCCTTATCAGATATGTGGGTTTTAAAATTCTGTAGATTATCCTTTCATTTTCTTGATGTTTCGTTTGCTGCTTTTAGTTTGATGGAGTCTCATTTGTTGATTTGTTGTTTTATTGCTTGTGCGTTAGTGTCACATCCAAAAAAATCATTGTCAAGACCAATGTCAAGGAACTTTTCCTCTATAAGTTATATGGCTTCGGCTGTCCTATTTTTAATATACTTAATTTTTTTTAAAGAGAAGTTTTAGGTTCATAGCAAACTACAGCATAAGGTACAGCGACTTCCCACAGAAACCTTGCCACACACAGCCTCTCCATTGTCAACATCCCCCTCAAAAGTGGTACATTTTTTACAATCGATGAACCTACAGTGATGCATAGTAATTGCCCAAAATCCATAGTTTACTTAAGGTTCACTGTCGGTGGTGCTCATTCAATGGGTTTTGACAGATGTATAATGACATTTACCCAAAGTAGCTTCACTACCCTAAATATCCTCTGTGCTTCCCCTATTCATCAGTGTTCACATCGCACATCCCTGTGGGTTAACCAACTCCCGGCAACAACAAATCTTCTATTGTCTCCATAGTTTTGCCTGCTTCAGGATGTCATTTGGTTAATATCACACAATAGGCGGTAGCCTTTTCATTTTGGTTTCCTTCAGTTAGTAATGACCATGTCAGTTTTCTTCATGTCTACTCATGGCTTGATAGTTCATTTCTTTTTTACTAGAGATGAATAATATTCCTTTTTTTTTTTTTTTTTTTTTGGATGAACCACAGTTTGTTTCTCTGTTCACTTACAAAGGACATCTTCGTGGCTTCCAAGTTTGGGCAATTTTGAATAATACTCCAATAAATATCTGTGTGGAAGTTTTTGTGGGGACATAAATTTTCAGCTCCTTGGGACAAATACCAACGAGTGTTATTGCTGGATCATATCATAAGAGTATGTTTAGCTTTGTAAGAACTCACCTTCCCAAGGGACTGCATTCCCACCAGCAATGAGTGAGAGTTCCTATTGCTCCCCATCCTCACCAGCGTTTGATGTCAGTGTTCTGGATTTGGGTCATTCTAATAGGCGCAATGTGGTATCCCATTGTTTTAATTTGCATTTCCCTGGTGACATATGACATGAAGCATATTTTTATATGCTGATTTGCCTTCTGTATAACGTCTTTGATGAAGTGTCTGTTAAGATCTCTTTGCCCATTTTCCAATCAGGTTGTTTCTTTGTTATTGAATTATAAAAGTTCTCTGTATACAGTTGTCCCCCTCCTTGTCCAAGTTGTGCTTCCTATGGATTCAGTTACTTGCATTCAACTACAATCTGAAAATGTTAAATGGAAAGTTCTAAAAATAAACAATGCTGAAGTTTTAAATTGTGCACCATTCTAGTAATGTGATGAAATCTCATGGCATCCCCTCTGTCCCTCTCCAGACATGAATAATCCCTTTATCCAATATCTCCGTATGTTGCTCACTTAGGGACCATCTCAGTTACCAGATGGACTGTGGCAATATTGCGCTACTTGTATTCAATGAATAGTTACTGGACCTGATGCGTAGTGTCCCCAATGTACCCAGAGCTCGTCCACCAGTCCTATCAGCACCTCAGTGTCCTTCCCTAATCTCACCATGTTTCACTACTTCCTCGAACACCACCCTTTTTAACCCAGTTCCATCTCTTGAAAATTTTATACTTCTGCACCCATTCACCAAACAATACAGTGATTTCTTTTCAGACACAAATAAAATTCCATCACTTCTATGCTTCAAGCCATTCAGTGTTCCCAGCACACATCTTTTTTATTCTTTTTTTAATTTTTAAAAATAAATCTTTATTGTTAAGATTATTATAAGTATTCCTCTTTTCCCCCCCATGACTCCCCTCCACCAATCCCGGACCCCATCCCATGCCCTTCCCTCCCGCCACTGTCTTTATCCATAGGTGTAAGATTTTTGTCCAATCTCTTCCCAAACCCCTCACTCCCTCTTCCCCCTGAGAATTGTCAGTGCATTCCCTTTCATGTCTCTGATTCTATTATATTCATCAGTCCATTCTGTTCATCAGATTTTTCATTCACTTGATTTTCAGATTCACTTGTTGGTAGGTATGTATTTGTTGTCATTTTGTTGTTCATACTTTTTATCTTTACCTTTTTCTTCTTCCTCCTCTTCTTAAAGAATACCCTTCAGCATTTCATATAATCCTGGTTTGGTGGTGATGAACTCCTTTAGCTTTTTCTTGTCTGTGAAGCTCTTTATCTGACCTTCAATTCTGAATGATAGCCTTGCTGGGTAAAGTAATCTTGGTTGGAGGTTCTTGCTGTTCATCGCTTTGAATATTTATTGCCACTCCTGTCTGGCCTGCATAGTTTCTGTTAAGAAATCAGCTGACAGTTGTATGGGTACTCCCTTGTAGGTAACCAATTGTTTTTCTCTTACTGCTTTCAAGATTCTCTCTGTCTTTTGCCCTTGGCATTTAATTATGATGTGTCTTGGTGTGGTCCTCTTTGGATTCCTCTTGTTTTGGGATTCTGTGCACTTCCTGGACTTGTAAGTCTATTTCTTTCACCAGGTAGGGAAAGTTTTCTCTGATTTTTTCTTCTAATAGGTTTTCAATATTTTGCTCTCTTTCTTCTTATGGCAGTCCAATAATTTGAATGTTGGTACACTTAAAGTTATCCCAGAGGCTCCTTACACTATCTTCATATTTTTGGATTCCTTTTTCTTTTTGTTTTTGTTTTTCTGGTTGGGTGTTTTTTGTCTCCTCACATTTCAAATCTTTGGTTTGATTCTTGGGGTCCTTTGATCTATCATTGAATTTCTGTATATACTTTATTTCAGACAGTGTATGCTTAATTTCTGACTGGTCCTTTTCCATTTTCTTGACATTCTCATTAAGGTCCTTGAAGGTCTCATCAAGTTTCTCAGCGGTTTTTAGAAGATTCTTGAGTAACCTTATAAATGTGGTCCAAATTCTATGTTTATTAGTCTGCTTTCCTCCATTTCTTTCATTCATGACTTGTTTCATTGTTTCCGCATTTTGCGGCTTCCCTCTGTTGATGGAGAGGAAGAACTGCTGTACTGGAGACATGTCTATGGGGCAGGACTTACATCAGTGGGGCTTTGGTGCTCACCAAGTCTGCCTCTTGAATGTGTCACTTATGGATGTGAGTGGTTAAATTCTGGTGTCATCTCACACTGACCTCTAGATACACTAGCTTCTGGATTTCCAATGGGGTGCATGTCAGCTACTGTCTGAAGTGACCCAGCAGAAGCTAGAGCAAGAACTACAGTTTTTTCCTTTTTGCTTGGGGTTTGGAGGTTTTGGAGCTGTCTGACCAGAGCTGCATTTTGTTAGATTAAGCTGCAATAGGGCAGGCCATTTATATGCAAATGTCACTGTGCACAATTCGGGTGGGTTTGCAGATTGTGCAGGGTGGGGTCTCAGGGAGTCACTAGGCTAGGGAGTGACAAACAGCGATGGCTGCCAGTCAGCCCTCTCTTCATCTCTGCATTTCCAAGTCCTCATGTCCTGTGCCCCCTCACAGTGAACAATGATTGGTGCGTGCACCTCTGCAAGGGAGCCACCCTCACTCTCCGACCTGATGGCAATCCAGCTTCTCCCCATAGGAGTCTGGGTACCCAGTGTCTCCCCAGAAACTGGAGTTCAGAGTAATCAGAAGCTAGTTTCCCTTCGGGTTGAAAAAAGCAGAGCCCCGTCACCCGCCTTCATATCTCAACTTTTCAGCGCCTGTGCACATCTCAATGCTCTTTTCTCTTTCCTTCTAGTTGCAGAACTTCCACTCAGCCAGCTTTTCTGTGGTTCTGAGTGATAGACATTTTGTCTTTTAGTTGCAGTTTTGAAATTGTTTTGCGAGACAGCAGTTTAGGTGTTTACCTACGCTGCCATCTTGGTTTCTCCCCCATAATACATCTTATGTACACTTGGATCCACCTTTTATTTCTGGAGCCACCATATGCCCTTCCACCTCTCTGCTCCCACCCAGTGGTCCCATTCTGAAGATCTGAGCAAGACACGCATTACACGTGGACTGGTTTCAGGGCTCTTAGGAAATTTCTTCCCATCTCTGCCACCCGCAGCCCCCATGCCCCAGGGCCTTCCTGGCATCCCACTGGGTCCCATTCCCCACTGCTCACAGCAGCGCATGGGTACCAGGGTTCACCTCCGTTGGTTGATCTCTGTGGTGGCTCATGGCCAGAACAAACACTGACTAGGGAGAAGAAGAATGTCAGCCCCAAGCAGGTGGGAACACGGGCTCTTTCAAGTTTCCATCAGAAGCCTTCCACAGGCCAAACCCTTCAAAAACAGTTGGTGATGATGCAAACCCAGCTTCAAACTGAGGAGATTAGATCGCATGGAGCTGTCGGCATTTCTGTTATCACATACCTTGCCAACACAGCCTATCTGTATCTCGTAGGCTTCTAACACCTTGGAGTTGGAAGATTTGGTGATCAGAAAACTTAACTCCCTCTCTGCAGGGAGCCTGAGCAGCCAACAAGGTTCTTCCAGCCTTTGCAGGAACCATCCAAGCAGCCGGGAGCTCCCTCCTTTTGAGTCAAAGCATTCCTGTGTACACTGCTTTTGTTGTTAGGAAATTCTTGAAGTTCTTTACATATCTAGCTATGTCTTCCTTTTACACCTTTTAGTCAAAGGCTCCAAATGTGTCCTCTACAAGCAGAGTGCAAGAGATATTTCATCATTATATAGTGTAACCATCAGGTGTTCACATTTGAACTAGAGATTTCCTGTGCCTTTTATCTTCTTAATACTGTATCCTTTCCATAGAGTCCTTTCACCCCAATCCCACCACTGCCCCCTTTCTTATTGCCCTTCTATGGGAGGCTTGAATCCCTGGAGAGGGCATCTATGCCTTCTTTATTTTTGTCCCCGCTGTCTGTCCTACCAGTGTTAAATAATGCATGTGGCCCACAGTAGGTATTGCATGAAGAAATGAATGAATGAATGAATGAATGAATGAATTATTGAAGCCCATGGAGAAGGTAAGTTCTGTATGCTGAGAGAAGGTTAGGTTGCTTTGTTTATCCCAGGGTTGAGGGTTGTGTGTGCAGATGTTGTTAGAAGCAGCACAGTGGAGTCCACCAAACTCTATAGTCAGAAGATCTGGGTTCAGATCTCACCTTCACACTTATTACTGTGTAATATTGCAAACATCCCCTCCATGCACCTTCATTTCTTCTTCTCTAAAATGAGGGCTATAATAACTCCATTTCTTAGGACAGTTGGAAGGATTAAATGAGACAGGACATGCAAAATGTGTTTATTGCAGAGTGACAGGCACATAGTAAATGCTCAGCTAATGTCAGCTCCCATGTTCACCATGCATAGAGGTGAGATGGATAAACAGCAGATGCCTGTGGTCCAGGACTGGAAGTTACAGTATGCTGCCCCTCAGGGGACTTGCTGTCTGTGCCATTTCTTGTCTTCTCCCAACCTGCAGACCAGACTGAATGGTGGTCCAGACACCCTCTAAAACACTCATGGGACCCATCCTCAGCACACATGTAAGGATGCATCTCTGCCCAAGGCATCTGCTCACTGTTCTTGTTAAGGGGCAGAAAGGGCTGGTGAAGATGACAGGTCAGGTCCCTCCCATCTCACATCTGCCCTGCCCTCCTCCTGGGCATATGTCCCATCTACATATCTAGCTACATCTTCCCTAGGTCATGGGGTGCATGATACAGACAGCCCGGGGTCCCACTGGCCAACTGACTCACATTAAACCTCTGTTTCAGCTAAAGTCCACGCTGGTCTGTCACTCTACTTGAAAGGTAGCTTCTCCAGATGTGTGTGTGTGTGTGTGTGTGTGTGTGTGTGTGTGTGTGTGTGTGTGTTTAATCTGGGGATAAGGATGGCTGAGCTGTGCTTGCATACTAGATAATGAAGTTGGCAGACAGCATTTAAGGAGAGTCATGTTTGCACAACAATGAATCAGAGCCCTGCCAGGACAACCCACAGCTCAGCTTATCTCCCCACCCAATCGAGCATTGGGACCTGGAGGGAAAGGGTGGCCCTTTATTCAAAAGCGTAAGCTGATTCCATGTCCTAGCAAATGGCTCACCAGGACATTCTGGTCTCAACCTGAGGCCAGAAGAGTGAGTCCTTCCCTCACACCTCCCCTGACAGCCTCCAGAAGCCCTGGGTAGTTCCCATCATGAAGTCACCAGGCACAGCACAGAGGGACAGAGGCTGCCAGCTCTGTCCTGTTGGAAGGAAATCACAGGAAAAGGGCAGATGTTGCAAACCCTGCCAAGACCAGGAACAGAGAGAGATGTTGGGGCTTATGTCAACTCTGAAGTCATTCCACCTGGGGGAGCTGCAGAGGATTAGGGTGAACTTCCTTTCTGTGACCGGCACATTGCAGCCAGAACGGTAAAAGGAGAAACAGCCTCTCTTACCCCAGCCATCACTCAGCAAGGAGTTCAGCGCTGGGGGTGTGCAGGCCAGTGTAAACACTTACCCAGACCCCCAATCACTACCATCCATCTCCAGCCACTTTGTAGCTTTTGCCTCTTGTCATCCTCTGGTCTGGTGAGCACTGGCCTCTCTCTGATGCTCCTAGACATCTGGGCTAGGAAGCACCCCTTCCTGCTGTCCCGGGGGTGGTAAGAAGTGGGCTTGATGACCCTGGACACACAAGGTGGCCAGGCAAGTGCTGAGTGAAGTGTGTCACAGAATGGTATCTGCAGTCCCATCCACAGCCACTCCTAATTCTCCATGAAATGTCATCCAGGCATCCACAGGGTGGAAGGCAGACATCCCGCCCATCCCCCACTGCCTGGAGCTGGAAGGAGGGGATTACCCCCACCCCAACCCTCCTACATACTCACGGCCATGCCCCGGGTCTATCTGCCAGCCCCCACAAATACCCAGCCCACATGGGGAAGCCTCCAGTGATTCAGGACCAGCCTGAACAGAGAGCAGGAGCACCTACCCAGCATGAATACGATGCCCCTCACACTAAACCTGGAGGAGGGGCTTTTGGAGGCAACTTCTTCATTGATGGTTAGAGGAAGTTTCCACATAGGACACTGATATTTTGGGAGAGCATTTATTGGGTCAAATGGGCAACTATCATTTCAGAGATGCCTCCCTGAGCATTTTAGCCTGCTCTGGCTGCCATAACAAATACCATAAACTGGGCAGTTTCAATATTAGAAATGTATTGTCTCGTAGTTCTGGAGACTGAATGTCCAAGATCAAGGTGTCAGCAGGGTTGGTTTCTCCTGAGGCCTCACACTCTGTACTTCACATGGTCTTCCTTCTGTGTGTGCCTGTGTCCTAATCTTCTCTTCCTATAAGCACACCAGTCAAATTAGATTAGGGCCCACCCACATGACCTTATTTAATCTTAATTTAAATCTCTTTAAAGACCTTATCTCTAGGATAGTCACATTCTAAGAGTCCTGGGGGTTAGGACTTCAATATATGAATGGAGGGGGGACACTATAAGTCAGCCAATAGCACTGAGTGAGGTCACAGCTTACCAGGGCAGACTGAGCCAGTTAGTAGGCCAGAAATCAAGACTGTGCCATAGGAACCTTCTCAAACCTTCCCAGGGAGGCTATATGTGCATCCTGCAGAAGGGGGCACTGTAGAGCCTGGCATTTGCACACATAGCATCATCAGTAATCCTTACTTCTAACTTGAATCATAAGCATTTTTAAAATGTTATTAAATTGATTGGGGTGACATTGGTCAATATGAACATAGGTTTCAACGTGTGGATTTCCTTGTTACAAGATCTGTATATTGCACCATGTGTCCACCTTCTCTCCCCAGTCTCTTCACTCTGGCAACCACCACACTGCTGTTTGTGTTCATAAGTTTCAGTTTTATATCCCACATACGAGTGAAGTCATATGGTTTCTTAGCTTTTTTCTGTCTGACTTACTTCACTTAGCATAATGTTCTCAAGGTCCATCCATGTTGTTGCAGATGGTGCTATTTCATCCTTTCATATGGCTGAGTAGTACTCCATTGTGTATATGTACTAAATCTTCTTTATCCAACCCTCTATCACAGGACACTTGCATTGTTTCCTTGTCTGGGCCACTGTCAATAACATAAGCATTATCCTATATAATACAAGCCTAGGTGGCATCACATTCTCGTGCTGGAGGGATGTCATTTCAAGATGGCCACCACAAAATGGCCACCCTCATGTCATCACAAGATGGCTGCCAAAAGATGGCCAGCACAAGATGGCCAGAGGGGAGGGCAGTTGGGGGCAACCAGGCCTGCAGGGGGAGGGCAGTTGGGGAATGGGAACCAGGGAAGGTAGTTGAGGGATGGGGATCAGGCAGTTGGACATTCCCCAAGGAGTCCCAGATTGGAGAGGGTGCAGCCCAGGCTGAGGAACACCCCCCACCTCATAAACCAGTCTTATAGTTTTAAAGATAAAGGAACTTTATCTGAAGTTCCTTTAAAGGCTCAGAGACTTTAAGTAACCTCCCTCAGGTTGCACTCCTCATAAGCGAGGTTGGGATTTGAACCCAGGACTGCCTAATGGCAAAGCACCAGCCCCATCTGTAACCTCCATCTTCATTGGAAGGATCTGTACACTGGGCACATAAAGGCCTGAGAAGCATGTGGCTCAGGAGAGCACCCTGCAGTGAAGGTGTGAGGCTGCCGGGGAGCAGGAAGACCTGAGAACCTGGTGGGACCAGGGAAAACACCTGGGGGCTGGATTCCTAACTGTATCACCTGGAGTTGCTCACAACTTGGGCCTGGCATCCTGACCCCCAGCAGGGTAGCTCCAATGTGCAAGCCAAGCTGAGAAGGTGAACTGTGCCATTTGGCTAATATGTTCTGACTTGGAGGTGCCACCCATGTGTGGGCAGATGGTACCAGTGCCCTTGAGACCAGACCTCCAGCCCTTTGGAATGACCCTTTGCCCTATCTCTACCTTCCCATAACCTCCCACGGTCAGTTGGACATGCTGGTTCCCGGAAGTCCCAATAACAAAGGGGATGAGGTACAGCTATGATGTGCCCTGTCCCTGGCATGATGGGGCTGCTTGGTCGTTTTCATCTCAGGGATGCTGACAACAAGGATGATGACAAAGACTTACCATCAGGCTCCCCTCGCCAAGCTTGAGACAGCTGCAGAGCTTTGCCAGGAGGCCCATGCACCCCGCATGTGGCTTTGAGGAACTGTCAGATTCATGGAAGTCACTATAGCTGCTCAGAGTCAAAAGGAACCCAAGAAGTCACCTGATCCACACCTTTCCAGCACTGAATCCTCTTTCTAGCTAAATGCCTCCTCACTACTCAACATAAGAGTCACTCCATGGACAATACTCCTGTTTTATAGAAAGTTCTTCCTGCCACTGAACTGAAATTTGTCTCCCTGAGCCTTCTGCCTAATAGCTCCTGTTCTGCCCTCTGACCCTCCCCCTCCCCATCAGCTTAATCCTGCTCCACTTCCCCAGCCATTTTCCAGCCAACATCCAGAGCCCTGGCCCAGAGGACTGGGAAGAGTGAGGGCTCTCCCAGCAGTGCACTAAGCTCTTTGACCAAGAGGAATTGGTGGATTCCCAAACAATTCATAGCCCTGGGGAGTTGAAATGCTAGTAGCCTCTTCACAATATTGAAAATGGTGACCCCAGTGTATACTGATTGCTTACTGTGTACCAGGCATGATGGGAAGCTTTGTACATACACGCCTTCCTCTGATGCTATGAGGTGGGCATTGTTAGCACCTCTGTTTCACAGATGAGAACACTAAAGCAAATAACCTGTGCAAGTGATCAAGAAGCAAAGTGTGGGCCATTTCGGTCTGCATTCCCAGTCTGTGCTCTAACCCAGCACCCCACACAAGCTCTGAGAATGACCCCCAGTGTCAATGTCAAATCCAATCCAGAGGTTGCCCCAGGCTCACTGGTGGCCTCCACATGACCATGAACAGTGGCTGAGAACAGAGCATGTGCCTGGCAAGATGAGGTGCTATAGGATCCTGGGTCTCCTGATCACAGGACAGCATGGAAGGTTTATCCAGCCAGTTTGCTCCTCCCGTGGCCAATCCCAGGAAGTGTAGATGGACTTCAGATCAAACCAGACACCCACTCTACTCTCCCTGAAGTTCACCAGGCAGCTGTACCATGGACACACCTGGAAAGGGTTGTTCCCCAGGGAACTGCTTGCTCTGCAGTGGAGGGAGGGGAGGCCAGCAGCTCAGACACCTTGGGACAGGCAGGAGCTGCAGGAAGTGGAGGGCATGCGAGCTCTCATCCCAGACTCCTCCTGCCTGGGTCCAGGCCAGAGGTTAGCAGAGCAGCCACAGAGCAAACTTCCCAGAGAAGAACCAGACGCGTGTCTCCTGACCTAGCTCATTCCTCCCCTGGGAAGGCAGCACCCCCATCCACCCTTCAGAGACATTTCTGACCAACCAAGAAGCCTCAGGGCCAGTGGGCAGAGATGAAAATAAAAACCAGTCCCTTCCCCATAGTGCAAGTACTAATAGGCCCTAGACCACCAATGCCTGGGCTGGAGCTCAGGTCCTGATTTTGTCACAATGAGCCTCAGGTAAGGCCCTGCCTCTCCCTGGGCCTCAGTTTCCCATCTGTAGGATGAAAGGACTAACTAGCTCAATAGTTGCCAAAACAGGTTCCTTAGTACTAAGAGACTATTTAACTCAAAATAAATTTGAGAAACATGCATATGCTCAACATTTTCTGGCCTAGTAACAGCTTTTGCTGAGCCTATTGGCATATTATGGGCTCTGTTTAGTTTCTCTTGATCCAACATATTCTAGTATCCACCTCCAAGAGTCTGCAAAGAAAGCACATAGCCACCAGGATGGCTGCAAGGGGCCTCTTTGGGTCAGGTCCCGGTTTGAATGTTGGCTCTGCTACTCGCCATTTGCAAATTCCCTGACCTTTTTGAGCCTCAGTTTCTTTCCTAGATAAACTCCGGATGATGCCTACACCTGTCTCACAGAATCCCAAGGGGTGGGGTGGGGTGGAGCTTGCGGTGACCCAGGGCCTGAGGGACCCAGGGAGAACTCCCTCCACTAGAGTCATCTGCTGCTTCAAAAGCACACCTGTCATCTGAGCTGTCACTGTCATTGGCAACTGGGGTGAATGAGTCTGTCAGGGCCTTGCCAACAGTAGACAAAGATAGGCATGGGGCAGCATTCAGGCCACAGGATGAGGGGGCAGGGTGGCCCTGTGCTCTGGTCTGCTTCCCACCATCCAAGGTCGGCCCTGGTAGGCGCTCAGGTATTTGGAAAGGTAAGCCAGCCAGGCTGTGATCTGACTGGGTTCCTCCCCTGAGAGCCAAGGCGGAGAAACCAGACTGGTTTGTCAGGGGGCACCAGTGGCACATGGATCCTCCCCCTCACACCCACCCAGAAGGAGCAGCCCCTGTTCGTCTCCCAAGCCCAGACCCGAATGTGAGGAGCAGTGAGATGGTGCCCAAGGTCCCTGGTCCATACCAGTGCCTTTTTGCCCCGATTCTGGAGTGTCTGGTGTCATCACCCACCCCCGCTCTTCCCTGCTCATTGCCCTTGTCCCCAAGCAGGTGCTGGCCTCCAGGGGCTTGGGGACCATCTTCAGGAAGTTCCCAGCAGCCAATGCAAATGAAGGCCACTCCCTGTTATTGAAGAACCACTTGCAGGTACAGATCTGTCTACCTGGCAGCCAGAGGCTTCTCCGGAGACTTAATCCTCTGAGTCATCAAGACTTCTCAGCCTGCAGCAAGTGAAGAGTGGTCCAAGGGCCAGGAAAGTGTGTCTCACGGGCCAGCTGGGAATGAGCTTTGCTGAAAACCAGACCTGCCCAATTGTCTTGGGGCTGAACATTGGAATTATGTCTAAGGGCTCCTTCCCTGTTGACCCAGGACAAGATCCCTGCTTGTGTTTCATGACCTCCAGTCTGAGGTCACAGATCACACACAGTGTGGGCCTCCCCCAGGATGCCTTACAGCTGGGAGCTGGTGCACACGCTGAGGGCACTCAGCACTGTTGGGCCTGGAGACTTTGGACCAAACTTGAGCCAAGTGCAGAGAATGCTAGGGGCTGGCCTTGATGGTGAGGCAGTCATGGGGGTGGGGGTGCCAGTGACCCAGTCCCATGAGCTACTGGCAGAGCTGGGGAAGTAGTAGGGCACCTTCCAGCAGTTCAACCTCCACCGAGCTCAGAGGTGTGATGATTCACCTGACAAAATTGATAGAGTTATTTCCACACTGGCCTGGACTCCAGCTTTGATGATCAGAAACGATGACCTCACCCTGCCCCCATTCTCTGGGATACCTTCACTGGTCTTCCCTGCCAGCCTTCATGTGCCACCACCATCTCTCAGAAATACCCATTTGACCTCTCACATCTCTGAGTGGCTCCGTAGCTCTCAGCTACTGTTCTTAATTTTTCTGTGGTTCTTAGATTGATGATTCTATCTATGCACACTCACCCCAGAAACATACGCATGCAATTCCTGGGGGTCCCACGGGTCCTGAAGCCCATCAGTTTCCATTAACTCGGGCTTTGGTATAAAGTGCAGCTCTTCCATGTGTCTTACGCATGCTTGCCTTTTGCAAACTAAAGACCTCAAGTCTCCTGTCCCCCAGCCCCGATGCCCGGGCTCCAACTTTGCCTTCCAGGAGCCTGGAGCCTTGAGAGCCCGTGCCCACAGTCACACATTACTCCACTTGCCTCTAGCCTTTTTTCCTTCTGCTCCTCCACTAGGAATGCCATCTCTGCTAAACTCATCTTGTTTCTGGGCCCCAATGTCCTCTCTGCAGGAAACCTTCCCTGGCGCCCAGTCCCCCAGCATCTGGGGTCGAAGCACCTCCTCTACCTGGTCTTATTGAGCTTCTCCTTCCTCCTCTCTGCCCTTGGGTGGGTGCCCAGTTTGCCCCGGGCACTGACTTGCGTGTTGCCTTTAGAGAAGCCCTCAATGCTTGTTCTGAAATTGCATAATGTACATGAGCATAAAAATAAGAGGTTGTCCCTTTTAACAACCTCTCTCCCAAAGCAAAAGAGGAATAGAACAAAATGCCCACCATATCTGAGCAGCATGAAGCTCACACGTGTGCAGAAAGGGCCCAACAGCCCTACTACAGATGAGGGGACCAGGTTTCTAAGGGCAGCTGCCACGTGTCAGGATCACTTGTTAGAACAGGGCCTTTGGGACCTGTGGCACCATCCTCCTGCAGTTGGTCATTTGATGACTCAATGGTCCTTGTGTGCCAGTGTCTGAGTTCTTTAGGCTTAATCTGAGTCATTGATCAAAGTTAGGAGGCAATTCCCAAGCCAGTCCCCAGCTTGGAATCAGCATTTTTGTGCTGATATGTGTGTGTGTGTGTGTGTGTGTGTGTGTGTGTGCGCGCGCGCGCGTGCACACGCACGCGCATGCACAGTGGGCCTCTGTGACTTTAGAAAGCTCCAGCTGGCCGAGACCGGTTTGGCTCAGTGGATGGAGCGTCAGACTGCGGACTGAGGGGTCCCGGGTTCGATTCCGGCGGGGGCATGTACCTTGGCTGCGGGCACATCCCCAGTGGGGGGCGTGCAAGAGGCAGCTGATCGATGTCTCTCTCTCATCGATGTTTCTGACTTTCTATCCCTCTCCCTTCCGCTCTGTAGAAAATCAATAAAATATATATATTTAAAAAAAAAGAAAGAAAGAAAGCTCCAGCTGAATCTGAAACATAGGGCTCCTGTTGGCCCTGGGACCCTCCACACTACCAACCTGAGACAAAGGTTCAGGGATGACGAGGTCCCAAGGATCAGCAACCTGGCTGGCTTATTTCTCGGAACAAGGCCAAGCAAGGAATGCAGAAATCGCTGTCACCGAGGCTTGGTCTCCGAGGTACAAGGAGAAGCTGTGGGAACCCAATGAGAAGATGGGAGGAGAGTGCACCTCACACTGATGTGCATGCCAAGGCAGCAGCTTAACCTGTTGCTGTTGTTTTCCTCAAGAGCAATTTTTAAAAAGTATTTTTGTATGTGGTTTTCCACCAGCTTTATTGACATATTAGAGGTCCAGTGTATGAAATTCGTGCACGATGGTGGGAGTGTCCCTCACCCCAGCCTGCACCCTCTCCAATCTGGGACATGCCTCTCACAATCCAGGACTGCTGG
This sequence comes from Antrozous pallidus, assembly GCA_027563665.1. Lineage (NCBI taxonomy): Eukaryota > Metazoa > Chordata > Mammalia > Chiroptera > Vespertilionidae > Antrozous > Antrozous pallidus. The sequence continues at coordinate 78,440,445 of CM050516.1, read as the reverse complement.
CTCCAAACTGCTCACCTGCCTGCCTTCCTGATTGTCCCTACCTGTTCTGCCTGCCAGCCTGATCACCCCCTAACCACTCCCCTGCCAGCCTTATTGATGTCTAATTGCTCCCCTGCCAGCCTGTTTGCCCCCAACTTCTCTCCTCTGCTGGCCTGGTAACCCCTAACTGCCCTCCCCTATAGGCCTGGTCACCCCCAACAACCATCCCCTGCAGGCCTGGTCACTCTTAACTGCCCTTCCCTGCAGGCCTGGTGCCCCCAACTGCTCTCCTCTGCAGGCCTGGGTCCCCCTTCAACTACCCTTCCCTGCAGGCCCAGTTAATCCCAACTTCCCTCCTCTGCCAGCCTGGTTACCTCTAACTGCTCTCCCCTGCAGGCTTGATTGCCCCCAACTGCTCTCCCTTGCAGGCCTTGTCCTTCCCAACTGCCCTACCCTGCTGGCCATCTCATGGTAGCCAAATTGTCTCCACATGGGGGCAGGATTTTTGACCACGTGGGGGCAGCCATCTTATGTGTTGAAGTGATGATAGGAGAAAGGCCTGGTGCATGAGTGGGGGCCAACTGGTTTGACCTGAAGGGTGTCCTGGATCAGGGTGGGTGTTCCCTTGGGGCATGGGGCGGCCTGGGTGAGAGGCCTGTGATGGTTTGCTGGCTGGCCACGCCCCCCTTCCTGCCCCAGTGACCCGAGTGGAGGCCCTAGTATCTGGGATTTATTTATCTTCTACAATTAAAACTTTGTAGCCTGGAGCAGAGCCAAGCCTTTTGTTCACTCCGTGGCAGCAGCCATTTCTGTTGGAATTTATTTACCTTCTATAATTAAAACTTTGTTGGAGTGGAGGCCTAGGCCAGCCAGGGCTGCAGAAGCTTGGCTTCCTCCATCGATGGAGGTGAAGAGGGGGCGCAACCGTAGCCTCTGCTCTCTCCAGCTCTGTGGTTGCTGCCATTTATGTTGGGATTTATTTATCTTCTATAATTGAAACTTTTAGCATTGAGTGGAGGCCTAGGCCGGCAAGGGCAGGCGGAAAGCTTGGCTTCCTCCATTGCCAGGGAAACCCAAGCATCCCTCTTGCTCTCAGTGGCTACAACCATCTTGGTTGAGGTTTATTTGCATATTCACTCCTGATTGGCTGGTGTGTGTAGTTTGTGGGCATGGCTTTTGGGTGTAGTGGAGGCATGGTCAATTTGCATATTGCTCTTTTATTAGATAGGATTATGAACAAATAATTTCCAGTTGTCAGTAATTCTCAAGTATGTAAGGTGTGCAATGTAACATTTGATATACACTGTGAAATGATAACCACCCTCAGGCTAATTAACATATTCACTACCTCACATAGTTATCACTTTTATTGGTAATGAGAACATTTAAGATCTACTCTCAGCAAACTTCAAGCACTCCAAACAGCATTGCTAGCTATGGGCACTACGCTGCACAACTGATCTCCAGGACTTGCTCATCCTGTGTAACTGGAACTTAGCCTTCCTGAACAACATGCATCTCCCCAATTTCTCCCTCCCCCAGCCCTTGGCAACTATCATTCTACTCTCTGCTGCTATGATTTGCATTTTCTGAGATTCCACATCTAAGTGAGTCAAACAGTTACTCGTCTTTATGTGTCTTATTTCAATTAGCGTAATGTCTTCCAGGTTCATCTATGTTCTTGCAAATGACAGGATTTTTCTTCTTTTTTGCAGCTGAGTAATACTCCATTGTGTATGTGTATGTATCACATAGTCTTTACCTGTTCATCCGTCGACATTCAGTTAGGTTGTGTCCATACCTTGGCGAGTGGGACTAATGCTGCAGTGAACATGGGAATGCAGATATCCCTTCAAGAGCCAAATAGGGTGACCTTTGGATATGAACTCAGACATGGGATTGCTGGCTCATATTGAGGATCTCTTTCAGACATTTTTTTTTCTAATTTCCCTCTCTCCAGTTGTAATGCCCTAATCTATATATCTGATTACACACTGGATGTGTATAGTATCTGCTTTATCCACATAGAAAGCTTACTCTTTGTACTCAATTCAGGGCTAAGGATGACTAAATAAAATTTAAGAATGATTAAGTTAAATTAAAAATGAAAAGCTATCAACATCTAACCTAACATTGTAACTATATTTTCTGAGTAACTTTTAATGTAATTTATTTACCTACCTAAATTGTAATTGTCAAATTAAACATGCAAAGGAGCAATTTATATATATACATAGTAATAATAACAATGCAACAAATCTTCCTTCTATCAGTTGAAACTGTCACTTTTCTAGCGAAACAATTGATAAAGTTAATTTCTTTTTATTTTTCTTTATTTTATTTTTCTAATCACAATTTAGTCTCCCTATTCCTTCTTCCACCTCCAGATGAAGATGATTTCTTAAAAATTATTTTCACTGCCGAAACCGATTTGGCTCAGTGAATAGAGCATCGGCCTGCAGACTGTAAGGACCCAGGTTCGATTTCAGTCAAGGGCATGTACCTTGGTTGCGGGCACATCCCCAGTAGGGGTTGTGCAGGAGACAGCTGATCGATGTTTCTCATTGATGTTTCTAACTCTCTATCCCTCTCCCTTCCTCTCTGTGAAAAATCAGTAAAATATATTTAACAAAAAAAAACGCTTTTCACTAAACTTGACTTCTAACTTTTGCTTGATACGGCAAAAGAACTAGTTTCTAGGGAGTGTGAGGTGGGGTAGTTCAGTAAGCCTCTGTGGGAAAGTGGCACTCTTGGGGGTGAGGAATTAGTCTTGCACAGGGAAGGGCACCTTAGGTGAGGCCAGTATGCCAGGAGGGGGTGAGGGCAACCAAGTCAAAAGGAAGAGACGGACGAGCCCCTATAGGACTTGGACTTTCACATTGTGAGGGATGCCAATGGCCCCACCCACAGAGCTGATGTTTTTTCATGGTGCAAACAGTATTTGCCTAAATCTGTGACACATCTCCAATATAACATCTATCTCTCCGATCATCTCACAATGCCCTCTTATCAGACTCCCTTTTTTTTACAGCCTCATCTCTATCCCAAAGGGTTTGAAGTAGGAACAACATAAGGCACAGCTGAAGGAAGGCTTTACAATGAGTTAAAAGTCAAACTATAGATAAGGAGAAGGATAATCACATAAGAAAACAATGGGATAAATGTTATTACATAAAATTGGCTTTGAGCTTTCAAGAATCCAAGGTAAGAAGGGAAATGTAGTACATCCTGTCGCTTCTGAAAGCTAACCAATGGTAATATAAAATAGCTGGTAGGCTCTGGCCCCATGGGCTCTACGGTCAGAGTGCCTGGGTTCAGAGCCTATGTTGATCAAGCTATCAATGCAGCTGTCCCTGCTTCACTTCATGCCTGTACCCTCTGCCCACAGGCTGCTCCCTCACTGAGGCCATTACCACCCTGAGGAATAAGCTTTGCGATTACCAGGGGCAGTTCAACACCACCCACCTGCTGGCCCTCTGCGACTACTTCTACAACACCTTCATCCGCCACTACAGACTCTACCAATATGTCTTGGGCCAGGACCAAGAACTCAATCTGACCATCAACCAAGTGGAGGTGTGTGTGCCGCCCGAGCCCCTCCCGCTGACTGAGGGCAAGGACAGGAACCTGTGGAAGCATGAGCAGCAGATGGCTGAGCTCTCTATGGCTGAGGTGCAGAAGCGCACCAACGTGCTGCTCCTGAAGGAGGCGCTGTACCTGGAGCAGAAGCACATGCTGCAGAAGAAGTTCTCAGAGATGACTGTGCAGCAGAGACAGGTACTGAAGAGAGAGGTAAGGCTGTGCCTGCAAGGTGGGATGCTGCTCACCTGCCATAAGCAAACATTCATTCCTACCAAGAGAACTTCCAGGCACTGACAAGATTTTAATTGTCTGCACACATGGGAGGGGGTAGAAAGGGACAGGGAGTCATTGACCATCTGCCACACACTTTGCATGTGTGTTTCATGAAACATGCCTATAAGGTGTAATTCACGTCCCCATTTTAGTGATAAGCCAACTGAGGCTCAGAGAAGTTCATCAACTTGCTCAAGGTCACCAAGCTAGCATGTGGTGAAGTTTAGATTTAGACTGAGGCCTGGTGACTCCAAAGTCCAAGTTCTTTCCACTGCATCAGGAATCAGTGACAGATTTCACCCAGAAAGACCCCCAAGTTCTGAACCACAGATTCTCTCAAGGCCCTTTGTCTGCCTGCAACAAGGCCTCAGTGGGTGATGCAGTGAAGTCAGTAAAGAGGTGGGGGGTGTGGATCTAAGAAACTGGGCTGCCTTCCGGGAGCCAGAGTCTCCAGTGACCAGCTCTTTAATAAATGGCAACTACGTTGTTCTCAGGGAGTCAACTTCTTGAGGGCTTCGTAGAGTCTAAACTTATTTTTTTAGCAATACATAGGCACTGATATCATCACTGTTGGATCATCTTTGAACAGACATGTGACATGTGTGTGTGTGCATATACACATGTATACGGAGGTAATAATCAGATGTAGCATTGAAGTCACAAGGTCTGTGTGCATCAAAAGGGTTTAGTTTCTGACCTGGCCAGTGTAGCTCAGTGATAGAGCATCCGCCCACACACCAAAGTGTTGCAGGTTTGATTCCTGGTCAAGGGCACATACCTGGGTTGCAGGTTTAGTTGGGGTGTGGGTCAGGGTGTGTACCAGAAGCAACCAATCTGATGTGCTTTCTTATATCAATGTTTATCTTTCGCCTTCTCTCTTTCCCTCTCTTTCTCCCTCCCTCCATCTTCCTTTCCCTCTAAAACTCAATGGAAAAATATCAGTGGGAGAGGATTAACAAAAAAGAAGGGGAGGGGAATATTTCTGAATTTTCAGGCAAAGAGTGAATGGCCCTGGAAAGTATTCAAATAAAACATTGGAAAAATCTCTAAAGAAAAATAAACACAACAGAATGAATGATACTCTTCTAAAGTTAAGTCTCCCAGGTAAATAGCTCATCAGGCTATTATATAATCTTAGTCCATTAAGCCATCCAATGGGGACCAACAAAGTCCATTAAGCCATCCAATGGGGACCAACAAAACCCAAGTGGGCACTTGTCTCCATGTCCTACCAGGGATCTTGCTCTAGAATATGTGGGCAAAGCCATGAATAGAAGGGGATTCCTCCTGTCCAACTCCTGCCCACACCACACCCCTCCCCCAACACGCGCGCACGCACACACACACACACACACACACACACACACACGCACACACACACAGCTGTTTCTCTCTGCTCCTCCCAACTTCCCTGTGGGTCTCAATCACTTTGCTGCTGATCCCTGCCAGGTGGATTGTGGCTAGGGTCCCCTTCACTGTGTGCCCCCGGGGACATTCAACACCATAGAATAAACACGGTGCGTCTTCTTATAGCACAATCTTTCCCAAGGATTTAAGGCAAGAACATTATTTTTATGTAAAAAATAGAGGCCTGGTGCATAAAATTCATGCATGGGGAAGGTCCCTCAGTTCGACCTGCACCCTCTTGCAATCCAGGATCCCTTGGGGAATGTGCAACTGCCCGGATCCCTATGGGATCAGGCCTAAACTGGCAATCAGACATCCCTCTCACAATCGGGGACCACTGGCTCTTAACTGCTCTCCTGCCTGCTTACCTGATTTCCCCTAACTCCTTTGTCTGCCTGCCTGATCACCCCTAACCACTTGCCTGCCTGCCTCATTGCCCCTAACCACTCACCTGCCTGACTCATCACCCCTACCCATTCTGCCTGACTGCCTAACCACCCCTAACCCCCCTGCCTGCCTGATTACCCCCTAACTCCTCTGCCTGCCTGCCTCATTGCCTCTAACCCCTCTGCCTGCCTGCCTCATTGCCCCTAACCACTCACCTAGCTGCTTGATTGCCCCTAACCACTAATCTGCCTGACTCATGACCACTACCTATTCTGCCTTTCTTCCTGACCACACCTAACCCCTCTGCCTGCCTGATCACCCTAACCACTTGCCTGTCTACCTAATTGCCCTGCCTGCCTTATTGCCCCTAACAGCTCACCTGCCTGCCTGATCACCCCTAACTGCCTCTGCCTCAGCCCCTGCCACCATTGCTTCATTCAGAAGGACGTCTGGCTGTCTGATCTAATTAGCATATTACACTTTTATTATTGTAGATAATCAAGGAGACATTGTGGGGCAAATGTAAGATTTTCCATGAGATTTTAGGTTAAAATATGAGTGCTCAAAGAAATGTTTTCTAGGCAACTGGATACTCCAAGTATGTCTCCAACATTCCAGTGTAGACATGAACTGCTATTTGGCTTCTTAAACTGGAAAAAAAAATAGTTACATAGTTCATGTCTCCAAAATTTCATGATGCCGTAATCCTGGTTTAGATGACAGAGAAGGTCTCCTGTTTAAGGTGGTAGATGGTGAGTGGCTGGTTGGGGACTTCTCCACTCTCTAAGAAATTTCCCATTCCCTCCAAAGAAGCTACTAAAACTTTGATATGTGGGAATGAGATGAGGGCAGGAGGAAAAGGAAGGAGGATGATATCCAAATGGAGCTTGCATTGACCAGAAAGCAGAGGATATGGCACTGACCTGTGATTCCAGAACAATGTAGTGATAAATGACACACTCAAATAGGGTGATCATCACAATAAGCCAGAATGGAGAAGAAAAAGGAGCAATTGCTAGAACCATGGGACGAGAGGTGTAGCTGTAGGTAGAGAATCATAGCTATGGCCAACCCAGAGCTGGTTAGGAGGAAGGTGAGAGACCTCATTCTCCTTCCACACTCGGATCTCCTGCCAGAACCTCCCATTTGTGAAACTCAACCGGAAACCAAAAGCTAAGGTAGCTGGTTGACGCTGCCCTCATAAGTCAGCCTCCCAGGGCAGAATAGTGTGAAGGGCGGAGAGATCTAGAGAGGGAAATGGAAGATTCTAGCACTCAATAAGAGGAGAGAATTGGATCCTGTTGAGGAACCTTATCTGCAGATGGCCTTATCTTTCCCCTGAATCCTGTTCACCAGCCATGTTCTGTTTCTTCCAGGAGTTGGAAAATCTCATCAATGAAGCCATTCATATCCAGATCAACTGCCTGAAAGAGCTGCTACAGTATGAGATACAGACAACTTTTGATATTTTGGACCTAAAACTTCAGAAGAAGACTTTAAATCTCAATGCTCCCATCCCTTTCCCACTCTCCATCAGTGGCCAGCCAGGCCAAGACGAATCTCACAAGATCAACAAAGCAAAGAAAGCAAAAGGCAAGAAGCTATCTAAGACTAATTAAGGAAGCATCATTGATGATTATGGAAGTATCATCTGATATGCTCCACACCCAATAGGTCAGTGATTTCTAGTGATTAAAAGAAATGAAACAACACCTATCATCTTATCTCTATCTTCTTTCTGGAAACCATCTTCTACCACCTGAAAATCCAACCCAAATAAGAATACTGTTCTCTGCCAAGCACAGAGCTTTGTGCCTGGTGAGCAGGCAAACATCCCCTCCTTAAAAGCCTGAGCCTAGACACTGAAGACAGAACTACCACCAGTGGGTTAAAGCAGGTAAGAGTAGGGGTGACATCAGACTCCACGAAGGACTTCCAGGAAACACACTCATTCTGTTGCTCACATGGGAGAACAGGTCCTGGGATACTGTTGCCTTTCTGAGACGGGTACACAGAATAGACCGCATGCAGTCTGCTCTACATGTGCTGGTCTCCCTGCTGGAGGAGCCTGGTGCCTCCAGAGAACTCTTCCTTCTGAGAGAATCCACTCTGTTTAGACTAAGTCAGGGGAGCAAGCTCTGTCTTAGAAGTCAGAGATTGGGTTTCAAACCCAGCTCTGCTGCTCGTCTGCTGTGTGACCTTGCCAGTGTCCTTTCTGTCTCAGGGCCCCAGCTCTCTCTTCAATCAACTGGGAGAGTTCCAGGCTGGTAGAGAAGGTCCATCTTCCTTAGGAGATACATGAAACAAGGTTTCCTATTCCCATTTGTCAAGGGGGTTCAAGGTTCAATGATATTCATTAATTTTCTTGAAGAAAAGAGAGTCAAGATAACTTACATTTTCTTCTTTTTATCTTTATTGTTCAGTTTATTAATTACATTGTTTCCCCTTTTTTATCCCCCTATAGCTCCCCTCCACCCTGTATCTATTACACCCTCCACCCTCACCTCCCCCTCCCCAATGTCCTCTCACATTGTTGCAAGATTTTTGTCCAATCTCTTGCTGCACTTCCCACAACCCTTTTCTCCCCAAGAATCGTCAGTCCATTCCCTCTCTATGTCCATGTTTATGTTATATTCACCAGTTTATCTTGTTCATCAGCCTATCAATTCACTTGATTTTTATGTTCATTTGTTGATAGATGTGTATTTGTTGTTCATAATTTATATTTTTACCTTTTTCTTCTTCCTCTTCTTAAAGAATATCTTTCAGCATTTCATATAATTCTGGTTTGGTGGTGATGAACTCCTTTAGCTTTTCTTATCTGCGAAGCACTTTATCCGATCTTCAATTCTGCATGATAGCTTTGCTGGATAGAGTAATCTTGGTTGTAGATTCTTGCTATTCATTATTTTGAATATTTCCACTCCCATCTGGCCTGCATCGTTTCTGTTGAGAAATCCGCTGACAATTGTATGAGTGATCCCCTGTAGGTAACCAACTGTTTTTCTCTTGCTGCTTTTAATATTCTCTCTTTATCTTTTGCTCTTGGCATTTTAATTATGATATGTCTTGGTGTGGTCCTCTTTAGATTCCTATATTTTGGGGTTCTGTGTACTTCTTGGGCTTTTAAGTCAGTTTCTTTCACCAGGTGGGGGAAGTTTTCAGTCACTATTTCTTCAAGTAGGTTTTCATTATCTTGCTCTCTCTCTTTTTCTGGCACCCCAATAATTCAGATGTTGGCATGCTTGAGGTTGTCCCAGAGGCTCCTTACACTATCTTCAATTATCTGAATTCTTTTTGTTTCTTGCTTTTCCAGCCGAGTGGATTTTGCTTCTTTGTATTTCAAATCTTTGACTTGGTTCTTGTGGCCCTCTGGACTGCTTTTAGGACTTTGTGTAATATTTTTTATTTCAGTCTGTGTATGCTTGATTTCTAGTTGGTCCTTTTTCCGTGAGGGTCTGGTTCATATCCTCAGAGGTCTTCTTCATTTCCTTGAGGGTCTCATTCATTTCCTTGTAAGTCTCATTCATTTCCTGGTTGGTCTTGTTTATTTCCTGGTAATTCTCATTAAGTTGATCGGCCTTTTGTAGGAGCCTCTTGAAAAGCCTTATAACCATGGTTTTGAACTCTATGTCTTGTCGTCTTTTCTCCTCCATTTCTTTCACACCTGATTTCTTTCCATATCTCTGCATGGTGGCTGCTTTATGTGGTAGATGTCCTCTAATGGTGAGTGGCACAGCCTCCCCAGTTACCTGAGGTGGGTACTCTTACTGCAATCCTTTATGGGTTGTACAGTATTTTTTTATTTAAACCCAGCTTGTTGTTATTAGCCCTAGGAGGGTTTGACCTCCAGGCCAATTGGCTGTGAAGGGAGACTGTGTTCAGGTTGGATAGGCGGAGTCTCTGAGCTGCGCAGGCAGCCTCAGTGTCAGCTATGTCCTATGCGGCCCTCGCGCGCGCGCGCACGGATCTCTGTTGGATGGGGATGGCTGCAGACACCTCCAACAGAAAGTCGCTAGTCTCTTCCCCTTGCCAGACAACTCTGCCTCTCCCCAAATGTGTCTGCACACCCAAAGTCTAGCCCAGGGTTGTAAAATAGATGGTTTCCAGGACCAGGAGACAAGTTTCCAGGGGGCAAGTTGCGCGTTTGTGCGACACTTGTGCGCAAACTTCTTTTCCCAGCCTCCGGGTTTCACCACAGACTAGGAGACCTGGCTTCCAGGGTGCGTCCCCCAGACCTCGGACCTCGCCTGGCACTGGGAAATCTGTGCAGTGGGACGTCTCCACGTAACCCGGCTCTCGGACCTCACCTGGTGCTGGGGAATCCGTGTAGTGGGACGTCTCCACCCTCCCCGTTGGCGAAATCCAACCAGGGTTGCTGCTCCAGCCCTACAGCCCGGGCGGGCGACCAGGATGGCTCCTAACCTGTTTCCATCTTCAAGGCTGCGCTCCCGCCGCTCCTCTGAGTCTCAGTGTCCCACCTTTACTCTTATTTGTGGAGTTTTCACTCAGCCAGCTTTCTGGCGATTCTGGGTGATGTCTGTTCTGCTGTTATGTTGTAGTTCTTAAATCGCTGCGCGGGGCAGAACAATAGGTGTTTACCTATGCTGCCATCTTGGTTCTCTCTCGATAACTTATATTTTCATTACTCATGCACTTTCCTTTTTTTTTGTTGAAGTCATTACTGCTGATGGTTATTAAAAAATGAAAATGCCATAGCAAACCCCAAGATAAATAATTATAGATTCACACTGTACAGTAAATGGCAATGTCTTCAGCAAGGCTGCTCCCATCCCTGTGTATACCCTCACTTGTCACTCCCACCTTTCCCTGCTGTTCCTGGAGCCTGGTGGCCTGGTGGCTTCATGCATTTGCAGGCTGTGGCACAATGGGAAGAGCAGCAATACTGTTTGTGCCTTAGCAACATCTCAGAGGGGAAAATAACTCTCATTAGTTGCTGTATTTGCATACATTTCACCATTTCAAGGAAAGTTGCATGCATTGTCCCTGAGAGGGTAACAGTGAGTCAGGAAAGGGTGTGGAAGGAGAGGCAGGTCAGCAGCCCCCATCATCTTTTGCATTTGGCCTTGAGTTGAGGTGAAAACTTGATCACTGTGCATATGACACACACACCAAGAGAAGCAATTGTGGGGGAAGCTAGAAGTACAAGTGGAGGGCTACCAGTCCTATCCAATTCCTTTAAGCAATGACAACCTAGGCAGGACACGGGGATAATAGTAGTTCCACCAGCAGTTATGGTCACCTCACCAATGGGGCACTTGATCCTTGGTCTCTAAGGGATGCTCCAATCTCAGCCCAATTTTAGGGCATTTTTCTCAGTTTTGGATTTCCACACCTGGTGTCAGCATGCACATCTGCCTAAGAGTGGGGCACAGGTGGGACTGCCCTCCCACAGTAGAGCTGGGGTCATCCACAAGTTACTGCAGAAGGCTGCTTTAGTGCTGCTTCCTCAGGTGGGGCAGTGGGAGGGGCTTTCCTAGCGGGCCTTCCCATTCTCTGTTCTTACCTTGATATAGAAGGTTCAGTTTTAGCTCCCCTAGTGTATAGGGCTTGAGGCCTCCACCCCTGTTTCTGAGGAAGCCTTGGATCCACTTGTTGCTGTGGCTTCCTTCCTCATTTCTGGTTGCTTGCTGCCAGACACCTGAGGGCATTTCAATCTACATGTTATTGCCTCCTACTGGCCAAACACCTGAACAGCTGTAGGCAGTTACCCCTATCTGACAATGGATTCTATATACTAAACCTTGCCTTGATGTGTATATCTACCTTGCCTTAATACAAATTGTATTAAGAAAGAGCAAGGGGTCCTGAGACAAGGAGGACTTGATTTCTTAAGCTAAGTCTCGTCTGGCTCCCCAAAATGCCTTCCCAAATTTATGTTTTGTTTCTGGACTCTTGATTAATTTATACACATAGCCTTTTCCAGATTCCTGAACTTTTCAAGATGCTGGATCAAGACCCCAAGCAGGAAACCAGGTCAAATATAATATTAGCTGTCAATATGCAATACACAAATATTTAGTAAGTGCCTACTGTGTGCTAGTGACTATTCTGGGCCCTGAGAATACTACACCAGAGAGTAAAAAAAGTCCCTGCTCATAATCTAGTGGGGGAAGAGTAAATGAGTAAATATTTAAATAGTTGGTGTAACACAGGTTACAGTTATATGAGTTAAGCACATATTGTGTGCCAGGTACTCTTCTAAGCACTTGATATGTACTAACATCTTTTTATTTCTTTGACAGTCCTATGAAGGTAGATACTATTATTATTATTTCCATTTTATAGATGAGAAAACTGATGGGCAGGCCTTAAATAACACCAGAAAGGTTTGGACAGAACACATACTCCACTTCCATGTTTTACTGTTTTTCATGGCTGGTGACCTGGCAATAACAGGGGCTTCCTCGCACCAGACTAGGCATCTGTAGCCCCTGCCTTCCCACTCTCTCCCCTCCTCCAACAGCTCCCGAGCACTGGTTTGCCAGCTGCCTTGCCTGCTAGCCTGCAACTCCTTATGAGCCAGGAGCCATTGCACCTCCATTGTGTCTGCTTAGAGGCACACAGTGTTGGGCACATTGCATGCACATAGACTCGAGAGCATTGCCAAAGACCACCTGTTCAGCCAAGAGTGGTTGTGTTGATAGAGTAGAAGAGGAGAACCATTTTTATTATTATTATTTTTTATATTTTATTGATTTTTTACAGAGTGGAAGGGAGAGGAATAGAAAGTCAGAAACATCGATGAGAAACATCGATCAGTTGCCTCTTGCACGCCTCCTACTGGGGATGTGCATGCAGCCAAGGTACATACCCTTGACTGGAATCGAACCCAGGACCTTTCAGTCCGCAATCCGACGCTCTATCCACTAAGCCAAACCAGTTTCAGCAGGAGAACCATTTTTAAGGGCACTCATCCTGTGTTCTTTGCTTTGTAAGGAAGACTTTTTTATCTATCAGACATTGGAATTCTCAATGATGGGCAAGAATTCAAGTTCCCATTATTTTGGCCAGGGTACTCAGAATGGAGCAGGGTACCAGTCTCTGGCTCTCCTCACAGAACTCAGGTACAGGGCTAACAACAGAAATATGACACCCACAGACTTACAGAGTAGCCCTATACCTCAGTGGGTATTTAGTTTTAACTTCCCAGATCACCAGCTACACCTTTGAAGAACTGTTCTCTATTCCCTGCCACAATCAGCTGGTTGTGATGGAGCTTCCCAGCTACCTGCCTCTCTAGCCAAAGGATAAGCACATTCCCCAAGTGGACCAATCATAGTACTTCATTGTCCTTGGCCACAGTGATTAGGCCAAAAAGGCACAGGCATATGAACCAAGCTAGACCAATGAAAATGCTCTATCCTCACCCCATCTACCACCATCACTAAGTCATGGTGATTGATTCAGGAGTTTTTCTACCTACTGTTGGCAAGGTTCTCTCACTTTTGGTTTTGAGCATGTAAGGATTCTAGTAGGTCAGAGCAGCCAGTAGCCGTTTCCAGCCTGAGAGAAGAAAAGCAACATACAATGGGAAGTAGAAGAGAAAAAGTAGAAGAGATTGATGGTGAGATTGCTCTGTAATCCAATCACCCTAGAGGCAGCTCCACCCTGGCAGTGGTGTGCACACACCCAGGATCTGACTGAGGTCAGTGAGACAGGTAGGGCAAGGAATGCTTCCTACATGACAGATGAGGAAACTGAGGTCCGGACAGGTGAACTGATTGCTCAAGGTGACTTTACTAATAGGGGTGAAGCTAGGATAGAAGCAACTGGAACTTCTATCTTTTCATTGGGAGTTCTTATCTCATCCACTGCCTCAAAGGACATGGTCCTTGTAACTACGACCACCACCCTGCCCACATGTGCAATATCACCTGGGTATAAGCCACCTTTTTGTGTTGGATTCTGAGCAAGACCACAGCATCTGCTCTTAGATGGAAAACTACTCAGGGCCCAGTAGACAGAACCTCTTCTCTGAGAACTTCACGCACAAAATCAAATGGAAGGTTTGAGCAACAAGAGCCAGAATTTACCAATTATCATTGGTTCCTCTTCTGAAAACTGCCCCATCTTATTCTACTTGTTCAATGGAGTCTCCAGAATTCAGCCCAAAATTCTGTCAACCACCTGTGTTTTATTATTATAGCTCCTCACAGTGGCACTTGTAAGACGTCCTCCCAATAACCCAATAGGCTTTCTGACATTGTCAAGTCCTTTCATACCTTCACCAAAGGTTGAGAAAACAGAGAAAATTGTTGGGGTCCACATGAGGAGCCAGGTAACCCTTGTATCCTTTCTGACACCCCTTCCTGTTCCAACGTGGCTGCCAGCCACGGTTCCCAGGCAGCTGAGTTAGAGGGAGACAGGGAGAAACTTTTCTGAACCTGAAACAGTAAAACTATGCCACCCAGGCCCTATGGACTCAGAGGCATTCCTCAGGAGGTTGCCCTTCACAGTACAGCTGAGGAAACCGAGGCCCTGGGGACACAAACCCAGACCTGGAGTTCCCAGCGTGAATCCTCCCAGTGCTGCGATGCTGGCCAAGGAGAGCAGGAAGGGCTGCCTTCTCCACCTAGACCTCTGCCTTCCAAATCCCTTTCAAGTCCCTTTCAAGTCTCTGTCCCTGGGAAATGCCACCCTCAAACCTGATGTAAGCAGCTACTGAAAACTCTTCAGAGACCGAGCGTAGGAGGGAGCCCGTGAAAGGGCTGGGGCTGTCAGCACAGGCAGCGGCTCAGACTGGCCCCCGCCAGGCCTGTGTACAGCTTTACCTGCTCTGCATCTGTGCCTGTCCTGCCACACAGCCCAAGCCAGCACACCCACCGCTGCCCCGTCCACAGTGTGCAGCTCCCCGTGTCGGGAGCGCTGGTGGAACCGCTGGAACACGAGAGGAACTGAGGAGAATGCAGAAATAGTCCAACAAACATCATCTCTAATGTTGCACTCAGTACCTAGCAAGTACTGGGCACTTTATTTTATTATCCTCAATTCACGGATGAGGAAACTGGGGGGAGTTGGGGACTTACCTATATTGTTCCTGAGCTAATAAGTAACCTTCTGGGATTCAAACCCAGGCCCACCTGACCTAACCCTAACAGATTCACCCTCATCCCTAAATGGGTCTTCGCAGGAATGTGATCCCTCGAGGAGGTCCATTAAACAAGAGGCCAAAAACCTCCCCCTGTATGTGACTGAGGGTGGCAGGCCCACAGGCACTCAGGGATGGGCGTCACAGGAGAGGCAGACTCCTGCCCAGGAGGCACTGCGGGACCCCAGGAGGGCCCAGGCCTCAGGGATAGGAGGCTCTGGAGAGAGGGAGGGGAGGGCAGGGCACCAGAGCAGACATAGTGCCCACTGGAGCAAAGGCTGGTTGCTGAGGAGGAGGGTGAATGGTAGAGTTGGTGGCAATAGTGGAGGTAAGGCTGGCTGGTGGGACCCAGGCCTGGGGATGTCTGTGTAAGAGAGTGGGGGCTCCTGAATGCCAAGTTCATAGAGCAGCACTGGGAGGCCTAACTTGAAGCTGCCTCAGCACAGTGAGCTCTGTTGTTTTTTAAATTCTGTGTTCATGGAGTGGGTGTGTCCTCTCCACAAACCCTGACTCGCTGCAAAGGCTGGAGAAGACCCTGGAAAAGAACCTACAGGTGAGGTGGAGGCTTCTGAGCAGTATTCCCAGGGAAGGAGCCACATGATTCCCAGCTGGGCAGTGATGGGATGAAGCAGAAGGAAAAGTGCTCAGTAAGGAGGGCCTGCTTTGAATCATCTGAGGACGATGTGGAACTTCTACCCACCCTGTGAGGGGGGTCTCAGGATCTCCATCCTTCCCACTGGAGAAACTGGGGTTCAGGGAAATGGAGTGACTCACCCTGGTCTCACAGATCTTGGCCTCTGCCCCCTGTGTGCGCGCTCTGCCCTGCAGTGAACTGGGAAGGGCTCCACCTGGGGAGGCACAGGAGACAGGAAGCCCACGTCCTGCACAGTCACAGTCTGGCTGCCCCGAGGAGACACACACAGGAAAATACCACCCAAAAGCCCCCTGTATCGTTTCTAGTAGAGGGAGGCAGCGCCCAGCCCCGGGCCACCCCAGGGCCTTTGCCCCTCCTTCCCAGGAAGAGAGGTTTCCGCCCTGAGCAAGACAGCACACGTCAGAGGCCCGCAGCCCAGGATCTGGGGCCCATTCCCAGCACTCGCAGGGCAGCTGGGCCAAGCTGCTGACTCACGAAGCAACCTCCAGACAAGTCACTTCCCTCTCGGGCACCTGGCCTGGCATTGCAAGTGGGCATCCCTGTGTCCCTCACCACCCACACCCTTGCCAGAGGGTCTCTTCCCATCAGAACTGATGGTTGCTGGTCGGGTGGGACGGGAGGTCAGGTGATAATTGGAGAGTGGGAAACATCTCATCTGAAAGCTTATATAACCTGCATTTAGAAAGTGAAAACAGTGCCTATTTATTTTCGCAACACACACCACTGAAGAAAGCCCTGAACACTGCTTGAGCGATGGGAACAGGCACGGAGGGAGTCCCTGGAAGGAGGAGGGCGGGGAGAGGTTGTACTCTCAGAAAGACTAAGGACAGCTGAAGGCTGAGAACCCATAAGAGGTGGGGATTTTATACTTGACTTGTCACATGTGACATGCAGGTGAACTTGCTAGCAGAAGAAGAAGGTCCTCTTTAGGGCCACCCAGGCTTCTCTGGCAGCCTGCAGGGCATCCATGGGCTCCACAACACAGGGAACAGAAAGGGACTGCTAAACAGCCACAGCAGAGCGTTCACTGCCCACTGAAAGGCATCGACGCTACATTTCTCTCTCTCTCTCTCTCTCTCTCTCTCTCTCTCTCTCTCTCTCTCTCTCTCTCTCTCTCTTTCTCTCTCCTCCACCGTCTTCTTCTCTCCCTTTGTTTTTTGTTTGTTTGTTTTGTTAATCCTCACCCACCCGAAGATATTTTTTCTTATTGAGTTTTAGAGAGAATGGAAGGGAGGGAGAGAGTGGGAGGGAGAGCAGGGGAGAGATTAGGAGAGAGAGAGAAACATTGATGTGAGAGACACATCAACTGGTTGCCTCTGGTACCTGCCCAACTGGGGCCAGTGCCATAGATGGAACCTGCAACCCAGGCACATGCCCTTGGCCAGAAAACAAACCAGTGACCCTGCAGTGCGAGGGCAAATGCTCCAACCACTGAGCACACCGGCCGGAGCTGAATTTCACTTCTTTAAAAAGAGCGTTTATGAACAATGTCATCCCAATATTCTAAAATTAAAGCTAAAAAATATTTGTATGAGCATACACATATGCATAGGGGGGGTGGGGGGGAAAGCCTAGAAGAAATACAGCAAAATGTTAACAGAAGGTAACCTTGCAAGGTCAGATGACAGTCTCTCTCTCTCATTGTGTCTGTTTTTCAAAGTTTTCCGGATGTACCTATATAACAACAAATGTCATAAGGATATAGACCGGTTTGGCTCAGTGGATAGAGCGTTGGACTGCGGACTGAAGGGTCCCGGGTTCGATTCCAGCAAGGGCATGTACCGTGGCTGCGGGCACATCCCCAGTAGGGGGCGTGCAAGAGGCAGCTGATCGATGTCTCTCTCTCATCAATGTTTCTGACTTTCCCTCTCCTTTGTGCTCTGTAAAAAAAAATAATAATAATCAATAAAATATATTTAAAAATAAATAAATAAGGATATAATTTAAAAAATTAATTAGGCCTGGAAAAGGCAACTTGCCAAAGGGCTCAATTTATTTTCAAAGGGAAGTTAGCATTTTCATTACTATAGAATTAGCAGCCAGCTCCTTGCTGTGATAAAGCCTAACACTACCTGTTCATGTCAGCTCCTGTACCTGGAGGCACCCCAAAATAAGGTATTTTATATCAGGCTCCACACACACATGCACGTGTGTGTGTGTGTGTGTGTGTGTGTGTGTGTGTGTACATATATATAATGCTGCACAAATTTTCTTCCTAATCTGCTCTGGTAGGGATAACATTACAAATGTTGTTCTGATGGCCAAGGTATGGACACGGGCTAGTAGGTGATGGAATTGCCAGTGAGAATTACATTTTTCCAGGGATCATGAAAAGGCAACAGTAGGAATTTATACCTCACCATTGATCATCTCCAGAGCTATTTCCATAATCTGAAAGCTCTTAATATAAACCAATGCCAGGTGACAGAGAGAAAAGATGAGTCATAGAGAAATAAAGTGGTGGGCCTGAGATCAAATACTGAGAAGAAGGTGGATCAGCACGTGTTTGAGATGAGTAGCTGTTCCATCATCGAACAGATATTGATGGATACCTACTACGTGCCTGGCACAAAGTGGGTCCTATGGAATCAAAGAGAAATGAGATTCCTTTGCCAGATAAATACATTCCCAGACTAGTGGGAGGATAGAGGCTTAAAAACAGAGAGATTGCATCAGCACCCTATAGGTGCTGTATGAGAGGGTTGTGGGAATATGTAGAAAATGGGGCCACAAACTCACCTGGGGTGGGGACTGGGAGAGGGGAGTTTGGATGGGTGGAGGATGTGAGGAAAAGCTTTCTGAGAGGGGAAATATTTGAGATGGGTCCCGAGACATAAGTAGAAATCCACAGAGTGAAGATGTGGGGAAGAGTATTCCACCCTCAGGGAACAAACAGCCTATGCAAAGGCATTGAGGTATGAAGAAACAACTCCTATTTGGAAATTTTCTATGCTCAGAACCTAGGATGGGGAGTGAGTCAAGGGGAAAAGAGGCCGGCCAGGTGATTTGGGACTTGAATGTCCCTCAGAAAAGTTTTGAGCTTCTCGTTGTTGACTATACTGGATAGAAAGAAGCTTAAGCAAAAGGGTGACATTTTCAGACATTATGGAACCTCTAGCTAGATGAGAGGGAAAGAACCCCTAACCCCTGAGTGGCTGTGCTAAGGGCCTGGAGTGGCCAGGGGTAGAAACAATGAAGTCTGAGATTCTCCATGGAGGCCCAGTCTTCCTCAGGAGACCCAGCTGCAACCTTCACACCACATCCTGCCTGGCAGGGAGGGTGCTCCTGGGTGTCAAGTTTATGTGAGTACCTGCCGTGCTGGGCTCAGATGACAGAGGTCTCTTGCTCCATCCTGTCCAGCCCAGCACCCCATGTGGGTAAGATAGGGCAGAGCTCCAAGGAGGTGGGGCCAGGGCCTGGCTGACACATGGGAATGGGGCCAGGCCAGGTGTCTGGGGACCTCATGTCATGGCCTACTGAGAGAGGCTGGGAGGCAGCCCAGGACCGCTGAGGCAGGAGTGGAGGATGTGGTGGGAGGTGTTTAGAACCTACATTTGGGAGCCGAAGCTCTGGCACAGACCTGTGCAGCTCTTGCTCTGCTCAGGGGGAATCCCACCACTGCCCAGCAACACCCCACCAGTGCCACCTCCCTAGAGACCACTTCTCATTTCGGCCAGAAGCAGAGAGGAGGGGACTCCTCTTTTCCTTGCTTCCCTTTCACAGTCTCAGGGAATCAGGGTAGTCTAGTCCCTGAAGACTATGGATTCTGGCCTCCTGATTTAGAGAGGCACAGAGAAGGAAAGTGAGTGACCTGCCCAAGATTTCTCAGTAGCAAGTGGCTGGACCAGCCCTGCAGAGTGTAAGACGAAAAGGCCTAGACCCCGAACTTCCTTCCTTTCCCGCCTCTCCTAAATCCAGGTCTCCCATGATCAGGAGACCCAGGTGAGGGAGGACTGCCCAGCAGAGGTAGCTGAGGTGGCCCTGTGCCATCCACAGGGCTGCAGGCAGTCTGTGGCCCAGGGAATTCCCCATCTTCCTCTCTGCCACCCACCAGCTGCTCAGGCTCAGCTGTAGTGGTGTGGACGCTCCCCCAGGAGCAGGCTGATGACAGCCAGCCCCTCCTTCTGGGCAGGAACCAGAAAGGGCAGGTGTGTGTCCAGATCCCTATCTCTGCTTACCTGCCAGGTGACCTTACTTGGCCTCTTTGCCCCACCTGAGCATCAGCTTTCCTACCTGTGAAAGGCCACAATCGTACCTATAAATCTTACCTACGTAGCTGCCTACGGCGGGATTGCTGTGGGGATCACATAAAATACCAGCTGGGAACGCACCTTGTCAAGAGCAGTTAACCCACATTTGAAGGGCACAGGTGCCGCCTGCTCATGTACGTGAGTGTGCGACTCAGTGTCTGTCGACACCTGTGCAATGTTTCCCCGAGGCAAGCACGTGTTCCTCTGTGCCCAACGCTAAGTCCTTCCTTTGTGCCCTTTTATTATCAAGAGCTGGCTCCCCAACGAGAGTGGAGAGGGTGCCTTTTGCAGCAGCTCCAGAAGCAAGTCTAGGCTGTGGGGAAGGAGACACCCACAGTTTGAGGTGGAATGCTGGGGGCTGTGAGCCTGGTGGAGAGCCATACTGTTGTGGAAGGGGCTCACCTGGGTGTCAGTGACCCACAGTCCTGGTGGGTTCATGTCTGTGAATGTGTCTCTGAGCAGCTCCCTTATCCTCTCTGGGCCTCTGTCCTTATTTCAGGGGTGCCACTCTCCCTGGTGCTCTTACAAGCATTCAAGTCCAGCACCCTCTCCCTTGATCCTGAATGCTGGGAGGGAGGGAAGCCCTCGCTCTCACATGGCCACCCCTTCCAGTTACAGATGAGAAGTGAAGCTCAGAGAGGGTGGGGGTGTCACCCCTGACACACAGCCCATTTGGGCAAAGCAGAGTAGGAGCTGGGTTTGGGGGAGGACAGCCCCTGCCCTTCGCTCTGTGATAGCCTGGCACCTTACCATCCAAGCCCAGCACCCTCTGTACTTCGTGCCCTGGGAGAAGTGGCCAGGTGGGCGAGGGTCGTTACTTAAACTCACCGTGAATGAAGCAGCCACTGTTCTTGGCCCAAACTGCAGGCGTGAGATCTGACAGACACATAAAAGGCTCGAACACGATACCCTCCTTGGAAATGGCTGGCTGTGGAGCCAGAGTGCTTCCGCACTCAGGGAACTTGGGTGGTAGGGCTCCCAGACAGGCCCGATCCCTGGGCCTGGAGCCTGAGTGCCCTGAAGGTGGGGACCTCGGGGTGGCTGGCCCCAGCCTATTTCCTGTGGCCTCTGCGGGGACAGGGGGACAGGGGCTGGGGAGGAAAGCTGGGCCTAGGCGAGCTAATCTGGAGAAGTGATTTTCCTTCTCAGCCGGCCCCTCCCTAGGCAGGGCTGTGTGCTGGAAGGTAGGCCGGCCAGGGCTCCCAGGGAGGGGCCGGCTTATCAGGCAGGAAACACTGGGCTCCGGCCACATCCTCCTCCTCCTGGTCACAGCAGCTCCCAGGGGCAGGAAAACACTCAGCAGCCACTGCTCCTCCACCCTCGCAGCCCCTCCTGCATGCCTTCGCCCTTCTCCTCGTCCTCCAGTGACTGGGGAGGCAGAGTGTCCAGTGTGTGGTCTACTGCCCTGGGAGCTCTGCCCGGTGCCGCCTTGCCAGCCCCTCTGCCGCCCATGGACTGCCTGCTGCCTTTCGGACACAGGGTGGGGCAGCTCGGACACAGGGTGGGGCAGGCAGGGGTGGCAGAAACATGACAGAGGGCCACTGGCTCCCAGAGATGTCCAGGTGGGCTCCTCGGGCCTCTTGGAGGCAACCCCTGGCCCTCAAAAGCCACGACTTGATCCCTGGACTGTCTGGGAACCTTAGGGCATGTGCTAGGGAGTGCAGTGTCTCCCCATCCTCTACGCCGCCCATTCCCAGCTTCACCCTCCCAGGCCAGCACCCACCGAGACCACCTGGGCATCAGGAAGCCCAACAAGAAACCTCGTG
The DNA here is from genome assembly GCA_027563665.1 of Antrozous pallidus. Lineage (NCBI taxonomy): Eukaryota > Metazoa > Chordata > Mammalia > Chiroptera > Vespertilionidae > Antrozous > Antrozous pallidus. The sequence continues at coordinate 78,419,034 of CM050516.1, read as the reverse complement.
GGAGGTCTCCTGAAGGCACACCAATGCACAGAGCCCCTGCCTCCCTTCCATATGCATTCCCACGGCCCCTTCTCCTCATCACCTGACCTCCCTGTCCCTGTGCCCCTAGCTCCTGTCCACTGCTGAGACCTGTGGCCCAGCAGAGAGCAGTGGGGCGCTCTCCCACAGCCCTACCTTGGCTGTCCCCCCTGGCCACCACTGCCTGCCCCATCCTGTGACCACTGACTCCCTGTCCCTGAGGGGTCTCGTCTGCCCCAGTACTTGCTCCCCCCCCCCCCATAGTTTATCTCCCTCCCCAGGTCTCCAATGGCTTCTGCTCTCAGCTTCTGGCTCTCAGGCGAATCCCCTGACCTCCCTGGGCCTCTGTTTCCTCTTTCATCAAATCCGGGGGGTGACAGCGTGATAACAATAAGTTTTTCCAGTTCTGGCCGCCAGCGATTTTTTTTCAAGGTCACCGAGCTGGAATGAGAATCTCCTAATTCCAAGGCTCATGTTCTTTCCAGGACAAATGGAACTCCTCTCCTGGCATGAGGATGCCCCTCTGACAGCTGGTGGTCTTCATCGGTGCAAATCACTTTCTCCTATTACCCTGGCTCCTCTGAGTTTAAGGTTGCCCGCTTCCCTGACCCGTGCAGCACCTGAAATGTGGATGTTTTCCTGGATTCTCTGACTCAGTAAGAACAAGCCAGCATGAAGAGACGCAGAGGGAGCAACCCAGTGCCTCTGGCCACCTGCCCTCTTCACAGGACCTCTCATCCCTGGAAGTCGCAGCCTCACCTCTCAGGGTTTCAGCATCACACAGGAGAGCCAGCTCCCTGATGCCCCTGGAGGCTGCAGAGCCATTCCCTCCATCATAATCTAGTGCTTTCTCCAGAATCCAGTGAAATCTTTTCCTTGTGTTAAGGTCTCCTCCCCCTTGGCCCAGATCAGCGCCATTCCACCGCCCTTCGGATGGATGGAAGATGAGTGACTATTTGACCCGGTGATGTGAAGTGACCATACCCTACACCTACATGCAGAACATTCCAAAAGCGCCCGAGGAGTCCACTCTCCCACTCCTGGTGAAGCTGCCTGCCTTTCCCTCACAGTGTGGCTAGGAGACCTTCCTTCCCCCCCCTCTTCCACATCCATACAACATTCATCCTCTGACGGAGGGAATGCAGATCTGAGAGAGGGTCTGGAAGGGACCACAGACATGGGCCCTGAACAAAATGAAAAGGAGCTAAGCACCAGCCTTCAGGGCCAGGCAGGATGAAGGGTGTGCATCCCCACAGGTGGCAGCAAGCAGACAGGGAAGCAGACAAAAGCAGAAGGGAATTGAGGGAGGCAGAAGAAAGAAGTTTTAGTGATGGAACTTGTTAGCCTGGCTTACAGAGAGAAAAATCCATTTTCCCAGAGGCCTGGCAAATCAAATAGAACCCCACTGGCCAGAATGGCTAAGAGGTAGTCCTCAGTAGAAGCAGGAAAATGGACTAACTGACTCAAATGGTCTCTTTCCATTCCAGTTTAGTATCCAGATGAGGAAGCTGAGTCCCACCCCACGCCCCCCCCCCAAAAAAAGAAAGCTGAATCCCTCTGTTATCGCTCTAGCCACTGTGGGGTCCTGTTCCCTCGTTTCTTTCAGGCAGTCAATCCCAGTACGACAATCACATGGCTCCAGATTTTTCAAACTAGTACCAACCTCCAGGCTTGCAAGAGATCATCTAAGCTGACTAAAGAAATAGACAATAGCTGTCCTGTACATGCATATATAAAGCTCTACAATTTCTCCACTTCCCACAAATTCACTAACTGCCCCCCTAAGTGAGAAAACAGGTCCAGAGATTTTTCTAAGTCCCAATCAAAATCCAGTAATGGGGTAAGAGCAGACCCTGTCCACAGGTCTGGGCTATTTCCAGATGCTGTCCTGCTGCAGCTAGAGTTCTGAGCCCCATGAATGCAGCCAACAGCCCTGAGGGAGTGCTCCAGGGATGCTGGGGAACCAAAAATCTTGCCTTACTAACTGATAGACTAACCCAGTGGTCGGCAAACTGCGGCTCACGAGCCATGGTCTGCCGCTCTGTTGACTAATATGTTTGCCGACCACTAAACTAATCTTTTCCTCCAGTGATAAACTGATGCTCAGGGAATGGCGTGCCACCCACCATGTTGTTTAGGGAAAGGAACATCCTCAATTTGCCAGTGGAAATCAGAAGCGAGCATATAATAATAGGTCTTCAGAAAGACAAAGCCATCATGAATAAAGCCACTTGAACCTGGTCAGAAGTAAGTCAGTTATAAATAGTCTTTAGGGGGTTAACTCTTCCTGCTAGGAAAGAGTCCGTTCATTCTGGGTATTGAATAAAGTCATTTTGTGCCTCAATTACCAATTGAGACTCTTGGGAAACTTGTTCATATGCTCAGACCCAATGATACCCTGCTGGGAATCCAGCTAACAATGGAAGCAAGTAAATGTTCACTGCAGTGTTACTTATAATGAAAAGAATTAAAATGGGAGCCGAGACCGGTTTGGCTCAGTGGATAGAGCGTAGGACTACGGACTGAAGGGTCCCGGGTTTGATTCCAGCAAGGGCATGTACCGTGGCTGCAGGCACATCCCCAGTAGGAGGCGTGCAGGAGGCAGCTGATCGATGTCTCTCTCTCATCGATGTTTCTGACTTTCTATCTCTCTCCCTTCTGCTCTGTAAAAAATCAATAAAATATTTTAAAAAAAGAATTAAAATGGGACAATTCAGTTATCTAATGGCAAGGGGGTGGTCAAGCAAATGAAGCTACATTAATGCACCCAAGTATGGTACCATTGTCACAATGACCACTATAACGACAAATGCCAATGGATCTATATCTGCACTGTGAGCTCACCAGATCCAATTCTGAACACATTAGTGCAAGACTAGGGAGGTTGGTATGTAAAAATAAGTAGGTAAAAATAGTTATGTCAATGGAGTAGGTAATATTTTTCCAAATTTTTTTCATAGTGATTTTTCAACTGGAAAGAAAACACCTTTTGCAGAAATGGTGTTTTAATGGTGTTTAATGACATAGGAAAATGTTTATTTAATATTAATGAAAAAATGTCTATCATAAAAAACATACATATGTGTAGAACTAGCCCAAAAAAGGAATGGATGGATGGGGGAAAAAATCACCAGTAATGTCTCTAAGATGTGGAGAATAGATGACTTATTTTAACCTATGATGTTATTTTTTTAAAACTTTCTACAAAGACTTTCTCTTTTGAGATAGGTAGGGTGGATGGATGGAATAGCTGAAAGATAGATGAGTGGGTGAGACGGATAAATAAATAGATGGATAGATGATGACAGAAAGATCATGACAGGTAGGTAAGTGGATGCATACATACATACATGCATACATAGAGCCATCTGTTTTCCTTCCTTCCTTCCTTCCATCCAAATCCCTTTCACTGGGATGAAATTAAGAGCACAACCTTCTCAAAAAGAAAAAGTCGACAATTACAAATGTTATAGGTCATCTGTCCTCAGCTCTACTCTGCTGCTGTAAGGATGGAAGAGAAGATTCCCCTCTGGTGCCCTCATGCTCACCCCCTGACCTCTCCGCTCCAGGCTACACTCCAGCAGGTGAGGGTGAATAGTGTGGCTGCATCACATCCAGCCTCAGAGCCTGGAACTACACACACGAAGGCTCCAGAGTCTCGGTTTCCAGAGAGATGGGCCAGAAAATTAGGAATCCAAAGGTTTCAGGTTTTTCCCACCAGGCAGAATACCTACAGGCAATCTCGAATGATTACTTTATTCATTTGTTCATTTACTTGTTTAATAGCTACTATGTGATGGGTGAATGATTCTGACGCCGGTTGGTAAATGCCGTAACCCAGATCCACTCAAGCCCTCCTAGCCCCCCTCCTAGCAGGGTCAGGGGCATCTGAGCTGGGAGTAGGGGAGCTGGGGCGGGGAGTAGGATGTCATTAGATAGATAATGGAAGTGAGGGTCTCCCAGGTCAGGGAAAACACGAAAGTATGGAAAAAGACAGCATTTCCAGGAACAATAGGCTTTCTATACAGTCGGTACACCATGTGGGGGAAAGTGACGGGGACTATAAGAGGCTTCTGAAAAGAAGAGGCTCTGCCATAGGGGTACTCACATGCCACCAAGCCAGGTATAGGAATCCTGAAGCTTGTACAACTGGGGGGCGGGGGGAGGCCTTTTAAAGGAAAGGATACCAAGAAATCTTCCTTTTTACAAAGTTTATAAAAACAAATGGCCATGTGACTGCATTACCAGGTGCCTCCCAGGAACCTGCAGATGTGAGGGGACAGGGAGGTGTGACCCTGGTTGGCTTCCCATGAGTTGGCCACCACGCTCATCTTGTGTGCCGTGGTGGCCAGCAGGCGCTGAAGGATCTTAAGGGGGAAAAAAGTGAAATGATAACATCTGCATTTTAGAAAACTTTATATCCATCAGTTCTTATCAGGCAAGGCAGTAAGTGCTCTCGTCATGGAGGCACCACCGTCACACTCAGAGCTGAGGCAAAAGTGAAAGAGCGGCCTGTCGCCTGCTCGTTTCCTGCATTCCCAGGGGCAGGGACAACGCCCCCTCTCCCACAGTGTGTCCTGGAATGAAATACGCCCTTTTGGCACCATCGAGGGCCAATGTCTTAGGCAGATGCTGCTGGGCGAGTGCTCCAGTCAGCTGTGACCCTGCAACCGGCACTGTCAGCCGTGGTGGGCCTGGGCAGCTTCGAATTCAAATTAGGTCTATTTCTGGCCCTGTAATTTCCTCTTTGTCCGCTCTTTCCCTGGGCTATGATAGGTACACATTGGACTGCATGTACAGTAACTCCATGTCATGGTGGAGTACAGTGCTCGGCAAACTGCCTCGGTTTGCCACTCTGTTGACTAATGAGTTTGCTGACCACTGTCATATACTACCCTTTACCTATTTGCACACAATGTGCCACAATTGCCTAATCCTCACAGCTTCCAACTACACGGTAACATTTAGTCTAGTCCAGTGGTTGGCAAACTCATTAGTCAACAGAGGGGCAAATCGCGGCTCGCAAGTCACATGTGGCTCATGAGCCGTAGTTTGCCGACCACTGTGTTAGGCTGATGCCACCAACAAATGTATGTGAAAACAAGGGGTGAAACCCCAGCCACCATTGGCCAAGTAGGGGGAGGGGAGCTGCACAGCACCAGTGCCCTGATTACGCAGTGGGGTGGATGGATGATAAGTCCCCCTTCCCCCCCCCCTCCGCCCGGGGCTGTAGGTAAGAAATAGCCCATAAAACTTGCTGTAAAGCTCTCTACACCTATAAAGTGCTATTAACATAATGACTATAGATTATGATCAAAATTGAAGGAGGAACATATTGGGCTCTCCCAAGACCCATTCCTTGGCTCAGAGGGCCCCGGGGAAACACAAGACTAGCCATGACTCAAACAAGTTACAACTGCTTCACCATAGAGAGAAGCCAGACATGGGTGACCTGCACGGACTGAGTAATCCTCCGTTTTTTCCAGGCACTTTTTGGCTGGCATTTTAATCCCAAACCTCACAAGTTGTTACATCCTTTAATTGCTTATCCGTGTGTTCCCCTGCCTTCTCACAGCATTCCATCCAATTTCGAGAGCCCACATGTCTTGTTATTGCCACATCTGGTAAATACATAGTGGAGAGGGCAACCTAGGTATTTTTCAAGATTATTTCCAAAAAAAAAAAAAAGAAAAGAAATGAAAAGAAATTGCTCTAGCCTTTAGTAAGCAATTACCTGGGCAGAACTTACTTCCTATCTTGAGATAACACACAGTTCTATTTTACAAGCATGAAGATGTTCAAAGGAGAAAGTTTTTCTACCAGTAGGCTATAAATCAGTCTTTTCTTTCATTATTATTAGTAACAATGCTGTTTTCACTGTGTAATACCAGCCTTTATCTCTTCACCATAACTCAAAAATAAAATAAGCCACCACTACCTACAAACAACAATTTTGTGAAATTAAAAAAAAAAAAAACATTGACGTGGAAAACATTTGGACCAATACTCGAAGTAGCACTGGGCATACTATCTCTGCTTCACTCGAAAACATTTCTTTTTTTTTGGCACAACTTGATTTCAAATGATAGAATGGTCATGGTACAAAAAGGTTTATTTAAATTAAATATTTTAGACAAATTAATATCTACAACCGTTCCAAAGCATGTGTAGTTTTTAGCCCCCCCCTCCCCCAAAAAAAGGAACAGTTTAGCTTAACGTCTGTGATCATGTTTTACAAGATTATTGATACACGTTCTGGACTGCACCAGTCAATCATATGGTCAATGGTTTACTATTTATTACCAAACATTATATACAGTAATAGCATAAAGATTAATCATATCTTATAAGCGATTTCACAATCGGACTCCTTGGAAGGAAAAAAAAAGGATCTTTCAACAATACAAAATATAAGGTGAAAATAAGAGGAGAATATATAAAACACTTACATATTTCATACAGGCAATAATATGCAGACATCAGAAGACCAACAATGGCCTTTTCACTCCCTGTTAGATGTGTTCCTTCAAAGGAGGTCTGAGAGGATAGAAATGTTCTGGGGGCGGGGTCAGGGCTCAGAAACACCTTCCGAATCACAGTGGGCTACTGTTCTTTGGGAAGTAAGCACCCTGAAGGTGTAGAGGAGAGCTGTTTTGAAGTATTGTCTGAAGACATTTCCTAAAGGACCATCAGGGCTGATAAGGAGGAGGGATACCCATCCCAGCCATGGGAATTGAGCTTGGAATTTTCAAGTCAGGGGACCTTTGAATTAGTGGCTAATTCAGGGTAGAGGAAGAGCAAAGGGAAAAAGAAAACTCAAAAAAGGGAGAGAGAGAGGGAGATGGAGACAGCAGGAAGAAAGCTCCCCTTGCATTTGCAGAGGGGAGGCTGTGCGAAATTTTGCTCAAGAAACCAGCGCATTCTGATCGGAGGAAATGCTCTTTAGGTTCCCTGCTCTTTGGGTCAATAGGAAGAGGGAGTTGACAAAAAGTTGCCAGTGTCAACAAGAGTATCTGATTTAGGCCACCTAGGCATGCGTGTATGCACCCTGACTGTATAATTCAGGCTGTGTATACTCTCTTGAAATGTGTATCGAAAGAAAAAAGAACTTGTCTAAAAATATATTTTTTAAAAATGCAGCTTGAGTACAGTCTCATTTTTAGTGATTCAGTCTATCCTAGCGGTTAATTCCCCAAATCAAGATCAGTGTTTTTTTCTCAATTGGAAGAGTTCGTTTGGACAACTAGGATCATTTTGGAAGGCAGTGCAAGTGCAGAAAACCCTGTGGCCATGGGCTGTGCACACGAAATTATCCCAGATTACACCTCAACGAGCTTCCTGGGCCCAACTTTATTTTCCTTTTAGCCTTTTGAGAATCCTAAATCAGAAGAAGGGACTTCAATGTTAAATCTGTCCCCCACTTTGCAGATGGGCGTGGAGAGGAACAGGCTGGAAGGGGAGGAGAGGCCGGTCAGGGTATCACCAGCCCTCTGAGGGTCCTGGGTCTCTGGATCCCAGCCCAGGGCTCCCAGGTGGGAATGCTGCTGGGCTTTTTACACATTTATTTCTGAGATGGGAACCTGGAGAAGAGGTCCATGAAAATTCTACCTGGAACCAGTGTCTTTCAAAAAACGCCCTGGCCTTATTCCAGGTGTAGCCAATGGCAACTCATTTGAAGGAATATACTCAAAATGCAGGCTGTGGGGATTGGAGCCGGGGAGGAAGGGGAGAGAGAGGGTTCTCGGATCTGCAGAGCCGGTTCGCTGAGGGTCCTTCAGTGCAGATGTGCCCGTGGGGCGGCAATACAGCGCAGGTCCAGGTCGGTATGCTCAGTGCCCAGGAGGGAGAGGGTCATGCTCAGTGCCCAGGGCGGAGGCTCTATGAGACGCTGTAGCTGTTGTAATACGTGGCCGTGGCATCAGCCAGCACGGAGATGAGGCTGGTCTCTGTAGTGCCCGTGGGTGTCATCTGAGAGCCAGGGGTGTGCCCACTGAGGGCCATGGCCCCTGCAGCAGAGTCTGGGTGGCCAGGAGTGTTCAAATACTGGTCAAACTCATTCCGATCCATGTCCCCCAGGAGTTCCACCTGGCTCAGCTGATCCAGCGTGTCAAAGCCCGGGTGCTCAGGAGGTGGGGAGAGCTGGCCCAGGTGGGCGTGCAGGTTGGAGTGGAGAGAGTGGTAGGTGGCAGGGGAGTAATAGGCAGGGGACGGGGGACAGCCCGGAACAGTGGACATCATAGAGACGACCGGGGACTGGCCGAGGGCCAGGGAGCCCAGCGGGTGGCGGCAGTGCAGAGGGCTGGGGGCATACTCGGGGGAGTAAGGGGGCCGGGGCAGGTGCTGGATGCGGTGGGAGTGCGCATGCTCCTCCTGGCAGGGGGAGGAGAAGAAGGTCTGCTCTGGCTCCAGCACGTCCAAGGGTGACATTTCCGGGGGCGTGGGCAGCCCGTAGGGGTATGTGTCCGTGCTGCCCGAGGCGCCGCCCGAGGGCCCCTCGTGGTAGCAGCCTCTGAGGCTGGGCAGGGCGGCGCCTGGGGAGTACTCACCCCGGTCCTCTTTGTCCCCCAGCGCCCCCCGGCTGCCGCCCCGCTTCTCGGGCAGGGCGTTCTGGTCCCGGGACAGGGAGCTCAGGAGGAAGCCGGGGTCCACGCGCTTGCAGAGGCGCTTGGCCTGCTTCTTCCTGCGCGGGCGGTACTTGTAGTTGGGGTAGTCCTGCATGTGCTGCAGGCGAAGCCGCTCCGCCTCGTCCACGTAGGGCCTCTTCTGCGACAGGGTCAGCGCCTTCCAGGACTTTCCTGTTCACACAAGTCAGAAAAGGCCCCTGTCAGTATCTACGCGGCTCCGGACGGCCGGTGCACCTGTCTCCGACCTGTGCCTCCAAGCATGAGACACACACCGTCCCCCATCCCATCCGCCCCCCCCCCCCACCACCACCACCACCACCACCACAGATGAGGTGAAGGTACCCTTTTCCCAGCCCAGGTCCTGCGCACGCGGTGAGGCCAAACCAACCTCCCCCGCCTGTGCCGGGCAACACCACTTCATGCCAAGGACGCACACATTTACATCACCTCCCATATAAAAACCACCCAACGACACAAACATGGAAAAAATGTGGGACTCACAGCAAAAGGCAATGTCAGCCACGGGATAAAAATATATAAGGACTACAACATTGACTTGGGTTCTTTTAACCCTTGGAGAGCCAATTCTAATTATCTGTGCATTTCAATGGCGATTCTCCGCCTTTGTTTGATTGTTGCTGTTTCTCGGGGAGTGACACTGTAATATTTATTTATGGCATAAACCTCACAGGCCTCCCCATGAGGGAGTCCAGGTAGAGTTAATAGTTTCACAGATATAATTAAACAATAGGATCTCACTTAAGGTAACATGATTATCCCTTACATCTGAAGGTCAAATAGGACCCTGTTGTCTGAAGACCCAACCATGGACAGAATGCTAGCATCTGCCTGCAACATGCACATATGCATGCATACACATATGTACACACACGTGCACACCCACCCACACACACACACACGTGCCCACTCCTCCCTTTGACCCTGGCAGGAGGCACCTGCACAGCCACTCTCTCTCCATATAGAAGCAAACATCCCTGGGTCTCTATTTTGCTCACTAGAAAATACATTGTGATACTACTCAACTCAAAACTCCCTCTTTTAAAAGCATCACACCCACTGGGACTAAAATGCTGGTATCAGTTGTGTTTCCTGTTCGTCTTCCCTCACTTGTGTGTTGTTTTGTAAAAGGTTTTGTTCGGTCTCTCTAAGTGCCTTGCACATCCCTCCAGCTGCAGGTGTTCTGAAGGTCATTGCTGGACCCCTAGGCTGCTACCTCCTATGGTGAACTCGGGCTCTACAACTTGGACAAGCCCCCCCAAGACTCTGATGTGTGCTTAAGTTTCTGTCACTAGCCTGAAGGATAGGCCCTGCTAAGCCCTGTAAGGAAAGGGCCACATCTTCCACCCGGAGCCCTCTGCACAGGGAGGAGTAGAGCGGTGTGAATGGCCACCCTCCGCACCGGAGCCTGTGCCCGTGTGGGCTGGCTCTGCACACCAGGCCCTCCAAAGGGGTGAGAGAGGAGAATTATTAAAGGTGTTCTGCCAATTATAACTGTTCTGACCATCATCAAGAATATCCTTAGTATTAAATATAAGTTATATTGTAAATAAAATTAAAAAAAGAAGAAGAATATCCTTAGCTATCGCTTAAAAGGGCAACTTGAAAAGTGTTAGGAACTCTAGATTTGGAACTGGTCTGAAGCCACAAAGTTGTTGCAAGAGGCCCAAGATCCATACTCTCCCTCTCCCTCTCCCCCCCTTCTCTCTCTCTCTCTCTCTCTCTCACACACACACACACACACACATACACACAGTATCTGTGGACTGAGTATAAAATGTGACTCTAGTTTTAAGGGTACCTGGATGTTGCACTATTAATAAAATGCCACTAAATGTGTATCTGCCTTTATGCACTTCCTCATTCATAATATACTCAGAATACTAGTGTTCCTGGTGAGGTTTCCAATGTTACAGATTAGAAAGCTTGTGTGTGTGTTTGTGTGTGTGTGTGGGGGGGGGGGGAGCTGGGATTCTCACATCCAGTCCCTTCCTTTCCTAGGTCAGAAAGGAAAGGGCTGGGGGAGATCGGGGAGCGGGGTGGGGATTGATCATGCTATGAACAGATTAGAAAGGCCGTGTTTGAAAAAGGAACGCCAGGTTGGTTTCCCTCACTCTGTGCCGGGGGCTGTGTGGTTACACAGGAAGGAATCTGTGTCTTTCCTGAAAATGGACTGTAACCTCTGAAATCCTAAGTGCGCGGAGAGAGCGGAGATTAGCTTACAGGGGGCATTTATCCCCCAGGTCCCTTTGCCAGCCCTTTCTTTCCCTGGGAGCAGGCAGCCTCACTCCTGTAACACTCCCCAAACCAAGTTCTTCTCCTACCTCTGGCCCTGGGTCTGCAACAGAAACCTCGCTCTATCCCTGTCACAAGAGCATCTAGGAACAGCATCTAGGGACTATCAAAAAAAAAAATCTTAAACGGCCCACACATTTAAAAAAAAGTGTTTTCTTTAGCAATCTGAGGGACAATATGAACTTTCAAGTTGAAGAAAATGTTTTGCTGTGTATATTAATACATGAGTCTTTATGCCAACCACGTAAAATACTATTTTAAACACTTTTTAAGAAGAGGCTCACTAAGAAGGGCACTCTCAGGAGTCCTGGGCAGGCTAACCAGGAGGCTGGGGGGTAGGAGGCTCTTTGAAACCTCCACTCTACCAGCCACTCTGAAAGGGCGTCTAGATTGCCTGAGGGACCTTCTGGGTGGGGGGGGGGGTGGCTGTGGCTTTAACCAGCAGAAAAGTGGGTGTCAGTCCTCAGTTCACGGTTCCAACACGGAAGAAGCCCAAAACTCCAACGGAAAAAGGAAACTGGCTGCTTTGGTTCTGGGTCTGGTGGGGTTGGAGAGCAGGGTCAGCCTTCCACAGCCACACACTGTCCCTGCTCACGGGCCTAGGGTCTGCTCCACTCACCAAGTGCTTCAAAAGGTTCCCAACGGCCGGCCTCGAAGGGGCACCGAGATTAGGGGTGGGGAGGAGTTGAAAAGTGCTCAGCTCCAGACAGGGGAGAGACTAGAAAGCCTGACAGGAACTCTGGTTTTTCCGACCTCCCCTAACATCCTCTCTCTGGGCTCATCCCTGTCCCCGGTCCCACCACCCCTGCTGGGACTACACAACATCAACCAGGAGGAAACGACCAGGCCAAGCGGCCGGACAGACAGACCGTCAGTGGCGCCCTGAGTATCCGGATCAAATAGATCAAATGAACGAAACTGCTGCGACCGAGACATGGAGTCTCCAATGGAGTCTGTTTGCACAGACGTTCTGCTGTTGCGTTAAGGATAAAGTTAAAGCAGGAATGTGTTCCGCAAGGTCTCTCTTCACGAATATTCGTTAATAATAGTTACCACCTCTCTTTTTGATGGTGCCGGTGGTAAAGTTCGGGGAAAGATGGATTTCCCACTCATATCCCTAGCAAAGGCCCGTTCCAACCCATCTCAGCGTGTCTGTCCATCCCGGCCGCTCCGCGCGTCCGGGGCTCCGCAGCCCCGCCCCGCCCCGCCCGTATCCTGGGGCCCCCAATCCCGCTCCTGTCCTCCGGGGCCACCCCAGGGCCAAGCTGTTTCACTTTGGGCCTTGCTGAGGTGCCCCTGCTCGGAATCCCAGGCACCGCATCACGCCCACGCCCGCACCGATGCCGCGACGCCCGCGCTCCCGCATCCCAGCTCGCCAGGTCCCGCCACACTGCGCGCTCGTCCCAGGCGGCCCCTGCCTGCGCCCCTGCCCGCGACCTCGGGCTCACCGCCCTCCCGCACACTCACCCAGCATCTTGCTGAGCTCGGCGTTGTGCAGGTCCGGGTTCTGCACCGCCAGACGTTTCCTCTCGTCCTTGGCCCATACCATGAAGGCGTTCATGGGCCGCCGGATGCGGCTCTCCGAACCCTTGTCCCCCGGCGGGCGGGGGGCGGCCGGCGGCGACAGCCCATCCGACAGCTCGGCTTCCAGGGCCGGGCACTCCAGCCCCTCGGGCCACGAGTAAGTTCCCAAAAGCGAGGCCATGGCCGCACGGGGGTCGTCTCGTTTCGCCTCGCGGGGCCGGCGTTGACCTGGCCCTCGCACGGGTCGGGGCGTCCAACTTGGCCCGCAGCCGCGGCCCGGCCCCTTATTTATCAGCTCCGGGCGGCCCCGTCCTCCAATGACTCTCCAAGGCGGCTCGGCCCCTCCCTCCGTCTCGGCGCGGCCCCCTCCCTGAGTCCCCGACCTCCCCAGTCCCCGCTGCGACTTGCCGGGAGCCGGAGAGGAAGGAGGGCCGCTTCCCCGCGCCCGCCCCTCCGCCCCTTGGGTCCCTCTTGGGGATATGCGCCCCGCCGCCCCGGGGCCGCCTCCCGTCCCGCCGGCTCCCTCCTGGCGCAGGTGCCGCAGAGCAGGGAAGCGGGCAACGCCCGCAGTCACCTCGCCTGAGAGAGGGAGAGAGAGAGAGAGAGAGAGAGAGAGAGAGAGAGAGAGAGAGAGAGAGAGAGAGAGAGAGAGAGTGTAGGAGCTGGACCCTGTCCTCTGTCCACGGGCCAGATGTCACCACCTCCTCCCGGGCGTGGGAGCCAGCGGAGAGCCGGAGCCAACAGGTTTCCCTGGGAATGCCGGGCGCGAGAGACTCTGGCCATGACCCCCCACCCCCAGAGCAGCCTGGGGACCGTTCTTAAGAGAACACACGTCCTGTACAATGACCAGGGCCCCCAGCCAACTTTGGTAGCCACCGGAGGCCAACAAGGCTGCGGTTGGATCCCGCATCGTGCCCCCCTCGACGTTCCTGCGGCGCCCGGCTCAGTTCTTACTCGCTGCACCTGCCATCTGATTTCTCCCTTCTCACACCCCTCTCGCCACCCTCTGTCGTCTCTGGTGCGGGGTCTCCAGCTCCCCCGTCTCTAGCTCTTCTCTCAAGGAATTCCCTTCTTGTATCTTCTCCTTTCTCCTCCCCTCTGCCCCTCATGCTCTGGAGCCCCTGAGAGTCCCTCGTCCTGACACTCACCGCCCATGGGGCGACCACTTTGCTCGCTGGATGACATCTCCGTGTCACCCGGCTTCGTGTGAGCAGGACTGTTCCCCTAGCTCTTAACTTCAGCGCTGGCACACAGTAGGCGTCCAGCCCCCGCCAAATAAGTGAATGAAGAAATGAGTGGATGAATACGGCGTAGACACACCCTGCTGTCTAAAACACCGCAATCGTAAGGCTTGACTACATCCTGGAATTCCATCCACAAATATTTGCGGTGTGTGCCCCCTTTCTGTGCAGCGCTCCGCGGAAGCGACCCAGAAGGGAGGCAGCATTGTCATGGGAGGACTGAGGGCCTGCCTTCAGTGTCTGGGTTACCCAATTCGTGGCTCAGGGCTGGTCGGGTATCTCTCTAAACCTCATTTCCTAATCCAAATAGAAGGACGATGATAAGACTGATCTCACAGGGCTGTTGTGAAGATTCGATGAGATAACACATGCGAAGGCCAAACTCTACAGTTGACGGCAGATATTACGATAACTCTGGGTGCAGAGCCGGTAGGTTCTAAGTCCGGGCTGCAATGCTCCAGCGCGCTGCGCGCAGGGACTGAGTTCACAGGCGTCTTGTGCGCAGGACGCACTCCCGAACCGCCCCCACGGCTAAAACCCGGCAAGCGGATGGAGAGATGCAACTTCTCGGTTTTTAAAGCCCAATTTTTAATCTCTAAAGTCCCTAATAGTTTTCGCCCGAGAAGGGCTCTCCGCATAAAATAAAAAGCGAATTTCCCTCTCCCTTCCAGCCTGGATCCAGAAACAGTACCGCAGGCCTCCGCCTGCTGCTCTTCTGAGTCGGGGCTGACCAGCCAGGGCGCCGAGCACGGCGCAGAGCGAGCTGGAAAGCGGGTGCTTTGCACCCAGAGAGCATCCTGGAACCCGAGGGGGAGCGGTGGGGCTGGCTGGCGCCAGGGCCGAGCAGGGTGGGGTGGGGCAGGTTTGCGGAGAGAATGTGTCCGCGGTCTAGGCGGGTTTCTCTACCCCGGGAGGCCTAAGCCATTTCCCGTGTTGGACCCCTCTGCCAGAAATTCCTTTAGAAAAATCCCAGGCCGGAATGCTCTGGGAACGGCGGGGAGCGAGGGCCGCGCCCGTCCGGGGAAGGGCGGCTCTTTAGGGAAGGGGAAGGGTGAGGGGTGGAGAGGGATCCGGGCAGGGGCACTTGCGCTGCAGCGGAGGACCCCGGGAAGAATTTGGTTGTGACCTTTTCTAACCCCACCGTCCTCCAGGGCGGAGACAGTGCTCCATCACAGGGTCAGAGGTCTCTAGGGGACAGCGCCCCCTTGCTGCTGCGGGCATCCCCACTCGGGCGCCAGCTTCTGGCGCCCTCCCAGCGCGGTTCCGGAGCAGGACGCGCACGCAGTGGGGCCAAGCCCGGCACCAGGTTAGGAAGAAACGCAGATCCTGGACAGAGCAGAACAGTCAAGTTGGATGCCATAGACCAGTGGTCGGCAAACTCAGTCACCGGAGCCAAATATCAACAGTACAATGATTGAAGTTTCTTTCGAGAGCCAAAAATTTTAAACTTAAACTTCTTCTAATGCCACTTCTTCAAAATAGACTCGCCTAGGCTGTGGTATTTTGTGGAAGAACCACACTCAAGGGGCCAAAGAGCCGCATGTGGCTTGCGAGCCGCGGTTTGCCGACCACTGCCATATACCAAAGGCAAAAATGGAGAAAACAGCGGGGGCGGGGGCAGAGACAATCTGTGTGATGATTATTGTTTCCAATCGTTTAATTTCTTGCATTTCCTCGGGAGAAAGCACTTGAACCTGGTTTTTTCAGGACCCCAGCGTTAGCAGCCCCGTTTCTAGGACCGGCGCGTCCTGGCTAGTGTGAGCTATCGGCGTGCGGAAACCCGGGCTCTTTCACTCGTTCTATTCCTTCTTTTCTGCCTTAATCTGCACCCCTGCGTTGATGTACTTGGGCAACTTTTTGCTAGCGTGCCCCAGTGCGGACGGCGCTCAGGGATTCGAGGTCAAATGTGACTGACGCCTCTGGTCACGGCAACCTTCAGACTTTCAATTCTCCGGATCGCTGCAGAGCCCAAACATCTCCAAAGCTCGGGCTTGGAGGGCTGAGCGGGAGGACCAGGACCGGCGCCTTCCAAGGCATCCCCGACGCCTGCTCCGGCCACTTTGTTGTTGGTCCGAAGGCTCATCTGTCGCGGCTCAGCGGCGTGGTGAACCCGCAAGCAGCCGAACCAAGAAGGGCAAGACTTAAGGGCTGCGGTGGCGGGTCCTGCGGGTGCTTGGACCCGCAACGGAATGGGATGGGGGTCCCCTCAGGCAAGCGAAAGCAGTCAGGGTGACGGGTCTGCGCGTGACGATTAGGGGCACAGTGAACACCCCGCATACAACGGACCTGTCTGGCACACAGACCTGAGCCTTACTCTTCCAGTGTGTATTGCTTAAACTATGCTTTCTGCTCCTCTTAAATGAGTTTTTCTTTCCCTCCTTCCCTGCTTTCTTGATTCCCTCCTTCCTTTCCCTCTTCTGTCCTCCCCTGACCCCCTATGGCTCTTTCCTCTCTTTTTTCCTTCCTCCTTCCTTTCTCTTTTACTTCCATCCCTCCCACCTTTTTCTTTGGTTCTTTCTTTCTTTCTTTCCATACATCGGTTTCCAGAAATACAGGTCTTGAAGTCATAAACCCTGGGTGCAAGTTGCAGATCTCAGCTTCAGTTTCTTCACTTGTAAATGGGGGTGATATAGGATAACTGATATAGTAATTGTGAAAGCAGCTCGCATATTTCAAGAACTGTGAAATGGTATACAATAACGAACGGTTGAAAATTTAAATAACATTGACAGCCAGGCCTCCAAACCTTGAGGAGCTTTCCTTATTCTATTCCAAACTGGAGAATGTCAGTGATGCTAGGGCACCAGAACTTGGGGTCAGAACAAGTTCTGGGCTGGCAGAGACTCAGCTGGTGGCCCTTATCTTTGCACAGTTCTTTTCTCTTCTAATTGTCTAAAGTTTTACATATGTCTCCTTTTTCCCCAATTGACCTCCCCTCGCCGCCAGGCATTCCCACCCTGGGCAAGCTCCCATCACCCCAGTGTCTGTGTCCATTGGTTATGCTAGTATGCATGCATACAAGTCCTTTGGTAGTGATTTTTGTCCCTCACAGCAGGCTGGAGGTGAAAATTATCACCACCATCTTCTTTGCTCACACTGACTTGTCCATACTTTATTGATAGTCTTCTTAAAGGTCATTCTCTGGCTCATCTGAGCCTCTACACAGCCCTCGGCAAAGTAGGCAGCCCAAGTTTTAGTGTTAAGCTGTTTTCCAGTGAAGAAGGTGAGGCTGCAGCATACAAGTGGCAGCACAGGGACCTGAACATACATCTCTATCCCTCAGGCCTTTGTTTCTGGGTTCCAGGGCCGCTGGGCTCAGCTCCCAGCTCCCCACCCTCACCAGAGCCCCAGGCCACAGAGCTGCTGGGTCTCCACCCTGCCCTGTGGCTTCTCCAGCCCCACCTCTCCAAGTTCCATTGGACCTTCCCTCACCAAAGGGTGCTTAAATAGTGCAAGGTAATGTGAAGAGCAAATGGGCTAACCCTATTGGCTATAGTTGAGGCACATGCTGAAGAGCCAGGAAACTGGACCCAGACTTTCCAGCCATGCTATCCCTCACCCCTCACAGCTGGTCCAACCTTGACTTCCCTCCAAGAAACTGTGTTTAGAGTTCCACTCTTTTAGCCCACAGAAATCTCTTCATATGTTTAGGAGGAATTCATCAAGGTCCCTAATTTAGAAAAATTTGGGGGAATTCAACCACACAGCATGGATTTATGATGTACCTCTATGCTTACCCATATGGAATGGAAGCAGGCAGGACACATGGACAACTGGACAGAGAGTCACAGCTTCTTAGGTTTAACAGCTTTTCTGTTGGGGACTAGGGGGAAGGATAGGATTTTCCAATGACATTGCTCCTGAGTGTGGGGAGTGTAGACCTGCTGACACTATCCAAACACTTTTGCAAGAGGGACTCAATGGTACCAAAACACTAGGGTACTGAAACCCACATTTTCTTGGGAGTCCCCCAAATCCAATGTCCTAGTTACTGCAGAATCTGCCCTCTATATATGCCCTCTCATCTATGATTAATCACATCTAATGAATGCTGGGAAGAAGCTGGACTTGGAGCAGAGACATGAGTCTGGTCCCATCGGCCATGAGGGCAGGTACACATTTGAGCAAGTCACCCTCCCAGTGCACAGGGTGGATAGCCTTGTGGGCCCAGGGAAGTGAAGGTTGGATGTTTGTGTACATTCTCACAGCAGCACCAAGACAAGCTATCGCTCCTTCTGGGCTTTGTGTATGCTTCTTTTCTCCCTAGCACTGAGGGCCGGGAGAATTCCATGTCAAAGACATGAATTTTCTCCCACTCCACTCTGAACAATGGTCAGTTTTCCTTCTATTAGAAGCAATGATTACAACACTGAAATGATCTTTATTTAGTTGGTCAGAAGCTGAACTTTCAAATTTAGGTAGAAAAAAGAACAAATTACAAGAAAAAAACTAACAGTTGGTTCAAGGGGAATGTTTCTATCTCTTTATTCTATTGCCTCTTCTTTCCAAATGCCTAAGAGGAATAAGGGAAACTAACTAGCAAATGCCTATAAATAATATGAAATGAAAAATAAATAAGTCTTTTCTCAGACTACCCATACATGTCTGACTTCTGGGTAAGTGGTGTCAGGCTAATGGCTGACATTATGAAGCAGCGCTGATGGAGATGTCATCGTGAACTCCATCATCAGCCAACCGTTCTGCGGTGAGAAGCAGTGGATACTTATTTGTTCAGCGTATGAGGTTGCTTTAATAGATGGATTTCAAACTACCATGATTTTAAAAATTATTTTTCATTGAAGTACAGTATGCCTACAGAAGCAGACATGGTGAGTACTGGCTGAGATTTCATAGTGTGAACATGCCTGAGAAGTGTGCTCAGATCATGACACAGAATGCTACCAGTCCTACTATTTTAGGACTCCCCAGCCCAGTAAATTATGTTTCCTTAGGGTAAGAACTGAGTATCATTCTGTTTTAAAATATATTAATAGAAAATTTGAGGTATAATAGGGCCAATGTATCAGAAGACTGCCCGAGAGCTAGTTATTCACAGTTCCTAAGAGGGGCATATCATGCTATGGGGGCCACATGGCAAAGCACTGGGAGGGGAAAACCGTGGGTAAGAGCCTTCTGTGGCTTCCTCGGGAAGGAATGGCAAGGGAGGGGAAGTAGGTTTTAGATCAACTAAATCTGAATCATTTGGGTGGACACTGGGCATAAAGGTATCCCTCATTGTCAGATACCTGGCCTTCATAACAAGGGCAGGTGGATGGTGGCCCCAGAGTTTGGGGTATGGATTTGTGTGAAAAGTGTACCAGCAGGTGAGTTGTTTACTATCTATAGGAACTGGCTAGCCTTGGGACGGCAGTCCCTTCAGAGTCAGTGAGACCTGAGATGTCAAAGCATCAGCATACAGATAATAAATGACAAGGTTGATATATATTCATCTTTCACACTCTAGAACCTAAAATTATGTGCTGTACATCATGGGCACTCAGTGAAAGGGGTAAGATGAAAGGAGATGGTTGGGGCAAAAGGGACAGTGCAGTGTGCCAGCTAGCTGGGCAACAAGAGGGTAGCCTTCAATAGCCTCATTTCCCACAAGGACTGACAGGAGTTGCCTACAGCAACTCATATGAAGAGACTCCACTCAACTGCTCCTGGATTTATATTCAGAAAGTTAGGATGTCTCAGCATTCTTTGTGAAGACCTCACTGGGAAACATGCTCCCCATTCAACATATGTACAGACTAGCTGTATAATTTGATCTTTGAACCACTCACCTTGAATTTCTACAAGAATCAAACAATGATCCATGAAGGGATGTGCTCCAGTTATCTATTGCTGTGTAATAAACCACCCAAATAACAACTATTATGCTTGGTGACTCAACAGTCAGGAATTTGAATAGTGTGCAGTGAAGGTGTCTGCTTCGTGATTTCATGTGATGTGTTTGTGTCTCAATATTTCTTAATCTCCCTTGTGATTTCTTTTCTTTGACTTATTGGCTATTTGAAATTGTGTTAATTTCCACATATTTGTGAATTTTCTAATTTTCCTTCTGTTGATTTCTAGTTTCTTTCTATTGTGATTGGAAAACATACTTTGTATGTCTTGTTTTTAAAAATTTATTAAAATTTGTTATAAACCAAAATTACAATACTGTTTTGTAATACTTGTCTATTTGTTTACAAAGAACCATATATTTTCATATGATTCGTTACTCTCTCTCTCGTGTCCTTATATTTCAACTTGAAGGACTCCCTTTAGAATTTTTTTTTGTAGAACAGATCCAGGAGCAATGAACTCTTTGTCTAGAAATATCTTACTTTGTCCCTCACTTTTTGAAGAACAGTTTTGCCAAGTATAGAATTCTTGGTTGACAGATTTAAAATGTCATGATTTAAAATACATGATCCCATTGACTTCTGTCCGGCAAAGTTTCTGCTGAAAAATCTACTGATAATCTTATGGGAGATCTCATATCTGTGATGAATCACTTTTCTCTTGATTTTTAAATAACCTTTCAACAGTTTGATTATCCTAGTAATGTGTCTTGGTGTGAGTTTCTTATATTTATTTATTTGTTTGTTTGTTTGTTTGTGTTATGGTAAAGAACATTTTTTAATTGTTTAAAGTATTACAAACACTGGTACATATGTTTCCTTTTTATTTCCCATTGACCTCCCCCCAGCACCCCCTAGCACATGCCCTCATCTGACCCCTCCCTCCAGTGTCTTGTATTTATTGGTTATGCTTACATGCATACATACAAGTTCTTCGGTTGATCTCTTACAGCCCCCGCTTCCCAACCTCCTCTGCCTTCCCACTGTAGTTTGACAGTCTGTTCAATGCTTCTTTGCCTTTGTAACTATTTTTCTTTTCTTTAAAAAATCTTGCATCTGCATAGTAGAAATAAACATATAAGAACAAAAAATATTTGAGTCTCAATTTCAATGTCCAACAGTTCTGAGTCCCAGTTTCAATGTCAAATAGTTCCTTATGTGTACATGTCAGCAATGATATCTGGATGGTGGACAAATGATGGCAATGCAGGTCCCACCCTCTCTGGTTTGGTCCTGGGCCAACGCACAGCTGCTGACTGCTAGCATGGCAAGGAGTCATCATAATCTTCCATCTCTGGACTGTTTCTCCTCTTGTCTTGGTTGGAGCAGATCTGTCAATTCCTCTCTGTTGCAGGAATCCATATGATCTTGGAGTTGTTTTCTGAAAATATACAAACATATTCTTGACCAAAAGTTAATAAGGAATCTTTTCTATAAATTTGACTTTAGAGCCTTTTTATTTTTGCCCAAATGATTTTCCTTTTGCTTATTTTGACATCATGTTTGTTTTTATGGGTGTCTTGCTGTTAGTATTACAAATGGAAATTAACTTTCTGAAGTAAAAATTTTCTCGATGTAATTTACTTACAGGATATTTTTCCTTACATATTACCCTACTATCTCCCCCCCCCCCATTTTTTTTTTATTAATGGAGGCTTTTATAGTGCAGTCTTGATAACTTTAAATTTTAATTTTTGCACAAAACTATGACTGCTTTAGGGTCATTGCATGTTAAGCAATTTTACGATGAGATGAACTACCAATCAAAATTTTAGTTACTATTTTAGGAACAGCTTTTTGTCCAGTACAATTAAATTTTCTTAAGTATTTATTTCAATTAGCCAATTTAAATTAATCTGAAAACTTGATTACTGTTTTACAGTCAAATTTAATACTCAAACAATAATCTTAGTTTACCTGTAAATGTTAGTGGAAAGGATCATTTGCATTCTTGAGTAGACCCTGAGCATTTCTGGTACTAGGCTGGATTTAGATATAGGGCAGCTGCTGCTGGACAAATCTCTGCCTGTTACCTGGGACTCCATCTGAAGTGGGCATGGGAGGTGAAGCAGCCATGGGGGCAGGAGACCTTCCTCAGAAGGGGTGAGAGTTCAGGCCCCTGCCAGGTTAGGGGTGTGAGGATCTGTGTCCCACCTCTGTTGACCCCCAAGGTCTCTCCTGATGGCCCCTCTGCGACTGTGCCTGTCTTAGGTTGTTCCTTCCCTGAGGAATCTTACCTGTCTCTGGCTAACCAGCCATCCTGCAGGGCCAAGCAGGGTGATGTGAGGTTCAGTTTTGTCTCCTTTGTAGTCTTGTCCCCATGGCTTCCATGCCCAGTGTCTGCCTTGGGATCCCCTTGCCTGCTGGCAGGATCCTGGTACTGATCACATATATCGGGGAACTCAGGTTTCTTCTCCAGAGAGGGCCAGGCTCACACCATTGGGCGAGAGACAGACCCATGGTGCCATTCACCACAAGGCTTCAACCTCAACTTGAACAGAAAGCTCAGGCAACAGCTGTGTGCAATTGGGATTGTGAGAAAAGGGTGCCTCTTGGCAAAAAGGGCAAGAGGGGCCAATATGGAATGCTCCAATGCCTTCCCAGTACCTTAATTCCTTCTGAAAGGAATTAAATCTTTTCATGTCCTTTAAAAAATTGCTGCCAAACATTCAAAGAATTCGTTTGTAAGTTTCTTTGGGATAATTTTACAATATGCTGTTGTAAAATATCAAAAATTATAATGACGTTGTAGAATAATATCATGTAAGGATATTCTTTGCTCTAGGCCAAGTCAATTCAATTTCAAACTGACTGTCAATTTTTTTTTTGTAACTTTATATAAACTTTGTCAGGGAGGTAAAAATACAAATTACTTACCTTAGTTCAAGAGGTCAATTATATTGACTTTCAGTAACAATTTTTTCTCTTAAGGTTATGGTAATCACTAGTATGGATTAGAATTAATATTTTATTTTACTTTTTTCTTATTTAAAAAAAATTTTTTTTACATATGTGTCCTTATTCCATTACTCCTTACCCCCCACTCATGCCCCAACCCCCTGTTGTCTGTGTCCATTGATTAGGCAAAAATATGCAACGCTTTATGAATTTGTGTGTCATCCTTGCGCAGGGGCCATGCTAATCTTCTCTGCATCGTTCCAATTTTAGTATATGTGTTGCCAAAGTGAGCACTGGTGTGAGTTTCTTAGGGCTTATCATACTTGAAGTTTGTTAAACTTCTTGGATTCATCCATCTATTTTATCAAGTTTGATAAGTTTTCAGTCATTATTTCTTCAAATATTCACTCTGCTCCTTTCTTCTTCTGGTACTCCTATAATGCTTATATTGGTTGGCTTGTTTATGTCCTACAAGTATTTTAGACTGTTTATTTTCTTTTTCTTTCTTTCTTTTTTTTTGCGGGGGGGGGGGGGGAGTTTGGGGGGGCGGGGCTCTTCAGAGTTCACTGATATTTTTCTTCTTCCTATTAGTTTCCTTTTGAACACCTTTAGTAAAATTTCAGTTATTGTAGTTTTTAGTCTGGAATTTTGTTAGGTTTACTTTTATAATTTCTATCTCTTTGTTTATACTCTCATTTTGTTCATATGTCATTATCCTAATTTCCTTTAATTCTTTTAGCAATTTGAGCATATAAAAGACAGTTATTTTAAAGTCTTTGTCTAGTAAGCCAATACTTTGTTAAAGTACTAATATAGTTATGTGGCCCTTGTAACCTGTGAGCTATTTAAACTTACTTATCAATTCAAGGACATTTTGGGGGTAGATTCCTATGGGTTTTCTATGTAGGCAATCATCTTCAACTCAATATTAAAAGGAAAATGCAATGAAAGCATAGGGCAAAAATAGAATGCTTTAAAAAAAAAATAAAAATAGCCAAAAGCACATGAAAAAGATGCTCAACATTATTAGTTATCAGGGGAAAATGTTATTTGAAGCCATAATGAGATACTACTATATACTAGAATGGCTAAAATTAAAAAGATTGAGAATACCAAGTATTGGTGAGGATGTAGAACATATAGAACTCTCATAAACTGCTTGTGAGAATGGGAAGTGGTAGCCTTTAGAAAACTGTTTGGGAGTACCAAAGTTAAAAAATATTTATTATATGACCTGGACATTCCACTCCTAGGAATTTCTTCATGAGAAATGAAAGTGTAAGTCCAAATAAGGACATTTACTTGAATGTTCTTGCATTAAAAGTTGAAGCTTTATGCACAAGAATACACAGCTGCAAAGATCCTAAATGTTCATCTGATGAATGGATGGACTGTGGTCTATCTATGTAATATAATTTACATAGTAATAAAATGAACAAACTACTGACAAATACAATAACATTGTTAAATATCAAAAGTGTTACTCTAAGTTAAAAAGATTCCATTTATATGAAATTCTGGAAATAATAAAGCTATAATGATAGAAAGCAGATTAGTAATTGTCCAGGGGCCCAGGCATCGGGGGAGGGAACTGTTAAGGAGCACAAGGACACTTACTGGCTGAAAGAAATGCCATATATTACAAAAGAGGTGGTGATTGCACCACTGTACTCACTTATCAAAACTCATTAAATTGCACCCTTAAAATTGGTGAATTTATTGTTTATAAATTACACCTTCATTAGTCTGTTAATAATACATTGATTGCTAGGCACAGATCTCTTCAGGCTACACGTGCACACTGCTACAAAATAGAGAGACATGTAGGAATGAGAGGAAATTATTTCCCTTATTTACTTATTAATTCCATCGTTTAGTTAAAAAATAATTCTTAAACATGCATTAGAGGATAGGCAGATTGTTAGGTGTTGTAGATACAGGAGGGAAATCTTCTCCGGTGATATATTGGAAAAAAGCACACAATCATCTCCAAAGGAGCAAAGCTCTGAGAGGAACACACAATCCACACCAACAGTGGTTAGGGAGGCAGCTAGCTACTGAACGAAATCTTGAATCATGTTTCTTCTCCACCATGTTCACATGATGATCCTCAGGGATAGTGAGGAGGCTCTGTAGCACAGAGGAAACAGTAGGTGCTTTGGAGTCAGAAAGATGTGGGCTCCAGTACTGGTTTGGCTAGATGTGTAATCTTGAGAAAATGTCAATCAAGCAGAATCTAATTTTTTTCACACCCCAAATTAGGGTAATCATAATTACCTACAGGTTGTTCCAAGAATGAGAAAATAATTGCAAAGCATCCAGCTTAATAAAGGATGACATTAATAGCTGATAATGAGATACATATACCGGTCATCCTCCCTGGTTACCATACGCCTCTTTCTTTTAGTTGGATAAATCTGATGTGTAACATTGTGTAAGTTGAAGGAGTACAACGCGTTATTTTGACACATTTACATATTGTAATATGATTGCCGATGTAGTGATATTTATCACATTATAGTACAACATAATTATCTATATTCATTATACTGTGCCTTAGATCTCTATATATAAGCCTCTTTCAACCATTCTGGTCAAACACTAGTAATAAGAAAGGATTGGGACCCCTGAAACTCAAAGGTCACATAGTATCACATCCAGTAGTCTTGGAGTAGAGTGGTCTTTGTAGCCTGAGTATCTCGCAGGAGCCAGCCAGAAGGCTCTAGCCCAGGGACTAGGTGTGGCATAGGAAGTCATCTAGCTCCTTTGCTTCTGCCCAGATAATTCTGTACCAAATCACTGCTCTGACTTTTATCTTTCTGGTTTAAATTTCTAAGGTTTCTTCCAGTTCTAATCTCCAAGATTCTTGAAGCAAAACTCAAAACACTAAAGTTTAGTTCCAGGAAAGGAATTTCAAGGTCATCACTCTTGACTGCCCTCTGAAGAGCATCAAGTACTTGGGCACTAACTCCTCCAAACTCTGAATTGTCACACTCATGCCTCCAGGATCAAAAAAGGGTTGGAGCTCAGGGGGACAACCCTTCTGTCTGCCATATTATGAACTGATGACCATGATCTAGACACTGAGCAACTCTGAGCCTATTTTTTCATCTATAAATGAGGAATGTAATAGCACAGCTCTTACAGGGTTGAGGTGAGCAAGCTCCTCTGATTTGGAAGACCCAATCTTCTGGTTTATGTGGCCACAGTACACTGTTCTCCCTTGTCTAGCACAGTTGCCATCATTTGTTTATCTCAGCTTGTAGTGCCTTGCCCCATCTCAGCAGGATTTTGTAATCCGTTTAGGCAAATTTGCAACAACTTGCTTGATTAGGGCTGCCTAGGAGTCCTAGGCAAGGACAGGATTTGGAGACCTGTCACATGAGAAGTCTGAGTCAATGTGACTACACCCCACTTTGCCCTGGGCCTGCTCACAGGTTACCTCCTTCAGTGGGGAGCGCTAAGCCCTCCTGGGACTCTGATGTCTTCAGGATGACCTGACCACACCTCCCTGTGTTTCATCCTGGAGCTTGTCAGTCAAGAGGAAGAGTGGCTGCAGCTGGTAGTTAGTTGTTCAAGAGCCCCAGTGATAGCTCTGCAGGGCACTGGGAGGATGGCTGCTGCACCCCTCTGGCTGGGCTCCGATATTTGTAGGGAACTTACTTTTCATTTTCTCTTGTGCTTGGAGGAAGAGAGAAAATGTACTGAGGGCCTCGTCAGGTATTTTGCTAGATCCTACAGCCACCTCTTGAGGGAGACTTGAAAATGGGGCCCTGAGAGGAGGTCATTGGAGATCCTGGTGGGTCACCAACAGTGCAGGCTAGGGGAGAGGTAGGCAGGAATTAATAATCAAACCTTCAAATTGGGTGAGCAGGTCTCATATATTGGTTATAGAGTTCACAACTTGAAGGAAACCCAAGTGGGGGCTGTGGTCACAGCAGTGGACCGTGACTAGACATCCTCATCCTGGATACAGTGTAGGTCTTCAAAGCCTGGTTCTTGCCTACCTGTGGTCTGTTCATTTGCTTCTTCATTTCAGAGTCCTTCTCTACCTGCTATGTGCAAGGCATTGTCCTGGATGCTGTAGGCATAGAGATTAACTTCACCTTCAATGGCCCTAGGCTTGAATGGGAGAAATGAGACATCCATAGGTCCTAACATCAGGGAGACTTGGATGAATCAGAAAGCTATGAAGATTCAGGAATGGGAGAGATTGCTGCTGGGGGCCGGATGAGGAAAGGCTGAAGAAACTGTTCATGATGTATATCAGAGGCAGGTTTTGAAGGCCAGTAGGTAGAGAAGGCCAGCAGGAGGGAAGGGACAGTGATACACAAGAGGCACAGTCGTGCACTAGAGTGAGAGTGCAAGTGGGGGATGCGGGGCCACTCAAGGCAGGGGGTGCAATGGTCTAGGAAGAATTATTATGGAATTAACTGGGTAAATGGAAAAAAGGGATAGATCTAGGAGCTGCGGGGCATGACTCACCAGGCAGAGGAATCAAGAGGGAAGGAGTGCTACATTGTGGGCTCCAAAGAGTAAGGACTTAACCTAGGACACCAATGGCAGTCACTTAATTAGGTTGAATTGTTGTAGATGGCCCTAGACATTAAAGCCAGAGTGAAAGCATAGAGGTATCCATAGCAACGACAGGTACAAAAGGTGGCCTGGAAAGGAAGAAAAAGAGTACCTTTCAGATCCTTTGAATTCAGGATGATTAAGTGGAGATGTGGAAGGAAAGCTTGAGACTGACCAGTGGATGACAGATTCAGACCTGGGAATTGTTCAGAAAGAAGCAGAAACATTGGTCATGAGTCTGTATGTGTGTGCGTGCGTGCGTGCGTGTGAGAGAGAGAGAGAGAGAGAGAGAGAGAGAGAGAGAGAGAGAGAGAGAGAGAGAACAAACAAGAGTGGACACAAAACATTTGAGCAAAACTCTCAAGAACTTTCTGTCTCCTGCCAGCCAAGGAGTATTCAGGAAAGGACACTCAGGAGTTTTAGGGGGTATAAGATAGGTGAAAGGAGGCAGAACAGCCTGGAGTAAAGCCATTCACCTGGGGAAACCACGTGGCTGGTGAGGAGGAAGGTGAAAGTGAGGACACTCCCCTCAGTGAAGGCTCTGTGGTACTCCCCTGGATTTCTCACAGCTTCATTCCCTAAGTTTTGAAGGCTGGAGTTTGCCTTCAGCAGGATTCCATTTCTTTAACAAATGTTTAGTATTTGTTGTTCCATGCTGGGTCAAAAGGTATCCCTGGTCCATAGGCAAAGTAAGGCTACCTCAAAGCTAGGTCTCCTAATCTTTCTATATCCAGTTCTCTCAACAGATATGCCAGTAACAGAAGGGACGGAGAGGGGAGGGGAGGGGCTTAGAGAGAGGAACTGGGGTTTATCTTTCTTACCCTCTCCACTTACGCATTCACTCTATGTGGAAGAATATGATTATAATGTTGCTTATTTATCACAGTTAGAAATGTTAATAAGGGAGATCTGAGTAGGAAGTCACTCCTTAGATTCAAGTCAAATGAGTTAGCAAAGAATGGATTACAGCTTAGTACCCAATTTGATTAACACAATGAGCATGAATGTTAAAGGTCATGAAACCCCCTAGTGTGGAGGGGCCAGGTCCTGAGTATATCCCACTGTCAGTGTTCTAGGATAAGGAAACCCATCCTAAATGATACAAGTTGGTAGATCTTGAATGTGAGTAGGCCCAATAATGGATTAGTTACTCAATCCTGAATTGGCCTAGGCTTAGTTCAAAGATGGGGCTCAGCAAATGGTTTTAGAACAAATAACGGCTTTTCACATCCATGTTTCTTTCTCAAAGGAAAACCAATACTGGAAATACAAACAGAAAGTTTAAGATGTAACTAACTACAAAATCCTTCCATTGTTACATAATTCATTGCACTTTTCCTTAAAAGTTTGCCGCTAATGCTTATACAAAAACTCAACTCAGGTGAGAAAGAGCTCCACGAGCATGCCTGCATTAGCCCACAAACTGCAACCATCACAACAATGGCACCAGATGCGGTTCTGTGCCTCCCCACCTTTTTACCTGTTGTCTTTCTGCCTTTGCCCACCTCTTATCGGTCCCATAAGGGCTTGGTGCATGCCATTTTAGTGGACTCAGTATTTCCTAACTAGATCAGATACTTTTATGCATGGAGTCTAGTCATCCGTTTTATTAGGATGTGATACTAATTTGTTCACTAACAACCGAGAGCTATGAAATCGCACACCAGCAAAGATCTGACCTCCACAGCCCCAGCGCCAGCACAACAGGCTCTAAACTGCAATGATTGCAGAACCCATGAGATAAACAGGGTGACGGTGGGGAAGTTCTTACTCAGATCTAAATCCAGCCGCTGCTTGCTGGTCTAGGCTGAGATCACTCAGGTAGATTGTGCCGAAACATTTCTCTGATGCTGTTTCTAACTGAGCAGGTTCCAGCTTGCTCCTGTGGGAGTCAGCCAACAGGTGAGGGAGGAGAGAGGCCAGATCCGCACTGTGGTATAAAACCAGGGCTCATTTAGGTTTTGTATTTCAGAAGTACCAGTATTTTATGCAAATTAGAAGGAACTGTCTCTCTCTCTCTCTCTTCTCTCTCTTTTCATAGACTGGCAGACAGGTTTTAAGAAGTTGAGTTACCTACCTAATTCCCCACCAACCTCTTGACCAAGGAGCATCCGTTGAGAATTTCAAATGTACAGGCTATCCGCAAGTAGTTTCCACAGCTCATGTAAGTAATGCTAACTCCAGTTCATTGTAACTCTACTGTTTGCCAGCAGCTTCCACTGGTTTTCTGAGAGCAGCATAAATCTAATTATAAAAACTGAAAGAGACTGTTTTATAAAAACAGCGTTTATCTGTAAAAGGGGGTAACTAACAATAGTGCTTACTGGGTTGAGGGTGACATGAGTTGATTTATTTAAAGTGCTTGGAATAGGGCCCGGCACATAGGACCTCATGCAGCAATAATTAACATCTATTAAAATTAACAGAAGGGAAAGAAGGGTGCTGTTAACATTTAAGAACCTCTTCACTGGTTAAATCTTTTCTGCGGAACCTATTTTCCCTATTAAAACTGGAGGATGCCAAGGAAAGCACTGAAGAATACAAATACATTTTTATCAAGTGACATAATTAAAGGCAAAACAGGGTATATGTTAACAATTTAAGAAATATCATGTCTATGAAATGTAACTTTCAAGTGTATATATTTAATTGTTCAATCTTCTGCTTAGATCCAGAAAACTAAGTGGCTTATAAAAAAGACACTTGGGAAAAATGGACACTGCAGATTTCCAGTGAAAATTAAGCTTCCATGTCCTTCAAAGTAGAAGGTCACCCTGTCTGCTCTTTGCTGAGCAAGTACTTCTTTCTCAGGGTACCCAGAAATTCTAAAATCATCCAGGAATTCTTTTTGCAGCCCATTAAAATAATAGAAATTACAGCCTATAGGATCTCTTTATTTACTTGTATCTAAATAATCTTGAGATGTTTTATTCTTGCCTTGGAATCCTCAACTCCAAGAATTTTCCTGTAGCACCTCCCTACCCTGGTCTTCCTGGCCAGCCCCTTCATCTCACCTGACATCCGCCTCTCACCTGCTTCCTCCTCCTGCACACAATTTACTATATCTGTGTGACTCTCATTTTTATTGGTTAAAAAAAAGTTAAAGCTAATAAAATAAAAAGCAAAAAGAGAATATGCTAAATATATAAATATGTGTATATTAAACATATATATTAAATATGTAGATGGAAAAGAAAAAATATTGTTTTAAAGAGTATTCCCTTTAGGTTTTATACATTACCACTCCCTTCTAGAACTCAGTTCATTTACAAGATAGGACAAGCAGAGATAATTTGGGCATGTGCCCTCTGTGAAGAAAAGTGACTTTAAAAATCTTTGGTGCTTTAATAGACTGGACCATAGCCTGGGATTCTGAACTCTGGGGAGCCATGATAAAACTCAGAAACTAGACCTTAGGCTCTGAATTTTCTTTGTGGGTAGTGTGTGTGATTATTTAAACAATTCAGAATTCTTAAGAGACCAAAACCGAACATCCTTACTATTCTTTCTCACTTTGAAGACTGTTAGGGCCATGCTTCATATCTAATGTATGATGATGGCCCAGACCCTCTCCTCCAGAGTTAAAATTGGGGCAAAAGGTCATCACTTGCATGTATTATCCAGAAACAATCTATCAATCAAGTGGAAAAGAACACTGAGCCTGCACGCCCTGCCACACCCCTACAGCCACTCTGACAGGTCTGTCAGAAGCAGGCCAAGCACTAAGACTGCAAGAGCAGGACAGGCAGCAGGGGTTAGAAGAAAACTGGAATTGAAAATAAGGGGGAAATGAGGATGAGGGAATAAACGAATAAGAGGATGGAGAAGAAAAGAAGGAAGAGATAAAGAGAACAAAGAAAGGAAGAGAGGAGAAACAGACAGAGAAAACAATAGGGCTGGACCTCTAATTTATAAGCATGCATTTTCTTCTTAATTCTGTGTCCCAAGGAGGGCGTGAAGTTATTTGGGTAAACACACACAGGGAGACGCCTGGGTGTGGCAGAGGCAGCATAAACACAACTCGGTGACACCACTGGGTTCTAGCAAGACTGAACTGAGAAGTGTCTTTTACATATATGTGCTATTAATACTTTTAAGAACATTCACAAAGTAGTTTCAATCTATAGAGTGATTGGTTTACAGATAAAATTAATTTTCTGATGTTAGGCCCCCTCCCCGCCCCCAATCTTTTAAGCTTCTGAGGAGCTCCTGGTCGTTATAAAAAAGGCAGAGCCCATAACAGGGGATTTGTCCCCAGCAGCACCACACCACCTGCCTACTCTCTCTCAGGAAAGGTTCCAAGGTCTCTAGTCAGCTCACTTAGACTACAGTCTTGGGAAGGAGACCTCAGAACACCAGGCTGCCACTGCTTAGTGAAGAGAGGTCATTAAAACAGTTTCCTTGTCAAAACTACACCAAATCAAACCAAATCAAAACAAGTCTGATTTGAGAATGTAATAATATAAAACCTACTTGGCAAAAATGTATGGTTGGCTATAGAACAAAAAGAATGATCTGAATCTAAACTATTGCCTCTTAATCCTTTAATTAGACTAAGTCCTTCAGAAGGAAGCACAATTCACTGTTACTGAAGGAAATAAAGAGCAAATATAGACTGTGACATACCTATACACATGTGCACACATATACAACTTGACGTGTTTATACGAATATGAATGAACACTCACAGTGAAGGGCTCGGAGTCCACAAAGAAATTTATTTGTTCATGAGAGCCATGATTTGAAACATTAAAAAGTCCTTCTTGAAAAATGGTTTTGGGGAAATGTGGTGAGAGGGCGAGACCTGGCAATCCGTGGGCATGTTCAAAGGTGTGCACACACACTCTTGGGTGAACTCTGCTCTGACTTCAGGCCAAGGCAGCCTCGCAGTGCCCTGAGACCTGAGTAGCTGGAAGCTCCAGGGAATTTACTTGGAATCTTTCTTCTTTTTCTTCTTCTTTTTCACTGGTGTTTCATCCACAGTAGCATCCACTGCTGCCTCAACCTGTTTTTGTAGCTTTTTCTTTTCTCTCTTTTTTTTGGGCTTTGGTGGTAAGTCCTGGTCATCATATGGCCACATGCAGTCCTCTCCATCGTCAGCAGAAGCATCAGAATTCTTGATCCCCTGAGGATCTCCAAGCTGCTGCTCAGCTTGGTCTCTCTTTTTCTTGGTCTTGATGTAATTCTCCACATTTTTATTTTTTGCCTCTTTCTTTCTTTTCTTTCCCCTTTTCCTTTCCATTTGGGTCTCTGGAAGATCAGACTCTGCAGCCACAACCTGTGGCTTGTTTTTTAGCTCTGCCATCCGCTTGGCAAAGTACTCCTGGATGGTGAAGCTGCTGGTTGTCGTAGTGGAGTTTTCATCCCCGTCTGGAGTGGTGGGACTGGCATCATCCTGAGGGGTGGGAAAAGATTAAAACTGATTAAACATCAGCTGTTTACTTGTCAGGGCACCCAGGAGGACTCCCGCTGGAGCCATTAGCCTTCAGCAGTTAGAGATCAGGCCGAGTACCAGATATTCCTCGACCCCCCTCACATCCCACCCGGGTAGAAATGAACTGCAAAGCATAGAACAAAGTGGCAGACACCTTGGTTGAATACTACAGGGGGTGACAGGTTGAATAGATCGAAGATACCTTCAGAAAGTGAGCTGGAAAGTCACCTAAATAAAATTCAGAATAAACAACACCTTAGCAACAATGTTATACCTCAGTCTGTCATAAAAAAGCGAGACTCCGAAGTCCTCGATCATTGTGATCTTGTCAGATCCCAGCTCTGTCATGGATTATTCAGGTATTTGCACTGATGTGGAAATTTAGATGCCACATTCATATGTTAGCCCTTCCTATCACAGGAGTCAAGTGCCAACCTGGAACCTGGCATGTTGCAAACACCTTCTTTCCCCTCCAAAGGCCAAGTGTGGGCCCCTGGCACCTGTTCCAAGAGAGAAGGCACCAGGGCTGGGAATGCAGCGTTCCACCTTCCTCCCAGAAAGAACACGTTAGCAGGACAGTCCTTTCCCCCTTGGCTGGGGATGGGGAGAAGCGAGATGTCTCCATCACTACTCTGACATGGACCAGATACTCAGGTCTGTGTTAGTCTTGTTCCTAAATATGAGGAATCACTCACAACAGCTGAGGTTATATAAGGTTTACATTTTAACTTCAAATAAATATGTTCCACTGTAAGGCTTGAGAAGAGAGAAAATTCATGCCTTAGTACAGTGGTCGGCAAACTCATTAGTCAACAGAGCCAAATATCAACAGTACAACGATTGAAATTCCTTTTGAGAGCCAAATTTTTTAAACTTAAACTTTTTCTAACATCACTTCACCCAGGAAGAGCCACATTCAAGGGACCAAAGAGCTGCATGTGGCTTGAGAGCCGCAGTTTGGTGACCACTGCCTTAGTAGGTTGGGATAAAAAAAGGAAATGCTGATGTCACTATATAGGTTGCACTTGGTTGGCAGTAATGTGATGAAAATATAGGTGTGGATAGAGAGTCCCTTTATAATGAAGAATATAAAGACTATGCCTTTTTAAATTTTAAGTATTTTTACTGATTTTTAGAGAGAGAGGAAGAGAGACATTGATGAAAAGATGTGAGTAGAACACCAATTGGCTGACTCCAACATGCCCCGAACCGGCAATCAAGCCTCCAATTTGAGCATGTGCCCTGACCAGGAATCCAACCAGAAAGGATTCTGGTTGGACACCCAAACAACTGACCCACACTGGCCAGGGCAGGGCTACGCTTTAAGGAAAGTCAATTTCTTGAATAACTTTCCCCAGAGACTTTTAAAATAATCAAGTCATTTAATAATAATGCTAAATTTAGGTTTTCATTATTACCCTGGTTGGTCGACCCTGTCATGTTGGGAAGGTGAGAAAAGAGTTTTCTGAATGACTGTTTTCAAATTAGGACTGTGTGAGTTATTTCCATCTTGGCAGGAAGAAACTCCAACTTTAACACAAACCAGCATGTATAAATGGACCATGTATTTTCTTGATAGAGAACTTAAATGTGGGTTCAGTGGAATCAAAGTAGCATCACATTTGAAATTCCGGCAGAATCAATATCATACAAATGGACAATTGGATTTTGAGTGGCCAATGGCCTAAAAAGCTTTCACCAAAGGGTACCTTACCAACAACATCACACCTCAACTAATCAAAACAAACCTTATTTTACCCAGGCCTAAAAAAAAAAACAAAGTCTGTGGCTCAAGTTTAAAATTTCAAAATGTAAAATGTAGAAAGTGTGGAATAACCGACTGGGCTTTGGAAAGAAGTTTAAATGTTACCTATCCACATTTAATTTTGGCTGGAACCCCACCAGGTAATTTTGAGAAAAATTTTAAAATAGCTGTCCCAGGAGATGAAAATAAGGTCACTTAGTTTTTCTGTTCTTCAAATGTGGAAAGAGAGCTGAAATGCTGCACAGCAGAATGGAAAAATCTCAGGCTCTCTTGGTGCGAGGCAATCCCAGTTTAATAGACAAGAAAGGTCTTGCCTTCCCTATAAGGGCACACAACCACACACAGTCTGTGAAGGTGGCCTGTTTATGTAAAATAGGTCTCATCTAGTTTCATGGCATTAAAAGAAGTTTGACAACTCTTCTGAAGTGTAGCTGTGTCTCGGGAATTCAAATTCAAGTGATAGCCCACCTATTATTCCTGCTTTCCAGTTAAATCATGGGAACCAATTGCTGGTATTAATCACACTTTTCATTATGAGGAAATATAAGACAATTTTTGAGTCACCTGTTGAATTCAGAGGACCTTCCTAATCCCAGAAAATAACCATGCTCATAATAACTCCTCCAGTGGCAAAGACTATAACATGAATATGAAATAACCATGGGCCACTGCGCACTGGGCTTAGCAGGGCATGGAGACAAGCAAGAGAGGTGCCAGCACCCGAATCCTATTTATCCCGAGGAAAGTGTAGGCAGAACAATGACTTGCTGGGGAGAGCCCTTTAATGCCAGGGGCAGCCGCCCTCCCACACTGCTGCAATGTATCTGTTTTAAAAACCATAGAAACAAAGGAGGAATAGTACCTACAAGTAAATCTGATTCCAATAGGAGTGATGCCCAGGACTCATATTTTACAAGCTCATAATTTATGATTTTACAAATCATAAACACAGTTTTACTACTGAGATTATAATCCCTATTTCTGTATTCTTGGCCATGAATATGAAAAATGTACACCTTTTCAAGAAAAGGAATACTTTTCATATTTGCTCTCAACTTCAAAGTGAACAAGCACTGAGAAAATCACCAGTTATTTAGCATTTTGAAACAGAGTCAACTTGCATCTTCACACGTTTCCATTCAACACATAACACAACCTCAATAAACAATCTGTAATACCAATATGATTTTCACTGTGAACTGTGAGAATGTTTCAATTTGCTAACAGTATTCTAAAAACGAGTAAAATAAATGTACAAATACTTTGAAAACTTTCAGTTCCATAAAAAATACTATCAAGAGATGTGTAGTTAATGCATGAATCATTTTATAGTTAATTAATAAAGTCAAATCAGTAGGTTAAGTTAGGTAACTACCAAGATCCCTTGAAGGCCTACAATGTACTCTTCTGTGAAAAGACATTTGTGTTGGCCATTGTTCTATGATCAGGAGAGAGAAAGGGAGAGTGAGTCAAGACAAGTAGGCAGCAGGGATGAGCTTGATTCATAGACACCTATTACCCCAACTGTCCAGTCAGGATGCAGAAGTGATAGTAATGAACTAGAGTCTACCCACATGTAAAATATATTTTCTGTCATCTGAAAGAAAGCATACAGCCAAGAGCAGATCCAGTAATACCACTTAGAGAGCTGGACTACCGAATCCTTTTTTAAAATTTGTTTATACAGATGCTAAAACCAATAAAAACAAAAAACTGGAGTGACTATTAACTGGAATACAAATTTATTTTAAACTTAAGTCCTGGAAATCATCCCAATACCTTTAAGAAAGGTGGTAAGAAGCTGAACAAATTTTAAAAACTGAAAATAAATTCCCACTTTGTACTTCTGATTTGAAGATTCTCTTTTTATATACCTTGGCTTAAAAATCTCCACTGAGCCTTAACAGCTTCTAAACTTGTGTTCTCAAAAGGCAGCATGTGAGGAACATGCTAAAGGTATTCTTTAGCTGGAACTGAAAATGTGGCGGGCTAAAGGAATGTATAACCTGGCAATGTCTCCCCTACCTTTTATGCCTACACAGTCTGAGCTTTTTCAAGTCCTGTTCGAATGCTGACAGTTTCCGCTCTGTCTAGTATGGCATAGGCAGGCTGTGATTTGGATACAATGAAGGATAAAGGTAGTCAAGTCTGCACCAGCAGGAGTGAAGGCTCTGCCTGTGGAAGCCACCAATCCTTTTGCTGGCCAGGGCATCCTGCCTCTCATCTGGGCAGGCACATGTCACATGTAATGTGCATGTCCAGGACCAAGAAGAATACCTGAGATGAAGAAGCTTTTCAAAGAGCCCAGTGGACGAGGGAAACTGGTGAGGAAATAAGCAAAACAGTTTTTTAAATATCCCTCTAGATTTGTAATATCCACTATTCTATGTCCCCTATCATTAACTGTGAAAAAGACCCAAAGGCACAGTTAGACCCCTGATGTATTTTCCACATATTATAGAAGTAACTCTTTGTAAAATACAAATAGAACCAGTTTCTTGTGTTATTCTAAAAAATGGTTTCACAGATTAATCTTGTCTGTTCTCAGCAAATGTCACAGTGTTCTCATTTCTTTCAGAGCTGGTGAGTGTAACAATATGTGTTAAAAAAAATACTGACCGTTGATTTTCCCAATTACAGTGAGGGCCTTAATTTCTCCCCAATCAGTAAATATTCTGTGGGTTAGAGCTCAGGAGGACCTGCTCCCACATCAAGACTCTCAGGTTTAAAGTCACAGGGAGCCCTGCAAGATTGCTCCACTCATCACATAAGGAACTAACCTCTGTGGCCAAACTTCGGTGTGCTGAGAAAGCACTGTCATCTCTCAGACGCCTTTAACATGCCAGTCACTTATCATCATATGTCATCTCATGCGATGCTCATAGCAGCGATCTGAGAGGCATCCTCTCCATTTCTCAGAGGTAGAAACAGACTCGCCCTTTCTCCTTCTGTCACAGCACACTAACTTCCATCCTGCATCACACAGACTCACTTGTCCCTGTTTCCCTATATAATTGGTCATACAATCCAGGGACCAAGGTCCACACTCAACTTTATAAGGGCACAAAAAGTTAACTGATGCAAAAGCTTCATGTAGAAAAAATACGTCCCCAAATAGCAAGAATCTACAACCAAGATTACTCTATCCAGCAAAGCTATCATTCAGAATTGAAGGTCAGTTAAAGTGCTTCGCAGATAAGAAAAAGCTAAAGGAGTTCATCACCGCCAAACCAATATTATATGAAATGCTGAAAGGTATTGTTTAAGAAGAGGAAGAAGAAAAAGGTAAAAATATATATTATGAACAACAAATACACATCTATCAACAAATGAATCTAAAAATCAAGTGAATTAACAATCTGATGAACAGGATAAACTGGGGAATCGAACAGAATCATGGACATAGAGAGGGAATGGACTGGCAATTCTTGGGGAGAAAAGGGGTGTTGGAAATGCAGCAAGAGACTGGACAAAAATCATGCAACTATGGGAGAGAACAGTGTGGGGGAGAGGTGAGGGCGGAGGGTGGGATGGGTACTGAGTGGAGGGGAGCTATAGGGGGAAAAATGTAATTAATAAACTGAACAATAAAGATAAAAATAATGTCCCCAGAAATAGATACTACTTTTTAAACAGAAAACCGCTATTAGCTAGTTTGTAATTCATATAAATTAGATATAGCTTAAAGCCAGGTGTAAGAGTTTATACTTTGTCAAATTAGCATGTAGATGTACCTGGCAAAGTGTGAGTGCTTTAAAGCAGGAAGTGAAACTGAAGTCCACCCTTCCACTTAAGGCAGAACTCTTTGCTGGACAGATGTCAGACAACTTCCACCAGGGCACTTCCAATACTGAGAGTGATTACTTGGCGTGGCAGGCAGTCCACTCCACTGTGAATTGGCTTTGTCTGTTTTCTCCTCAGTAATAAGCATATTCAAGTGGTTTATGGCTATACACTGTATGAGTGTAATGTCTAAAGCCCAAGAATTCTAAAGCCTAAATCTATTTCTGGCAACTCCGAATTACCACTGGAATTGGGGGTGGAGGGAGGGAAGGATGCAAAGAACACAAGACCTTGCTGACAGAACTCCTTAAGACATCAATTATAATATATCACAAACATCTCAGGTGCCTGAAAGATACCCCAAACTGAAAGATGCATGCCAACTTTTCTCAAATGTCTACACAATTATCAGTCTGTTCTTTATTTCGTTTAGGTATTCTTTCCAGAGGCTTTGCAGCACAATGAGCACCTGCTTAAGCTCTTCTGGATTCCTCTGTGTCATCCAAACATATGTATGAGATGGATTAACAGTAAAATGCCCAAATAAAGTGAATTGTTATGATTCTCATTAGAATGTTGTTAGTATCTTTTGGACAGAGAATTATTTGGTTATATGCACCATAAAATATAAAATCTTACTACTTATGATAAGCATACAGGTATAGGGACAGGGTTTCAAAGGCAAAACCTTTCATCTCACAGCCTTTGTCATATGTCACTGCTGATCTTAATTCCCCAGGCAAGGGAATTAAGAGTGGCAAGGTGATTGAAGCTTTTTGATTTCCATATTAAGATACAGAGATCATGTTGCAACAGTAATCCTTCAATGAACTTTTCTCATTGAAAGGAAAAGTAGGCACCAAGAGCTCAGGAGTAATGGACTTAGCAATTGGGGTTCTTAACTCTGAAAGCTCTTGCTTGTGATGAACAAATACACACCTCCACTCAGCCTGTCTGTTGTCAGCTCGGACTGGATTAGTCTGTGAAAAATTAAGAAAGCTTGGCAAGTGAGTAGTTTGAAAGAACATCTTGTGTGTGTTTCAAACTTTATAGCAGGATAGTTCTGACAAACATGAATTATGCCTTGACTTAATCCTGAGATTTAGACATTACACCCATCCACTCTGGACAGAGATAAATTCAGGTAAAAGTGATTCCACGACTCGGCAAGCTGAAGGGAGTGCTGGGATGTTTGGGCACCAAGCTTTCTCTGATACAGGGGGCAGAATGGGCTGATGAAGTCACTAGTTATGCAGGACTACAGTGCTCCTCTAGCTACTGTGTATGAAGTCAAGTGTATTACCTCCTTGAAGATCAAGTACAAAACTGTCTCCTTCAACAAGTCTGAATCCCTCCCTGTGGAATACCCTCATGTTCACCTCCAGTGACTAGTAATTACTTACTTCTATTTTCTGGTTTTGTATAATTTGCTTTGTAAGCATCTTCCCAAGGAACTTTTAAATTCCTGAGACACAGACAATTTCTATTTCATTTATATTGGGCACATCCTTGTTAATGAGGAAAAAAACACATGAGTGCTCAAGAAAAGCACAAGAAATACCAAGCCCAAGCAGATCAAGGCTGGGAAGTGCTCCCACTGAACCATAAGCCTTGTATTTGTTGGCACAGATTTGTCGGCACACCAGCGAATGACTAGAAGGGTAGGAAGGAAAGAGAGAGTCAACATTCTGCAGTGTATATTCTTCACATCCAGATAAAACCATTCCCTTCTCATCAGATGCTACTTTGCTGCTTGGTGCAAACTGCTTCTCTAACTGCAGCAAGTACATCTGAGCGCCTTCCAATGCGACCATCCAATTACTCCCTGTGGCCTTAGCAACGCAGAAGAACCCAATCAGACAATCCATACATTTCTCCTCTGGTCTGTTATTCCCAGTTAGCATAGCCACCTTCCTAGAGATGAGCAAATTGGAAACAAGTAAGGTGCTGTGATGTATGAGAACCGCCACGTTCATTCTGTGGGATTGGCTGAACACAGCAGTAGAACAGCCTGTGGGCTGGATGGTCTTCGCCCTGAAAAGGAAAGGCTGGAGAGCCACGGAGTTCCAGGGCATATCAGAGGCAAAGATGGGAGCTCATTCTGAGAAGGCAAACAGGTGGATAAGGGTTCCACCAGAAGTCCCAGTAGCAAGTTAAGGCACAGTATACTTTATATTTTGAGCTGAAAATATGACCTGGAAAAGCTTTTGATTCTAGTGAGTCATTAGATGGGTTTGCCTTCACAGGTTGAGCTAACACAGTGACCAACACTGTTTATTGGAAAGGCATTTCTTCTCTTGCTTTCTATGGCACCTTTTTGGTTTCCCTATGATTGAAAACATTTGGTACAAGAAGCTACTTTTGCACTCACAAAATATTTATTCAAATGTGAAATACTGTGGGTTTTTTCCAAAGTATCTATCACTCACTTCTGGAGTTAGATTAAATACACAGTCTCAATAATAACCAGCCTTAAGAGACTCTGCCTGGGAAACACAATCACTGTTAGTACTAGCAAGCTTCACAAGAGTTAAAAACAAATACAAAACTCCACTGATGGAAGTGGGGGTTAAAACCAAAATATAGTTAAGAGAACTAGAATTATGCAGCAACTCAATTGGAAAACGCCTTCAGAAATGATGTGTGGATGTGTGTGATGTGTGTGTGCTTGTGGGAACAGGTCTGGGAACCCGTGGCATGTACAGAGACCCACTCAGCAGGAATTCCCAGAGGTTCTCTCTAGAACAGGGTTGGTAAACTAGGGCCCAAAGACCAAGTTCAGCCTGCTGTCTATCTTTGTACCCTTTGCAAACTACGTATGGTTTCTATATTTTTAAATGATTGGGGTAAAAAAAAAAAATTGAAAGAATATTACATGTGAAAATTATGTGAATTTCAAATATCAGTGTCCAAAGCAAAGTTCTGAATTTCATCAGTAAAAAATATGTGGAAATTCGTGGGTTTTTTTCCCTCTAGCATTTAAGTAAACACAAAAAGTATTAAGTAAATATTTGTTGGATGAGTGAATGAATACATTTATTATGAAATATGACCTATTTTTTGGAAATGTTTGACACACACACACACACACACACACACACACACACACACACACACACACACAGTTGGAGGACTTTGGGTTTTGATGAAGTGTCTTGCTGTCTTAATGAGCTATGCTAGTAAATGGAGGAGAGGCTGCTAACTGCTGTCTGATTTCAAGCAACAAAGGATTATAGACAAGCACAAAGAGAACTTTCAATGCCCCATAAGCACGCAGAGATATCTTTCTAACAATTTGGCATTAGACGTTGGCTAGAATTTACAAACTCAGACAAATGAACTGGGCATCTCAGAGATGACAACGGGGAAGG
Organism: Antrozous pallidus; assembly: GCA_027563665.1. Taxonomy (NCBI): domain Eukaryota; kingdom Metazoa; phylum Chordata; class Mammalia; order Chiroptera; family Vespertilionidae; genus Antrozous; species Antrozous pallidus. Next base: position 78,377,639 of record CM050516.1, on the reverse strand, counting down.
AAAGAATATCTTGCTTTTCACTGGACACTAGTAGAGAAATACAAGCAATGCCAAATTCCTCATATGAAGGCCAATGCTAACAAAGCTGTTCATTTTTTTTTCCACTTGCCTAGTCAGCTGCTCACATTACCGCTCATTAAGAAAAGCCAACATAAACATGTTTTAAGAGGATGGTTCTCTATGGTAACAACTTCTCAAGTAACTGACATCAGAACTACTGACAAGAGTCATACAGCCTCTGGGGGAAAGAGGGGAAAGAAAAGAGAGCAGGTTTCCTGCCTCCCTGAAAGGCCCTACCACTTGGAAAGTTGCAGTGACTCATGTGACAACATTTCACAACACACTGGCCATTCTGAGATAAACGAGGTTCCTCCAAAGCCTGAAATGATCAATGTAACATGGGCACCGACTTTTGTGGATGAGTCTAAAAATAATCCAAATTGACTACATTTTATAATTCTAGGTCAACTGGTTCCCTTCCCTGCTCTCTGGAGGCAGGATCCATGGCTTTTATAAGTAGCTAAAGGCTAGTACCCAAGTCTAAAAAAAAATCGAAACAGGGGCTAACAGAGGGGCTGTCTCTTCAATCTATACTTCACAGGAAGCCTTGAAAATTCCTTAAGAATCATGACAACTCAAATTTAGGTTCCTTATTAAAGAAAACATGGCAGAGAACCTCATATTCTGAATGTAAGAACAGGGTATGAATCTGGAATAGTCAGGATTGTTTTTAAAAGAAAGGTATATTAATTTAGGCAAATAAAGTTACAAACAGAAAAGTCCCCTCGCTCAGCTTTTGAATACTATATAAGATTAATTTTCACAAAGACTCTTTTTAATTGAATAGAAATCAAAGCAGTAAATAAAACAATGTGGAAGAGTGAATTTGATCCGGCAAAATATTTCTATGTTTAGAAGATATTTAAGTCAGTAAGAGCAAGTTAAATTCTGAACTCATTGAGTCATGCAATATAAGTAAGTCAAGATACTGAGGTGGCTGAGGTAAAAAAGATTTGGCCATCCAGTCCTTCATTAACATCCACTGAGTAGCTATTGTTTACGTGACTGGAACAGAGGCCCAAGATACAGACTATAAAAAATAAAATAATAATGATACATTGGGAGAATTTAAGTGGTGGGGTTTTTGTTGTTGTTGTTAAAAATATGTTTTTGTTGATTTTAAGAGAGAGAAGAAGGGGAAGAGAGAGAGAGAGAGACAGAAACATCAATGATAAAGCAACATCATGGATTGGCTGCCTCCTGTACACCCCTCTCATCGGGGATTGAGCCCGAAACCCAGGCACGTGCCCTGACCAGGAATCAAACCGGTGACCTCTTGGTTCCTGGATCGATGCTCTACCACTGAGCCACAGCAGCCGGACAGAATTTCCTTTTTGAATACACAGAAACTAAACTAGATAACCAACTATAAAACAACTTCATTCAACAAAACCCCTAACCAACTAAATTGAGATGATAATTCCAAAAAGCTCATAAAAAACATTATTACTGCTATTAAATATGCAATCGTAGCTTTACACAGCTATAATATTTTACTTTATAAGCAAGAAAGATATTAAAAGTTTAAGCAAAAAAAGAACAAACAACACTGCCTCCCAACTTGTCCAGAATACAAAGATTCCTTGAAGTAAGATCTGCCTCTTGTCTGTCATCCTTTGTGGAAATTTGATGCCCTATATCACAGTGCTTCTTAAACTACCAGGGAAGAAGTGCCTTTTTTAAAATTTATTTTGAAAATCTACAATCTATTGGAGGCAAGATTTTTATAGAATACAAACCTTTTTTTAATTACTAGGAAAATAAAAATTTTAAGACATAAAACACAAGTTCCAATTTATAAAAGTTTCTAAATGCTTACTATCAATTTGTGTTGTGGTGTGTGGACCGTACCTTGAGTGGTGCGGGTATAAAATATTAGCTGCTGAAGGGAAGTAAGAAAAGTGCTAAATTCAGTGTAGTAGAAGTGACAGCGACCTGGGCATCGAAAATTCAACTTACATCTGATAGAATGTGTGATCTTGAACAAGTTATTGGCCTTTCTTGGTCTTAAAGTGAATAATCTTCAAAACAAGGAAGTAGGACTACACAGTGATTTTTTTTTTCAAACATACTGCAGTTTTTGCACTTTTCTTCAAAAGAAATCTGAAACAGAAGGCCAATGTGTAACACATCAGAAGATCTGTGGTTGATGTGAGGCTAGGGGAACTCAAAGCTCATATCCTAACCTCCTCACCTTTTGTAAGACCTTTGAGGCATCTGTGAGAAACTCCTAGGGCTGAGTGGAATACAGTTTAAAAAACAGCCATGTTTGAAAGGTTCATTGCAATTCTAACATTCACTGTATCCCAGATAATTTCATAGCACTCATCAACAGGAGACTAAGAAGCTTTTAACAAAACTGGACCTTTGCTATTATATAATACACACAATTCTTAAAGTTGTCATTAACTGTTGGAATTCCAACCATTGGCTGTCTCTCAGAACTGTCCAGTGACCAATTTCTTCTGAAAATAGTAGCAAAATATTAAGTGTGGCCTCCTCAGTACTATGAAGTCATAGGTTGCAAACTGGGTGCTCACTGATCCAAATGACAGGACGATATCAAGATGTGCTGACTCTTCTGGCGTTACCTGGTGAGGCTCTGAAGAGGACCAAGATGAGAGATGATAGCACCCAAACCCACCACAGTCGCTGCAGATGACAGCATAATAATAATAATTAAAAAAAGCACTGCTTTCTCATCAACCACCAGCTGTGCTCTAACCTAAAGGAAGGTAACTCTTCATCCTAGTTTCATTACATCACAGGATGGAAATCTGGGAGAGAATGTTATTTTTGCTTTTCTGGCAGGACAGAGGAATAGAAGGGAAAATGAGCCAATTTTTACTCTTCTCCTCCAGCACTGTGCAATCTGTGTATCGATTTCTTCTTATCATAGAAGCTCTTAAAACCATTTACCTGGTCTGTCAACAAACAAAAAGCCAAATCTAATCCTTTCAGGCCAAACCTATGTCCTGGCAAAAGTCTAACCAAACAGAACAGCCCAGTGACTAAGAACTCTTGGGTTGTTTTGATAGTCCCCCAATGCCCTTCTTTTTATTCTTCTTTTTAAATGAGTGTCTTATTATGAAGTCATGCTTGTTGATCTAGAAGACAGCATTTTTTTACTGGTACCAAAACAAAACGCAGCGACCCACTTTCTCCTGTTTGGTTCTTACAGAAAGCAGAAGCGGGCCCCCGAACCCGGTCTGAAGTCCTTGCTGCCAGGAGATGGCCAGTTTATGTCTCTTGTCCTAGGACAGGAAAAGGATGCACTCTCGGCACCGTGTGCTAGGGAGAGATAAGACCAGAGATTTCTGTCCTCAGTACCTTATCAGCTTTTCCTGCTACTTCCCAGAGCAGACAGCACTATGACTGGCAATAAACTAAACTAGCTGAAGGGGGGCCGGGTGTGTGAGCAGCTTGGGGAGTGGAGGGAGTGATGTAGGAAGGGGTGTAGATAGGAAAAGAGATGAGGCTTTTAATATATCTTAAACTGGTCTGGCCCAAATAAAATTGCCTTTAAGAAGAAAACATGTTTTCTATCTCCTTTTGTTACAACTTCAGCAACAGGGATAGAAGTTTTTATAAGAACTTCCTTTCTGGTTGGAACGCACCAACGCTTTCCTTGCTTTGAGCCCTGTCCATAACTGCCTTGTGCTACTGGCTCCTGCGCACGTAGCACAAGACTGATCTGCTGTGAGCGCCAATCTGCTGTGGGTGCTCCGACCCGAGGCTCATAGACCGCAGACTGCAGAGGGAATGCTTCCTCTGGGCACATGTGCCTCCATTTAGACAATCAGTGTTTGCTGGGGTTAGGGCACCCACAATTCCATTTCCATATTGCAAAAGAATGAGAAAAGCTCTGAGTCACTCCTTCAAATTCACTGAGGACCTCTTCATTCTGCAACAAATCACACCTGTGAATCCAAGAATTATACGCTGTGGAAATCCTGGTCTTTTGGGAGGTGGGAAACAAAGCTGCTGAAGAATCTAGATTAAGTAGGTAAATTTAAAATTAGTTATGGCCTCAGTTATTTGTACTCATACTAAAGCAATACAAATTTGGCAGTCTTCTCTTAAAAACTTTTTTTTTTTTTATCATGGAACCTTTCAAACATATAAAAAAGCAGAGAAAATAGTATAGTGAATCCAATGTACCCATTACCCAGCTTCAACAATGATCAACATATAACCATTACCAACTCTACTCTCATTCATTCGCAGCAAATCAAAGATACCATATACTTTCATTATAAATATTTCATCATAAATATATAGAAGCATGTATCTCTACAAAGGTAAGATTTCTAAGAAAAATCCATAACTATAATAACATTATCACATAAAAAATTAACATAAAATATTTCAGAGAGGAAGGGAGAGCGAGATGGAAACATCAATTATGAGAGAGAATTCATTGATTGGTTGCCTCCTGCATGCCTTCTACTAGGACGGAGCCCACAACCCGGGCATGTGCCCTTGACCAGAATTGAACCCAGGACGCTTCAGTCTTCAGGCTGATGCTCTATCCACTGAGTCAAACCAGCTAGGGCCAAGTTATTTCTTATTACAAGTTATTTGAAGTAGGTCCAAATACTGTGATTGATTGATATATCTCACTTCTTTTGGACAAGTTTCCACTCTCTCTCTCATTTCAATTTCCTGTTGATGAAACCAAGTCATTTGTCCTACAGAGTTCTTTCAGGATCTGAATTTTACTGAGTAGATGGACTTACAATCTGGGCTAAACTGTTCTTCATGTATGTACTGTGAAGTTTCATCTAGAGGAAGCCTTATTTTCTAATGCAGCATGTCACTTTATGAAAATTTGGGATGGATTCATGGTTAAGTAAGCTGGAGAAATAAACCTGTGTTATTCCTCCCTTTGATTTAAAATACACATTTATTATCTGAGTTGTTAAACTTCAGAGTTTCCCAAACTTATTTCACTTTGAAAACATTTTTTGGTATAAAAACCACTGCCATTCCGTGGAATTTGCATTCTGCTGAGCCTACTTTGAGGTTTGCTCACACAGATATTGCCATGACCTGGATAAAATGTGCAACTTTATTTTTTTTTATTAAATCTTATAGTAAATCTTTGATTGACCTTGGTCTTTCTTAGGGGGTGGGTTTTTACCAGGGGCTACACATTTTATGCAAAAAATGGCAGATACCTGGTAGGGAAGTGAAAAGAGGACCAGTCAAGCATTTTGTTATGAACAACCAGTTTGCTAGATGACTCTGGGAGAAGAGGCTAGTTCCTCCTTAGATGCCATTGTTGAAATGGGAAAAATCTCTTCTCAGGCTTAGCCAGAAAAACTACTCTTCCATCTTGGAATGGAAGGTGGCAGAGAAATCACATGTCTTAAACCATGTCAAGTATGTATGGATCAAGTTTTAAGACTTCCTACTATCTAACCATATTTCCTTTTTAGTATATGCAAAAGCAGGAAGAGCTGCACAGTCTGTCCAATCAAATAACCAAAATGAAGAAGAAAGATCTTAATATTGAGTTTTCCTTAAAAGTCTGTGAAAATTTGCCCTAACCAGTTTGGCTCAGTGTATAGAGCATCGGCCTTCAGACTGAAGGGCCCTAGGCTCGATTCCGATCAAGGGCATGTACCCTGGTTGTGGGCACATATATCCCCAGTAGGGGGTGTGCAAAAGGCAGCTGATCGATGTTTCTCTGTCATTGATGTTTCTAACTCTCTATCCCTCTCCCTTCCTCTCTGTAAAAAAAAAAAAAAAAAAAAATCAATAAAATATATTTTTTTAAAAGTTTGAAAATTTCAAACAACAGAATAGTGAATAATTTATAATCTGATTAAGAAGATAAAAATGGGCCTGGCTGGCATGGCTCAGTGCTTGAGTGTCAACCTATAAACCAGGAGGTCACGGTTCGATTCTTAGACAGGGCACACGCCCAGGTTGCAGGCTCAATCCCAAGTACGGGGGGCATGCAGAAAGCAGCCAATCCATGATTCTCTCTCATCATTGATGCTTCTCTTTCTCTCTTCCTCTCTGAAATCAATAAAAATGTATTTTTTAAAAAATGGAGAACATAATCAGGAACCAATGGACATATAACACATTAAAATTTAAGAAAGCAATTTATAAAAATAAAATGAACCTGTCTGTGTGACCAGTTAGTTGAATACCTATACAGAACAAAACTCCAAATGAGTTTAAAACACCATAATTTGACTGTACATAACCTATTGTGATATACCTTAAGGACAAAACAAAATGGCCAACCTCTGTCCCCCCAAAAAACACCCTCTTTCTCTTTTTAAAAAAATAATCAAGTTATTGGTGTTATTTTGTAACTATTGTGTATATACTGGGAAATAAGCAAATGAGTAATGTAATATTTTAATGCTTTTACTGTGAGTAAAGAAAAATATTAATGAGGTTAAGTCTTTGTATTCCTGAATTTTAATTGGGAATATGCATATAAACTCATATTACATTTTAACATTAAAAGATTATAGTTCTATCCATGGAATAAGGTCTAGGAACAAAAAGCAAACTGGTGACTATAAGTAACCATACCGCTCAGATTGTGGTCTCTAAACATCATTTACCACCAAAGAAACCAGGAAGAAATGGACTCTGAGTCTAGGACAGCAAATGTAAAAGGTGGGCCTGGAAAATCTTATACTAGGTAGGAAGGAGTGTTCAAATACCATTTAGGATCATATCAGAAGAATTCAGGAAGTAATATGAAGAGGCTTCTACTGGGCAAAGAAAATTTGATCCTTAATGAATACAATAAATGCAACAGATTGAATCAAAGCAAATACATTTCAATCCATGAGTGACAAAAAAGGGAAAACTCATTAGTAAATAAAGGAAACAAGTAAAATATTTATTACTTATATATTACCTCACGGTAATCAAATAGTAGATATGTAAAAATGTCTATTCTAAATTTTATTCTAAAAATGAAGAAAAAAGGAAAGAGATATAGAGAGGAAATTCATTGAAAAAACTTAAAAAGATATATGAACTAATTGTTATCTATGACCCTTATTTGGTTCTCATTCAAAGAAACTGTAAAGAAAACCAAAATTTAGGACACTTACAAAAATTGAAACTCTGAACACTTACTGATGATAGTATGTAGTAATTATCAATTTTTACATAATAATGGTCTTGGAGTTAAACATTTAAAAATATGCTTTTAACTTTACAAGATATATACTGAGGGGCCAGATTATTATGATCTCTGAACAGATAATAATCTGGCCACTCAGTGTGTGTGTGTGTGTGTGTGTGTGTGTGTGTGTGTGTGTGTATGTGTGTGTGTGTGTGTGTGTGTGTATGTGTATGTGTGTGTGTGTGTGTGTGTGTATTAGAAGCCTGGTGCATGAATTAATGCATGGGTGGGGTCCAGCCAGCCTGGCTGGGGGGAGGGGACACATGGGCGGATGGCCTGCCTGCCTGCTCAAATTCCTGGTTGAGGGGACAATTTGCATATTAGCCTTTTATTAGATAGGATATACACTGAGTGGCCAGATTATTAGGTGTTCAAAGATCATGATAATCTGGCCACTCAGTGTATACTAAGGTGTTGAAATATTTATGGATGAAATGTTATAATTTCTGGGATTTATTTAAAAGTAACACAGAGGGGAGAAGTTTGCAGAGTAATTGCCTCTCTCAATCCACCTTTACGTCTAGTCACAACCTCTAGTTGTTCCCCCAAAGGCCCTTTGTTTCTTCAAGGAGTCGTGTCTTTGTGGATATGGTTTTCTTTTCTTCTCGTAAGGCCTCTCAACCTGGCTGACCTGCTGCTCCTTTAAGATACCACACTTATGACACCTTCTTTAATCTCTGCAAGTTAAATTCATCACTACATAATATCTGTCATGTCCCAGACCTCTGGCACTTGAGGCCTTTGCTCTAGCTGATTGTGTGCATCTCTGACTTCCCATCTAGACTGTGAGTAGAGACTATATTTCATTTTATCATCTGTCATGCAACAACGCCACTGGACAAACATCTGAGCTGAGTAGAAAAAGGAATTTGAAGGGTCTAGAAGAGGGAGACTATATGGAAGAAAACGATTAAAATTAGTTAGAAGAATAATGATGAAATAATAAGAGATTACACTGAAACGAGACATGTTCAAGACTAGCCTTGTAGAGACACTAAGTCAGCTCTGTCTTAGCTCACTTATAACTTCAGTTCATAAAAGGCTGATTTTATCCATTAATCAGCTTATAGATCTAGGTCCTTATAAGGACAAAGGCGTCTAAAATAAACTGTAACCAATAATGATAATGTCACATGCATCATGATTAATCCAATTCTGAGTAACTGAGGTCCCTACAAGAGCAAAATAATATAAATACCATGCTTTTGTTTCCCTAATAATGTATTTACCATCTTAACAGGAAAGGATGGAATGAATGTGAGCATGATAATCTAAAATTAAATGATTGATTTAACTGAATGAATAACATCATTAACTTTATAAAGTATACCATAAATGTTTGTTTTTTTAAGATTTTCTTAGAATCGTATGTTGGAAGAAATAGAAACCCCACCAAATCTAGGTTACTGAAATCAAGACATAAAATAAATTTAAGCTCTAACTAGAAAGCTATTTGGAGTTTAGGCTCACAAAATGCTTCAAAGGCAGTCAAGTAAAACTTCTATATGACTTCAAGAGTCATAGTGGGAATTACAAAAGGAGTCCTGGACCAATGTCAGGGGACAAAAGTGACTGAAGTTTGGTTGTTGTAATTGCTACTACTTTGCTTCAAACAACTCTTTCTGATGCAGAAAAGATAAACTTGTTAACAGAATAGATGACAAAACCATTTTAGCCTTGTGCTGTTTGTAGAGAGTGGGGCTGTTGAAAGAAATAAAGCTCAGAGTGAACTTCCTAGAGGCTCAGCTGGGTTCACACAAGGACTAACAGAACCTTGAAAAATAAAAAGATTTACCAGTACTCTGATAAGCAATAAATAGAGAACTTATATTTTAAATTTTATGGAAGAAAAAATATTTGGGAAATTCCTATAAAGTTTTATTTTAAAGTTGAGGTTTTAAAATTTTCTTTGATTGGTTCAATAGATATAAAATTACAATTTAATGACTGATAAGCATAAAAATATATTAAACTACACAGAGCTATTAGTGAAATCCTACTAATTTAGGGCTAGGTTTAAACTACATATATTATTTTATAAAAGGATTAGCCTAGCAAATGAACAAATCAGAGTTCTCAATATTTTACTTTAGAACCAAAGACTTCAAAAGACAAGATTCTTAAACTCCATCCAACAGTGTTTTGATGATAAATTATCAAAATGATTTAATTACAAAATAGTTTGAATTACAAAGAGCTGCTAAGGCTAAGGGAAGTACTTATTTAAGTTACTTAAAAGAAATGCTTTCAGGTAGCTTCAAGCAATTTATATGCAAACATTTGCTGTGCTAATGACAATTAGTTCTTATCAAAACAATCCTGTTGTGATGCTTAAATAATAAGGTAGGGTTGAACCTATTTTCTTCCTGTGGAATAAAGGTTCCTAAACCCCCAACCTTAAAGAAGAAATGAAAGGACATTTTGAATACGTTCACAGCTTTGAACAAACAAGTGTTAAAGATTAATTTTTAAGGACCCAATTTATGAATGTATGGCTGCTTGTTTATGTAAAGCTACATCTACAGAGGTAGGCAAAAGTAGGTTTACACTTGTGAATATGGGAAACAGAATTTATTCTTGTATTATTGTTTATTAATTATTGAACTATTTTCCATATGAAGAACTGTAAGCCTTCTTTTGCCCACCCCTGTAGCTATCTAATGGTATACACTCCCCATATAAGGATGAAGTAATGTATACTATAAAGGAACACAATGTCCTGTGAATAGCTTTCCTCCTTAACTAGATAGATGTTTGCATTTGTTGCCAGGCAAACCAAATTAAAGATGGTAAGATTAGTAATCTGCAGATTCTGGGCTGGGTAGATCACTAGAAGATTATGGATTTTGTATGACTATCAGGGCAGAACTAGGACACGGTGAACAGCAAGATGAAGCTATCCATTTTATCACTGAAGGTGTCCAGGTTCTATGTGACATGAAATGTTGGAATGTTACTGGCAGGGCTGAGGGGACTGGGCGACCCTGCTAGCGGTTCTCAACCTGTTGTGAATTACATGAAGGTAGGAACTATTTTTGTGGTAAAGAGCCATGCAAGGAAAAAAAGAGGAGTCAGCGGGGACGGTGATTTCTGTTAAAAAAGATTCAGTGTAAGGTTTCTTTAAAAAGTGAATGCATTAAAAGACACTATAAAGACGAAATCAACAAAATTCAGAATCTGAAAAATTCAAGGTTTCTTTAACAATAACTAATGCAAGGCAAAAAGAGAGAAGGAATTGGAACTGTTAAGAGTCTAAACATATTAATTAACTGCAACATACAGATCTTGTTGGATCCCGAATCAAATATACACACAAAACTAAAAATTTATGAGAAAACTGGGGAAATTTCAACACTGAGCCCTCAGGAGCCCATGATAGACTAGATTTTATGATATTAAGAAATTATGGTTAATTTTTCAGGTGTGACAATGATACTGTGATAGTCTGTTTAAGAGTCCTTATCTTTTAGAGACGTATAATGAAATGCTAATAAATTAAGATAAGATAGAATAATATGATATCTAGGAATTGCTTGAATGACTGGGAAGAGCGTAGGTGGAATACAGGCTGACACAAAACTGACTATAAACTGGACCTTGTTAAAGTGAAAGTGGGTAGGTAAGGACTAGCATTAGTCTCTCTACTTTTATTACAGTTTAAGCTTTCCATAATAAAATGCTAATCTAATACAAAGTGAATGAATGTCTGCTACCACCCCATTTTTCCTGGAGTGCACTGAGTAACCCAAGGCATCGCTACAGAAGTGAAAGTGATCCTGAACTAGCCTAACCGAGGCTGACAGTTCCATTATCATAAGAAAAATCATCTTGGACTCCCACAAAAGAAACAAGGCGGAGGGGAATTCGACCAAGGCAGAAAGGTAATCCCATCTGTGCGCTGACTCAGACAGGAACCAAGAAGCTAGCAGAGCGGTGTGTTTCCCATATGAGGTCATGGATTGGCCACCAGCAGCTGCTACTAATGTTAGAACAGGGTTTTTCCCTGAAAGGGTCACAATTCCTCTCACTAGCAAAACAGGAACTGAACCCAACAGGAATATTATGTAATACCAGGGAACCGAGGAGACTGGGAAAAGCAGGATGAGGGGTAAGAAGAGCTACTGGATGACAGGATGAAGGTGGAGGCGGGGAATGGAAAAGCCATTCACAGGCCCTTAAAGGGACAAAGCCCAGGACAACTTACTGCTGGCCTCACCCATTCCAGCCAGTTCCTTCTTTCCCTCGATTATCAGACAACTTTTAGGCCAGCAGAAAATGACAAGGTAATAAAAAAGCTCATCTCTATAGTTAACAAGTAGAAATGAAGGGATCCTAGGTAAAGAGAAGGAAAAGGGGCCAATGAGAGGGGGCAGCATACTGGAGGAGCTTCCTTTCCCTGTAGAGAGAGCCATGGTCAAGCAAGGGAATACCACCAATCACAGGCCCATAAGCAACACGCTTCACAGGCTTAGTGGCAGAGCTAAAAATCCTAGCTCCTGGTAAAGAGACAAAAGGTGTTCATTTTTAAAAGTTTACAGCATAGCATGTAAATTTATGATCCTGCTTTTGACACACCAGAAAACAGCAGACAGACACCAGTTCTACCACACCCACATGCCTCCACATGCCAGGGTTTTAATTATGGTTATCTCTAGGTGTCTGGATCCTGGGTATTTTTTTCTTCATGCATATCTATAGATAATAATTTTTCTACGGTGAATGTTTACTGCTTGTTCTTCTTCCAGGATAATCACATTTGGGTCAGACTGCTGCTGTGCGCAGGCTGCAGGTGCTGGCCTTTGTCACCGAACTCATCACAGGAGGTGGCCTTTCTCAGTTCCCTCTATCACTCCACACTCTCCCCCTCATCCTTTCACTTCCAGAGGGTCACAACATCTCTCTGAAGGTTCTTCCTCTCATTAAACCCCACCAGCATGTGTCACAGGGATTCTAATGAGGCCGACTGAAAAACGCCTTCCATCACATGGAAGTGACAGGACAAAGTGGCTAAGAGAGAATGAAGGAGGCTTATCAGGAATACACAGCTCCAGGGGAAAGGGGCTTTGGCAGATGTGGATGAGTACATGAAACAAGTAAGAATTTCACAGCATCAGGTGAAATGTGAGGGGAAAAAAAGTTGATAGAAATGGCAATAAAATGATGGGCAAGTGAATGGACAGTGAGTGGGAAGGAAATAAAGATATGACTGCATGGAAAGCCCTGGATGACACCCACAATTTGCTAATGTTTCCTACTGAACTGGCCAGTACCCACAGATTTGCTCCTCCCTTGGGATTTTGTTCCAGTGACACACACACTGCCATCTACTCTTGCAATTGCCTAAGCCAAGTCAGAGCCTCAGTGCTTCCATATTCAGCTAGACCCAAGTCCTGGGGCATCTACACTATCACACTGTTTCTTTATCCCCAGCTCTCTGCCACAGCGCTGGCTTAGGCTTCCCATGATTCTCTGGGTAATTCTCTAGAAAAACAGCCTCTTAACTGGATTGCCTAGGTGGTCCTGCCCCTCTCACCCTCATTCTTATTTTCTGATCTCCTGTAGCCAAAAGAATCTCGCTAAATTGCAAAAATAATCATGCCCCATCTCCTAGGCTTTGAGTCTCTCAATTGCTCCCACATGCAGGCTTGAGATTATGGTCTAAGCACCTAGAATGTGTCTTAATAGGTTTCTCTGGGACTACCGCTGTTAGGCCCATCTCTAACACCCACCCCAAAAGTCAAAACTAATTTGTAACAAAACTTTCTCTTCTTTTGATAGCAAACTGCCCCTACTGTATGTTATGTGAAGCCAGATCTAAGGGTTTCTAACCCTTTTTAGTGAAGCACACATAACAAACACATATACAGCATGCAAGGGTAAATGTATTATTGGTGGCAGCTGCAGGTGACCAGTGATGTCAGTTGCTCCAGGTCCCACCTGGCCACTTCCAGGGCTGAGGGAATCCTTATCTCGGCACACCTGCAATCCATTCCTGGCACACTGGCTGCTAAACCCAGCCTCAGAAATAAAGCCGGCTGGTGAAACTTACCTGTCAAACCACCACCTGAATGCAAAGTTGGAAACATACTATATTTCAATACAAACTTGGAAACATACTATATTTCTTTAAAAGAACCTCTAGGGTCTTTTTGTTTGCGGGGTGCCAGCCTCTGACTTTGTGGCTATCTCCACTGCACTTAGGGAATCTCCTGGCTACATTATGATTTTCTAGTAAGAGTGAGTTTGCAGCTGGAAGAAAGGCAAGAGTGGTGATGGCCTGTCTCTAGTTCCCTCCAAGACAAAAGGGCTTGGCACTGGCCTGGGGTGCTGCTGGCGTACTTGCTGGGGACCTGGTGGAAATCCTCTTCTAGCCTGGCCACAAAGAATGTAGCTTTTGGAAGACCTGTGGCTCCCAGGACAACCTCCTCCAATCTCAGTCTCTGCAGAGATGCCCCTAACACCATGCCTGGTGTGGTGAGAAACTCTCAACTCCCCGTCTGGCCAGGCCTCCCTTTTCTCCCCTTCTAGCACTCAGGCAGAACAAGAGGTAGCACTGAAGCTTGTTTATATTAGACCGCACTTTGAGTTTGTGTCTCTGGATAAAAGCCCAGTCATTTAGAGACCTGGAAGATCAGGCTCTAATCAGTAGTGCAGACCCTATACAACATGGCTCACACCTCGTCCCCTAACACCCTCCCCAGCACACTGAACCTCTCCATGCTCTTCAGCTTCATGTTTGCACATGAAGCTACTCCAGTTTAAAAAACCCTCCCTTCCCTTACTAACCCATTTGTCCTTTATGGAAGGACACCTCCTCCTAGAAGATGAGAGCCCACCGGGTTCCCATGAGGCAATGTGCCCACCTCCAGTACAACGGTTACCAAATGCCACTGAAATGATGGGCCATTTCTCTCCTCCATGGCACTGATGGACCATGCCTTGTCTTCCAACCCACTGCTTTGACGGGTGCCCGGTACACACACAACAGATGCTCAAAAGTAATTTATGTAATTAATGCATTAAATAAAGCAAATTTACAATAAAATAATTTTAGTGATTGAATTCATGAGAGATTTCCAAATGGCATGCCATCTGCAGATCACAGTGACTCAGGTTTAATGATATTCTTAGGATCTTGAGACTAATAGTTATATTGGCAGGTGAAGGGAATAGAAAACAAGAACTAATGAAAGGATAGAATTGCTTTAAGTTGTGATATATGGCCCATAGAGTGCACGACCCTGAATTAGTAAAAAAAGGTATTCTATGTAGTGTGTGCATGTGTGTGTGTATACCCACACATATATAAAGTAGGGGAAAATAGGTTTATAGTTGTGAGTAAACAAAACAGAGTTTATTCTTGTATTATTATTTATTAATGTATTATTTTCCATACAAACAACTATAAGCCTACTTTTGTCCCACCTGATATATATATAGTGATATAGCTACAACCTATGTTAATTACTTATACCATAAGATGCAGTTGTAATATATAATATGTGTGATTAAACAAAACAAACCATGTTATTATTTGAGACTCCCATTTACTGCCCATTTTAGATTACTGTTCAACCTTTTCCCCATTTATGCAACTCTCATTCCTATAGAACACTCACAGCCATAGCATGGTCCACACAGACTTTTTCCCACTTCCATGTATTTGCCATGAACTTAAAAAAAAAAATTTATTGATTGATTTTTGGAGGGAGGAATGAGGAAAGAGACAAGATGAGAAAGAGAGAGAGAGCGAGAGCGAGAGAGCGAGAGAGAGAGAGAGAGAGAGAGACATCAATTAGTTGTTCCACTTAATTATGCATTCATTGGTTGCTTCTTGTATGTACCCTGACCAAAGATTGAACCTGTAACTTTGGTGTATCAGGACGATATTCTAACCAACTGAGCTATCCAGCTAGGCTCATGCATTTGCCAAATCAGCTCCCCAAAGTGTGTTTCTTACTACAGTACTTCAACCCCTGTCAACATCTATCGAATGTCTACTATATGCCAGTACTTTGCCAGGAGTGGAGACCTTGCCCTTGAGGAAATTCTAGAAATGAGTAATTCCTGCCCTTAATCTAAATTTACTAATGTTTGCATTCACTAAACAATTTTTTGTTGTTGTTGTTAATCCTCTCCTGAGGATATTTTCCCACTGATTTTTTAGAGAGGGTAGAAGGGAGGGAGAGTGACACAGAGAGAGAAACATCGTTATGAGAGAGATACATTGATTGGTTGCCTCACACACTCGCCCCGACTGGGGACAGGGATAGAGCCTGCAACTGAGGTATGTGTGCTCTTTACCAGAATTGGACCCAAGACACTTCAATCCATAGGCCAATGCTCTATCAATTGAGCCAAACTGGCCAGGGCTCCCTAAACGATTTTAATGAACATATTATCTATATTAATGCTGTAATAGAGGTTCTACACAAAAAATCTCAAACCAATTATTTACGGCACAAGAGTTCTCTAAGGGAAGAATCATGTTCCTGAGCTCAGTTTGTTCAACCGTTGTGACCTAAACAATTATTTTCCCACCGAAAAGCTTCAACTGAGCTAATGCTAAAGAAAGAACACTCATACATGTACAGTGAAATAAAGGCGTTTGTTTCAAGTTTTACCATGAAAAGTCATTATTCTCAATAACCAAACAAAAAGGACTCTATTTTCAAAACTAAAAGTAGAGTGAGTTTACAAGTCAGCCTCAGGGAATCTCTGTCAAAGCAGCAACACGATTACAGTTAATGAATGTTGTAACAAATCATGATAATATGAGTCAGAAGAATTTTGGCGAATTCCTTATTACCATACTGATTTGACTTAAGATAAACTTAAAACAAATATTATTGCAATGACTATCGATTAACAGATTCAAACAAGAGGCAAAATAAGTCAATTGGGATGTGTGAAGGTATGCTGGTCAGCATAGCTTTTACATAATGGGACAACTACATGCAAAGGTTTAGGAGTCTTTTTTGTTTGTTTGTTTTAATGTTAAAAACAGATTTGCTAATTCCTTAGCAGTTGTTTGTTATTAACATACTCTTCATTGATTTTTCTCTTCAAAAATGAGAATGTTATGGAAAGGCAATAAAGGAGATTTTTAGGAATGAGCTAGTAAAAATCAAAGTATTCATGCTCACTCATTGGTAATTTAGCACCAATTAAAATGTAGACCCTATAAACATCTGCACAAACACCGCTTTAACCTACAAAGAAAAACAACTTTTGTTTTCTCACAAAAATCAGCTTTATTATATACAGCTATTTGTTTAAGGCTGAAACAATATTATAAAGTATAGAGGTTACTATTTCTAAATGGGTGGAAAGAAAATTTATGCCTCCAGTGAGACTTTTGGAATTGGAAACTAAAATTTGAGTGCAGAAATATGTTTTAGATGGCATTTTGTTTTTAGTGACCTCATAGACAAAAAGTGTTCTTCCCAGGAACAGAAATCCCATGTATCTATTGTATTTAGTCAGGGCAAGCTTCCCTGCCCATGTCATATTGGGAAATTTAACATTATTGAAGAAGAGAAATGGTGATGAAGGAGGTGGAGGTTAGAAATGAACACATCACACATCTCCAAATATTTAAAAAGAGGGTAAATATTATGCCCATCTAGATAGCGCTGGCTATTCATATAGAAACCCAGAAAATAAAATTCAAAAACTTCTTGACTTTATAAGTACAAAATTCTAACATTAATTTACTTGACAACAACAAAAATCATTTGGGCTGGATGGAAATATCAAAGTAAGAAAATTCACCAAGCCTACACGATAAGGGTTATCTAACCTGCAGTTCGGTCAAGTAAGTTCACAGAATTTCTCTGAGTTGGCTATGGACCAAAGACCTGGCTCACTCCCATGCTGTCTTTCTTAGCTGCCATGATCAATGGAGCAGAAATGGTCCTTTCTAAAGGTGCCAACAAAAATTTTAAACAATCAATGTCACCTTAAATTAAAAAGGTGTTTACCTTGTAACTTCGTGACTTACTTGATAGTCACTGCTTAAAAGAGAAAAAAATCAAGACTCAACGCATACTATATTACTTCAATAGGTAAACTTAAAATTCAAGTAATCCAACACTTTTTAAATTAAAATCTACTCTGGGGTAGGTAATTCCAAACATTATGATAGTTATCCCAAAACAACAAAAAGGCCCCTATTCACAAACATCATTTGAATCTTTCTCATGCTGCCTAAGCGTCCTTCCCTTCCAAGTGAACACAAGAAAATGGTACCACTGCTTTAAGTACTCGATGATTTAAGTGAAACTATTGCCCTCACAGAAGAAAGGTAAAGGTATTTTATAAAGGGACTTGGTTGATGACTTTGGATGCCAAGTGGTAAAAGAGCTTAGAGTTTTGGAGAACTAATGGGCTCTAATGAGAATAGGACAGATTTCTGGGGTTGCAGATATTAGGGAGAAAAGCACACCCATAACTGCTGAATGCATGGACGTAGCTTGTTTGCTTGGATAAGAAAAGCTTCTAGGGAATTGTGGGCAAAAACCAGGCAGCAGGACAGCCTGGGGTGGAGAGCTCCCATCTGAAGTCAAAGACCCCAGGCAGGCGGAACCACAGGTGTCCTCTGGGCCAAATGGAGCTTTAAGGAATTTTGCTTTGCTTAACTTCAACCAGAAGAGAGATCTGTAAGAACCTGCTGAGTTATATCTTTTTTACCTTGCATTTCAGCCTCCATCATAATATTCACTTGCGCATCAGATCATGTTTCAGAGAGTAGAATGAAAAAAGAAATGACAATAATCACCTATTATATTGATGACCCAGCTAGTTAGGCATGTCTTCCGCATTACTGTTCTATTTGTTTAGTTTTATTATGGTAATATATTTTCTTTAAAACATAAAATTTTTAGGATCCAGGAAGTCCTAAAAACTAGCTTGTTGACTTAAAGATGGATCCACAGTCAAGTAAGTAACAAGCTTTGGAGATATATCATGTTCATTACCACATAAATGGTGCTAAGAAGGATGCAGTAAATAAAACAAACAAAAAAAACTTGTGTTAGATCGTTTAATCTGGTATTTCCCAAATGTATTTGAACACAAGCATGTGAAATGACAACCATCAGCCCCCTCCCCTCCTCTTTCCCCCAACATTTATACCACCACCCATCACTCTAGGAAACATCTTTTGGAAAACGCTGCCCTACATCAATGCTGACAGTAAGAGCCAACCAGAAGAAGCAGTACCACAGCTTGAACTGAAGCTGATCCAGTCCCTGTCTCCCTGACTCCAGCAGAGCTCCCCTCCATCAATCTGCAGCGTAATAAAGCAGAATGGCAGCAAGAATGATGCAGAGTTGAAGTCAAAAGACCTGTTTCCCTAGCACAGGTGGTGACACTTACTGGTTTGACTCTTCAACCAAGTTACTTCAACCTCTCTGATTTTCCTCTTTTGATATTCGCCTTGCCTACCTCTCAGGTTTGGAGGATGAAACCATGTTGAGACTATATTCTCTAAAAGTTCCAAAAAAATAAGGCATTATTATTGTTGCTGAACCACTTCCTGTATACCAGAAAGCTCATTTTACAGTAAAGACCTGCATTGAGCTCAAACCTGCCAACTAGAGCTTGAACTAGTCAACAGTAGTGTTCTACTAATCTCAATTATAGTTTTGAATACATGGTTATAGTTGCTAAAACAAAAACAGAATAAAACCTTCTAAAGACAAAAGGGTCTAAATCATATCTATTATTGTAATTTGGGTTGTATTAATGAACAATTAGTTTATTCAATATAAAAAGAGAACCTTGGAATCAAAGATTTAGAAAAAAAAATCTAAGTCTGGGACCAAGGACACCACCTAAAATTCACTTTTATTTTTAGTGCATCACCATGACAAAAAGTTTCCAAATCACCTTTGGTATTTTATAATAACTTAAATGGGGGATAAAAACAACCCTGTTAGCATACTTTGTTACAGAAAAAAATTCATAATTTCTTTAGACATTTGGTAATTAGGAAATGATACAACAGCAACAAATAACCTTTCCGTTTCTGAGGGAGAGAAGAAATTCTCATTAAACATCAATGTCAGAAAAATCTGTCTTCCTATTACTGCATGAAGGTATAAAGTCCTAAATAATAAGTTAAGTCAAAAACAATAACTGCTACTTTACCTAATTAGAAATAAAAGCAAGCATTTTTAAGTAAAAGAAATGTAAAGTATTTACCTTGATTTTTCAGAACTAAGAACTACACTGGAAATAAAGAATAAACGGTGAGATAGAGTCCATTCTGGATTTGTCCTATTAACAGATGTGCTTCTGAGATGACCGTATGACCTGGATAGGCTTTCTTTGAATAAACTGGTCAGCCAAACTTTTGGAACACTTAACTGAACTTCTCCTAGAATACATCTTACTTGGGTAAAGCTTGTTAAGTGCCCACTAAAATATGGGTGTGCCTATGCTGTTGAAATACTGAGCAAGCACAATTCTAAGCCTAAAAGAGTTATTTAGTTGCCTTTCACACCCTCCCAAATCTATTTGCCTTAACCATAACTGGAAACAACTCAGAATGAGGTGATGTGGCTATATATTACTTTAGCAATTTTTAACTAGCACATTGTTAAAAGTAAATACAAAGACATTCTTTCCCTTAATATATAAAAAAAACCTAAAATGGAAATTATTAAAGAAGAGAAAATATATAATTTCTTGTTGTCAGTCAAGTTTGCAATTTGGACTCCTGATTAATTAAAAGTCAATCAGGCAATTCAAAGTTGTACTGGTGGGTATTTAGGCAAAGTAATCAGATTAAACCAAAATTCTTCCATATCTTTATCAATTGTTTTTGTAACTCTCTCAAAAGTGAAAAGCCACCCACTCTTTTTAACTTCAGAAGAGATAAATTCTTATAAGCCTAACTAGAGGCCTGGTGCACGAAATTCCTGCACTTAGTGGTAGGGGAGGCATCCCTCAGCCTAGCCTGTGCCCTCTCACACTCTGGGAAGCCCTTTGGGGATGTCCAACTGCCAGCTACCAGACATATTTTAGCACTGCAGTGGAGGCGGGAGAGGCTCCTGCCACTGCAGCTGCACTCGCCAACCATGAGCCCGGCTTCTGGCTGAGTGCTGCTCCCCCTGTGGGAGCACACTGACCACCAGGGAGCAGCTCCTGCATTGAGCGTCTGTCCCCTAGTGATCAGTATGTGTCATAGCGACCGGCCATTCAGATTTGCATATTAGCCTTTTATTATATAGGATGGCCTAGTCAGTGTTTCTAAAACTGCATATCACAGTTACATGAAGGATTGTTAAAAACACCTATTTCTAGCCCAGCCGGGTTGGCTCAGTGGTTGAGCATCAACTATGAACCAGGTCATGGTTCAATTCCTGTTCAGGCCACATGCCTGGGTTTCAGGCTGGATTCCCAGTGCGGGGCATGCAGAGGCAGCTGATCAATGATTCTCTCTCATCATGGATGTTTCTATCTCCTTCTCCCTCTCCTTTCTTCATCTCTGAAATAAATAAAAATATATTTTAAAAATAAATAAAACAAAAAACCAATCAAACACAAAAGCACCTATTTCTAGGATCCACCTGGAGTCTACAATATGTATTTTTAACAAGCTCACCAGGAGGTGACTCTGCTGCCTGCAAAGAACTGGGGCCGAGAACTGGAGGCAGTGAAAAAATTCCTGCTCAGTAGCTCCTCCTAGTGTCAGTTTTTCAAAAATTACTCAGTTTTTCCAAACTTGCATAAGAATCAATTCTTCTAGAACAAATATCATCACCCAAATCTTCAGTACAGTGGTCAAAAAAAAGGCTATCTGCTTCCTCTGATGGGAAAAACCCTTCCCCTCTTAGCTACATGGTTAGTTTAATTATTATGTTTGAGTTACATATTTTGCCTACATATTTGCTGCTCTCTCTCATTAAGTCCCTTTTGTCATATGAATTATCCCCAAACACACTTTTATAAAAAAGAAATGATAGATAAGGGCCCTACCAACTTTCTTACAAAATTGATAAACATAGCATGGTATTTTAAGATTTTAATAAAAAATACAACATTTAGAGAAAGGTCTTCTATTTTAAAAAATTTTATTCCAGTGCATTTGCAATCTATTCTACTATATTTGCACAGAAAAAAATAAGCTACAGAAAATGGTAGGCTCAGTTCAGTATATGGTAAACTTGCACTCACGTTTTATGCTATTAACTATATTTGAATAGGATATCAATGAATGATAGTCTTAGTAAAACTGACACAACTTTAAAAAGTGTGCTCATGCCTGAAGTGTTTCAGTGTGGCTGCTTTTACATTACAAGATGAACAGTCCCCTCCAGACCCAGAGGACTGTTAGAGATGAACAGATAGGTCTGCTTCTATTTCATTTTCTCCAGCGTGGCTCTCATTCACTGTACTCTGCCTTCTACAGTGACCAGAAAGAGTCCCCAGTTCATTCCCACCACCTTTGATAGGGTCTGAAATGTGCAAGTGAGTGGCCTAACCTGGAGCAGCATGCAGGAAACAGCAGAGCCACTCGGGCCAAAGCCCAATGGGTACCAACCCCATAGCTGTCTAAGACAAACCAATGTTTCACTCTCGGCTGGGGTGTAGTGGACAAAACATGGCATTCGAGTGAGGGAGCATGGCATATGAGCAAGCAGCCATTGGCCGCAAAATAAGAGTAAGCTGTCAGGGAATCAGAGACCAGTGTTTAAGGATTATGGATTTGAACCTAGATCTGAAGAATTTTATTAGGAATGGTAGGCTTTTCCCAAGTTAGGGTGATTTCCAACGAAACTGAATAGGGAATGTGTCCTAGGTTAGTTCTTGCTGGCCTATTCATCAGTAGCTGACCCCCAAGGCTCAGAAAGGTTAAAGTCCTACCTGAGGACCAAGTCAAGACTGAGACCCAGGTCTGCACAAAGCCTGCACTCTTCCTACTACCATACACACTTTTACATTTGTAATTTCTGGTTTTTAAAATGTTTGTCCTTCTTGTCTTTAGTTTAAATTACATTTTTTTTCTATGTACACTGTCCATCTCATTAGGGCTTATTTGACACCACATGTGTTTAAATACACCTGTCCAATTCAAGGGTGATCCTATTGCTAAATTGCACTGTTGCAATCAGATGCTAGTGCAGGGTTTTATACAATGTCAGTGATAATTATTTTGTAGTTCTTTTACTGTAAGTGCTGTTATGACTAAATTGGGTTTCTCGAGGTCATGGTTAACTAAAACAAAACAATGGAATTTATCTACATGATCTGGTTGAGGATAGAGTACAAGTTCTTAATGTTATACCAGCCTAAAAAAAAAAAATCTACCACTCTCCTCTCTTTGCTTTTCCATAGCCTTCAACTAAAGCATTTGATCAGGGCACTTACTTACAGGACCCACGTAACTAAGTATGTGGACGATAAGTCTGGCCCAACTCTCCTTTCTGCACAAGCAGACTCTAAGGCACATAAGATAGTCACCAACTTGCTAGCTCTTTGGCGTATGTCTCTTCGGATCTACATTTTATTATCACAAGCTCAGGAAGATAGAAACAAAAATATTTCATGTGCATACTGCTACTGAAAAATGGAATCCTAGAATATATAAAACTTTAAGTGAATTCTCCCTGGGATGACATCTCACCTCATCCTGCAAAGAGAGAAAGTGGGAATAAATAAATAAGTGGGATGGATTTCTATTGATGTCTTGCATCACTGCTCCTCAAGCTCTATTTCTCATATATATTAAAGTAAGAAAAATGAATATGACCCAAGTATTTACTTGTACTAACTCCCTAGCACTTCAAAGATCATGACACTCTTTACACTTACTCTATGCCTTAAGGAATCTGAAGGTGCTTTCACACACCTTATTTCAACCATATTTCCCAGATGAAGAGGTATGGTCATATAAGTGGTATGATGCCTTCATCCAGAAGTTCAGGATTGGAATTCTCTCAGCCTAGCCCTTTGATGGTTAAGCTCAACCTCTATAGATTTCTAGTTTCCTTTTCTGGAGAGAAAGTCAAGAACTAGATGATCTCTTTCAGGTCTAAAATCTTACAACTTTTAATTAAAAGATGGCCAGAGAGAGTTAAGTGACAGAACTGGAACTTGTTCCTAAGTTTTGACTTTTGAAACAATTACTACTCACTGAATTATGCCAAATCACTGCTAATAGAACAGAACAGCTGTTATCATTCCAGCCTGAGTCCTGGATGCTTTGAGCTTATGATCAGTATTTCAGGAATCCTAACTCCTAGATGAACAAGTTTGCCTAAAAGATGAAGTCATTTATATTAATGACCACAGAGATGGTCGTAGGCTGTTAGCAGCCTGGAGGTGGTAAAGAAAACATCATATCATGCACAAGAGCCACTGAAATGTGGCCAGCTTATAGTACTGTCCCTCCAATGTGAAAGGAAAGTAAAAGATATACTATACGCCTTGCAAGTCATGACTGTATCCTACCAGTAAATTAAAAAATATACAATGAAGATTTTAAAAAAAGAACCCAAAGACTTCAAAGACACACACACACACACACACACACACACACACACACATATATATATATATACACTAGAGGCCCGGTGCATGAAATTCGTGCATGGGGCGGAGGGGGGGTCCCCTCAGCTCAGCCTGCACCTTCTCCAACCTGGGACCCCTCAAGAGATGTCTGACTGCCAGTTGAGGCCTGATCCTACCAGGCCTAAATGGGCAATCAGACATCCTTCTCACAATCCAGGACTACTGGCTCCAAACTGCTTGCCTGCCTGCCTCCCTGATTGCCCCTAACTGCTTCTGCCTACCAGCCTGATCACCCCCTAACCACTCCCCTGTCAGCCTAACTGATGTCTAACTGCTCCTTGCCAGCCTGTTTGCCCCCAACTTCCCTCCTCTGCAGGCCTAGTCACCCCCAACTGCCCTCCCTTGCAGGCCTGGAACCTCACAATGGCCCTCCCTGATGGCCATCTTGTGGTGGCCATCTTGTATCCACATGAGGGCAGGATCTTTGACCACATGAGGGCAGCCCTCTTTTGTGTTGGAGTGATGGATCAATCTGTGTATTACTCTTTTATTAGATAGGCTAGAGGGCTGGTGCATGGGTGGGGGTCAGCTGGTTTGCCCTGAAGGGTGTCCCGGATCAGGGTAGGGGTTCCCTTGGGGCATGGTGCCTGTGGTGGTTCGCAGGCTGGCCACGCCCCCCAACAACCCAAGCAGAGGCCCTGGGATCTGGGATTAATTTATGTTCTACAATTGAAACTTTGTAGCCTGGAGTGGAGCCAAGCCTTCTGCTCACTCCTTGGCAGCGATATAATTGAAACTTTGTAGCCTAGAGTGGAGGCCTAGGCGCTAGGGCTGTAGAAGTTGGCTTCCTCCATCGCCCGAGCAACCCTTGCCTCTGCTCTCTCCAGCTCCATGGCTGCCGCCATTTCTTTTGGGATATATCTTCTATAATTGAAACTTTGTAGCATTGAATGGAGGTCTACGCCAGCAAGGCTGGCGGAAAGCTTGGCTCCCATTGCTGGGGAAACCCAAGCCTCCTTCTTGCTCTCAGTGGCTGCAGCCATCTTGGTTGTGGTTTATTTGCATAATTTGTTCCTGATTGGCTGATGGGCATGGCTGTGGGTGTGGCTTGATAGGAGGTATGTCAGTTTGCATATTACTCTTTAGTTAGATAGTATCTATAATAATAAGAGGATAATATGCTAATTAGACCAGACATCCTTCTGGACAAAGCCAGAGCTGCGAGGGTTAAGGCAAGCCACTGCAGCTGTGAAGGCACAGCCCCTTGCATGAATTTCATGCACCGATCCTCTAGTCCTATCTAATAAAATAGTAATATGCAAATTGACCATACCTCTGATCAAGTCACACCCATAAGCCACGCCCACCAGCCAATCAAGAGCTGGAGTGGAGCCAGCCAGCGAGCGCCCGGCATCCGGGACTGGGCGGTCACCAGCAGCCAGGGCGGTCACCGGCATCCGAGGCTGAGCTGAGGCCGTTGGCGAGTGCGTGCCCCCTAGAGCCGGGCCATCGCTGGCACCAGAGCTAAGGCCAAGGCTGGTGCCAGGGCGGAGTCAGCCATCGGCCCCATTGCATGGTGATGGCTGGGTGCCCACAGCCTAAAGCCTCAGTCAGAGGCTTTAGGCCTTGGGCAGGCTGGGGGGAGCAGCCAATAGGACATCCTCTGAGGGCTCCCAATATGTTGAGGGGGCCCCCAATGTACGAATTTTGTGCACTGGGCCCCTAGTATATAAATAAAAGGCTACTATGCTAAGTGTACCCCTGCCTGTCCAACCGGTTGCTATGACGTGCACTCACCACCAGGGGACAGACGTTCAACACAGGAACTGCCAAACTGCAGTGAATTGGGAGTGGTGGTTCTCGGGTGACACACCCCAAAACCAGGGAGGCAGAAGCCTGATTCCTCATGGGACCATGTAATTCCACCTTCAGCTGTGGGTTATGTTGTCGCTGGGGCACTGTTGGCCCAAATCTGGTTTACTGCACACTTTGCACATCCTATACAACAGCGAATTTACAGAGTGCCCTCACGCACACCAGGACCCCCTCAGAGAATACTGGAAAGAAGATTTCAGCCTGATCTCTACAGGCCAAGCCTAGGGACCCAATCTCCTGGAGGACCCTATTCTCTCTGCTGTGGTGCTGCCCCAGGTATGGCCAGCTGAGGAAGGACCATGGGAAATTAGCTCCAGGGCGTGTCCAGGTCATCTTGCCTAGTCCCACCCCATTTGCCATCTTTTAATTAGTTTCCTTTTTATGTGTATGAATCCGTGCACTGGATCACTAGTGTACAAATAAAAAGAAAGCTTAGGGGATAGAGGAACAAGATTTAGAATAAACAAGATTCTCCTTGAAATAAGTCTCATAACATACATCTCTGAGGAACTCCATCCTCCTAAACATACAAAATAATTTCAGGAAGATCATTAAGCTTGTATCTATATACCTGTATTATCGGTAAATGGAAGTCACTACTTCTAGAAACTTGATTAGCTTTAGGTTCAGCTTTTTATAGCAAGGATACTTCAAAGGTTCATACTGCATGTGTCAGTACGTAAAATCTGATTGTTCGACATTTAGCATTACTAAGATTGATCCATAGACAGTAGGTTCTTTATTAACACTGACAAATATTTTCTCCTGTTGAAATGTATTTCCATAGATTACTATGAAAGAAAAATTTAATATATTTTTATTGATTTCAGAGAGAGAGAAATACCAAGGATTAGAGAATCATTGATTGGCTGCCTCCTGCACACTGCCTAATGGGGATCGAGCGTGCAACTGGGGCATGTGCCTTTAGTGGGAATTGGACCATGGCCTTCTGAATCACAGGTTGATACTCAATCACTGAGCCTTACCGTTGGGTAAATATACTTTACAGTAGAGGTTGAGTAGTACTATATTTCTCCTACATAGAAAAAAAAAATATTTTAAAGTAATTATCCATTCAATTCTACCAAATAACTAACTGTTATCTAGTTTCCTAGTGAGCAATTATTGAAGATACTGAGTCAGGCAGGGCCTATGACATAAAGTCATGGCCCCTGTCTTATGGATAGAGTAGTAAGACAAATACTATTAAAAAGGATAATAACAAAGGTAACGTGCTAAGGCTGCACACAGTGATAGCAAATTCAAGCAAATGCAGAGTTTGGTGAAGGTAAAGGCTGCGGTGAGGAACTTTCATGAAGATGTTTCTATAATGCAGGCTCCCCAGGGGCAGTGATTCTTGTCTGTTTAGTTCACTGATACATCACTAGTGCCTAGAACAGTTCCTGGCACAGAGGCACTCAGTGAAAATCTGCTGAATACATGAATGAGCCAAGACTTTTTAAATCAATGTTTGTTTGATTGAACAATTGTGTATTCCTTCTCTTCTGTCCTCAATGGAGAGAAGCAGAATTTGAGCTGCATTAGAAAGACTCAAGAGTGGATGAGGTATAGACAGTGAAAGTGGAGGCAATGTGTGGGGAAACAAACTGTGAGACAAAAGATGCCTGGAGTGGCTGAGGCACTTCTGGTGGAGATCTGTATTATGGATCAGTGGTAGGAGCATCAGGAACAGAGGTCAGGGTGAGGTGGTGAGAGTCTAGGACACTGGGCTAAAGAGGTTGCATTTGTTAGACGTAGGGGACTACTGAAGAGGGGCAGAATACTAGGAGGGTGTTTAAGAAAGTAGATAATATTAGGATGCTCTTAAAGAAGGGGAAAACTGGAGTCAGAAAGATCAGTTAGGAGAGTAATTCAGGGGTAATGACAATTGGCAGTAATAATGATCAGGATATTGGTAAAAGTGGAAAAGCAGGATGAATGCTGTAGATATTAAAAATATAAAATCAAAAGGAATTGGTGATAGCCTGACTGGATAAGACAGTCCAAGGAAAGAAAATTTAAAGATCATAGTCAAGTTCATTATCCAACTACACTGGGTAAATAAGATACACAATGAGGAAAAGGTTACTTAGTGTTGCTATTTCTCCCTACTATTCTAGGTATCGGTTTAATCAACTCATCATCATTCTCACAGAAAGTGAGCCCACCAATACTTCAAATCTGAAACTCAGGACCAAAGAGGTTAAGGATTGACTCAAGGTAAAAAAAAGTAGTTATTACCAATAGATCTAAGACTGAACTGGAGATATTTCTGCTACTCAGTAAATTATTCTTTCCACTTCAACATCATAACTAGTTTCCATTGATATTTCCAAACAGTGCAATTATAATGTCTAAGAAAGGCAAACCTGCAGTGGGTGAGGCCTGTCTCTCCTGGTAGAGCACCTTGCATTCTTTCTACAGGAGAGAAAAATGGGAGCCAGGGGCAAGACATATGACCTACAGCATCCTGCAATGGGTGCTGGGAGAAAACCAACAACAGATGAAGCTTGCTGGCTACAGGAATCACACCCAAAAGGCTTCCTTATCAGAATAATAACAACAATGCAATTCTGCATGTTCAGAGCATTTTCTGCAATCCACTCACATATTTCTATAGGCTAAATTAACAATTATATATTTCCATGGCATTTTAGACAATGTGGCACTTGGCAAATTACGTGTGCTTAACTTCTAGAAAGAATATATAGGGTTAAGGGAAAGGAAGAATAAAGACAAATAAGTACCACCTCCTTCATGTAAAGGGGGAGAAGGCTTTTTAGTCTTAACATGTTCCAGAGATGTGCGTAGGAAATAGTCATGAGGAGGTGGAGGGGAAAGAGAAAATATGTGTGTAGAAGGGGAGGTCCTCTAGAGGTCATTTAAAATTTAGATGGTTTCCAGGACAATCCTGTATAAATACACCTTATAAGGAAGTAAATTGAGCAAGTTTTTGTTTAAAATGGAAAATAATGCTAGGGCCAGGGTTGGAAAACAACAGCTCCCCCGACCTCCAAGATTTCTGAAATAAAATAGTTTACATTGTGGAATTGATGGATGAATAAAGGGGTTACATTTTCAAATAACTTTTTCTTTCGATGTAAAGGATTTTATCTCAGTGTTCCATCTAAAATAAAAATTTGTGAGGAGACAAAAGGGTTAATCCCTGGAAAGACTGAACTTGAGAGGCTCTGCTGGGTAAGACCTAAGTTGCAGCTGGAGGACAGGCTGAGGTGCTGCCTGAGAACAAGGAAGCCAGAACAGGCCAGGGTATATGTGTAAGGTCCTCCCTTACCAGAATCTAGGCCATGTTCCCCAAGCAAGAGTGCCTTTCTGGGGAATCTGAACCCGACTGAAGAACAGATCTGCACGTTCTGACATCTGGGGTGTGACCCAAGGAAAGGCCAATTCATCATGAACATGCTACAGCAAAACTCATCAGATGAGTAGTACTGCTGATGCAAACAGCTTCTAATCAGCTGTTCATTGATTCACTCTTAAATCCCAAAGAAAAAAGGAGCTCAGGAGAAAAAGACAGAAAACAACTTGTAAATGACATATCATAGTTTATTCAGAGAAAAAGGATTATATTGTATTCATAAAACAAGAACAGGATGTGATTTTAAAATAAGTAAATAGACATGAACAATTAGATGATGAGAAATGACTCTTGGAAATTAAAAATATGAGAGCAAAATAAAAAATTTTAATGGAAAGTTTGGAAGATAAACTCAATAAAATTTCCCCCAAAGCAAAATAAAGATACAGAAAAATAGAAGAAAATATTTTAAAGATCTATGAATAATCCAAGAAGTCTACCATGTAACTAATTTCTTCCAGAGAAAACAGAGGGGGGAAAATTATCAAAAATTGAGTAAAAGGTAATTTTTCCAGAACTGACAAAAGGACATGAATCTTCACATTAGAAGTTCTATCAAGTGTCTGGTGAATAAAAACTCATCCAAGTCACATTTCCATAAAATTTTTAAAATTTAAAGATAAAAAGATCCTAAAAAATCCTGAAGATAAGATAAAGAAAACAGACATGTACAAAGGACTGAATAATAGCAACCACCGATATCAGAAGATACCAGAGTAATATTTTCAAAATTCTAAAAGAAAATAATTTCCAACCCAGAATTCCTTACCCACACAGTCTACCATGATATTAGGATAGAGATTTCAGTCCTGCACTGCTTCTCAGGAAGCTGCTGAAGATGTGAAGGGACACAGGATTCAGGACAGAGGAGGTAACAGGAGCAGGTGGAAGACAGTGTCTAGGATGCTGGAGTGAAGCAAACCAAATAACCAGTCCAGAGAGAGCAGAAAGAAGGGGGTATATAAAATGACATAGATTAACCTTTTGTTCCTCACCAGAAAACAATACAAATTTGTAGAAGGAAATGTAATTACAGTACACTAGTTGGCTTAACAGGGGATGGTATTTACATAGTCATAATAATATAAACACCAAATACAAAATTAACTAATAATTGTAAATATCAGCATTTGGAGTGGTATAAGGCCTAAATTCTAATCTCCCAAAATAGAAGTGCAGAAAACGTTAAAAATTAACACATCAAGAAAGTCAATGTAAGACAGTGAAATAAGGCAGAGAGAAAAAGTTAAGAACCTTATGACTTCACTCATATGTGGGCTATAAAACTGAAAGCAACAAACAATAAAACAAGAAAAACAAACAAAAACTCAAAGATACAGACAACAGTATGGTGGTTTCAGAGGGAAGGATGAATAGTAAAGGATAAAGGAGATCAGATATATAACGGCAGAAGATAATTTGACTTTGTGTGGTGGGCACAAATGTAATATAGTGATGATGTATCACAGAACTGTATACTTGAAACCTATATAATCTTATTAACCAATATCATCTCAATAAATTTAACTTTAAAAGGAAATTTAATAAAGATAAATATCATGTAATTTAAAAAGAACTAGCAGTGCTATTGGGAGCAGGCTTGGGAAGTGGCATAATTGAAGAATGCCATTTTTTGTGCTGTTAAGTGCAGCTCAATTTTAAAAATCTATGTGCATTTATTACTTTGATTAAAATTAATAATGAATATTTTAAAAGTAATTAGTCCTGGCTGGTGCTGCTCAGTGGTTAAGAGTGTTGGCTCAAACACCAAAGGGTCAGAGCTTCAATTCCTCGTCAAGGGCACATATCTGGGTTGCAGGTTTCATCCCTGGCCCCGGTCTGGTGCATGGAGGAGGCAATCAATTGATGTGTCTCTCTCACATCGATGTCTCTTTCTCTCTCTCTCTTTCCTCTTTCCTCTCCCTTCTCCTCCTCAAGCATTCTCTCTGGAGATCAATGGAAAAAATACCCTCAGGTGAGGATTAACAACAACAACAAATACATATATATAATATATATTATAGGCCTGGTGCATGAAAATTCATGCACTGGATGAGCGGGTTCCTCAGCCGGGCCTACAGTCCAAGAGCCTTCAGGGGCCGGGGGTGGGTGGCGACTGGCGATCACGGGAAAGTGACGCCCCCATCACACCTCTACTGCTGCCACTGACGGCAGAGCAAACCTCAGTCAACCCTGGTTACCTGAGCCTCGGGTGGCCCTGGGTGACTGAACAGCCGCCAATGAGGCTTGCCTGCGCCTCGGGTGGGCCCTGGGCCTGCGGGGACTTGGGGACTCCGGAGGCAGGCACCCCAGCTGGGCTGAGAGGACTGTGTGCTGCCATCTTGTGGCTGTGGGCGCCACCATCTTTGAGAGCAGGGCAATCAATTAGCATATTCCCTCCTTATTGGCTGTGGATGCCACCACCTTTGCAATGGCATGAGAGTCAATTAGTATATTTCCTCTTTATTAGATAGGATAATAAAAGCATAACATGCTAATTAGACCAGATGGCCTTTGGGATGAAGCCGGGGCTGCAAGGGAAGCCTGGGTCCTGGGTGCCAGAGGAAAGCCTGGGTCCCAGGTGCCAGAGAGAAGCCAGTGCTGGCAGCCAAGGAAAGGAAGGCCTACTCTTGTATGAATTTCATGCATCAGGCCTCTAATCTATATTCATAAAAGGGTAATATGCTAATTAGACCATGAGACATTCCAGATGTCCTTCTGGACAAAACCATGGTGGTGGGGCCAAGGCAGAGGCGGTTATGGGTGATCAGGCCAGGAGGGGATGGCAGTTGGGAGTGATGAGGTGGCAGGGGGGTGCAGTTGGGGGCAAGCAGGCCAGCAGGCAGAGTGTTTAGGGGAGATCAAGCAGGCAGGCAGATGAGCAGTTAGGAGCCAGTAGTCCCATATTGCGAGGGGGTTGTCCGACTGCCAATTTAGGCCCGATCCCACAGGGGTCCCAGATTACAGAGGATGCAGGCCAGGCTAAGGGACACCCCCC